>CM040126.1:238317729-239011112 GCA_022559845.1 Amorphophallus konjac
CTAATGTCCATACAGTTAAAGGTCTTAGCAATCCTTGGCGCTGCATGATTTTGTATTAAGTCTGAACAGAGTCTTGTTGCATTGTGTGCTTCAAGCATTTCCAAAGTCTGTACATTCTCTGGTGGCAAGTCTATACATCGTGTGCTTCACGCATTTCCAAAGTCTGTACATTCTCTGGTGACAAAGTCTGCACATTCTCTACTGATATGTCCATGCATCGGTCAAGTCTATACATCATCGCATGCCTATCAAGTCTACACATCTGTCAAGTCTGTACATCATCTTTGCTCAAGTACACACAAAGTCTGTACATTGTCTTTGCACAAGTCCACACTAAGTCTGTACAGCCTGTGTGTTTCATGCATTCAAAGTCTATACATTCCTATCTTTACCTACGTTCCCTGCTCTAGTAAACACACAAAGTCCATACACCATGCATTTGGGCATCGTTCAGAACACAAGTCTATACATTGGGTGCTGCATGCTCACCAAGTCCATACACTAGCAAGTCTATACATTGGTTGCTGCATGCTCATCGAGTCTGCACACTAATGGCATGTCAGTGATACACAAAGTCTGTACAGCCATGCACTGCTTCGCTTGCATAAATGGAGTCTGAGCAGGGTTCATTGCAGTCTGTGCATAGCTGCATCACAAAGTCTGTGCAGGACTTGTACTAAGCATAACCAAGTCAGTGCATCCATTTCTAATGTACATACTTTGCTTATTCAAACTGAAAATAATTTTCATCTGACAGGACTGCTGCTCGAGGAGCCTAATGAGGGCACGTGATCCAAGAGTGGAGATGGCTCAGGAACGTAACACGTGGAATGCAGTGTGTAAAATGCGGCCACGTGGTCTAGGCTCTCTGGGCGGGAATATGGAAACCACACGCCCACCTAATTTGCTGCTGCTATAAAAGGAAGATTTCTCCATCTGGAGAAGCAGCTCGAGTAGAGGAGATTGTGACTGAAGCAGAGAAGGAACTGAGGGCCTGCACGATCTAGTGTGAAGAAGAACGAGAGAAAAAGAGAGAGAAGAGCCAAAAGAAGAAGAGAGAGAGAGAAAGAAAGAGATCGTGATAGAAGAGCAGAAGCAGAGAGATAGCCTGCACGATCCAGAAGAAGAAAAAGAGTGAAGAAGAGAAAGAGAGAAGAAGCAGAAGAGAAAGAAGAGAAAGAGAGAGATAGAGATAGAGAGCTCGAGCAGATAATCTAAATCATTCATTGAAGAATCTGGCTGTCTGGAAATTGGATCAGATCCAAACCAGACTTGCTCCTGCGAGAGCTACTTTTTTGCATTTCATTTACAGCTTTCAGTCGCTGATTGTTTCCTGTTTTGTGTTTTCTTTTTAAACCGTTTCTCAAGCTGTGTATCAACGGGTTTTGCAGTGGAGGATTCCACTGGACGGGTAAGCTGTATTACCCAGCGGAGCAAGCTGTGAAGCTCAGTGGTTGTAGAGAACGTGGTTCTCTGGACAGCAAGCTGTGAGGCTCAGCGCAAGCTGTTAGGCAGCGGATGGCTAAGCTGTATTGCCTAGCGGAAGCAAGCTATGATGCTCAGCGGTTGTAGGCTAAGCTGTAAGGCCTAGCGGACGCAAGCTGTGTTGCGCAGCAGTAAGCCACACTTGGGTTTGAGTGTGGGGTGGATGTAGGTCTGGAGGACCGAACCACCTAAAAAAGCCTCTGTGCATTGGTTTGATTTCTTATCTGATTCCGCTACATAAATGGCTAGGAGCGCTTCAATTGTGTACCCTGTCTGAATGCTTTAAGGCACACGCTCCTTTGATTTGATTCTGTCTACGGCTTAGACTTGCTTAGGTGCCTGCATTGTCGTAGTCCAAATGGTTGATCAATTGTTTCTTGGAATCTCTTCTTAAGAAGCTCAATTGATCTTTATTCCGCAACTGTGTCTAGTTACAGATTTTAATTAGGCAAAAATTTTGAAGGGTTGATTCATTCACCCCCCTCTGAATCTATCGCACCGGTCCCAACATCAATCGCAATCAAGAGAAAATTCAATGCTCTAAGATTCATTGCATTTTTCTTGACATGCATATCATCCCATTTGTTATGTTCAGTAGGAAGCTTGTATGGACCTTCACATATGACCTTCCAAATATTAGGCTCATGCAAACCAAGATAAACACACATAGCATTTCTCCAAGAAATATAATCATGACCATTAAAAATAGGAAAGCAATTCATAGAGATTTGATCAACAGAAAAATTCATGATTGACAATGCATTAGGATCACTATATAAATTGTTAGATCTAGGGACAACAGAGCCTCGCTCTGATACCAATTGTTGGGTCCCATAGTGCAGGAACACAGTTCTAGAGGGGGGGGTGAATAGAACCCTCTACTAATATTATGTCCAATTAAAAACACGAACCTACTCGCAGCGGAATTAGCAGGATTAACAAGATTGAGAAATGAGTAATTTAAACTAATTAGAATAATATTGATTCTCTCAATCTCACCGTACTCACCCGAATAGATAAATAGATTTGAACAATAAAGCAAACCACCACAACACAAACGACAAGGCAATCCACAATGCACGGGGATTTTTAAGGTGGTTCGGGACCACGACGGGCTCCCTACGTCCACCCCTCACCAAACCGGTGAGGCTTCACTGCTGTATAAAATAGCCTGGGGATAAATCCCCACACACACACGGAGCCAAGCTCCAACACACACACGTAGGACGAAGTCTACACAATCACATGGGACTAAACCCCCAACCACACACGGGGAACGCACCCCAAATGAACCCCAAGCACACACGCGGATATCCTCCGCCCAAACCGACGCACACGCGCTAAACAAACACTTGGAGAACCCTTTCTTTGAACCCCCACACAATATATCCTTCCAGAAACTTAAGAAGCAAAGACAAATAGATGCAATGAGCCTCAAACAAAGTCTAGAGACTGAATCAAAGAAGATAAAGCATGTATGAAGCTCCCCCTTCAAGAATGACTCCGGATCTTCTTGGCTCGTTGTCGGACGGCCACGATTTTGGCGTCCTCGCGTTCCTCTCCTTGAGCCGCACCCTTTCCTCTTCTATCACAAGCTTTAAATCTTCAAGGATGTAGATGAAATCTCCCTTGCAAGAGCTCCACCTCGTTTTCCCCCTTTTCTTCACCTACAAGAAAGAACAAATGAGCATTAGGGTTCTTATGTTCAAAAATCGGAGTTCACATTCATATATATAGAGAACTAGATAAAAGACTCATATAACCCTCCTAAAACATGTTAGAAACACCCTAATAACATTAGAAACCATTGGGGGGTAGTTTGGTAAAGTTTGGAGAGGTTTAGAAAGGGTTTTAGAATCTCCCGGAATTCGCGTTCCGGAAGGGTCGACCCTTGGGCTTACAGAGGGTGGCAGAACACAAAAATTGGGTCTGGGACTCAGGGGTCGACCCCTATGCACTGGGTGCACAGATTTGCCAAAAACAAACCTTCTGCCTCTAGGGGTCGACCCTATGGGTCGACCCATGCTAGAATAGACCAAAAAACGTCCTCAAACCTCCATGAATCCAAGGGAATAAAAGTGATTAGATGTTACCATAATTCCATGAAGATTAACCATGTATTTTCATCCAATGGTTCTTTGAAGAATGGAGATAGAATTAACACAAGTTCTGAAGGGTGGACAACAAGATGACTTATTTAAGCATTCTCTTGAGCTCCATTTGATGTCCATCATGACTCGTTCCTATAATGTAAAATGATTAGCACACTGCATTGAAATGAGCATAACCAGCATTCAAGTGAGAGTTAAGCTATTACAAACAAGTGAGCATGACTAGCATTCAAATGAGCATAAAGACTCATTCACGTTGATGGCATTCTTGTTGATAAAAACTAGCATTCATGAAGCCTTGTTTCACAAGGAGCACTGTCATAAACATAGAATCTTTAAATCGCATGCATCACACACATTAGTAATTATCCAATCATGCAAACATATTTTCTCACGAGTTCTCATTGAGTACAAGGCATATGCATTCTTTCAAGCATGTTTCACAGATTCCATGTTTCACAAATTCACAAGGCATATACATTCTTTCAAGCATGTTTCATAAATTCATTCTCATTCAATACAAAGCAATCTCACTATTAAATCTCCACAACCATTTCAAATTCATTCTCATTCAATACAAAGCAATCTCACTATTAAATCTCCACAACCATTTCAAACTCCATAGCAAGAGGATAAGGAGATCCAAGCACATGAAAACATGAATAACCATTCAAGCATAAGGTCAAGCAACAAAGTCATTTTGTAATCATCAAAATCACATGCACGACACCTCATATAAGGTGCTGCTTGGCCGGCCGTGGCTACATCAGAACTGGGTGGTGCTGTCTACTCTGCACCAATACATTAAGTACCCCCGGGATGGAAAGAAGAAAGAATCTTCGCCGACTTACCGCCCTTCGAGGTGTTTGAGTGTCATCTACTTGATGTCTCGCTTTATTTGGAGAAGCAGAAGCAAACTTCTCGACTAGCTCAAATTAAAGAAAAGAAAGCTACAATAGTCAATGACTGGTTCCCTCCATCGTCGCCCGGTTACGTGGCTCCGCAGGAGGTGTCGCATATTGTTGAAGTTGAGGTAGTGCTCAGGGCAATCCCATCTGATATCTACCCGAGCTAGAAGCTCCAAAGCTCGAAGACTTGCTAGGTCATGTGAAAGTCCCTTCGGGAATCACAAGACCGCTCACAGCTATAGATTGTCCGACTATCGAACTGCTCAAAATACTAGAGGTTCCTAATCCTGAGGGGAACCCAACAATGTTTTACTCAGCTAGTGAACAACTGGTAAAAGGGGATGATGATTACAAACTCCCCGAAGAAGTTCAAGACTCGATCGTCCCGATCATGGGGCTACCCGATATAACTGGCAAGGTGATAAAAATGGCCAGAAGGTAGCAAATTCCCTTCTACCAGGCTGAAAGACAAAACCAAATGTTCAAGAGGTTGTGGTATCCACCCAACTTAGACAAAAAATTGTTGCAGACTACCCGGCACCCTCGCCTGGGCTTCTCCATAGTAGAATTCTATGAAGCAGATATGATATCTATGTTTGCCCCAGCTGGCGATAACCCTCCAAAAGAACCAGCTATCCAAGAAGCTGAAAGCCAAGAGCAACACATGTCTCCAGGCGATGAAGTACAAGATGAAGAAATACACCTTTGGAGGAAATCTCCGCACAGGGATATGGGCACGTCCATTTCTGAAGGGCCAACCCCGCTGTTCACGGTGATAGGGTACTGCTGCCCCTACCCAATATTACAACGCGGGACGATGGCCCAAGCCACGACCTGGATTTCTCCAAATGTAACCCTTTCGTGCTCATACTACTATACGAGCAGCAGTAGGAGATTGAAAGATTGAAGAAGTAGCTGGTTGAAGTGACTAGATGTCTGTCCGAACTAACTAGGGGTACTCTTCCCAGGCAAGGCAGCATTGCACCACTAAAGCACTCTCCGCTGACCAAAGTAGAGCTGTTTATGTACATGCAAGAATATGGTGAACCTGTCCTGCATTATATCCAAAGATGGAGGGGCTTAGGTGCAAGGTACGAACCTCCACTTGGTCATGAGGCTGCTATTCAAATCTACAAACAAGGTCTGAAGACATAAATTTGGCAAAGGATAATCGGCATCAAAATCTAAACCTTTGACCAGCTCAATATAATAGCAAATGATGTTGAAGCCTTTTTGGCAAAGTATTTCCCCACTGCCTCTACGGCAAGGCAGAAGAACAAATTTCAAGGCGTTAGCCTCAATTCTTTCGAGCAAACAAAAATGAGGACTCAAGAAGTGATGGCTGAGCCTCCGACCGGTGAACCTGCAAAACAAAGCCTCTCGCTGCGAGGGAAGATGAAGAAGCCCTACTCTTTTCCAAGGGTGAAGACACGGGCAATTTTCGAATGGGCTTGTCATTATGACAAAATTATTCTTCCAGAGCTCAAGAAGCCGGAGGATGCTGAAAGGAGTAATAACCTTCGATTTTGCCCGTATCATCGAATGTTGGGACATTCCATCGAGGACTATTATATTGTCAAAGATATTGCCCAGAGTCTAATTAAGAACGGCGAACTCCAGATGGGGGTATACACGGTAGACCCGCCATGCCCACATGAAATGGGCACTTACAGAAAGGGAGTTCATGTGATTTCCATTCACTATCACACCCCTGAAGAGATATTAGAGGCTGAGTAAGGCAGACCTCGCACCCAAAAGAAACTGTTCGGGCGGCCAAGGTCACCCATGAAAGAAAAGAAGAATAGTCACTCCTGTCCCACGACAGGGGTGTGTACCTCCCCAACCCTAGGGGCGGTCAGTTCGGCTGATAAAAAATGCTGTGATGTAGATGTGACCACCTTCTCCACTCTGGTGGATGAAGGGCTTTCCAAGACAGTCTATGATGACTACATATATGATCAAGAAGAAATCTGCTACTCTCAAGGATAGGAAACATCCCGAAGCACCAAGCAACAACACAAGAAGGGAAAGAAGCCGATATCGCAGAGGTCATCAAGACCCCTGATGAAACCCGGCAGGAACAAGAATTTAAATAGCTCCCTACATGATGAGGGCATCACCCATGATTCCCTCTGGCTCGGGACCTCCCTTCCTTTCGATGTGGGCCAGACTTGAGCTCCATGTCATCCAGGCCTCCACAGCACTTTGATGGATCACTTTGGTGTACTTCTTGTCTTTATTTTGAGTCATCTTGATGTAATTTGTCTTTTAATTGAGTCCAGTACCTATGTTATGTGGTTATGTTCCTAAGTCTAGTAGTCATCATGTGGGTGATGGGCCCAATCACTTGGGCTTGGCCCACTTGCGCCCCCTTCCCCCTAGAAATGTGTCATTAGTCTTTTTAGCAGGGACTTTTTGTAAATTTGGAGTTCCCTATAAATAGGACTCCAAACCCTCCATTTGGAACTAATGAAAAAATTTGAGTTGAATATTGAAACCCTTGTGCTCTCTCTCTCTCTCACTCTACCTCTCTAGCTCTCTCTCTATTTCTCTCTCTCTCTCTCTAAAGGGGGCGAACCCCATTCTCTCTCCTCCCCACCCCCAATTTGAAATTCACTCTCTCTCCTCCCTATTCACCTCTAATTAAGACCCCTCCCCCTTCCCCATACCTCCCATTTAATCCCCCTCCAACCCCTAGGTGGAATCCCCTTCTCCTAGGCACCTCTCCCTCTTCCCAAGCAACCTTTCCCCTTCCCCATACAACCTTTCACCTTCCCAAGGGGGAATCCCTTCCCCCAAGCACCCCTTCCCCTCCCCAAGGCAACCCTTCCCATTCCCTAGGCCACCATTAACCCCTCCATTAACCCATCTCCCCATTCCCCTAAGCCCATTTGCGCCCCCCCTCTCTCTCTCACCTTCCACCCTTGGCCGCCCCTCCCTCCCCCTCCACCTGCTAGCTGCTACCCAGCCCTCTTCTCCAGCCTCTCCACCATCTCTACTCACCCCCATCCAAGCCCCACAGCCATTAGCCCTCTCCCCATTGCAGTCCCTTCACCCCTCCCCACCATTACCAACATCATTCACCTTCCTGCTCTATCCAGTTCGCAGGCAGCAGCAGGAGCCCGACTTGCAGAACCTGCCCCGAGGTCATTCGGCGTCGTCTGGAGGCGTACCATACATCGACGGAAAGGTCGTCAAGATAGCTTCGCAGCCGAGGTGGTCTCGCGGCATCCGACATCCCTACTGTCCGGAGGGTTCGTTCTCGTCCGACTGCGCAACCGGGACCTGAAACTGGACCAGAGCTGCAGTGCAGAAGCTCCCACGGCCACACCCCATCACTTCTGAAGACGTCGTCTGGCCGGGGTCTTCTACATCCAATCTAATTCCATCAGCAGAAGACGGCATCCCGTTTGGCATCCGGAGGAACGTTTTCCAATTTTTCTCCCCCGGGTGCGCAGATCAGGCCACTCAGGACCTGACCAGACACCTCCCCACTCAACGGGCTCTCCCTCTCTGCCCCGACATCTTCTGGTGCCTTCCCTGGTGGCCATTCGAAAAGGACTCATCTGCGGTCGTTCTCGTTTTGGTCTCGCCTCGTTCGGGCTTCGGGAGCGGTCGTGGCACCTGGATATTTCTGCTACTGCATCCTGGAACCAGAACAAGTCAGAGCGCAGGGCACCTGTTCCAGGGTCCACTCCGACCGGTGGTGACGAAGGAGCCATCCACCAAAATTCACCAGCGTACCAGGGTCAGTTAGCAACAATTCGGCACTAGTTTCGGCGACTTCTGAGCTCGGGGGAGTGCACAGCGGTGACTACACCGACTCCCTATCCTGCTGTTCCAGACCTGGGCAGATTCGGCAGGGTGCTCCATCGGCGCAATTCAAGCAAATCTCCCCACCCCGCCTGGCCGGCTTAGCGCCCCTCCCTGCGTGGAGGTAGTGTTTGAATGTAACCTCTATTTTCTCCACCCCACGATCACCCTCCTCTGCGAGGAGTAGTTTTGTACTAGCAGGTCTTCGGCCAAAGCTTCATCGGCGCAGTGTGCGGGGAACCCACACTTCCCCGCTCGCCCATCGTCTCCGAACGGGGTTGGTTTCTTCAAACCAACCAGGTGAGCTTCTGCCCTTGCTCTCCTCTGTATTTGTTCACTTAATATCTGCGAAACTAGTCCGCTGGTCGGTGAGAGAGCGCTCGTTCCCGGAGCTTCCAGTTTATGTGCGGTCACCGTGGGCTAAAGTGAGAGAGTGACCCAATGCCCTCAAGGCACCTGGTCCGCCCTTGATTTTGGGCACTGTACCCTCAGGAGGGAAAACCATAGCCTTGCTGGCCCTCTACCGGCAAGGGTCTTGTTCCACCACCTCGACTCGGCATCACCGAGTCACCACGGGTAACGGGTGTGCACGGTGGGTCGGCGATTTCCAATCAACCTCGAGTCTTACGATTGTGTTTGCGAATAAGGTCCAAGGGCCCACATTCACCTACTGCATTCTTCATCATTTGCCTTAGTGTGTCACATCAAATGGTATCAGAGCAAGTTTTAGACTTGTCTCTACGAGTCTAGTCCTAGGGCATTGACATTTGAGTCTCCCTTGCATCATGTTTTCCATCACTCCATTGCATGACCACCCTAGGGAGATGCCCCAAGTACCCATGGACCAATTTGACACTGTCATCAACAAAATTCATAACTATATAGATACCCTCACCACCCGACTTGACCGGTTCGAAGCAAAAAGGAACCACGGCCCTAGAGCTTGGTCACCACGGGATGAATTTGGATGGGAAGCCAAAGGACCCATAGACTCATGGGAAGAGATAAAGATTGAGGTTAGGAAGATCTTCACTCCCCGACCTTCCCACTCCTACCTTGAGAACCATAACCCGAGGAGCACTCCCACTCCCCCTTTCCCTCCCAGTCAACCCAAGACCTCCCTTAGGGCCCAAACTCCACCACCCCAAATGATTCCAATCCCGATCACCACCACCATTCAAACCAAATTGGCCACCACCCAACCCAAAATCCTCCATCAAACCCACACCCCACAAGCTTCCACGGTCCCCACCACCACCCCTCCATCTTCCCCTAAGAGAGACACACCCCCCAAAACCAATCAACCCAATCCTCCTCAACCCACCCATCTTCCACTACCAACCCCAATCCTACCCCAACTTAGGTCTCCACTTCTTCCACTCCCAAACACAACCCAAGTTCGAACACCCTCACCACCCCGGGTGCACCCCACACCAGCTATCATCACCCCATCCCCAAAAGACCTTCCATTTCCCTTGGAGAGTAAAACCTCTACACCCCAAAGGGATGAGAATGAGATTGAGGTACATGAGGCCTCCCCCGATTGGGAAGAAGAATACGAGTCACAATGTCATGAGTTAGGCCGGAAGTTCCCATCCCATGTGTAAGAAGCGCCCTGGCTCACACACCCGACCACCTAGAGGAGGAGAACACCATGGTCACCATCCCGACTGTGGGGGAAACACATGTCCAAGTTGAAGAAGAAACCTCGCACAGTGGTCTTCACCCTACACCACCCTCCCTAGTTGGGGCCGAGCTCATCTTAGGAGAACCCCTTTTATGTTGGCTGAAGGAGAACCCAATTAGAGATATCATGGCCCATGTTTGTCCTCCGATGGAACAAAACCTTCCTATAGTACCCTTATCCACCTATCACACCACAATCCAATCATCCTATCAAGTGGAAACATTAGGGGATCTTCTTAAGGGTCTATCTTGGCAAATGGAGTTAACTGGCATGTTGACCACTGTAGCCGACCGACCTAGGAGCCTTGACCTCCTACACCTATGTGTCGGGTCCATCTCCTCGATTTACACTGTGGGTTGCTACACTAGCGACCTTCTTCTATTCCTCCCTACACCCGATGAGCCCGATGCTATCCGCAAACTAGAGTTGCTTATCTCGGGTAGAACATCAAGCCCTCCATTCATGAACTTTGACCCAATTGTTCGATTAGAGGAGGATGACTCACCACTATGTGAGGACCATGAGGACCTAGAGTTCCTCTCCCTAGGTGACCCTTACCATGACCCCTTCGATCCCTTCCTATACCCACCCACCTTACTCACCACCAACCTTTTCCTACCCCAACCCACCAGGATAGACCAAGCCCACCTCTCTCTAGACCCGGCCACACCAAGGGTATCATGACCATGGGAGAAATACACCTAGGAAACAAGAAAGTGCCCCACTCCATGACACATACCTTCTTTGACCCCTATGACCCTTTTGAGTGGAAGCTCGAAGGCCACCCCACCACCCCACACAAGGAAGTCACCTATGGGAAAGGAATTCCTATGTCTTGGCACATCACACCTCTTGGCATGAATAGAAAGTCGGGTCCTTTCATACATGACACCCACATGTCAAGTCGGATGCATGATTGGTCCAAAGGTCCTCCCACATTCATCATTGGCCTTAAGCATGTTACGAACCTTCATGGATGTCCGGGACCCCCGGCATTTGCTATACCCATGCGCAATAGATTCCCCTATGGATGCCCCGGCCCTCCAACCATTGTTATAAAGTCCATGCATGATAGAGCCATTTATGGATGCCCCGGTCCCCCTAAGTCCGTCAAAACCAATGTAACACTTGATAGGGCTGAATTTGGTTGTCCAGGCCCTCCCTTCATCTTTAGAGGATCATCATTCATGACACTGCATGGCACTATTCGCAAACAAATCAACAATAGCAATGAGGTTTATAAGAAGTCAGCCGATTCCCACCGCAGCCACCAAGAATTCCAAGTTGGTGATTTTGTGATGGTGAGAACTGAGAGATTATTCCCTGGAAATATCTCAAAGTTGAGGTCTCGTGGAGCAGGCCCCTTTCAGGTGTTGAGACGCCTTGGCACTGATGCTTATGTGTTGGACCTCCCCGAGAAATACGGAGTAAGTCCCACTTTCAATGTAGCTGACCTGGTGCCCTACAAGGGTCCCACGGTGACACCCAGTGAGGAGATCCAGCCTATCCCACCCCTTGAGAGAGTCCCTACACAAACGAGAGCTCCATCCGGCCCGAGAAACCAGCGTGATCAAGTAGAGCGGATATTAGGTGAACAGATCACCACCACACGGAGCAAGGCGTATGAGCGATATCTGGTTAGGTGGAAGGGACGGCCACCGTCGATGACGCCTGGGTGAGTCGGGAGGATCTCCAGCAGCTGGACCCCGACCTATTGGAGCAGTATCGCAGCAGGGAGGGCCCCTACTCGACAGAGTCGAGCTCTTCGCGGCCCGGGGGAATTGATGAGGGCATCACCCATGATTCCCTCTGGCTCGGGACCTCCCTTCCTTTCGATGTGGGCCAGACTTGAGCTCCATGTCATCCAGGCCTCCACAGCACTTTGATGGATCACTTTGGTGTACTTCTTGTCTTTATTTTGAGTCATCTTGATGTAATTTGTCTTTTAATTGAGTCCAGTACCTATGTTATGTGGTTATGTTCCTAAGTCTAGTAGTCATCATGTGGGTGATGGGCCCAATCACTTGGGCTTGGCCCACTTGCGCCCCCTTCCCCCTAGAAATGTGTCATTAGTCTTTTTAGCAGGGACTTTTTGTAAATTTGGAGTTCCCTATAAATAGGACTCCAAACCCTCCATTTGGAACTAATGAAAAAATTTGAGTTGAATATTGAAACCCTTGTGCTCTCTCTCTCTCTCTCACTCTACCTCTCTAGCTCTCTCTCTATTTCTCTCTCTCTCTCTAAAGGGGGCGAACCCCATTCTCTCTCCTCCCCACCCCCAATTTCAAAATTCACTCTCTCTCCTCCCTATTCACCTCTAATTAAGACCCCTCCCCCTTCCCCATACCTCCCATTTAATCCCCCTCCAACCCCTAGGTGGAATCCCCTTCTCCTAGGCACCTCTCCCTCTTCCCAAGCAACCTTTCCCCTTCCCCATACAACCTTTCACCTTCCCAAGGGGGAATCCCTTCCCCCAAGCACCCCTTCCCCTCCCCAAGGCAACCCTTCCCATTCCCTAGGCCACCATTAACCCCTCCATTAACCCATCTCCCCATTCCCCTAAGCCCATTTGCGCCCCCCCTCTCTCTCTCACCTTCCACCCTTGGCCGCACCTCCCTCCCCCTCCACCTGCTAGCTGCGACCCAGCCCTCTTCTCCAGCCTCTCCACCATCTCTACTCACCCCCATCCAAGCCCCACAGCCATTAGCCCTCTCCCCATTGCAGTCCCTTCACCCCTCCCCACCATTACCAACATCATTCACCTTCCTGCTCTATCCAGTTCGCAGGCAGCAGCAGGAGCCCGACTTGCAGAACCTGCCCCGAGGTCATTCGGCGTCGTCTGAGGCGTACCATACATCGACGGAAAGGTCGTCAAGATAGCTTCGCAGCCGAGGTGGTCTCGCCGGCATCCGACATCCCTACTGTCCGGAGGGTTCGTTCTCGTCCGACTGCGCAACCGGGACCTGAAACTGGACCAGAGCTGCAGTGCAGAAGCTCCCACGGCCACACCCCATCACTTATGAAGACTTCGTCTGGCCGGGGTCTTCTACATCCAATCTACTTCCATCAGCAGAAGATGGCATCCCGTTTGGCATCCGGAGGAACTGATTTCCAATTTTTCTCCCCCGGGTGTGCAGATCAGGCCACTCAGGACCTGACCAGACACCTCCCCACTCAACGGGCTCTCCCTCTCTGCCCCGACATTGTCTGGTGCCCTCCCTAGTGGCCATTCGAAGAGGACTCGTCTGCGGTCGTTCTCGTTTTGGTCTCGCCTCGTTTGGACTTCGGGAGCGGTCGTGGCACCCGGATCTTTCTGCTACTGCATCCTAGAACCAGAACAAGTCAGAGCGCAGGGCACCTGTTCCAGGGTCCACTCCGACCGGTGGTGACGAAGGAGCCGTCCTCCAAAATTCACCAGCGTACCAGGGTCAGTTAGAAACAATTCGGCACTGGTTTCGGAGACTTCTGAGCTCGGGGGAGTGCACAGAGGTGACTACACCGACTCCCTATCCTGCTGTTCCAGACCTGGGCAGATTCGGCAGGGTGCTCCATCGGCGCAATTCAAGCAAATCTCCCCACCCCGCCTGACCGGCTTAGCGCCCCTCCCTGCGTGGAGGTAGTGTTTGAATGTAACCTCTATTTTCCCCACCCCACGATCACCCTCCTGTGCGAGGAGTAGTTTTGTACTAGCAGGTCTTCGGCTGAAGCTTCATCGGCGCAGTGTGCGGGGAACCCACACTTCCCCGCTCGCCCATCGTCTCCGAACGGGATTGGTTTCTTCAAATCGACCAGGTGAGCTTATGCCCTTGCTCTCCTCTGTATTTGTTCACTTAATATCTGTGAAACTAGTCCGCTGGTCGGTGAGAGAGCGCTCGTTCCCGGAGCTTCCAGTTTATGTGCGGTCACCGTGGGCTAAAGTGAGAGAGTGACCCAATGCCCTCAAGGCACCTGGTCCGCCCTTGATTTTGGGCACTGTACCCTCAGGAGGGAAAACCATAGCCTTGCTGGCCCTCTACCGGCAAGGGTCTTGTTCCACCACCTCGACTCGGCATCACCGAGTCACCACGGGTAACGGGTGTGCACGGTGGGTCGGCGATTTCCAATCAACCTCGAGTCTTACGATTGTGTTTGCGAATAAGGTCCAAGGGCCCACATTCACCTACTGCATTCTTCATCATTTGCCTTAGTGTCGTCACATCACTACAGCCCTCAAGGGTGATTCATCTACAGGTCAACGATCAAGCTGCTCGAAAATTACATTAACAGCTCTACCACAGATTCTCCAACAAACTCAAAAACTAAAGCAGGAAGCTGATGATGTTCCACCACTAGGCAAAGTGAGACAAGAAGGCATCCATGATGTCCTCGAGGTCGAAAAGATGATGAAGGCTTCGTCAACTTGCAGCCGGCCCCGTCGGAGCTAGAAGACAGCAACCAAGCTACCGTCGATGAGTTGGTCGAGATAAACCTCGGCATGGAAGAGGAGCCGAGGCCAACCTTCCTCAGTGCTCTCCTTCTCCCAGAAGAAAGAAAGCAATGCATACAACTGCTTCAAGAATTTCGGGACTACTTCGCTTGGAATTACAAAGAGATGCCAGGCCTCAGCCTTGAAGTCACTTAACACATGCTGGCTATCGACCCAAAAGCCAAGCCAGTGAAGCAGCCACCCCGACGAATGAGGCCGGAGCTAATAAACCAAATTTGCAAAGAATTCGACAAACTCATAGATGTCGGCTTTGTGGCAGAAAATCAATATACAACATAGCTAGCCAACATTGTGCCTGTCGAGTAGAAGAACGGCCAGATCGGGATATGTGTTGACTTTCGGGATTTGAACAAAGCATGCCCGAAAGATGACTTCCCAGTGCCTATCACTGAAGTCATGACTGATGCTACAACTGGTCATGAGGCGCTGTCATTTATGGACGGTTCATCCAGATATAACCAAATATGGATCGTCGAGCATGAAAGAATTCACACTGCCTTCTGATCGGCAAAAGGGATATTTCACTACAAAAAAATGCCATTTAGCCTCAAAAATGATGGCGCCACTTACCAAAGGGTGATGACAAAGATATTCGACAAGCTACTCTACAACAGAGTCGAATGCTACATCAATGGTTTGGTCATCAAGACAAGAAGAAGGGAAGACCACCTTAGTGACCTTAGGGTCATTTTCGAAAGGCTATGACAATTCAAGCTGAAGATGAACCTGATGAAATGCGCCTTTGGCGTTTCAAGTGGGAAATTCCTCGGCTTTGTCATCAGATATCGTGGAATTGAAATAGACCCCTCTAAGATAAAAGCTATCCAGGAGCTACCCCCTCTGAAGAATTTGACAGAATTGTGGTTGTTGCAAGGTCGATTAGCTTACATCCGCAGATTTATTTCCAACCTGTCTGGACGCTGCAAACCATTTCACAAGCTGATGATGAAAGATATACCTTTCCATTGGAGTCAAGAGTGCCAAAGGGCCTTCGACCAGCTAAAAGAATATTTGAATACCCTGCCAGTGTTGGGGGAACCTTTCAAAGGGCGGCTGTTAATTCTGTATATAGCCGCTACTGAATGCTCACTGGGGGCAATGTTGGCCCAGAACAACGACAAGGGAAAAGAGCAGACGCTTTACTACCTCAGTCGAATATTAATGGGGGCAGAGTCGAGATACACCATGATTGAGAAGATTTGCCTCGCATTGATCTTTGCGGTCAAGAAGATGAGGCACTACATGCTGTCCCACGAAGTGCAGCTGATATCAAGGGCTGATCCAATCAAATATATACTATCCCAACCAGCCTTGAATGGGTGACTGGGAAAATGAGCTGTCAGGTTGGTGGAATTTGATATCACCTATGCGCCGCAAAAGGCCATCAAAGGCCAGGCCATAGATGATTTCTTTGCAGCACATCTAGTGCCTGAACATTCCCCGTTAATTATGGAGCTTCTAGATGATGAAACGCTAGAAGTGGATCATGTCCATCAAGCCATATGGTAGCTCTACTTTGACGGGGTATCCCAAACAGAAACATCTCAAACGGGGCAAACAAAGATAAGGGCCGGAGTAGGCATTGTCCTCAAGTCCGTAGAGGGAGAAGTGTTGCATACATAATGCCCAATTAACAAGACTTGTACAAACAATGAGGCAGAATATGAAGCCCTGATCATTGGCCTTCAGATTGCCCTTCATATGGAAATTCAAATGCTGTAAGTATAGGGAGATTCAATGCTAATCGTCAAGCATATTTAGGGACAGTTTGATGTCTGAAAGCCCGAATTACTCCCTCACTGCACCAAGGCAAAGAAGCTCATGCAGCGATTTTACTTCGTTGAAATAGGTCATGTCGGCTGCAGTCAAAATGCTCAAGTAGATGCACTAGCAAAGCTAGCAAGCACACTGGCAATCCCGCCAGATGCATCCCTTAACATAACCATGATAAACGGACGACAGGTCCCCAGCATGATAGAGGAGCCAGGTGAAGAAGAATGTGAAGCTGTAACAACTGAAGTGGTCCGCTCGCCCGACTGGAGGGAACCTCTGATGCAATGGTTTAAATGCCAGTAACTGCCCAAGCAAAAAGAAGAGAAGATCAAATTGATCAGAACAAAAGATTCTTATGAATTCAGGAACGAAACCTTGTTCCGGGTTATGGCAGATGCCAAAAGAAAAATCCTCCTCCGATGTCTATCAATGGAGGAGGCTAGGACGGTCATGAAAGAAGTTCATGCGGGATCGACTGGTGCCCATCAAGCCGGGCTAAAGATGAAGATTGAAATCATGAAATTGGGATTTTACTAGCCCACTATGTCCGATGGCTGCTGCAAGTATGCCAAGTCATGTCGTAAATGCCAGGAAAATGCTACGGTCCCAAGAAGACCCCCGATACACCTACATCTGACAGCACCTAGCTGACCGTTTGCTCAATGGGGCACTGATGTCGTGGGCCCACAACCCCCATCCTCCTCAGGATGCAGATATATTCTAGCAGCAACAGATTACTTTTCCCTTTGGGCGGAAGCTATAGCACTAAAAGAAGTGACGGGCGAATTAGTGGTCAGATTTGTCCTTCGGAACATTATATTTTGATTCGGCGTGCCTGATCGAATCATCTCCGACAACGGAAGTCATTTCCGAAACCAGAAGGTCTACAAGTTGGCCCATAAATTCAAGATTGATTGGAGGACATCCACTCCGTACAACCCACAAGCAAATGGGTTGGCTGAAGCTTTCCACAAAACTCTATGCACACTTCTTGCCAAGATGGTCAGCTCCAACAAGAGGGATTGGGAGGATAGAATGTACGAAGCACTGTGGGCATACCGCACTGTGTACAAGACCCCGATGGGTTGCTCGCCATTCTCGCTGGTGTACAACTCAGAAGTAGTCATCCCGATAGAGCTGGAGATACCTTCACTACAGGTCACGATCCAGCATGAATTGGTCAAAGATGGCCAGACAAATATAGAAAGAAGACTAGAGGAACTCTCCGATTTAGAAGGGCAATGGCTCAAAGCCCAACAGAACATACATGTTTACCAAGCCCGTATGGCGCGCGCCTATGACAAGCTTGTTAAAGAGCGTGAATTCAAGAAAGGAGACCTTGTCATGGTCAAAAGAAAAGAAGTGATGGCAGCCAATCCAAAAGGCAAATTAAATGAAAACTTGATAGGACCTTACGTGGTCCAGAAAGTCTACGAAGGTGGAGCTTACGTCCTCGTCAACCATCGAGGGGAAGTTCAATTCCCACCTCTCAATGGGAAGCAACTGAAGCTATACCATGCGCCACTGCCTCAGTTCAGTGGTCAGCTAAAACCCATAGCCCACAATCAACAAGCCTCTACCAGACTCTTGTAATGAGTTGTTGTTTCACACCGACTTTCGGTTCCACTGAAATAGGTGTTTCCTTGCTCGACATTGTACCAATGTCGATGATGCCACTTGGCTTGGTCTCAAACCAAGAAACATGGCTTAGACCTTCACTCTATGGCCAGATGAAACCTGGATCCTTGCGTCAACATAAACCCAATGTTAACGATGCCATCACCAATCCCACCATAATTTTCACTACGAGAACCGCTAAAACCACTGAAACCCAATGGCTTAGACCTTCTGTCTAAGATCGGCTTAAAATCTATCCTTGCGTTGGCATATATCTAATGTCAATGATTTTCATCAGAGTTGGTGCTTGACTTCTTATCGGGGCTAACCACTAAAACCCAATGGCTTAGACCTTCCGTGTAAGACTGGCTTAAACGCTATCCATGCGTTGGCATATACCCAATGCCAATGATTTTCAAGAGGGTTGGTGCTTGACTCTCTATCGAGGCCAACCGCTAAAACTGCTAAAACCCAACAGTTTAGGCCTTCCGCCTAAGACCGACGTAAACCACTAGCCATGCATTGGCATATACCTAATGTTGATGATAACACTATAGCTAGCACCTGACCTCTTCAATCAGGGTTAGCTAATCCAGTCCCACCAGGGGCCACCCCAACGCATGATTGCAGGCCTTCCGCCTGATTCTATATGCAAAACCTCACTTCCTTGCGTTGGCATATACCCAATGCCAATCATTTCCACTTTGGTTGGTGCTTGACTCCCGTCGGGACCAACCGCTAAAACCACTAAAACCCAACGACTTAGACCTTTCGTTTGAGGCCTACTTAAAAGCTATCCTTGCGTTGGCATATACCCAATGCCAATGATTCTACCTCAAGGCTGGTGCTTGACTTCCCATCGGGGCCAACCGCTGAAACCACTAAAACCCAATGGCTTAGACCTTTCGTCTGAGACCGGCTTAAACGCTATCCTTGCGTTGGCATATACCCAATGCTAATGATTCCACCTCAAGGTTGGTGCTTGACTTCTCGTCACGGCCAACCGCTAAAACCACTAAAACCCAACGGCTTAGAGCTTTCATCTGAGACCGGCTTAAACACTATCCTTGCGTTGGCATATACCCAATGCCAATGATTCCATCTCAAGGCTAGTGCTTGACTTCCCGTCGGGGCCAACCACTAAAACCACTAAAACCCAACGACTTAGACCTTTCGTATGAGACTGGCTTAAACGCTATCCTTGCATTGGCATATACCCAATGCTAATGATTCCACCACAAGGATGGTGCTTGACTTCCCGTCGAGGCCAACCACTAAAACCACTAAAACCCAATAGCTTAGATCTTTCATCTGAGACCATCTTAAATGCTATCCTTATGTTGGCATATACCCAATGCCAATGATTCCACCTCAAGGCTGGTGCTTGACTTCTTGTCGGGGCCAACCGCTAAAACCACTAAAACCCAATGGC
Organism: Amorphophallus konjac; assembly: GCA_022559845.1. NCBI lineage: Eukaryota > Viridiplantae > Streptophyta > Magnoliopsida > Alismatales > Araceae > Amorphophallus > Amorphophallus konjac. Next base: position 238,337,042 of record CM040126.1, read on the forward strand.
TTAGACCATTCGTCTGACATCGGCTTAAATGCTATCCTTGCGTTGGCATATACCTAATGCCAATGATTCCACCTCAAGGCTGGTGCTTGACTTCCCATCAGGGCTAACCGCTAAAACTGCTAAAACTGAACGGCTTAGTCCTTCCGTCTAAGACCGGCTTAAATGCTATCGTTGCATTGGCATATACCCAATGCCAATGATTTCACCTCAAGGCTGGCGCTTGACTTCCATCAGGGCCAACCGTTGAAATTGCTGAAGGCCAACGGTCTAGACCATACGTCTAGCACCAGCTTAAACAATTTCTTTCCAAGGTTGGTGCTCGATTCCTCGTCGAAACTAGTCGCCAACACCCAACGGCTTAGACCTTCTGTCTGAGACCAACTTAAATAATGTTCCTTGCAAGGTCGGTGCTTGACTTCCCGTCAGGGCCAACCGCTAAAATCGCTGAAACCTAATGGCTCAGACCTTACGTCTAAAGCTGGCTTACACCATTTTCTTTCAAAGTTAGCGCTCGACTCCTTGTTGAGATCAGCTGCTAAAATCCAACAGTTTAGACCTTCCGTCTAAAGCTGCTTAAATAATATCCTTGCATAGACAGAGGCCCACTGTCAACGATAAACTACTTAAACTGCTCAACCTGTAGCACAAATACTTAGTCCTCCTGGATGCTATCTTAGTGGGATGATAAAGAAATCTGCACTCGCGTGCCCCGCATGCTTGTCCCTCGCCCGCACCACCCGCGGGTGGGGGGCATTTGTGGATGCTCAAATTTGGCATCACATGGTCAAGCAAGGTCAGTCACAAAAAGAGAAAGGAGTTGAGTCGGCTCCGCAACGAGTGAAGTCGACTCCACAACGCCGCTCGTGCTAAAGAGAAGAGTCGACGCAGCCTGCAAGTGGAGTCGGCGCACCTTTAGACGCAGAAGAAGACTGTACACACGTGGGTCATGCGCGTGGCTTGTGATCTCTCTCAAGGCCTAGTCTCAGCGCCTTGTAGAAGGCCGTACGGTCGTACAGGACACATGGGACAACGTTCTCCAATCATTGTAAAACATTCTTGCGATCCTTTGCCTTGGGAAAGAAAAATAGAGGTTGCGGCTCCTATAAATAAGGACCGAAGGCCTTGAAGAAGCCCCCCGTCGCTCTCTAGCTCTCTCCCTCTCGCTGGAAAAGGCTCCCCCTCTGGCGGCTCCACTTTTCCCCCGCTGGTGCTGTTCAAGAGTGATTCGCAGAAGCTTTCTTCTTCTTCCTGCTGTGCTCCTGTGCGTGGAGAGAAGGAGAGGGAGAGAAGGTGCTGTCGATGGGGAGGGAGAGGAGTCAATGCTCCACCCTCCCCCCCTCTTTCCTTTTGTTCTTTTCTCTGCTACGTATATTGGTCTTTCAGCCTTCTTTGTTTTCTTTCCTACTGCTTTCTTGTATGAGCTAGCTCCGGGATGATGTATCCTCTTTGTATGATTTAGTAAATGAAATAAATGCTTTGGCGCATGTGTACTGGCTGTTGATGATGGTGGATTTTCTCAACTCTCAGTCCCTAGTTCGTTGTGGGTCTACTGTTACATCCTTCTTTTCTTCTTTGATTCCTTGCTAGAAGAGGATCGATGTATTGCAAGAAGGGTCCAAGTTTGGTCAATCTAGTAGCAATGGGTTGGACCTGGCTTCCCTCCCTGATTCTCCAGAAGAGGCTCCTCATATAGGACCTCCTTCTGGGTTCTGGTATGTTAGATTGGCCTTAGTGGGCTACTCTGGCCTTTCATGGTAGATTCACACCCTCCTGGGCAACATCGATCACAGGACCCTTCCCCAATATCCGAACACGGGTCCTGGTTACGAGCATTAATTTAGATCAGTTTCATGTTGTTAGAATTCTTGATCATTATGTAATACTGCTGGATGAAGAGCCATAGGCCTTCTCACCCATCCCATGGGTTGTTGAGGCCTTGGTCTATTCCTAAAATCTATTGGGATCTATGAGTCATGTTGTTTTCCCTCTGTTTAAGTTCCGCTCATGAGGAAGTCATCGTTTAATACATTTGAATCATCCTGGCTCCCATCCCATCTACACACGGGCACCACACTGCTTGCACGAATGCCTGGCAGAATGCTGCCCAAAAGGCTCCCAAGCTCACACACTTGCAGCAAGTTCTCTCCCTACTCCTTGCACCGTAGTATGTGTATGTCTCCACCGGGGGCACAAGCTTGCCGGCCTCCTATGCATGGCCTGTGACCTCGTTAACTGGAGCAATAGCAAGATGCCATCGATTTCACTGAGGGTTTTTATACTATGGGAACTATCTTTAGGGGAAGGGATACATTACGGCTTTCTACCAATCAAAATTCTCTCTTTAACCACCCTCATACCTCCCCAGGGATCTGCTCCTCTATAGCATGTTCGCTAGTGGATGTATCATCGGAGGGCTGGACATTAATGGCCTTAGAGCCGGTAGTAATTAACTGCACAAAATGCATGATGGGGCTGGAAATAGAATCATCCCTGGGCCAGTAGAGATCCCTTTCTAGGCTAGTACTCAGGGCATTCTCTCTACCTGATTTTGGGATATAGAGTAGCCGTTCATGGCTTACTCTAATTTCAAGGGCCATCTCAGGATTTCCTGTGGATCGGTTTCCTATTTTTCACCCCCAAAGCCCCGGTCCGGGGGAGATGCTGCCCAAATTTTCTTAGAACTGTGGACTTAACAAAAAAAAGAAAAGAAGAAAAAAGAAAAGAAAGAAAGAGGATCAATGCTTGAACATAAGTCAAGTGATGGACACAATGCTGAGACAGATGCACCGAACATAAAAAGGCAAAGAACAAATCTGAACAGAACAAAGCTGAAATAAAAAATAATAATAAAATAATAAAAATAAATAAAAATAAAAAGATGGTGAAGTAAAAAAATGATGAAAAGAATAAAAGAGATTAAGGCATGTCGAAGGCAGTAAATAATTGAACTCTATCTTCCATTTGTCACCCTTAGCCACTCATTTGTCACCACTATAAAGCTATTTGTCACCCTTAGCTACCCATTTGTCACCACTTTAAAGCTATTTGTCACCCTTAGCTACCCATTTGTCACCACTATAAAGCTATTTGTCACCCTTGGCCACCCAATTGTCACCGTTATTAGGCTATTCGTCACGATTATCACCCAATAACAATAAAAATAATCATAAAATAAATAAATAAATAAAAAAGCTTAAGAATGATAATTAATAAATATCACGATATAATACTGATAAGGTAATTATAAAAATGACAAAAAATCCAAATAAAATAAAATAAAAAAAATAAAATAAAATAAAAATAAAAATAAAAATATAATAAATAATAATAATAATAATAGCTACAAGCTCATCCTTGCATAAAAAATAATAAAAAATATATAACAAAATAATAGTAATAATAAAAAAAGGGCCGTATGGAGTCAACTCCAAAACCAAGCGGAGTCGACTCCATTCCTCCATCCTTCATGATTTCAACTGCACCTTCCATTTGTTACTCCAAGCCGTCGCCTTTCACCTATTTTTCACCCTTTGGGCTACATTTGTCACCGTTATGCGCCATTTGTCACCCTTAAGCGCTATTTTTCACCGCTATCAAAGGCTTATGTCCTACCTTGCTAAGCTCACACCGAGCTGGCTCCAAAACCATGTGGAGTCAACTGCATCCCTTCAGCTTGCTCATTTTAAGGTTGGCTTCCATTTGTCAACCTCCAACCGTCACCCTTTCACCTATTTTTCACCCTTAAGGTATCATTTGTCACCGCTGTAGATATGTGTAAGTCGGTGAAAAGTGAGGTGGAATATGAAGGGTGTGATGTGTGTGCCAATCTCAAGCAAACAATAACAAGGAATCTAAAGCATGTGGGTATATCATCTCAGAAGTGCAAAGTAAAACAATAAATGAACCAAATTAACACACGCCGTGGGCGTGGAACAATGATAGAAATGAAAGAAAACACACGCCGTGGGTATGGAGCAATTAAAAAGAAGAAAGCAATAGAGAATAAAGCAAAGATGATGATGAATATCCAAAAGACAGATCTGATCGCCACCAAGGCCTGTAACACAGAGGGAACTGTACTATGTACCTTGGAAAGGAGCCAAGTGAAGGCACACTCGCACACGAGAGAAAACTCAGGTGCAGAAGGTAAACGGTCCTCTTGTGGCCACAAAGATGAAATAAATGGTCTCTGGACGGCGGCAACGAAACCCTGATGGTCTTAAGATGACCGCTAAGCACACCCAGAAAATAAAACGTGGAACTCGAACCTCCCTCCCTTCTTGCTGGCCAGAAGGGCTGGGCCTCATGTTAGGAGTGCTGTAGACTTGCAACAGAGTGTAGAGACAGAAAGAAAACAACCCAATTAGCCTTGGAGAAGTGTAGTATCTATAAACCAACAATAATGAACATGCATGAATGGAAGGGTGAATACCTAGGGGTTGGTGGTTTTTTAACTCCTATGGGGCGTGGAAAATAGTAGGAGGATGTTTGAAAATGTATTATGGATGCAAAAGAATGTGGAAAAAGGAGAAGAATTGATGCTATGATGATGCAAAGACGAATGAAAACTAAGTGAAAGAAGACACAAAACCAAATCAAAAACCGGTTACTCCCTGGACCAGAAGACTAAAGGATGCAGAAAACATGTTCTCCTTGGTTGGGAATCGCTCCAGAATGTGGCAGCACTTCGTCGCAACCACCAGAAATCTCCTCCTCAAGCCATGAAGTCAAGGGTTCTATTTATAGACCCCCAAAACCCTAGCCCGAGTTGGAGGAATAATAGTGAAAATAGAGGCCTTAAGCCTGATAAAACTCATAGATAATACTCCTAGGAGTCCACAAAATCGATCAGAAGCTTTTGAGAATCGAGATCCACAGAGAAAACGTGAGATGAAGGACTCTATTTGACCACAGATAGAGAGAGAAAACCCAGGCAGACCTGGACTCTCGGTCTCACCTTGCAGTCTCGCGATAGATCGCAAGCCTCCTCAAACGATCCTACGATGGACAGCTAAGCATAGTCGTTCAAAAGAGATAAAGCCAATTGGGAGAAAGGGCAGACATAGAGGGACTCTCTATCTACCTAACGGTCTTTCAATGGGCCGCTACCCTGTGGTAGCGGTCCTGCGATAGGCCTCTAGGAAGATGGCCATTGCAAAGAGATAAAGCCCAGATAAATCTCCATATTATTCCAGAAAATAATCCTTATTTAGCCCTTATCTAGGCCCAATAAGCCCAAATGACGAAAATTGTGAGAACTTGAGCCCAACCAGGGAGAAACCTAAAAAATAAGCCTAAAAATCAACCCAAAAATGGCCCAATAACCAGAGAATAACTTGGGACATCATAAAATAGGATAAGGAGATGACACAACTCATTGGTCATAAAACAGGTGTCAACAGATGCCCCAACTTAACGTCCTCTTTGCAGGGGAGCAAGTGGAGGTAAAGCGAAAGCAAAATGGAACATGGAGATGAAGTGGAAATGCAGCGAAGCGGACTGAAAAGTGGGCGTTAAGGTAAATGACACTCGTTCTTAACCAACAAGCAATAGGAACCTTCCGAAAAACTCTGAACCAGTCATAAGGAACATCCCAAACTGAATGACGTATGCCTGGAGGAACTAACAACTAAATAAAACATGACCAACGTCATCAGTGGAACATACAGCTCAAAGGCAATCGGAGCAAGCAAAAAGTAAAAGAAACGAGCAACTAAACTCCAGACAAGAATCCTTAGCTAACCCAACCGAGGAAATAGACCGGAGAAAACCTTCCAACTCAGAGTGGAATGATTCTCCCTATCCTAAACCATGGATACACAGTTATTGATGGGGAAATCAAAGTAAGACCACTAACTTATTTTCATTTGCATGTATATCCTTGAGTTAATTGGGTTTGCAATTGTAAGGCATTATAAGCCAATGGGTTAGTCATTAGAAATTAGTGGGTTTCTTTGTAAAAAGGCCGCGTAGGCCCGGCGGGACCCCCACCCTCTCTCCCATTGGGCCACCTAGACTCTCTAGGGCCCATGTGGGGCTGGTCCAAGGTCCAAGATAGAATCTTGATCAGCCCCTCTTGTTGACTCCAAGAGGGGGGCGCCCCCTCCCTTGTCCCCATGTGGGATTTAAATAATCCCCCTTTCCACCTATTTTTAAATTTTGTATTTTCTTTGACCACATGGGAGAAGGAATTAAATATTCTTATCCCTTAATTGCCCCTCCCTAACCCTAGATCTGAGGGTAGCAATGGTCATTTAGTTAGGTCTATAAAACCCATGTATTTTGTTATTTTCACAAGAATTAATGAATGAAAATCAATTTTTCTTGGAGAAAACCCAAGGGCGCAGCTACCCTCTCTCTTCCCCCTCCCCTTGCAGCTGAGAAAGCCCCTTCTTCTGAGGTGTGATACCTCCATACCAGCTCCTCTCTGAGTGATAAACTCAGCACCGCCGCCACGGCCGCCACCGCCGCCATCGAGCCACCGTCGCACCACCACCGCCTCGTCGTCGGAATTCTATCTACCAGATTCCAGTAGCTTGAAGCCCAATTTTTAGCTCTTAACCTGAAGATATGATCAAGCTGAAATTTTTAGGGTTAGTTCCCCTTGTTGTTCCCACGTCCCATAAAAAGTTTCACATCGATCCCATTTCGTTTGCCCCCCCTTTCCATTTTAAATCCCACTGTCTACACAATCTGCCCCTGTGCAGATCTGTGTTCTAACAACCCATCTCTTCTCCGATTTGACCCCATTTCCAATTTCAGATCAATCTAAAATTTGGACTGGAACTTATGTCCGCGAAAATCGATTTCCACAATTTTTTTTATGATTTTATGAATTTGTTTACCCCTCCTAAAATTCACTACTAAATCCAGAATATGTTCTGTCCCATGCAGTCCAGATCCGACGACCGCCTATCTTAAAATACTTCCCACCCTTCGAACCACCTCATAAAAATACAAAAAAATCATTTGCATGTTCCTTACTTCCCCCTCCATCTCCCATAAAAATCCCAACTCCCAGATCCATAGTTTGGGCCTCGGTCAAACGTGATTACCAGGCAGATACCAATCTGCCAAGTATTTCCTGAGACAGAAGGTCCATATATTCTAAATTCTACCAAGGAGGATACAGACACAGGAAAATTTATGTAACACAAGGTAGTCGTATATCTACAAGAGAGCTTCCAAATGGCTCTAGTTTCGCGTCGATCCGACGTCAGAGCTGATCGCAGTAATTATTTCCGTCGAGTTGTGCAGTTCTGAAACTACATAACAAGTTCAGGCTAGCAAGCTGCAATGTCCCCGAATCGGACCGTCTCGCCTTCCTCAAGGCTATCCAGCACGATCCCATCCAGGGGATTGCTCATCCAGGAGTCCTCTTCGCATCAACACCAATCCCAGCCAGATTGGACGTCGAATAAAGGCGTGATCCTCCAGATCGCCAGCACGCGCCGTCCGGACAGCACTAACGGAGCGGTCAAAATTGCTGCCTGTCAACCCATGCTTGGTATTCCCGGTATTAGTGTTGTTGCCCTTTACCTCCCTGCATGGAGTGGGCATCATAATTTTGTAATTATTGATAATTATTTGTACCTAGAATATGAGTCTTGGCCGGGGTCATCTTCCCCATGCCCGGAGCGTGGAGGTATCGTGCCCGCTCCCCATTTGGCATTTGCTTTCCTCATATATATTCATATGCCGCTGCTAGAGTGATAGGAAATTAGCTCGTTCAATTTAATCACCATTGCGAGAGTGAGTGCGAGACCCGTCCCGTGACCCGATCTTGGCATGAAAGAGAGTTGACCATCCAGACTCATTGCCGATTTCTCGACCGCACACGTCCGCATATTTCCCTCATTAGGGACGAGTCGCGAGTTTGCCTAGAGTCTCAGGTTCGAGTCCAAATTGGCATCGAGTCGCGTCCCGTCCCGCATGAAATTGGTATCAGAGTGGGTTAGAGTCTAGGGTAGTCGGTCCAAAGTTTGCATTTGCATTCCCAAACCTGGTATATTAAAAGGTGTCCCAGAACGATAGGTTACGCCTATTGGGAAGGTAACACACTTGCCTGAGTGCGATCTTCATATCAAACCTCCGCCCCGTACCGGATATTGGTTGAGTCTAGGTTTATAGTCGAGTCTGCATACCAACTTTGCATTATTATTTTAGGGTCGTGTTTAGTCCATTAGGGAGTCAGTTTGTCTTGTCCCGAGTGTCTGCATGTCCAACCCACCCATAAGTTCCCCAATTCCCTATGGGTACCCAGTACCATCACCCTAACACTATGGGTGAACCCCGATGTGCCACCCAGGGAGGTCGATCTCTGGATGAGTTGTTCGCTCTACTCAAGGAGTGCATGGATAGGTCCGACCAAACTCGTAGGGAGCATACTGACCGCTTGGGGGGTCATTTTAAGGCCATGGAGGATCGTGCTGAGGCTTTCGACCGATCTATCCATGGTCTGGTTGGAAAGTTAGAGAGTGTGGGAAGAATCTCCCGCCAGGAGCTCCCCGAAGCAGTTCCGGCCCCTCAGGCGCCGGCTGCCCAGCCCTCCCCTCTGGCCATCCATAGTGGGAGTAGCCATTTCTCCGACTAGTGTCCTTCACATTCCCCTACCTTAGAGGGCAACCATTCGGAGAATGCCCCACCAAGACTTATTCTAGTGAGTTATGAGGCTGACCAAGAGTTGGCCGAGGAGTACCTCGCTGAGGTTGAGGGGTTAGAGAGCAATCCCATAGAGCACCTAGAGGGCCAAGGTCTATCCCCCATCCCAGCTTTCCTTGACGGACCTGACCAGCCTGCCACCTTTCTCATGCTAGTCACTCCCGAGCAGTAGTTAGCCGTCCCACCTTTACCCATCTCTTCTACGGTAGCGCAGCCGCTAGTGACTACCGTACCACAGTCGACACCCTATGTTGACGCGGTAGGTATGATTTTTGCAACGCATACGAGAGACAATGTCCAGACTTTCCATTTTTCATGCTTCACACTAGACGTTCGAATTACCTTCCCGTCACACACCTCCTGATCCTCCCGCACTTTCATACTCAGGGGTGAGTCTTCTCAAACCGGAGACGGTTGACGAGGGATGAGACTCATGGCATCAAGTTGTGGGTCCGCTTATCTTTACACTTAGTATATGCAGATGGTGTCCAACCTTCTTACTGAGTCTTCCTTGGTAAGTCCCTTGTGTGTGTCGTCAGTCATAGGAAGTCATTAGTTGGTGTCTCTCCGTCTGTCCTCATACCATAGTCTATGAGTCTGTTTTACTTATTTATACAGTTTGTTTGTCGAGCATATAGGAGTTGCATAGTCGAGTCGGTCTAAGGCAAGCTCGCAAGTGTCAGTCCCTTTCGATTGCGAGGCAAGTCGGATCTCATGCATACGTTGTAGACTTGCCGGAGTCTGGGATCAGCTCTACCACAATGTCTCGGATCTAGTCACGTAAAGGGACCCAGCGGTAATTCCTAGTGAGTCTTTGAGCCGTCTCCTCCCTTTGAGAGTGACCCAACCTCGAAGTGTCTACCATTGGCCTCATTCCCACAGCAGCGTGAGCATATCGAACATATACAGGATGAGCAAGTGACGATTACTAGGAGTGGAGCGTACCTACGTAACCTGGTACGGTGGAGAGCACGGTCCACATCCGACAGATCCGCATGAGCGATACATGCGCAGCCGCACCCCTTACTCGACGGGGTCGAGTTTCTTCCACCCGGGGAGAATTGATAGGGACATCAAAGCAAGACCACTAACTTATTTTTATTTGCATTTATATCCTTGAGTTAATTGGGTTTGCAATTGTAAGGCATTATAAGCCAATGGGTTAGTCATTAGGAATTAGTGGGTTTCTTTGCAAAAAGGCAGCGTAGGCCCAGCGGGACCCCCACCCTCTCTCCCATTGGGCCACCTAGACTCTCTAGGGCCCATATGGGGATGGTCCAAGGTCCAAGATAGAATCTTGACCAGCCCCTCTTGTTGACTCCAAGAGGGGGGCACCCCCTCCCTTGCCCCCATGTGGGATTTAAATAATCCCCCCTTTCCACCTATTTTTTGAATTTTGTATTTTCTTTGACCACATGAGAGAAGGACCTAAATATTCTTATCCCTTAATTGCCCCTCCCTAACCCTAGATCTGAGGGTAGCAATGGTCATTTAGTTAGGTCTATAAAACCCATGTATTCTGTTATTTTCACAAGAATTAATGAATGAAAATCAGTTTTTCTTGGAGAAAGCCCAAGGGCGCAGCCACTCTCTTCCCCCTCCCCTTGCAGCTGAGAAAGCCCCTTCTTCTGAGGTGTGATACCTCCATACCAGCTCCTCTCTGAGTGAGAAACTCAGCACTGCCGCCGCCGCCGCCATCGAGCCGCCGTCGCACCACCACCGCCTCGTCGTCGGAATTTTGTCTACCACCTTTCAACAGCTTGAAGCCCGGTTTTTAGCTCTCAACCCGAACATCTGATCAAGCTAAAATTTTTAGGGTGAGTTCCCCTTGTTGTTCCCACATCCCATAAAAAGTTTCACATAGATCCCATTTCGTTTGCCCCCCTTTCCATTTTAAATCCCATTGTCTACACAATCTGCCCCTGTGCAGATCTGTGTTCCAGTAGCCCGTCTCTTCTCCGATTTGACCCCCTTTCTACATTCAGATCAATCTGAAATTTGGAATAGAACATCTGTCCACCAAAACCCCTTTTTAAATTTTTATCATGATTTTATGAATTTGTTTACCCCTCTTAAAATTCACTGCTAAATCCAGAATCTGTTCTGTCCCCTGCAGTCCAGATCCGACCACCCCCTGTCTTAAAATACTTCCCACCCTTCAAACCACCTCATAAAAATAAAAAAAAATTATTTGCGTGTTCCTTACTTCCCCCTCCATCTCCCATAAAAATCCCAACTCCCAGATCCATAGTTTGGGCCTCGGTCAAACCTGATTACCAGGCAGATCCTAGTCTTCCCAGTATTTCCTAAGACAGAAGGTCCGTCTGTTCTAAATTCCACCAAGGAGGATACAGACACAGGAAAATTCCTATAACACCAGGTGGTCGTAGATCTACAAGAGAGATTCACAACGGCTCTAGTTTCGCGTCGATCCGATGTCATAGCTGATCGCAGTAATTATTTCCACAGAGTCGCGTAGTTCTGAAACTACATAACAGGTTCGGGCCAGCAAGTTGCAACGTCCCCGAATCGGACCGCCTCGCCTTCCTCAAGGCGATCCAACGTGATCCCATCCAGAGAATTGCTCATCCAGGAGTCCTCTTCGCGTCGGGACCAATCCCAGCCAGATCGGACGTTGGATCAAGGCATGATCCTCCAGATCGCCAGCACGCGCCGTCCGGACAGCACCGATGGAGCGGTCCAAATTGCTGCCCGCCAATGCATGCTTGGTATTCCCGGCATTAGTGTTGTCGCCGTTTACCTCCCTGCGTGGAGTGGGCATCATAATTTTGTAATTATTCATAATTATTTGTACCGGGAATACGAGTCTTGGCTAGGGTCATCTTCCCTACACTCGGAGCGTGGAGGTATCGTGTCCGCTCCCCATTTGGCATTTGCTTTCCTCGTATATATTCATATGCCGCTGTTAGAGTGATAGGAAATTAGCTCGTTCAATTTAATCACCGCTGCGAGAGTGAGTGCGAGACCCGTCCCGTGACCCGATCCGGGCACGAAAGAGAGTTGACCACCCAGACTCATTGCCGATTTTTCAACCGCGCACGTCCGCACGTTTCCCTCGCTAGGGATGAGTTGCGAGTTTACCTAGAGTCTCAGGTTCGAGTCCAAATTGGCGTCGAGTCGCGTCCCGTCCCGCATCACTTATCCACCATTACTGAGACACTTCAGACAGATCAGGGCTCATAAATGCTCAAAGATGCGTATGATGCATGCTGGGCTAAAATAAAGAGAAATCATTAAAACGAACGTAAAGAAATCGTAAAATAGAAAGTACTCGAGAATAGTATTTCTAGACAGGATAAATCAGGGTCAGGACACTACCTGCAACCACGGCATGCAAGATAGAACCATCGTTCCCCAATTCTTCCCACCTAACGGTCTATCCAATGATTAAACATGTGCACTTAGATCATCATCATTTTTGGTAAAGGGGAACGTCAGATCCCAGAACACATGAATGACCAGCCGGTTATCGAGATAATATATTATAGATACCATATAGTAATGTATTAAGGAAGTAGGGATCAAGATACTTACGTGACTTACCTGTTTGAAGAGAAGTGACACGATGCGACGGTGCATGAATTTTTTGCAGTTAACAGATCAACCATCAACAAACAAGCCAAAGAAATAAGCATGATGCATCAAATAAGGCAAAAGCCACATAAAAATATAGCATTTCAAGCACAACAAGATTCACGAACCTAGCAGCCATTGTACAGACCGCAAAGGATACTTAGCGGTCCACCACCTGACCGCTACCTATAAGGCGGCTTGAATTTTAAAATAGGCAGTGTTCTGACAGTAATGGTCCCATAAGGACTGCTGAGGGACACATAACGGTCCATCGCGTGACCGCTAGGCCCTGGGTGATTTCAAAAACCAAGGGGCGACTGTTCGTTCCCCTCTCCACTCATTCCCACTCATTCACACTCCCCCACTGACCGGCCACCACCGGCGACCACCCAACCAAACCTATTGCCAAGCTGCACTCACCCATACGTGATCGGATGGCGACGAAGAGGGTCGTGCGACGATTCTTACACCACATGGAGGAGGATGATCTCGTGGCGCCAGTGGATCAAACAGAGGAGGAGAGACCGCCACCAGCTCAAACGGAGGAAGGAGGCCCCTCCACTCCGTCTACAGTGCCTGAGGAGGATGTTGGCAACGGCGACGGTGATCAGGCGGTCGAGGAGGCGCCCGAGGCGACGGCCGGGGCTCCGTCGTCCGAGGTAGGCCGCGAGACTAACGATCCAATTTTTATTTTTCAAAGTATGCAATGGGCATAGAATAGGATGGGCATGGGTCAAGGGGACCCATGAGTGAGTTCTGTAGGCCCCTGGGGCCCTTTCCATGAGCGAAAAAATGGGGAAATACCACCCGTCGTGGCAAGGACGTAGCGGTCCTTCCAGCGACCGCTAGGGGACCAAACGGTCCTACCTGGACCGCCAAGCAGGGCCACACAATCCTTAGAGGACCGCTTGCTTCTGGGTTTTTTTTTGACATATATGTGTGAAATGGCCTATTGATCTATCTGGATGACTGACGTTGAATGTTTAATGCAATGCAGGGAAAGCAACAGATGAAGATCTCATGGCTCCACGTTCGGGCGGTGTACCTCGCACTACTGGACTTCTAGAGGAGCGGCTGGCTGCCATGGGGTTTGCCGAGTTTCTGGGGATGGAGGTGATGAGGTTGGACACTGCCCTACTCTACGCACCTCACGACCGGTGGGATCTGGTGAGCAGAGCCTTTTTGTTCCCGTGGGGACACATGATCCCCACGCTGGAGGACGTGGCATGAATCACAGGGTTGCACATCCACGGAGCACCGGTGAGCTGGACGATGCGCGCGGACTATAGGGAGATGGCGCAACAGCTGCTGGGGCTAGAGTTGGTGAGGCCAGGATGACATTCCTCCATGCTGGCACGGGCGAGCCTACAGGAGAGCTTGGGGCTTCAAGGAGCGGCGATAGCCGTGGGAGAGCTTCCTAAGGAGCGCCTAGGATGGCTGACAGACCGAGCCAGGGAGAGAGTGGCAGTAGGTCTAGGTCTCGAGGCAGACATCATTCTCCGAAAATTCCTGATGTTACTGTTCGAGAAGCTGATCTTCACTACGAGAGCTAACGGGGTGAGCTGCAAGTTCCTCCCCCTCCTGGTAGACTTGGACACGGTCGGAGCCGCACTCGCCTTCCTTTTCGACTCCCTCAACACCACCGCTTGATGGACGATGTTGGGCGATTCTCTCCACTACTACAGGTAACCTTAAATGCTTGTGGAATTACTATGATTTTACGTCTCCTATATGCCGACATCTAAAATGCAGGTATGGACTTACATGTACCTACCTGGCCTAGGGAGAGGGAAGGAGGTACACCCCGACCGATTGCCCAACGCGAGGTGGTAGATGGCGGTTCGGGACACAGGTTCCTTACGACGCCTGGTGCGGGATATTCAAGATGACATAGACATGCTACCATATGTATCGGTAAGACCCAAACTTGGACTTTTAATGCAACTGGATGCTTTGATGTTGATGCTTGACTCTACTGCTCTTTTCAGGTACGCTGTACACCGTACAGAATGAGGGACACGACAGATAGCCATGGATGGAGGCAGCCCAGGCTTACGTGAGACGTGACATCTGGCTACACTGCATGAACATGATCGAGCCACTACACCATCGCCTGCTCATGAGGACCAGGGGAGTTCACCAGCCGTAGGTGGAGTTCCCGACACGAGAGGCGATAGTGGAGCGCGTGGGGCGATCCTCACGCGGACTGACTGGGGAGATCGACTAGATCACTCGAGCAGTGGACCAGATCAGGGACCGGACGAGATGAGGTCGGGCAGTTCGAGCCTGAGCCACCAGTGACGAGGCCTACCTGAGGGCCTACTCCCGACGCTACGGAGACCAGGTCTTCCGTGGCACTCGACGACAGGTACGAATCTTCAAACTTATGCTTTCTAGTGATATTTGATGCACTGTCAACCAGACTTTCTATATGTATCTAGACTCTCAAGGATGCATAGCGGAGCTCCAGGGTCTCCTCCAGTCCACCATCCAGCAGCGGGATGAGTTCCAGCGCGCGCGCTGGAGCTTCTGGTGAGTTCTACTTAACCTTGGGCCTAATATGCAAATGTTATGAAACTGATCGACTGAATCCTATACGCAGCGGGCCGAGGGAGCACAACAACAGGGACCGGATGCTCTGTCTTCTTCCTCCCAGCCACCAGCAGATAGGGCTGAATGGGACACATACTTCGCTTGGGCGGTTGCTCGGGCCGAGGAGGCCAAGGCCACACTCGCGGAGAGGGTAAGCAAATCAACCACACTTCCCTTTCGACTTTATGATTATGAAGGCAAGAGACTAACTGCAATGAATGCATGCGCAGGCGAGGGAGCTAAAGGCAGTGCTGAGTGAGGCCACTCGGCATAGGGAGGAGGCGGAGCAATCCCGTGCTGAGGCTGTAGGGATCAGGGGCGAGCTGGACCAGTCCTGTCTGCGGGTTGCCGAGCTGAAGGGCATGGTGGCGGGATTGAAGGAGGCCCTCCGGCTATTAGGAAAGAGGTCGGAGCATAGCAGGACTCCGAGCGGCGAGCATAGCAGCGCGCATAGAGGTTACCTTACTGGCTCCTCCAGCTACCGGAGGAACGAGGAGGAGGAGCGATGGTGATGCCGCGAGGAGGGGAGCACCACCATGGACCCACCAGGGAAGCTCCCTGAGGGTACCGGGGACAGCGGGGGTCTAGGAGAGGGACCTTCTTGATGTACTTGATGAGACACATGCATGTACATGATTTTGACTTAATGAAAAAACATGATCTTTTGACTTTTAGAATGCAAATGTGTGTATGCTGACTCTTACTAAATTAGCCTAACTATGACTCCTAAGACTGATAGAGAGAGAGAGAGAGAGATGGGTTTAAGGCACGAAGATCAGAGAGAAGGTGGTTCGGGGAAGAACATAAAGGACAAATGAGAGAGGCGCTCACGTCAGGGCCGCTACCCCCTAGGTGGCAGTCCTGCAATAGGCCGCTAAAGGGTAGACGAACACCAACTGAGAGAAGCAAGAAAATGGTCCTCGTAAGACCGCAAACGGGGGTAAACGGCCATAATGTGACCGTTAGGTAGGCGAAAGAGACGGGGGTGAAGAAAGGGCCATCGGGCGACCGCTAGCTGACCTTAGCGGTCGTGCGACAGACCGCAAGCGGGAAAATAGAGTTGAACCCGAGCGGGACTCTCCTGGAGAGTCCTAATGCATGGATAACAATGCCCAAACCGCGCTGAAACCTATTCTAACTCAAATTGAGGCATCCCATCCTCAATCCTAATGCAATATGACTGAAAATCTAAGCCCTATAACTAGGAATGCACCCTGAACTCGTAACTCACAAAAAGCATTCTCTTCAAGCCTTGAAAACCATAGTAAAAATACCCAAATCACCATGAAGAGATCCTTTGAAGTTAGCACAACGGGTGAGGGCATCTACAACGGGCCAAGACTGGTTAAGAAGGAGCATGGAGCGCTTCAGCGGCTGACCTCCATCCTCAAGCACTTGAGCACCAGCCCTTCAAGAGAGGTAAGTTAAAGCCATGATGTTTAAATTTCATTAATTTCCTCAAATTCTTACATTGCCTCTCTTCTTTTTCTCTATTTCCTTTTTCTTTCCTCTTTGTTCCTTTAGCTCCTTCCTGGCCCATGACGCTACTCCAGTCTGAAGTGGGTGGCTCCCATGATAAAGGGACTTCCCTTAGAGGCCATTTCCATATTAAGAGCTTGGCACCATCACCCATTACTTGTCCTAGCCAATATTTTTTTTGAAAAATCTCCCTTGATTGGCATAGCATTTCAGCTTTGGTGGAGTTATGGCACCCCCAAACACACACTTTTGTCTTCCCAACCTTTGAAGCCACTGTCTTTATAGAGGAGATTGAGACATACCTAGCCCTTCCTAGGACTAAGGTGGGGGATGAGGACCTAGTGTGTCACACGGTTGATCCTATAGACCCTTCACTGATCTTGGGGGAATTTATACCCGACCCAAAGGATGTTAGAAGCATGATTAGCCCTCGTCATATTCATTTGATCCCCATGGCTTAATAGATTACCTCTCCCTGCAAAAACAAGTATGGGTGGAATGAGGCTATAGCCAAAGCCACTTCTATTTGCCTATGTGGGGTTTTGCTCTTTCCTACCGCCGACCATCTTTTGGACATTCCAAACCTTAGTGTCATCAGTGAGTTGTGGAGGGGTTTATCCATCTCACAGGCCATCCTTTCTTACCTTTATGAGGGCCTTAGCTCAGCTTCCCTTGGGGGTCCTCTTTTTGGATCCATGATAGCCCTTGAGTGTTGGATGGGGGTAAGATTGAAGTTTCTACCCAAGGAGGACGTGCCATCAGCGAGCCGTATTTTTGGGAGCCACCTACTCTTCTTCATTGGAGGCGCATCCGGGTTTCCTCAACAGGTTGAGTGCCAAACTGTGGATAAAAGAACAAAGGATGATTGGCGACCCCTCTTCAACACCTTGCCACTTGATAAGTTCATGATGCGACCATGAACTTTGCAGGGCACTACCCTTAGACTACCTCGGCGACTGGGATTGGATCTTCAGCTAGTAGGGAACACTACCTTGGTGATCTACAACCCTCATCGGTGCTACTTACAGGTTGGACTACCCGGCACGATGGTTCCACTACTATCACACCTTCCTCCCCTTCAAGCTAGGAAGATCGGGACCGAGGAGGATGAACAGGCAGTTCGGGGGGCTCTGACCATGTGGGAGATCATCTGAGTCTATACCTTGCAGGCAGAGGTGGCAGAAGATCAAGAGAACTACCGAGCTTACATGAGGGCACTACGCAAGATTCGACCCCACGTAGATGTGACGTTGAATGAGCTTTGAGTTTCATGATTATGTATATAGAGAATCCTTGAGAGGATGATATATTTTGAACATTGAATGAATGAAAAAAAGGATTGGTTGAAACAACTGTAGTGAAATTGTCTCCTTTGGTTTGAATGTTTAATTTTATGGGATTCTCGGATTGGCAAACGGTCGGGCCGGGCAAAGGACCGCCAACTTCACTTAGTGGTCTCTCGACAGACCGCAAGATGGAGGGAACAGAAACTGTGCTTATTTGAGCTCTCAGGTGTGGAAAGCGGTCGCCAATTGGCCGCCAAGCGAGCTTAACGGTCTAAAGAAAGACCGAAAGGAAGAAGGAATATGGTACCTATGAGCTTGGCTCTCGGTTGAGGATTGCGGTCACCAATGGACTGCCAGGAGAGCTTAACAGTCTAGGAAAAGACCACAAAGAAAAGAGAATAGGAAAATCCGTGAGCCTTGGAGTTGGGTGTTGCAACTTGTTTCTGCACATGCTAAAAATGAAAAAATAAGTTAGATCTGTTCTTAGGCTTAACCCCTTGCTTGGAGCAAGTTAGATATGACCAGTCCTTGATATTTGGTCAAGGGGTGAAGCCTTATGAAACATGTAATGATATATAAAAGAATGAATGCAATGCATGCCATGAAATGCAAGAGTGATGAAGAGATGTGATTTTTTTTGGTTTTAAAAATATTTGTTTTTTTGGGTTTTGCAACATCTGATTTTTTTATTTCAAAATATCTATTTTTTTTGGATTTTGAAATTCTAAGTTTTTTTAATTTTTGAAATATCAGATTTTTTTGTTTTTGAAATATCTGATTTTTTTGAATTTTTAAAATATCTTTTTTTTTAGATTTTGAAAAGGCTAGTTCCGTCCCGACAGCGAGAGCCCTACCTGTCCCACTAGGAGTCCCCCGAGGTTAGCATGCATTAGAGGGTGACAAACCCTAGCGGAGCCTAGCTCATTCACATGACGGTGCCTCTCCTAGGGCCATACCCTGGGTATGCTCTAGTCTTTTGAGGGGGAATAGAAGAAATCTTGGGGGGTGAGCCTAGCATAGGAATATAAACTTTTAGGGCTCGAATCCCTCCCATGACGACCCGGTTGGAGACTTGGTCTATTGTGCCGGTGCTTTGTGTCCATCATCGAGCCTTTATCCACTATAGGCACGCATACGACCGGGCTCATAACGTCCCGCGTGGAAATTGTACTGCCACTCTTGCCATGCCTAGTTTGATATTTTATTTTTTCCTTGGAGCAATTTGACCTTGCCTTTGTGCTTTGATAGATGTTTCGGCTTTTGCCTTGATTTATGCTCCTTTTCATTGCTTGATTGTTCTTTTCTTTTTCGTTTCTTTGTGGACTCAAGGCATAATGGACTGCCCCTATTTGAGACCTCCTCTCGTTGGGGTGTAGTGCCCCAGAATATATATATATATATATATATGTTAATATTAAAATAATTTTCAAAAAAATTATAAAGACCTAAATCTATTAATAAATATATTATTGGGTTAATAAATTATTATAAGGCCCAAAATTATGTTAAATAGTTAACCTAGCCTATCCAATGATTAACTAAAAGGTTTAAGGACCAAGCCCATTAAGTTTGGCCCATATTCTAGAAGGATAACTAGCCTATCCACGGATTTATAAGATAAATACTATTTATCTAAGATAATTATAGGGATAAACGAATAAAAGAGTTTTATTTTAAAAGAAAAAAATTCTATACACGTTGACTGTAACGGTCCATCGCGCGACCGTCACAGCCATGTAACGCGTAGGCCCTAGACCGTTACACCCTGCGAATTCCGTGAGTGAAAGAACTCTTGGAAAGATTAGAATTTTGGAACCCTATCTGCAAGAGACCTAACTAGAAGGACATGTTAAGTTACTAGGGACTCTTAGAGATCAGATCTTGATGAATTAATGACTCTAGAATTGATCTAATCTTCGAAGCCTAGCCTAAACCCTATAAATAGGACCTAGTTCTGAACTGCGCGACCCTTACTTTTGCTTGCGTAGAATCAAGGTAAGGAGTCGTAATCTCGGGTAAGTTCTTTAGAAGTATTTGTTTGCAATACTTTAGACTAACTCCTCTCCAAATTTCACATCTTTAGGTCAAGAGGTCGTGGAGTTAGAGCCCAAGGAAGTTGCTGAAAAGTCACAGGAAGAAGGGAACTAGGGCTCGGTGTTCAGACCATAATTGGAAGTTTAAAGCCTAGACAAGAGGTAGGTTATCTCATGAACGGCGAAACCAACTTTATAGGACTAAAAGCCCTCTGATTTGATTGAATTTCATGCATGGTAGATCATCAATTTCATGTTTTACTAGTTCTATGCATTACATGCATCTCTTAGCCCTAATTGGAAATTTTAAAACATAATTCTTGTCTATTTTCACTGGAACCCATGCATATAGATAGCATATACTTCGTTATCATGCCTAGTATAGACATGATATTTGATTTAGACATGATGTGAGTTGATCTCTTGGGTTTCATATCATTATCTGTCAGCAGATACTATAACGCACCATAGTAGGACCGTCACACTCAAGTAACGGCCATACGATGGACCGTCACAGTCCCTGATTGCCTATTGATTTCTCTGTTGACTCTGACGCATCTATGCAGGAGCGTTACGTTATTGTAACAGCTGTTCGATAGACCGTCACACTACTGTGACACACCACTTATAGACCGTCAGAAGCCCTGTGTTCTGTCAACCCTATACATAATAAGATTCGTCAATCTTACTTATTATTAAGCCTAGTTGATTAGAGTTTTCACCTGATAATGTGAATTTAAGGTTATTTTAATTATTCATAATAGGGGTTGCATGATTTCAGGAACATAATGGTATTTTAAGTTATGTTAGTTTCATAAGCCAAAATTCTATAGTCTTGTATTCTAAAATCATGATTCTTTTAACTATTGTATTGTCGGAGTTTTCATCATGATTTTTACGTTGATACTTGTATCTCTCTATCAATAGAGTCATTTCTATAGGTACATGGCACATACTCCGGTATGTTGACCATTAGTTCACAGTTTGCACTATAGGAACATATTCTTGGACATGAGGACCTCTCTATTGGATATTCCTTCCAATGGACTAGGAAATCTTGTTTGAAGTCCTCCATAATTCTCCGCGAGCCTGGGATGACCACTAGGACGCCGAGTTGGTTGTACCATTAAAACCCATTAACTAGAATACACTATCGTTGTTTTCTGATTCTAGTAATGTAATGGCCTTGTACTGGACCGTCAGGCACATGTAACGGCCCAATATACGACCGTCACATTCATCTGAGGTTGAATTCTTGATTCTGGATTCAGACAAATGTAACGGTCCTATACTAGACCGTCACACAATGTAACGGCCCAGTGAATGACCGTCACACTACTTGAGTATTTCAACCCAAGGTTTGACCAAGGGTTGATGTTTCAATGTTTCTAGATGACCCTTGATGATCAAGAACCTACCATTTAAATAATTGACTTAATGTAATGAATGGAAGTTAAGAAATATACCGTTATGCTGCCGATTTATTTTATAAGCATAACATTGTTTAAATATCATTCTTGATTTCTTATATTTCAATTTGAAGCGTTCATTCATTGAATTTCATTAATTTGAACTTGCTATATTCTTGGCCACACCTTATAGTTCATGCGTGGAAATAAGCTTGATTTATACTTGAAGATGCGATCGAGCACTGATTGTGTTCAAGGGCTCTATGCTAGTCCCCTCGGCTGATTATCGGAAACATACTATTTTATAAACCATGGACTATGATGCTACTGGCGTCGCATTATGCTGGGAGTACTTTCTTTATAAATAAGTGAATTATCCACGGCTCGTGAAGTGAAAATCCACAACACGATGCAGCATGACATAACATTCTAGTACATGACTTTCTTGCTTGATACTCCACAGAAATTCACGAAGCACTTGCTCATAAGCATAAGATGCTAAAGTGATGAATATGTGGCTTGCTAGTACATTCTCGATATATTCTTGTTCATGAAAGGCCAATATCATGTTCTTGTATATTCTTGCTAGTTCGTTCTTGTTCTCATTCCATCTTATATGATTGTCCTATTACTTTGGTTTAATCGCGTGATCATCGCATTGCATGATTTTGCCTTATTTCTTTAGAGCTAAAATGTTAATTACTTTAATAGTACCTTCATGTTGATGCGAAGATACCTATTGGGTAAGTGTGCTCATTATCTATTTTCATTCTTTTTCAGGAGATGGAAGTGGTTCAGATTCGGATTCGGGTTCGGATTCGGATTATTCAAGTAGCGGATCCGAGAGTGATTAAAGATGAGCGAAGACCTAGGAAGTCTATAATGTCTAGATTGAGTCAATGTAATTTTCCTATTTCTTGAGTCTAGTACAATGAAAGATGATGGAAAGTGGTTGTATTTCGAATATTGATCATTTATGAAATAAAGTTGGAGTTTGATTAAATTATGTGCAATTGTATTTATGTGTGTGATTGTATTACGCTCTGATCGTTCTTGCTTGCAAGAGGCTTACCATGCCGGCTATTTTCGCTCCCCGTGCGAGTCTTCCGCTATAATAAAGGCTCGGGGCGTGACAGTTAAGTTGGTATCAGAGCCTAAGTCTCAGGACTTAGGGAAAGGAATCATGTCATAGAATAAGTCCAAGGTTTAAGGACCCCTACCTATGAACTAAGGAAGAAATTTCATTCCCATGTGAGGATTGGGTAGAGCCCGGGAAAAGATAATTAATTAGCTTTAAGGTTGATTCTCTTGAGAAATAAAAAGTTGTTATTTTTCTCTCTCAGGTACCCTATTTTACAAATGGCTCATCGCGTAGATTGAGACGATATGCAACAAACAGTTGCCGGCCTCACTCAGGCATTGCAAACTATAGCACAAGGTGGTGCAGGGGCAAGGGCTGGTGACCTACATCGCAACTTCCGGAGTCTAAATCCTCCGCGATTCTATGGATCTTCAAATCCCGATGAGGCAGAAAATTGGATCGATGAGATGAATAGGATATTTGACGTTATTCAATGCACTGATCAGGAGAAGGTGCGTCTAGCAACATTTCAACTAAATAAAGATGCCCGTGCATGGTGGAAGTCGGTTCCGGCACCTCCGGCCGATGCACCTCATACATGGGATGGTTTTCTTACTTTATTCTGTACCAAGTATTTTTCCGAGCATGTAATGGAAAGGAAGGCCATGGAGTTTGCCTCCCTTCGTCAAGGGATGATGTCGGTGGCAGAATATGAGCTGCAAGTTTCAAGACTAGCACCATATGCACCACACCTTATTAGCATGGAATTATTAAAAGAAAATCGATTTATGGACGGGTTACAGCCTAGTTTCATTCAGCAACTTGGGACACAGAATATCTGCACTTATGCGGAGATGGTTCAGAGGGCATATCTATACGAGAGGACCTGAGAGAAGGTCGAAAAGTTGAAAGGAAAAGGAGAAGAATCTAGCCAACGATCTGATCGGCATTATAAGAATGAGAAGTTTAGCATCACGGAGCTATACAAAAGCCGTGACAACAAGAAAAGATCAAGGAGCGGGAACGGTGGAAGTTCCCAGAAGAATAATAAAAAGGTTAAGGAAGAGAAGGAGCAAGTTGCCTCGGCATGCACTTTTTACGAGAAATTCGGCCACTCGGCTGAAGAATGCTGGAAGTGCCTCGGTGCTTGTTTGCATTGTGGAAGTAGGGAGCATCGTGTGCCAGATTGCCCCCTTATGAAAGATCAATCAGCTAATGGAGGACGTAGGTGGCAGGCTCGTCTCAATGCCGTTCTAGATGAAGAGGAAGCGCCCAGGGATAATGGGCTTATGGAAGGTACTCTTAAAATTTGTTCTCATCCTGCATTTCTAGTATTTGATACTGGTGCCTCTCATTCTTTTATCTCCACTACTTTTGCTAAAATATTACCAATCGCATCAGTTCCCTTACCTTCAGATCTTGCTATTTCCATACCCCTAGGTTCTGGAACAAAGCTTACCGACTATTATCCTGATAGCGAAGTGATAGTAGAAGGTCATAATCTCCCCGCAAACCTAGTATGCCTTGACATGAAAGGTTATGATGCCATCTTAGGGGTGGATTGGCTTGTAGACCATGATGCTCATATTAATTGCCGAAATAGGATTATATCTTTTCAAAAGCCCGATCTTCCAAGATTTTCTTTTCTTGGCATCAAGTACAAGAAACACCCCACTATCATATCCTCACTTCACGCTTGCAAACTTATCTCGCGAGGATGTAAAGCTTTTCTTGCTTCTGTCGTTATTACCGAATCCAAAGAAATTAACATAGTAGACATTCCTATTGCAAATGAGTTCCCAGACATGTTCCCATCTGAACTACCTAGTTTACCGCCCGAGAGGGAAGTAAACTTTACCATCGAACTCATTCCAGGAGCAGCACCTGTTTCTATAGCCCCTTACAGGATGTCCCCCACGGAGCTTAAGGAATTGAAGAAGCAGTTGCAGGAACTACTAGACAAGGGTTTCATCAGACCTAGCACATCCCCTTGGGGTGCGCCGATTTTATTTGTCAAAAAGAAGAATGGTTCTCTCAGGCTATGCATCGATTACCGGTGACTGAATCAGTTGACAATTAAAAACAAGTATCCATTGCCGCGTATTGATGAGCTCTTCGATCAGCTTTCGGGAGCAGAATATTTTTCTAAGATTGACCTCAGATCAGGTTATCATCAGCTTAGAATCAAAGAGGAAGATATTTATAAATTGGCTTTTCGAAATCGTTATGGCCACTATGAATTTGTGGTAATGCCGTTTGGGTTAACTAATGCCCCAGCAGCATTTATGCAACTTATGAACAGTGTCTTCCAGCCATACCTGGATAAATTCATTGTCGTCTTCATCGATGATATCCTGATATACTCCAAGACAAAAGAAGAACATGAAGAACATTTGAAAATAGCTTTGCAAACACTTAGAGAACACAAGCTTTATGCCAAACTCAATAAGTGTGAATTCTGGCTTGAGGAAGTCTCATTCCTAGGCCACATTATTTCAAAGAAGGTATTACTGTGGATCCTTCTAAGGTAGAAGCTGTCAAGAATTGGAGTCGGCCTACGACTGTGTCTGAAGTAAGGAGCTTTATGGGTCTAGCTGGTTATTATAGAAGGTTCATTAAGGACTTCTCAAAGATAGCAGTTCCTTTAACTAGACTCATCATAAAAGAAAATCCTTTTGTCTGGTCAGAGGAATGTGAGAAGAATTTCCAAACTCTTAAGAATCATCTTACAACAGCCCCTGTTTTGTCACTACCAATGGAGGGTGGTGGATACGAAGTATATACAGATGCATCTGGAATTGGCTTAGGATGTGTCCTTATGTAAAATGGAAAGGTGATTTGCTATTCTTCAAGACAATTGAAACGTCACGAAGAAAATTATCTTGTACATGATTTAGAATTGGCAGCGGTTATTTTCACCTTAAAAATTTGGCGTCATTATCTTTATGGAGAAAAGTTTACGATCTACTCAGACCACAAGAGCTTGAAATATTTATTCTCTAAAAAGAGATGAACATGAGGCAAAGGAGGTGGTTAGAACATCTCAAGGACTTTGATTTTGCTATTCAATATCATCCTGGCAAGGTAAATGCTGTAGCAGATGCACTCAGCAGAAAATCAATGGGTATGTTATCAAGTCTCATGATTAGTGTAACAACCTTATTCCTCAATTTGTTCAGTTGAATTTAGATGTTGACATTAAGGAAGAAGATTGCTTCATAACTAATATCCGAGGTCAACCTACACTAATAGAGAATTTGGCCAAGTTACAAGAGGATGATCCAGTTTTACTGAAAATTAAGGCCAATATTGAACAAAGGCCGGATTTTTCTACTTCTAATGATGGAAGATTGCTATTCAAGGGCCGAATGTGTATACTGGATCATGAGGATACAAAGAAATTGATCCTAGAAGAAGCACATAAATCAAAGTACACCATCATCCAGGAGGTACAAAAATGTATCAGGATCTCAAAAGAAACTTTTGGTGGCCCAATATGAAGAGGAAAATAGCAGACTTCGTGTCTCGTTGTCTAACCTGCCAACAAGTTAAAGCTGAACATTTTAGACCCGCAGGTAAATTACATCCCTTAAATATTCCCGAATGGAAATGGGAGAGCATAGGGATGTACTTTATTATGGGTTTACCTAAGACAAGAGGTGGACATGATGGCATATGGGTAATCATAGATCGATTGACTAAATCTGCACACTTCATATCAATAAAGAGTTGATGGTCTGTGGATATTCTAGCAGCATTGTACATAACGGAAATTGTCAAATTACATGGTGTCCCCGTCACTATTGTATCAGATAGAGATCCTCAATTCACATCACAGTTCTGGAAAGTTCTACAACATTCACTAGGGACCAAATTAAATTTTCGCACAGCTTTTCATCCACAAACTGATAGTCAGACGGAAAGAACAAATCAAGTGGTAGAAGACATGCTCAGGGCTTGTGTCATTGATTTTGGAGGAAGTTGGCATGATCACTTACCTCTGGTGGAATTTGCATATAATAACAACTATCAAGCAAGCATACAAATGGCACCTTTTGAAGCTCTATATGGGAAAAGTTGTCGATCTCCAATATGTTGGAATGAAATAGGGGAAAAGTAATTTTTAGGCCCCGACCTTATCAGGGATTCTACAGAGAAAATCAAGCTCATTCAAGAGAGAATGAAAATGGCACAAGATAGGTAAAAGTCTTATGCCGACAATCGAAGACGTGACTTGGAATTTCAGGTAGGAGATCATGTATATTTGAAAGTTTCTCCAGGTCATGGTATTCGAAGATTTGGTATTAAAGGAAAGCTAACTCCAAGGTTCATTGGCCCATTTGAAATTCTTGAAAGGGTCGGAGAAGTGGCTTATAGATTGGCTTTACCTCTACAATTAGCAGGAGTTCATGACGTATTTCACGTCTCCATGCTGAAGAAATATGTATACGATCCTGACCATATTATCACTTATGACAATCTGGAGATTCAGAAGGATATGACATATGAGCAAATGCCAATAAAGATTCTGGATCGAGAAGTGCGTCAACTAAGAAATAAGGTTATCCCTATGGTCAAAATTCAATGGAAGAAAATATGGCCATACGAAGCAACATGGGAAACCGAAGCAGCCATGAGAAAAAGAATTCCAGAATTATTTAACTGTAAGTACACACTCCGAAATCCGTAATCTATGTATTAAATTTGGGGACCAAATTCTTCTAAGTGGGGGAGGGTGTAGTGCCCCAGAATATATATATATATATATATATATATATTTGTTAATATTAAAGAAATTTTCAAAAAAATTATAAAGGCATAAATCTATTAATAAATAGATTATTGGGTTAATAAATTATTATAAGGCCCAAAATTATGTTAAATAGTTAACCTAGCCTATCCAATGATTAACTAAAAGGTTTAAGGACCAAGCCCATTAAGTTTGGCCCATATTCTAGAAGGATAACTAGCCTATCCACAGATTTATAAGATAAGTACTATTTATCTAAGATAATTATAGGGATAAATGAATAAAAGAGTTTTATTTTAAAAGAAAAAAATTCTATACACGTTGACTGTAACTGTCCATCGTGCGACCGTCACAGCCATGTAACACGTAGGCCCTAGACCGTTACACCCTGCGAATTCCGTGAGTGAAAGAACTCTTGGAAAGATTAGAATTTTGGAACCCTATCTGCGAGAGACCTAACTAGAAGGACATGTTAAGTTACTAGGGACTCTTAGAGATAAGATCTTGATGAATTAAAGACTCTAGAATCGATCTAATCTTCAAACCCTAGCCTAAACCCTATAAATAGGACCTAGTTCTGAACTGCGCGACCCTTACTTTTGCTCGCGTGGAATCAAGGTAAGGAGTCGTAATCTCGGGTAAGTTCTTTAAAAGTATTTGTTTGCAATACTTTAGACTAACTCCTTGTTGGGACGCTAAAGGGTGATCTAGAGGGGGGTGAATAGATCAAACACCCGATAAAAAATTACTGCAGCAGAAACAAATGCGGAATGAAAACTTCTACTGAACAGATAGTGGGCACAATGTGAATACCAGCTAGAAAAGATAAAGAACAGTCCTAAGCAAACATCTACTGCGCAAGGACAGAAATATAGAAGCTATGCAAACGATAAAACAATCACATAGTAGACAAAGGTTTTTTAGGTGGTTGGGCTTTCCAGACCTACATCCACCCCGCACTCAACCCGAGTGTGGATTACTACTGACTCACAGCTTGAACCGCTGGGCCTCACAGCTTGCCTACAATCCGCTGAGCCTCACAGCTTGCTGTCCAGTGGAATCCTCCACTGCAACCGCTGGGGATTACAGCTTGACCCGTCCAGAGGCAACACCTCTGCAAACGCTGACCAACAGCTTGAACACAAGAGTTTCGAAAACAAAACAAAAAGGCAAACAAACGAAAAGGAAATGTATCCCTGCAGGGAATGTAGCTCAAATAAGTGAGCAAACTCAGATCGGGTTTTGAACCAACGATCTGAGGAACAAATCTCTCAACTCTCTTTCTTTTCTCTCTTTCTTTTTCTCTTCTTCTTCTACTCTTCTTTCACTCTCTACTCTTCTCTTCTTTTCTTCTCTCTCTGTCTGGATCGTGGAAGCTCTCTCTTCTTTTTCCCTTTTTCTTCTCTCAGCTTCTGCTCTCTGCTTTTTTCTCCTCTTCTTCTGCTCCCAGGCTTTGATCACGATCAATCTTCTACAGAGGATGAAGACTCGTATATATATAGCAGCATCAGCAGGCACACTGGGCGCGTGTGGCTTCCACATTTCCTGCCCTAAAACTTCGGACCACGTGGCAGCATCCTGGTATCTCATCCATCCTTGGATCACGAGCCAGACACCTAGGATCACGTGCCCTTCATTAGCCTCTTCAGTCCGATGTATAGAGTTCTCAGTTCACGTGCTCAATGACAGCAATCTGACTTGCTGCGTCGACGCTGTCAATCAATGGCGTTAACACAGTGAGGCTTTCCAGTAAGTCATTAGCTTCGTCTCTTTAGCTGCTACATCGACGCTGCTCAATTGTGGCGTTGACGCAGTGGAATAGCCTGTGAAGGTCTCTGCTTCCTTAACTGCTGCGTCGACGCTGCTTACTTGTGGCGTTGACGTAGTGGAAGATATCGTGAAGGCTTCGTCAACTGATGCGTGGACGCTCTAAGCTCCCAGCGTCGACCCTGTTCCCTTCAGCAACAAGAATGAAGTTATAAGATTTAAGTATGTACATTGCAGTGTATATACTTCGTTGTATAGACTTGTGAAGGCGAATGCAATGTACAGACTTGCCCAATGTGTTGACTTCAACAAAGGAGGCAACGGATGTATAGACTTTAAATCCTAAAGGTAGTGTATAGACATTGAAGAACAACAACCAATGTATGGACTTTACAATGCAAACAACAATGTATAGACTTCATGTAAAAGCCTAATGTATAGACATTGAATTCACTGTGAATGTACATACTCTGAGGAAATGAAACGAGTCAGTGTACAGACTTCAAATTGAAGACAGCCGCTGTATAGACTTTGAAGACGGAAGCCAGTGTACAGACTTTCCACCGACCAGTGTATGGACTTCAAAAGTGAACGGCTGTACAGACTTGGAAGGATTGAAGCCAGTGTATAGACTTGATGAAGCGAAGTCAATGTACAAACTTAGAGTGTAGCTAAAGCCTTGATCGTAGGAATAGGCTGGACTGTATAGACTTCAGGCTTCAGAAACGGATGTACAGACTTCACTTATGAAACGTAGGGACAGACCCCAATGTATAGACTTATGAAGCTTTCGACTCATACATGCTACAGTCCAATGTATGGACTTATGAAGACTGATGCATGAATAGTAATGCATAGACTTGCATGAGACGCTCGAATGTATACACTTCAAGCCCAGTGTATAGACTTTGCTACCCAAACAATCAATGTTCTGATGGGTCGACGCATCAGCAAGGGTGGGTCGACCCACTACTGTTCAGACTATAGATACATGCAGAGACATGATATCAGACAGAATGTAATGCATATATATAAAGAACAAATGCCATCAATGCTAAACATCATCATTCATGTTGCTATCATATGCAGAATGCTCAAGAATAAGAATGCACAGAAATGTACTTTGTTTATTGCAATCATCAAAACATAATAACATTGCTATCATCAAAATACAATATCAAATGCACTCAAATGCACTCACTGTCTTGCTATCATCAAAACCAAATAGCATTGCTATCATCAAAGCAACATAGCACATGCTTGTGCCTAAGAGGCACAACATTCTCCCCCTTTTTGATGATGGCAAAATAATGTGACAGTGTGTCACACACAAGATTTTCTCCCCATTTGACATGATCAAAAAGAGAAAAACAGTAAAAACAAGAGTGCAAAGTGCATTATGCATGCAAATTCCTCTAGAACATTCTCCCCCTGAATGTAAGACTCCCCTGAATTATTTCTCCCCCTAAAGAATATCTCCCCCTTTGAGAAGGAATATGAACAGATAAACAAGGAAGAGAAGGTAGGAGGGTCACTTGACAACAGCTGAATCATAGGTTCAGAAAGGAAGCATGATTATAAACAACTGTTAAAGTATAAGAATCAGTAACATATAATTTTCAAAAATTCAGGTTTAACAGTGATAAATCTAGAGTAAAACACCTGACCCCTGAAAAAGAGTTTATAGACTCCATTTATAGCAATGAATCTAGGGCACATGGTATTAATAGATAAGTCAGAAATAATACCCTTTTGTGATTAAACAAGAAAATTCAAGAGAGGCAACTTGAACATGTATTGATAAAAACAATTTTAACTCATTGACTTTTGATTTTTCGAAAGGTTACAACAGTTTGATTTTCACTTTTAAATTTTTCAGAACCTGAACTAAGTAAATAGATCAGTGGCATTTATGCTATTGACATTAGGTGTACACCTTGATCAGAGGCAGGTACCCCCAGTTACTAGGCATAAACTACTAGACCTATTTCAGATCAAAACCCACAAAGAATAGTCTTCACTTTTGATATTAAGGGTACACCTTGATTAGAGGCCAGTACCCCCAGTTACTTGGTGAGAACTCTCCCTATAGATTTGACCCTTTGAACAGAGATATTCTGAAGCACTTCATGACTATGAGTTCTCCTGCTTCATTGGAGGAGATCACAATTTCTCAGTGCAATTCAGCCATTGCTCTGTCACTATGTTCAGTTCATAACATTAATGATCTTATTTACTGCTGCCCTTAATTCTTTTAGAGTGATTGTTTAAGAAATCAGTACACACTCTTATTAGCATGTTCTAGACATATCCAGTTCAACACATTTAGGCATTACAAAAACTTTTTTCTATTTTATCCATGAGACAAAGATTAAGAGCTATAAAAGTTTTCTTTTATCTCAAATTCTGAAGTGCAGACACTTAACTCTCCAATTTATAAAGGTTAAACCTTTAGTTCCTTTCAATTTGTAAGTGTGATTCTTATAAATGAACAATTGCAATAATCACCATTCAATGTACTAAACCAGAAACAGAACTGTTGTTCAGTGAAGGTTAGGGAAATGATAGCAATAGGCATTGAGTTCCTGGAGCATCTGATGTCAAAAGATATGAAAGAACTAGATGGGGACAGTGAGAAGTGATAAGATTCGAAGAGTTGAACAGAACTCTCAGCTCCTCCTGACACCAAGATGTAAAAGATATGATATGCAATACATTGTTCTACATGCAGACTATGCAGCAAATCTGATAATGATGACCAAGCGACAGCATACAAGCTCCCCCTGTCTATTTGCATGAAATGTATTGAAATCACATCACATGATATCAAAATTTGCATTCAGATATGATTCATACAAATTAGACGGAAGAGAATTACCATTAGCATGATTGTTCAATCCATATTGCAGAAGCTTCAGTTTAGCACCAACAAAGCAACATGTATTTCTCAATTCAGTTCTGAAGGTAAATCACTTACCTGCTTTACCAGATTGATTTATTTTTTACCCTTGGTGTTGCATCAGATTTTTGACAAGGCCTCCAATTTCCTTCAGCTCTTAGGATTTTGGCCCTGCCTCTTGTCATATGCCTGAAGTAGCTTTTTCTGTTTCGTCAGTTTGTTCCCGGCTACCAGACATACCTACAAACACACTTAGGGAGCAGGTTTTGGAACCCAAGATATTTTGGGCCCCAAGACAGAACCAGACACTTGAGAGTGAAAACATGACAACAGCTGTTTAGGGATCCACATTTGTGTAAAGATGAAAGGTTTGGTGGATTCTACAGCTTGAGAGTTCTTTTTGTTATTTTTCTTTTTCTCACCACCAACATGTTTAGTTTTCTTTTTCTGGTGCTTTGATGGTTGTTGTGTAGTCCTGGCATTCATTTTATTAAAAACATTTTTATTTTTCTGCCAGTGCCTTGGCCAATGAATGTACTGGAAGTTGTGGCCCAAATTGGTCTTAGGCTGATCAAAAAACCCTTGGTGACTAGGACTCCATGTCCTAAAATGACTATCCCATCTCCTAGCTGGCTGAGGTCTATATGGCTGATACCAAGTACGGAAATTCTGATACCCAGACCTCATGTATACAGGGTTCCACCCAAACCTATTAAGTGGTTGAGGATGAAAGTTATGATAGACTTGGGCTCTAGGGAAATAGGGATGAGCAAACTGGTTCCTAGCTTCACTAGGTCTCCCTCCCACCTTTGACCCACTAGGTTTCTTTACTGACTTATACTGGGTCTTTTTCTGAGCAGTTGATGGTGATGGAGACTTAGCAACCTTGGGCTGGGGTTTTGATGTGCTAGCTGGCTGACCCCTAGCCTTGGACTTATCCTTGGGTGAAGAGCATACAGCTCTAGGCTCAACAACTTTCTACTTTCCCTTGTCCTTAGCACTGGACACTTTTGATTGTACATTTTTGAAAGCAAATTTTTTATTGACCATTTTTATGAGTAGTCCTTTATTCTCTTCTCACATTAATGAAACAGTTTTCAATTCAAAGCTCTTTTTAGCTGAGGGATTAAAACCGAGACCCTCCTTTCTGAAATTAACTTTTGACCCTAGAAAGGCATTTAGATTTTCTGTTCCTTGGGTCATGCTTTCAATGATTTTCATTTTGTCAGAATTTTTATTTTCCAGATTTTCAATAGTTTTCTTTAATTCAGCATTCCCTGACAAAACAACTTCATATTTTTCATTTGAAATCTTTATTTCATTTTCAGACTTCTGAATTTTCAATTTCAATTCATCAACAACATTTTTCAGCAAATTATTTTCTTTCCTACAATCAATCACAACATGCTTTAATTCATCAAAATCAGAACATGCATTTTTCAATTTTTCATTCTCTGATTGTAAACATGCAACTTTATCAGTAAGTGTTTTATCATTAACCAGAGAATTCATTTTCTTCTTCAAGTGTCTGTTTTCCTTCTTAATCTCATTAGCTTTATTTAATAGATCTCCATAAGCATCTTCCCAATGAGAAATAGTGTATTGTTCGAAAAGGGATGATACCTGATCAGACTCTTCTTTTTCTTCTCCATTTCTGGCCATCAAGCAGATGTCCTTTTCTGATTTTCTACTATCTGAGGAAGTGCTCAGCGTGCCTTCTTCCTCATCACTCCATGTACTGACCATGGCCTTTCCCTTTGGCGCTTTCTTCCATGGTCTTCCTTTGATTTTCTGTAACTCTGGACAATCAGCCTTCATGTGGCCAGTCTTCCTACAATGATAACAAGTATTATCGTCAGATTTTTCAGTAGGGTTAAATTTATACCTGTTTTGCTTCCTGCTGTGGTATTTTCTGTAGACATTTTTCCCTTCAGTTCTAAGAAATCTTCTGAACTCTCTTGTAATCATAGCTAGTTCATCCTTTTCAAAATCTGATCCAGATTGGCTCTGATCACTGGATGATCCATTGCATCTGGACTATTTTGAACAGCTATGTTTAGCCTTCAGAGTAATAGGCTTCTTGTATTCGAGCTCTTCAGCTTGAAGAAGATTCATCTCGTACGCCATCAAAGAGCCTATCAGCTCATTTGGTTTCATCTTCTGTAGATCTTTTGACTCCTCAATCACAGTTGCTTTGGTATGCCATATCGGAGTCAGCGATCGAAGAATCTTCCTCACAACATCATGATCGGTATAGCCTTTTCCCAGATTTCTTAGACCATTTGTTATGATGGTCAGACGAGCATACATATCGGTCACTGTCTCACCGGGCTTCATCCGAAATGCTTCATACTTTGTCACTAGCATATTAGCCCGTGTCTCTCTCACTTGAGACGTTCCCTCATAAATGACCTCAAGAGTATCCCACATCTCCTTTGCCGTCTTGCAGGCTGACACTCTATCAAATTCAGTGGGATGGAGTGCACATTGAATGGCGTTGATGGCGCTCCAATTCAGAGTAGATTTCCTAATTTCTTCTCTGGTCCATAATTCCTCATTCTCATGTAGCTCGTAGGAACCTTTGCTTATAATCTTCCAGATCTCGTAGTCTTTGGCTCTGAGGAAGACCTGCATCCGGTTCTTCCAATATGGGAAGTTAGATCCGTCGAAGAATGGTGGCTTCGTAGTGGACTGTCCCTCTGTTGTTAACCCTCTAGCTTCCATGGCCGTTCCTCTTTAGGATGTTAGTCCTACACAAAGAGTTAGGCTCTGATACCAATTGTTGGGACGCTAAAGGGTGATCTAGAGGGGGGTGAATAGATCAAACACCCGATAAAAAATTACTACAGCAGAAACAAATGCGGAATGAAAACTTCTACTGAACAGATAGTGGGCACAATGCGAATACCAGCTAGAAAAGATAAAGAACAGTCCTAAGCAAACATCTACTGCGCAAGGACAGAAATATAGAAGCTATGCAAACCATAAAACAATCACACAGTAGACAAAGGTTTTTTAGGTGGTTCGGTCCTCCAGACCTGCATCCACCCCACACTCAACCCGAGTGTGGATTACTGCTGACTCACAGCTTGAACCGCTGGGCCTCACAGCTTGCCTACAATCCGCTGAGCCTCACAGCTTGCTGTCCAGTGGAATCCTCCACTGCAACCGTTGGGGATTACAGCTTGACCCGTCCAGAGGCAACACCTCTGCAAACGCTGACCAACAGCTTGAACACAAGAGTTTCGAAAACAAAACAAAAAGGCAAACAAACGAAAAGGAAATGTATCCCTGCAGGGAATGTAGCTCAAACAAGTGAGCAAACTCAGATCGGGTTTTGAACCAAAGATCTAAGGAACAAATCTCTCAACTCTTCACTCTCTCAACTCTCTTTCTTTTCTCTCTTTCTTTTTCTCTTCTTCTTCTACTCTTCTTTCACTCTCTACTCTTCTCTTCTTTTCTTCTCTCTCTGTCTGGATCGTGGAAGCTCTCTCTTCTTTTTCCCTTTTTCTTCTCTCAGCTTCTGCTCTCTACTTTTTTATCCTCTTCTTCTACTCCCAGGCTTCGATCACGATCAATCTTCTACAGAGGATGAAGACTCGTATATATATAGCAGCAGCAGCAGACACACTAGGCGCGTGTGGCTTGCACATTTCCTGCCCTAAAACTTCGGACCACGTGGCAACATCCTGGTATCTCGTCCATCCTTGGATCACGAGCCAGGCACCTAGGATCGCGTGCCCTTCATTAGCCTCTTCAGTCCGATGAATAGAGATCTCAGTTCACGTGCTCAATGACAGCAATCTGACTTGCTGCGTCGACGCTATCAATCAATGGCGTTAACGCAGTGAGGCTTTCCAGTAAGCCATTAGCTTCGTCTCTTTAGCTGCTGCGTCGACGCTGCTCAATTGTGGCGTTGACGCAGTGGAATAGCCTGTGAAGGTCTCTGCTTCTTTAACTGCTGCGTCGACGCTGCTTGCTTGTGGCATTGACGCAGTGGAAGATATCGTGAAGGCTTCGTCAACTGATGCGTGGACGCTCTAAGCTCTTAGCGTCGACCCTGTTCCCTTCAGCAACAAGAATGAAGTCATAAGATTTAAGTATGTACATTGCAGTGTATATACTTCGTTGTATAGACTTGTGAAGGTGAATGCAACGTACAGACTTGCCCAATGTGTTGACTTCAACAAAGGAGGCAACGGCTGTATAGACTTTAAATCCTAAAGGCAGTGTATAGACATTGAAGAACAACAACCAATGTACGGACTTTACAATGCAAACAACAATGTATAGACTTCATGTAAAAGCCCAATGTATAGACATTGAATTCGCTGTGAATGTACAGACTCTGAGGAAATGAAATGAGTCAGTGTACAGACTTCAAATTGAAGACAGCCGCTGTATAGATTTTGAAGACGGAAGCCAATGTACAGACTTTCCACCGACCAGTGTATGGACTTCAACAGTGAACGGCTGTACAGACTTGGAAGGATTGAAGCCAGTGTACAGACTTGATGAAGCGAAGTCAATGTACAGACTTAGAGTGTAGCTAAAGCCTTGATCGTAGGAATAGGCTGGACTGTATAGACTTCAGGCTTCAGAAACGGATGTACAGACTTCACTTATGAAACGTAGGGACAGACCCCAATGTATAGACTTATGAAGCCTTCGACTCATACATGCTACAGTCCAATGT
The DNA here is from genome assembly GCA_022559845.1 of Amorphophallus konjac. Taxonomy (NCBI): domain Eukaryota; kingdom Viridiplantae; phylum Streptophyta; class Magnoliopsida; order Alismatales; family Araceae; genus Amorphophallus; species Amorphophallus konjac. Next base: position 238,373,289 of record CM040126.1, read on the forward strand.
ATGGACTTATGAAGACTGATGCATGAACAGTAATGCATAGACTTGCATGAGACGCTCGAATGTATACACTTCAAGCCTAGTGTATAGACTTTGCTACCCAAACAATCAATGTTCTGATGGGTCGACGCATCAGCAAGGGTGGGTCGACCCACTACTGTTCAGACTCTAGATACATGCAGAGACATGATATCAGACAGAATGCAATGCATATATATAAAGAACAAATGCCATCAATGCTAAACATCATCATTCATGTTGCTATCATATGCAGAATGCTCAAGAATAAGAATGTACAGAAATGCACTTTGTTTATTGCAATCATCAAAACACAATAACATTGCTATCATCAAAATACAATATCAAATGCACTCAAATGCACTCACTGTCTTGCTATCATCAAAACCAGATAGCATTGCTATCATCAAAGCAACATAGCACATGCTTGTGCCTAAGAGGCACAACACTCCTCTCCAAATTTCACATCTTTAGGTCAAGAGGTCGTGGAGATAGAGCCGAAGAAAGTTGCTGAAGTTGCTGAAAAGTCACAGGATGAAGGGAACTAGGGCTCGGTGTTTAGACCATAATTGGAAGTTTAAAGCCGAGACAAGAGGTAGGTTATCTCATGAACAGCAAAACCAACTTTATAGGACTAAAAGCCCTCTTATTTGATTGAATTTCATGCATGGTAGATCATCAATTTCATGTTTTACTAGTTCTATGCATTACATGCATCTCTTAGCCCTAATTGGAAATTTTAAAAGATGTATCTTGTCTATTTTCACTGGAACCCATACATATAGATAGCCTATACTTCGTTATCATGCCTAGTATAGACATGGTATTTGATTTAGACATGATGTGAGTTGATCTCTTGGGTTTCATATCATTGTCTGTCAGCAGATACTGTAACGCACCATAGTAGGACCGTCACACTCAAGTAACGGCCATACGATGGACCGTCACAGTCCCTGATTGCCTATTGATTTCTCTGTTGACTCTGACGCATCTATGCAGGAGCGTTACGTTATTGTAACGGCTGTTCGATAGACCGTCACACTACTGTGACGCACCACTTATAGACCGTCAGAAGCCCTGTGTTCTGTCAACCCTAGACATAATAAGATTCGTCAATCTTACTTATTATTAAGCCTAGTTGATTAGAGTTTTCACCTGATTATGTGAATTTAAGGTTATTTTAATTATTCATAATAGGGGTTGCATGATTTCAGGAACTTAATGGTATTTTAAGTTATGTTGGTTTCATAAGCCAAAATTCTATAGTCTTGTATTCTAAAATCATGATTCTTTTAACTATTGTATTGTCGGAGTTTTCATCATGATTTTTACGTTGATACTTGTATCTCTCTATCAATAGAGTCATTTCTATAGGTACATGGCACATACTCCGGTATGTTGACCATTAGTTCACACTTTGCACTATAAGAACATATTCTTGGACATGAGGACCTCTCTATTGGATATTCCTTCCTGATGATCTAGAACTTACCATATTGCTTAATTGACTTAATGTAATGAATGGAAGTTAAGAAATATACCGTTATGCTGCCGATTTATTTTATAAGCATAACATTGTTTAAATATCGTTCTTGATTTCTTATATTTCAAATTGAAGCGTTCATTCATTGAATTTCATTCATTTGAACTTGCTATATTATTGGCCACACCTTATAGTTCATACGTGGAAATAAGCTTGATTTATACTTGAAGATGCGATCGAGCACTGATTGTGTTCAACGGCTCTATGCTAGTCTCCTCGACTGATTGTCGGAAACATACTATTTTATAAACCATGGGGTATGATGCTACTGGCGTCGCATTGCGCAGAGAGTACTTTCTTTATAAATAAGTGAATTATCCACGGCTCGTGAAGTGAAAATCCACAACACGATGCAGCATGACATAACATTCTAGTATATGACTTTCTTGCTTGATACTCCACAGAAATTCACGAAGCACTTGCTCATAAGCATAAGATGCTAAAGTGATGAATATGTGGCTTGTTAGTACATTGTCGATATATTCTTGTTCATGAAAGGCCAATATCATGTTCTTGTTATATTCTTGCTAGTTCGTTCTTGTTCTCATTCCATCTTATATGATTGTCCTGTTACTTTGGTTTAATCACGTAATCATCGCATTGCATGATTTTGCCTTATTTCTCTAGAGCTAAAATGTTAATTACTTTAATAGTGCCTTCATGTTGATGCGAAGATACCTACTGGGCATGTGTGCTCATTACCTATTTCTGATCTTTTTCAGGAGATGGAAGTGGTTCGGATTCGGATTCGGATTATTCAAGTAGCGGATCCGAGAGTGATTAAAGATGAGCGAAGACTTAGGAAGTCTTTAATGTCTAGATTGAGTCAATGTAATTTTTCTATTTCTTGAGTCTAGCACAATGAAAGATGATGGAAAGTGGTTGTATTTCGAATATTGATCATTTATGAAATAAAGTTGGAGTTTGATTAAATTTTGTGCAATTGTATTTATGTGTGTGATTGTATTGCGCTCTGATCGTTCTTGCTTGCAAGAGGCTTACCATGCTGGCTGTTCGCGCTCCCTGAGCGAGTCTTCCGCTGTAATAAAGGCTCGGGGCGTGACATGGGGTGTCTACATTAGTCATCTCCCCTTGCCCCTATGCTTGGCCAAAGCGAGAAAAGTAGGGACCTTCACTTCCCCTAGGTATGGCCAAAGGAGAGAAGGTGTCGCATAGTAGAGGGAAACTTGACTAGAGTTGTCATGTAGTGTGTGAATGCCATGCTCAGGGTCCTCCTTCGTAATCAAGGGGAGGGACACCTCGCTACCGGGTTGTCACTAGCCTGACTCTAATGATAAAAGCGCTTAAGGTACAACCCGTTCCACGCGTGAGACAACTCTTCGCCCTCCGCGTTGACCAAATGATATGCATTCCCTGGATAAGTCTCTTTTACTAGAAACAGACCTATCCAATTAGGTTGCAATTTGGACCTGGGACGTCCAGACCTAATAAATTTACATTTCAAAACCATATCACCCACTTAAAATTTACGTGCAATTACCTTCTTTTAAAAATAACGTGAAACTCATTTTTGATAAACAAAAACGTGATTGGCCGCATTTAGCCTCTTCTCATCCATGAGTTCCTGCTGGACGAGCAACGCCTCCCGACGTTCGTCGAGATTAAGTTCCTTATCAAGCTACACCCTTAGGGAAGGGATTAAGATCTCATATGCGAGCACCACCTCCATCCCGTAAGTGAGAGCATAAGGGGTTTGCCCCGTAGGAGTACCAACGGAGGTGCGGCAAGCCCATAGACCTTCCACTAATCATTCAGGACAATCAAAAAACTTGTGAGATTTGCACATTTTATTTATGATCTTAAGAAGGTTTTTATTAGTGGCTTCGGCTTGACCGTTGTCTTGAGGGTAATATGGAGATGAATGATGCAATGCAATATTAAACTTCTTACAAAGGTCCTAGAGCTCTTATGAGATGAACTGGGGTCCGTTGTGGGTGACGATGCTGCTTGGCACTCCGAACCGTGAGATGATATTCCTCATGATGAAGCGGTACATAGTGGTAGCTTTGATCTCCGCATATACTTCAGCTTCTGCCCACTTGGTGAAGTACTCAGTGGTGGTAAGAATAAAGGATTTCTGTTGGGTCTGAGAATTAGGATCACCTAGTGGGCCTACAATATCAAAAGCCCACATGGAGAAAGGCCAAGGAGCAGAGAGAGGATGAAGAGATGAAACAGGAGCATGGATTTTATCAGCATAGAGTTGGCACTTGAGACACCTCCGAACATAGAGGGAGCAATCCTCCTCTAGAGTGGGCCAATAGTAGCCCTGCCTAATGATCTTTTTGCTAACACCTGGCCATTAACATGACCTCCACACTCACTAGAATGAGCTACTTCAACCACTTTCCAAGTCTCATCATCATCTAGGCATCTCATCAGCATTCCATTGAGAGCGGGCCTGTACAATTCCCCATAATGATGGTGTTCCTCGAGGCGGCCCTTCTAATGGCCTTACGCTGCTCAGCATTTGCCCCTTCTGGCAATGACATGTCCTTACAATACTGCTCAATTTCATGATACTATGGCAATTCTTCTTCTTCTAAGATCTCTTCCAACTCTGCCAAAGAAACCTCCTTCAAATCCTTCTTCTCAACCTTCACCTCTATAGCTTTCCTAAGGTTGTCAAACCAAGGATCCTGAAGAGAAGGGGCGTCCAGTCTCTGGACGACGATAGTCTCAGTACTTCGACAGAGAGGAAAATACAAGGAGGAAGCAAGTGATGCTAGAGCATCGGTGAGGATATTCTGAGATCGAGGGGTGTGGATATAGATCAGTTTGTGGAATTCCCTAGCCAAGAGAGTGACCAAATCTTGATATGGATTGAGCTTTGGGTCTCGAGTGCGGTATGTAGAAGGAACTTAGCGTAAAACAAACTGAGAGTCTCCTACGATGTTCAAGTAACATGCGCCTAAGAGATAGGCATGCTTCAATCCGACCAGGAGAGCTTCGTACTCAGCAATGTTGTTGGTAGCAGGAAAAGAGAGCTAATATGCAAGAGGAATCGTCACCCCTTCTGGAGTGAGGAGAACGGCACCTATCCCTCCACCTTGAGAGTTAAGCACACCATCAAAGTACAGAGACCAGAAGGGGTGATGGGTAAGAACAGCGAGATACTCATCAGAGAACTCATCCTGAATGGAATCAGTGCAGGGAATAGGAAGATGGGCAATATGCTCACCGATGGCATATCCCTTGATCGCCTTCTAAACGATGAAGGTGATATCGAATTGGGAGAGGAAGCTCTGCTAGTGAGCTAACCTACTAGAAAGGATAGGCTTTTCTAAGAGATAACGGATCAGGTCCATTCTAGAGATCAACTTAACATAGTGGGCTAAGAAATAGTGCTTCAACTTTTGAGCTACCCAAACTAATGTGGCGCAAGTCTTCTCCATGGCGATGTACTTGGCCTCTACAGAATTGAACAACTTAGAAAGATAATAGGCTGCCCGCTCTTTTCCTTCATCGTCCACTTGCACCAGGATAGCTCCTAGGGAGCCCTCAATGACTGAAATGCATAGGATAAGGGGTTTCCCAGGGACATCAGGCTGTAAAATCGGGGGTTTAGACAAGTAAACCTTCAAATCCTCATAGGCCTTTTGGCATTCTTCGTTCCATTCAAATTTAACCCCCACCTTCAGCAGTTCGTAAAATGGTCGACACCTCTGAGAATGCTGAGATATAAATCTCCTAATGAATTGTAGACGTCCAATCAATCCTCAAAGTTCAGTAATGTTCTTAAGCGGAAGCATATCCGTAACGGCCTTAGCTTTATTCTGATCAATATGAATCCCCCGTTTGCTAACCATAAAACCTAATAGCTTCCCTGAAGATACTCCAAACACACATTTCTTAGGATTCATTTTAAGCTTATACTCCCTAGCTCTATGCAACACCTTAGCCATGATAGCAGGGTGCTCTTCTTTCATCCCCGATTTCACCAAAATATCATCCACATAGGCTTCCATGTAAATATGAATCATATCGTGGAAGAGCCATCATTGCCCATTGATAAGTGGCACCAACATTCTTCAATCCAAACGGCATAACCACATAACAATAAGTGCCCCAGGGCGTGGTGAACGAGGTTTTCTCTTGATCATTCGGAGCTAGACGGATTTGGTTGTAGCCTGAATAACCATCCATGAACGAGAGAGCTTCATACCCGACTATGTTGTCTGCCAACACGTCTATGTTAGGCAGCGAAAAATCATCCTTGGGACATTGTGGACGCACTTTTCGACATGCTCATTTTTTTTCTTCTTTAAGTCAGTTTATTCGGTGGGTTTATTCGTTTATTAAGTGCGTGGGCATGCCAGTTACAAAGTGACGATTTATTGTGCGCTCGATCTGACTAACCAGACGATTGTGTAGTTCGTGTCGGGACCAAAACCTGCCGTGCCATGAAGGCCACAGCGTTATTTACATCCCCTCGGAGAGGAGAACACCCTTGATTAATTACCAGGAAATGGGGCCTCATGGCCAAAAAATTAACTGCATAAAAACCTATTAAGAAATACTAAAGTCCTCGTACGAGGTTGTGAAGAAAGTATCTGAGCTCATATCGGTCATATGTTGACCATTTAATGTTCGGACGAATGTCCGGCTTGAGAATAGTGTAATCGTCGCGGGAAGACCGGAACATGTGTACGTCAGGATACGACAAGTTTATTGTTCAAAGGAACGGGAAACATTCAATTAAATCCCGGTTAGGGCAGTCGAAAACCGATAAGTTTGTCGGCCCGGTTCAAGATCAAGCTACGACCATACTGCGGTGGGCCCCCCGCGGTCGAAGTCGGGCTCGCGTGGGCATCGTCAATGTTTCCGGTGCCAAGGGGGCAACAGGAGGATGTCCTGGGACCAGATCTGAGAACCAATATGCGTTCAAAGGGAGCGGGCTATAGGCCGAGGATATGGGTCAGGCAATGACCATGATCGGGGCGGACCCGAGATCTAAGCATGGCCCACTGAGGCCTTTTTGATATTCCCATACAAAGGGTTCGGGGATGACGAGAGCCTTCTCGTTTCATTCAGATTTTGTCGGTCACTCATGGACCACTTTATGTTGGGACAAAGGTCCGTGTTTGTAGAGTAAGAGACGGTGACAAACCGTACAAATGTCTGCCGTGAGTACGGAACGTTTAATGCAAGTGCGGGATTAGATCCCGGTATATATATGTCGGTCACTAACGGACCATTCATCATCCGGACGCGAGTCCGTATTTGAAGCATCGAAGACAACGACGAAGACATACGGATGTCTGCCGTAGGTACGGCAAGTTTCATGTGGGTGCGGGATTAGATCCCGGTATAAGCGGGTCAGATTAATGATCTATTTGCCCAAGATGGTTACAGACTATGGCCATATCGGGGTCCCCGAGGTCCACGTCCGATGCCATGGGGCATCATTAATTTTCTCTTCACATGCAATCCGGAGGAGCGGATAGTTAAGTGTGAAACCCGAACTCACCAACTTGCGGGGGTCTCCGGGGGCAGAGCCCCCGGAAGAAAATTTTGATTATAGCAGGGGAAACTCTTGATTATTGGCATCATATTCCTTTTATTTATTTTATCCATTAGCTTAAATCCTTTTATTTTGATTAATTATTCTTTTCTTTTCAAGCACACCGGCTAAGGGAGATGCCAAGAGAGAATAGGGGCGCGCCGGTTTAAGAGTGCTATAAGGGAGGGGCGCGCCGGTTAAGGGTGCAAAGAGGGAGTGAGGAGCGCGCCGGTTTAATGGGTTGCACAAGAGAGAGGCGCGCCGATTTTGCAGGATGAATAGTAAGGCGTGCCAGATTAAGGCTCAAATAGTAATGGGGGGTGCACTATTCATTCTGATAAAAGTCATGGAGTTTTGAGTGTGAACCTAAACCGGCGCGGGGGGGGGGGGGGGGGTACCGCACCGGATTAGCCCGCGCCGGATTAAGGGCGCGCTGGGATGGTTTCTGTGGGGTTTATTTCAATCTTCTTTCATTCTGCTCTTGTTTCTTCAACCTACAGATTGACTTGTTGATTGGTTTATTCATTCAATTGATGGATTAAGTTGATAGAGAGGAAGTTTAAGTGTTTTAATCATTTATTAATGTGAATGAGCATGAAGATCTGAACGTTTTATTAGAAGGGTTTGCTGTGCAGGGTAGTTCAGTTCAATTCATAGGCTTCAAGCACGTGTTGTTCTTGCCCTTAGCGAGCTTAGTTTGGTTCGTTTCTTCCTGGCAAAAATTGGGCAGCACCTCCCCGGACTGAGGTTTGCCAGAGAAAATAGAGGAACACCAAATGGATTGCTCCGGGGTGAACCTCAAAATGCAGACCTCACGGCGGTCCGATAACCCATAAGTGAGTGTATGAAGCTCGAGGACTAGCCTTCAAGAACTCCCACAGCTCATGGGTGATGGTTTCATGAAGCGGGACAAATGTATGCCACGGGGCCATGAATGTTCATCCCCTGACGGACTCCTCCGAAGGCCATGCTATGGAGAAGCAAGCTTTGAAGGGCCCTGGATGAGGAGAAGACAGAGAGAAAGAGAGGGAAGCAGAAGAACACCATATGTTATAAAAAAGCTTTTATTTTATTCATTCGCAGAGGGAAAGACTGCAGGGAATCTACCCTAAAGTAAAAAGGGGGGAATACATCAGAGAGAAAGGAAGAAATACATCGATGGGGGAGGGGGGAACAGAGCACAAGCTCCTCCCCCCTACGAGCTCACCTCTCTTCTCTCACGCTCAATCTCTCTTTTTCTTCACCTAGCAGGCGCGGGGATGAAGCTTCCTCTTCTTCAGAAATCTCTCTGCTTCTTTTTTGCCTCTCTTGCTGTGTCTCTCTTCTAAACCTCTGTTCAAAGAACCAGCCTCCCATATATATATAGGACGGGTTGCGTTTCTTGAAGAATGGCCAGTGGGGGAGGGTTCCCGCCATCTCTTCCTTGTTCGCAGCAACGCCGGGAGTTGACTCGCTGCGCTGGCTGCTACTGGTTCATGCCGTACACTGCTACTCATCCGAGGATGGCATGTCCACAGATTTGCCGGGGCCTACTTTGCAGTTGCCGCTTCTGTGCTGTCGAACGGAGGCAGAGGCAGAGCTTCGAGCATTAAATGTTCTCTGCGCACCATACTGATGCAAAACAGAGCACTGGTTGGCGGATGAGATAGCCCCTTTGGTTGAAACGGCGCGGGGTTGTGCGCGTCGGATTAGCAGCACACAAGGGGGCGTGTCGGTTTGGAATGAGAAGGGGGGCTCGCCGGTTTAAGGTTCCTGCAAAGGGGGCACGCCGATTTAAGACTGTTGGATGGGGCACGCCAGTTTAAGGCTGTATAGGCACAGCCATGCCGGTTTAAGACCCATTAGATTCCTTCCTGGCTTAGCGGTGATTCAGATGGGCGCCTACCCTCCCGTGTTGCTTTAGTTGTGAGCCTCCAAGTCCTGGTCCAGGACTTTGAGTGATTTCCGGCGCATGCCGTACATGTGTTCAAATTCATGAGTTTCTTTTGATTCGGCCTTCGGCACCGTCGACTAGAGAGCCGGGGTTATCTCTTTAGCCCGAGGGGCTTCTTTGTTGGGTGGCGGAGCACCGGGTATATATTTGTCCTGCTTGGAGGAGGCAAAGGGTTTATTTGGCCCTTCTGTCTTCAACTTGCTCTCTGTAGATCTAATTAAAAATCCACTTGGAACAAAGAAGAAAAAGCATGAGAAGAAAAAGCATGCACGAGGTGCAAAATAGGAGATGTGATCGCCAGAGACGCGAGGGCCTCAAAGAATATAATCAATAATAATATGGAGGAGGGATCGCGATATAAATACCTTAAATGCGGGGGATTGTGAGTGCCTTCCTTTCTCTTCCGATCGGCCGGCCGATGAAGAGAGTTCTTCTTTCTTAATTACCCTTGCAAAAATTAGCAAACACCCATAAAAATTGAATTAGAAACAAGGTGAGTGTAGCATCAAATTCTTAATGTGATGAGCATGAAAATATGATTAAGAACACACCTTATGGGTGGTTGCCCTTAAACCCCTATGCAAAAGGGTATGGGGAAATATGATGAATGATATGTAAAGATGATGTAAAATAGATAAAAAATGTGTGCAAGAGTGCACTGTGGGGGAGTTTCTCAATGCGGTTGAGAGGGAAAATATATAAACAGTATGAACATGCATGCATATGTGAATTAACGATGGTAAAACAAAAGAAAAAATAAGAAAGCAAAAGGAGCCTGTGCTTCAAGGCTTTGATGCTCGTTGGGGAGGAAGTTCTTCCAAAGGATGGATGCTGTGAGACACACGAAGGCTTCTCCTTTAGCCAAGCAGCAACAGCAGCAGCCCCTGCGAAAAGGAGAAGAAAAAATAGAAAAAAAATAGAGAAGAAGGGGAAGAAGAAGTACGTCGGAGGAAAAGAGGGGGGGAGGAATCCGATTAACAGAGCCGCATGGCTCTATTAATAGGGCAGACCAAAGATTTAGAAAGGATAAGATATGGGAAGAGTCCAAGGAGGGAAGGATCAACATAGAGAAGGGTGACCAAACGAGGCAGGGACTCTCTAGGAAAGTGCTGCGTTCGTTTAGAACACAAAGGGAAAAACACGACCTAGACAAGGGCGTCAATTCAAGAATTGACGACCTACTAGAGGACTTTATTTAAAAACACGCCTAAGACCAAGGCGTTAATTCCTTTACTTGTGAAAGACGTCTGAATGTGAGGCGTTAATTAAAAATATTTAAAACAGGGTCATTTTTCATTTCTCAATATTATTTTCCCATTTTTTAGGTGGAGGTGCATTACATTGTGCTGATTCCAATGACTATTTTTACGAATTTTTCTGACACCCGGAAGGCCACCAAATCACCTCTCAAAGGGGGTTGAAAATAATATTAAAATATTCAATTTGAAAAGTGACGCCCTATGCACATGTCGTTAATTCCAATTCTTTAATTTTAATTTTATTTAAAATAAAGGCAACGTCCTATGATAGGTCGTTAATTCTAAAAAATTCCGAAAAAAACTTCAGAAAATTCTAGAAAAATGGGAATTTGAGAGAAATGGACGCCCCTCACTGTAGTCGTTAATTTTCTTTTATTTTCTTAAAAAGAAATGACGCCCCTCTTTAGGTCGTTAATTCTGAAAAATTCATAAAAAATAGAGAAAAATACCCAGAAAATCCAGAAAAATAGGGAAAAATAAGAAAAGGGAGGAAAAAGGGAGAAATCCAAGAAAAGTGAGAAAAACCACTCAAACAAAGGTAATTTGAGGGTCAAATTGGGGCATTACAAGGTAATATGAGATGTACTCACAGTAACGTCAATTTTGGCGTGTCCACAGCTGCCCCGCCTTGGCGTCTGCTTTGCAAGGGAGCAGAGCAAACTGAAAAGTAGATGCCAAGGTGTGATGAGACACGCAATCAACATCACTTGATGAGAATTAAATCAAAAGCTCGAGATGAAGCAATCTCGAGAAATTCAATGAAATCAACGATGTTTGGATAAAAGAAGGAGTGTTCATGCGGGCACGAAGGAGAATGATCAACTTCCAGCACGGTGGAAGTACCCCAGGTCACATAGCTGTAGGTTTCACCATTGGGGAGCGGTTACCAGCCAATGTGGACGTGCTGCAGCCAAGGTGGATCAAAGGAAAAGGTTAAAAATAAGATGATAGAAATCCAAGCAAGGCGCTTTCGAGAAAATGACCCAAAACAGCGACAAAACGAACTGAGGAATCCATTCAGCAATGAATATCTCATATCTGAAAGATTAAGGTCAATTTGACTCTCCAAATCAGCTCATCAGAATGATTTTCCAAAATTATTCAAAGTCATATATGAATGCATGCTGGGTTTTAAAGGAAAAAGTTAAAACAAATTAAAATATAAGATAATCAAGGACAATATTGTTAAGCTATCCAGACTGAGTCAAGAAACCCATTCTGCGAGCTGATACTAAGCCGAAGCCCATTTATCCACGCACCAACTTGCAAAAGGGAACCATCGTCCCCAGTCTTGGACGGCTCAACGGCCTATCCGTATGACTAAAACTCCTCTGGAATCATCATTGTTTTTGATGAAGGGGAACTCAAATCCCAGATTTACCAAAGTCACAAGGTCTTTGATATAATCTAGTAGCGTATGTAACATATAGTAGAATGCATACAGGGAGATGGTAACAGCAATTAGCATGGGGGAACTGGGAGATGAGGTGCAAGCACCGTGGGGCTTGGATGATGATGTCCAGTCGGTGGGACCAAGAGCTTCTTCCTGCGCTCAAAACTTCATTAGCCAAAATATAAGGAAGATAACAAGCAATGGATAAGGCATTTAAGCATAGCAAACATAGCATGAAACATAGCATTAATAGCAATCACAACATAGTCATCAAAGCAACCAAAGCTTGGTATGGATAGCATTCAAGCATGAATCGAAGCGAAGCATGTTTAGCATGAATAGCATGAGTTAAATCATAGCATTACAAAGCATCATTGTTTGTTGTTTTGTCACGAGGATGACAACTTGGCTAATCAAGATTTGGAGTTGAATGATCAATATCTGATAATGCCCATCGGCGGAGTGATCAGTAAGATTTGATAAAAAAGATTTGGAGATGAATAATCGGAGTAATGCTTAGCAATTTATGAAGATGTGATCAATTGTGAATATGGGAAGAATCAAAAGGTACATGGCAATGAATGGAGAGGAATCATCCCGTGCTCTTGGTCCTTGCAAAGTTGTTGTTCCTGCAAAAAGCACCATTAGAAAAATACAATGTAATTTTTTTAGATTTTGAAATATGCAAATTTTTATGAGTTTTGAAAATATTTGAATTTTTATGTGGATTTTGAAAAATATTCATTTTTTGTTGGATTTTGATCAGGAAATATTCAAAAAAATTTGGATTTTGGCTTAGAAAATATTCAAGTTTTTTTTTATTTTTTTTATTTTTTTTTGTTTAGACATTATTAATGCAGCATCAAAGGGTGTTTTTGAACCATTGGCTAGGGGTCTTTGTTCCTTCCCCTTTCGCTAAAATTACCCAAAGCCGAGCGTGCATTGAAGGGTGGCGCCCTATAACTGACTGCCCTTGATTAACGGTGCTCCTACCAAGGTCATACCCGAGAAACATTCGGTCTTGGAGGGAGAAGAGAAGAACAATTGTGACAAGCTTTATACAGGATGGGAGATGTCGGGACTTAAATTCCTTCCAAGGTGTTTCCCCTCAAAGAGATAGTCTGTTGTGCCGGGGCTTTGTGCCTTTGATTTTTAGACCCTTGACATGCATACGACCAGGGTTTTCCCTGCGGGGACTTTGCCACTCTTGTCATGCCATAATTCATAATTTTGCTTTATCAAAATTTTGTGACTTGATTTTCATAATAGCCCTTTTGGCGAGATGTATATCATGAAATTCATATGAAAACTCATACTGATTTTGGGTCAAGACTGCCCCTATTTGAGACTCATCTCGTATTGGGGATTACCCTGGGTGGGTCATCTCATCCGTCAACCTCTTGCCCCTGCACTCGGCCAAGTAAAGAAGAGAAAAAGACTTTCAGATATACTCATGGCATGGCCAAAGTAGGGACGGTGTTTAAACCAAAGGAGCCGGCTAAGGACGCCGTGAAGTGTGTGGAATGCCCAGCTGAAGGTTACTCTTAACAAGCAGGGAGAGAACGTTGAATTCCCAGCGTGGGGTTTTTATTAACCAAAAGTGCTGCAAAAGCAAGCTTAAAGACTCTTTCAGTTTTTTTTTTTTTAAAGATGAAATTCAATACAGATAAATTCCTAGGATGAAGGCTTAAAATATCACTCTTAATCATGTTAAGAAGCACTTCACTTTGAAAATCATGCGTGAGATAATGATATCATAATAATGCGTACTTACGCCAATATGTTACTTTGCAACCTTTGTAGAAGCAGTTGTCAGAGGCGAGGTTGATCATCGTGGGATAGTCCTCTTTGGCAGTCAAAAGGATTGGAAGCAAAGGGTTTGAAAGTGGCTTAACAAGAAGGAGTGGTGCCAAGACCAGACTCAGGCGAATAAGGAAAAAGGAAGAGAGGCGAGGGCTAGAACTCCCTCGCGAAGGTGTGGAGACCCTGATCACATGAAAGGTCTACAGAAGAAGCGGAGAATTAGAATGAGGAGTGAGGACTAAAGCCTCGAAAGCAGTGAGAAAAAGGGCAGATGCCCAAGGCAGTGGATGTGGAAGAAGTTGGGTCAGACCCATGATCAGGAGGAATTAGAAAAAGAAATTGATAGATGGAAAGAGGCGGATCCGGAGGGTCCGGAGACAGAGGAGGAGAATCATGATAGAAGGAATCTGGAGGCTCTGGAGGTATAAGATATCGAGGGACGCGGTGCCCTCGGAAGAAATATGGAAAAAGATGATGGAAAAGGAGGAAGAAAATGAAGGATGTGATGCCTTCGAAGAGCAGAAAGATGAATCGGAAGAAAGATGGAGGGTCCGGAGGTTCCGGAGGAAGCAAATGGAAAGGGGCGTCATGCCCTGGAAAAAGATAGAAAGAATAAGATGGAGAATCCGGAGGGATGAAATCAGGAAGGGCGTCATGCCCTAAAAGGAGGGGTAAAACACTGGAGGTGCCAGGGAAATAGCAGAAAGGGGAACGCGATGCCCTGGGGGAAGATAAAGATCCGGAGGTTCCGGAGGAATGAGATGGAAAGGGGCGCGATACCCAAGAAGGAAGTCCAGAAATTCTGGGAGAATGAGATGAAAAAGGGCGCGATGCCCTAGCAGGATAAAGGAAAAATCCGGAGGGTCCGGGTGCAGGAGTTGGAAAGGGGCGCGATGCCCTGAGAAGAGATTGGAAAGGGGACAATGCCCGAGCAATGAAGATGAATAGGATGGGAAATGCGGGATATCCGGAGGTGCCGGAAGGCAGGGAAGATACGGGTCCGGAAACCCGGGAAAGAAGAAGTGCAATTGCATGCAATAGGATGGATGCGATGAATGCAGTGAATGCGTGAATGCAATGAGATGCAAAGAACATGAAGAATGTGAAGGGCGAGAGGATGAGATCCTCCTCCTTACCCCTGGAGTGGCCCATGAAGAATCGGTGACAGAGGAGTATATGGGTGGAGTTGAATGGAAGGTGGATAAAAGAGTGGAAGGCCCTTTAGCACCAAGATAACTGCCCCTCCATGGCAGTGAAAGTGTATAGCCAATCGGCCCAAAGAAAGAAGCTTCAATAATAAATGACAACCCTCTTGAAGAGTGGAGAGTAATAATGTGAGGGAGTTGGGAAGTTGGGACAGGAAGCATTGCCATGCCCATTGATTGCGGCATATAAAGAATGTTGACAAAAATGGGCATTCGCCCCTTGTATGGAAGAATGAATTCAGGATTTGAAAGTTGGAACAAGGGGTGCCCTGCCCTGCCCTTGGGTGGCATCAACGCTTGGCATTCTTTTCTAGCGAGCAGTGGCGGCTTGACCTCTTCAACCGTGCTTGGCACAATAACCCGGATTGGCATCCGGCAAATGAACTCTTGCATCTTGAACTGCACGGCAGTGGCCAAATTCTTCTTTCGCGGCTCTTGATCATCCTCGGCACAAGTATTTGTAGCAGCGCTCCCCTTCCGAGTAGTAAAGGGAGGTGAAGCGGAGGTGGGAGGCTTCGTGGATGGTGGGGGTATAGTGGAAGGCATTGGAGAAAGGATAAGTGGAGGTGGAGGTTCAAACACGTCGAGCTTCTCCCTTTGCTCGGAAGCAGTTTGGGTTGGCTCGAGTGCAAAAAAGGGTTGATCCTGCTCAAGATTAGCCATGGGTAATAGGTTAAGTGGCGGAGTAGGGGTAGTTGGGTTTGGTGTTAAAGGTGTAATAGAGGGTTGAATTGGGGAAAGTTTGACGTTAGGCTCAGTGGAGGCCGATGGTGTGGAGGCTGGCATAACTGGTGGAGGTGTAATTGGTGGAGGTGTAATTGGTGGAGGTTTGGTGCAGAGAAAACGCCGAACGGGGCGAGCGGTGTTAGGAGGAGGAGACTCAAGATGCGCCGGCGCGGGTGATTGGAGTATCGACCCATCGTCGTAACACCAAGAGGTCTCGGAAACGGGGGTTGGATTGGGGACGATGGCTTTGTCCTGAGCAGGGGGGTCATCAAATGGAAGTGGAGGGAGAGGGAAACGAAGGAAACTCGGAAGGGGTGCTTGCAAAGCTTCGTCATATGCCGCCTCAAATTCTTCAACTACCGGTTCTTCATCATCAAACTCAAGTGGACACCGTAATGGAGGCGTATATGTGGATGGAGGAGTGTAATGGTGTTGCATATGTGGAGGTGGAAGGCCATATGAATGAAGTGTGCGGACGGGTGGAGGGCGGACGGTGTCCACATGAGCGTTGAAATCTGCCGGCTCTTGCTTGCTTGAACTGCCGATACCATAGTCATCCATCCTATCTTTCCAATCTTTCTCCATTTTTGTAATATCATTCAGGGCGGCATGAAGGGGATTGATTGGAGTAGGAGGAGCGGGCCGTGGGCTCGTAACCCTCTTTAATTGTTCCTCCAATAAAGTGACCTTGTCAAGAAGAGTTTGTTGGAGGGGTATGGCTTGAGCAACCAAGGGTTGGCAGGGCCTTGAATGAGGGGCTGCATAAAAAGGCCGTGGAGGGGAATTAATGGGCCGACCCATAGGAGAATCCGGAAGGGCCGGATTGCAGGGAATAAATGGGCCTTGGGGCCGTGGTGGAGGAGGAATAGAAGGAGGCGGGTGTCGGACCACCTGAGGAGGAGTGTGAATAGAAGGAGATGGGTGATGGGCCACCCAATTAGGAACATGAGTAGGAGAGGGAGGTGGGTGATGGGCCACCCGTGTAGGATTGGAAGGAAAATGAGAAGAATGCGATGAGTGAGATGTACCCTCAACAGCGGTCTTAAGGGCTTGGATCTGTTGAGGGGTGAGATGATCTAATGCATGAATGATTTGGGAAACCTTCTCATCGTTGGGAGGAGATGGTCCAACTGGAATAGTGGCTCGCAATTGAGGTGAGGGACCACGGGATTGGACATTGCCCATGGGTCGGGCATGACCATGAGGATGCGGTCCCTTGAAAATATGGTGGGAATTATGTTGAACATGTTGGAATTGAGGATTATAAGATGTGCACGGTTGTGCATCCTCATGAATATAATTAAGATTGAACATGTCATTTTGCCTACTAAGGTGAGCCATTATGCAATCAATTAAACGTGCAATCAAAGCATTTTATCAAGATATCAAACAAATGAGAATGATTACCTTTGATTTTCTTTATGTATGATCCTTGGTGAATTAATGTTTTTCAACAAAGTTTTGGAATGATTCACACAAGGGAGGATCCTAGTTTCAATATGATTTCACTTCGATGCCAACTAGGAACACTCTCTCACCAAGCATAGGCCAACTAAACCCGGGGAACTTCAAGATACAACCTGCCCGGCGTCCGTGAGGGAATCCACGGGTGCGGGGACTTACGGAGGCTTGGTTTAGGAATTTCCAATCCAAAGAGATGGAATGCTCAATGGAGGGTCGTTCCTTCACCAAGAGGGTGTGTGGCTCCTAAAGATGTGGTGAGAGGAGGTCTCCCAAACCAATGCCAATGAATGAAATGCAGGAGATATGAACGAATCACAGCAGTAAGTCAAACAAGATAATCAAGAACAGCACGTAGTAAGGCTCCGTGAAAACACAGGAAAAAGACGACCTGAGGAAGGTCGCTAAAAACAAAAGAGACGCCTCAGGGTGAGGGCGTCAACTCCAAAATCGCGCCTTGATCGGAGGCGCTATGCAATCAAAAGGCGCCCTGAGGCAGGGCGTGAATTCTCAGATAAGCAAGGGCTATGATAAAAGACGCCTAGTTAGAAGGCGCTACACATGAAAAAGACGCCCTTGGAAAAGGCGTTTAAATGAAAAAGCGCCTCTGTCTTAGGCGTTAATTCTCTGTGTCCCAGAAAACAGCCCTCCACCGGCCAGAAATATATCTGGAGTAACAGACCAATATGAAAAAGAGGCAAGACACTCACAAGCACAATGAAATAAGGCAATCAATCACCACAAGAATATAGCATGCTCATCAAATTTTTGGATAAGTGGAATTTGTTTTTAAAAAGAAATCTATCAAACTGACAGATCACAAGTGGGGAAAGTGCTGCGTGGAGCACAAAGGGGAGGTGCACCGTGGGTGCAAAATAGGGGAGATGGCACACGCGGGTGCCCAAGGGAAAAGGGTAATAAAAAGAAGAACACCAAGATGTCCCACCGTGATCGCCAATTTGTAGATCTAATTAAAAATTCACTTGGAACAAAGAAGAAAAAGCATGAGAAGAAAAAGCATGCATGAGGTGCAAAATAGGAGATGTGATCGCCAGAGACGCGAGGGCCTCAAAGAATATGATCAATAATAATATGGAGGAGGGATCGCGATATAAATACCTTAAATGCGGGGGATTGTGAGTGCCTTCCTTTCTCTTCCGATCGGTCGGCCGATGAAGAGAGTTCTTCTTTCTTAATTACCCTTGCAAAAATTAGCAAACACCCATAAAAATTGAATTAGAAACAAGGTGAGTGTAGCATCAAATTCTTAATGTGATGAGCATGAAAATATGATTAAGAACACACCTTATGGGTGGTTGCCCTTAAACCCCTATGCAAAAGGGTATGGGGAAATATGATGAATGATATGTAAAGATGATGTAAAATAGATAAAAAATGTGTGCAAGAGTGCACTGTGGGGGAGTTTCTCAATGCGGTTGAGAGGGAAAATATATAAACAGTATGAACATGCATGCATATGTGAATTAACGATGGTAAAACAAAAGAAAAAATAAGAAAGCAAAAGGAGCCTGTGCTTCAAGGCTTTGATGCTCGTTGGGGAGGACGTTCTTCCAAAGGATGGATGCTGTGAGACGCACGAAGGCTTCTCCTTTAGCCAAGCAGCAACAGCAGCATCCCCTGCGAAAAGGAGAAGAAAAAATAGAAAAAAAACAGAGAAGAAGGGGAAGAAGAAGTACGTCGGAGGAAAAGAGGGGGGAGGAATCTGATTAACAGAGCCGCATGGCTCTATTAATAGGGCAGACCAAAGATTTAGAAAGGATAAGATATGGGAAGAGTCCAAGGAGGGAAGGATCAACATAGAGAAGGGTGACCAAACGAGGCAGGGACTCTCTAGGAAAGGGCTGCGTTCGTTTAGAACACAAAGGGAAAAACACGACCTAGACAAGGGCGTCAATTCAAGAATTGACGACCTACTAGAGGGCTTTATTTAAAAACACGCCTAAGACCAAGGCATTAATTCCTTTACTTGTGAAAGACGTCTGAATGTGAGGCGTTAATTAAAAATATTCAAAACAGGGTCATTTTCCATTTCTCAATATTATTTTCTTATTTTTTAGGTGGAGGTGCATTACATTGTGCTGATTCCAATGACTATTTTTACGAATTTTTCTGACACCCAGAAGGCCACCAAATCACCTCTCAAAGGGGGTTGAAAATAATATTAAAATATTCAATTTGAAAAGTGATGCCCTGTGCACATGTCGTTAATTCCAATTCTTTAATTTTAATTTTATTTAAAATAAAGGCAACGTCCTATGATAGGTCGTTAATTCCAAAAAATTCCGAAAAAAAACTTCAGAAAATTCTAGAAAAATAGGAATTTGAGAGAAATGGACGCCCCTCACTGTAGTCATTAATTTTCTTTTATTTTCTTTTAGTTTTCTTAAAAAGAAATGACGCCCCTCTTTAGGTCGTTAATTCTGGAAAATTCATAAAAAATAGAGAAAAATACCCAAAAAATCCAAAAAAATAGGGAAAAATAAGAAAAGGGAGGAAAAAGGGAGAAATCCAAGAAAAGTGAGAAAAACCACTCAAACAAAGGTAATTTGAGGGTCAAATTGGGGCATTACAAGGTAATATGAGATGTACTCACAGTAACGTCAATTTTGGCGTGTCTACACTCTCGAGTGCTGAGACGTGCATGCCGCATGATCATCATCATTTTTTGACGTCCACAGACATGCCTTATGAAGATCCCTGAAATCAATACAAATTCGAACTTTTCCATCTTTCTTCATGACAGGAACTATATTTGCCACCCACTGAGGATATAAAACGACCCGAATAAATATGGCCTTATGCAATTTATCGACCTCTTCTTTCATCCTCAAGGCCATGTGGGGGTGGAATCTTCTCAATTTTTGCTTCACGGGTGTTGCCCCTGGCTTAAGCACAAGCCGATGTTCCACCAAGGCGGGGTCATGACCCGACATGTCCTCATATGACTAGGCAAAAGAATCGCTATATTCCCTTAAAACCTTAACCAACTCCTCTTCAACTTCAGGAGGGAGATTAGCAGAAATAATGATTGGCCTGGGATCCTCGTTAGTTCCAAGATTAATTTCCTTTGTAGGTTCATCCACTACCGATGATGGCTCATCAAACCTTGTGCATAAAGGTCGATAGTGTCATCTACATCGCTGTCCTCATCATCAACCGAGTCTTTCTTGTCCACAATTTCATAGACACCTAATCCTTCATCGCTCCACACCCCATCCTGCTCCCCATCCTCTCCTGACACGATCAACGTTTCAGCAAATTTCAGACACTTGAGGAGAGCATGGCACCGCTGAGCTAAATCCTACAAGAACCTATCGGGAATCGATTTAGAGTGACGCATCATCGGGCGCGCCTCAGGCGTGGGGGAAGGATTGGACTTACTAGAACAAGACCCTACTTCTCTAGACTTGACAGACCCTACTTCCCTAGACTCGACGGACCCTAAATCTAACCAAGGAGAGAGAAATCCTAATGGAAGGGAAGTGTTGACACTCGTTTTATGACCAATGAGTTGGGTCCTTTCCTTATCCATTTTTTTGTGATGTCTCAGGTTGTTCACCGATTATTGGGCCAATTTTGGGTCATTTTTGGGCTTATTTTATGGGTTCTCTCCCTGGTTGGGCCTAGCTCCTTCTCTTATCATCATTTGGGCTTATTGGTCCTAGATAAGGGCTAATAAGGATTTTGTTGTGGATTTAATCGAAGATTTATTTGCCTTTATCTCTTTAGCCATGTCTCTTAGCCTTGCGGTCTATCATACGACCGTTAAGGGGGCGTTGGTGGTCCTTTGCTAAACCGCTAGGAGGCAGAGAGTCCTGTTGGGTTTCTTTGGTCTTATCTCTTTGTGGTCGACTGGGCCTTGCAGTCTATCGGTCGACCATTTTTTCCAAGCCTTGCGGTCTATCGCAAGACCGTTAGGGGAGACAGAGAGTCCTACTCTGCCTGCTCTTCTTCTCTCCATCCATGGTCGAACTAGAGTCCTTAGTTCGGTGTTTTCTCTCTGAGTGTTGATCCTCAGAAGCTTCTGTTTGTTTCTATGGACTCTTGGGAGTATTATTTTCGAGATTTATCTGGGTTAAGCCCTATTTTTATGTTATTATCCCTCCAACTTGACCCAAGATTTTGGGGGTCTATAAATAGCACCCTTGACTTCATGACTTGAGGAGGAGATTTCTAGAGCTTGCGATGAAGTGCTGCCGCATTCTAGAGCGAGTACCAACCAGGGAGAGCTTGTGTCTGCGTCCTAGGGTCATCTGGTCCAGGGAGTAGCCGATTCTTAAGTGTTTTTTTTTTTGCTTTTCTTCTTTTAGTCTTTGTCTTCTTTGCATCATCATAGTATACTTCTCTTCTTCTTCCACGTTCTTCTGCACTCACATCACGTTTTTAAACATCCCTCCTACTATTTTCACACCCCACAGGTGTTAAAAAACCACCAACCCCCCAGGTATTAACCCTTCCTTTTATGTATATTAGTTTCACTGCACTGAAGATACTACAATTTTTCCAAGGCTAATTGGGTTGTTTTTTCTTGTGTCTACACTCTTTTGCAGGTCTACAGAGCACATTACATGAGTCCCAACTCTTCTGGCCGGCCAGGAGGGGTGGAGATTCAAGTTCCACATCATACTTTTTTGGGTGCACTTAGCGACCGTCGCCAGACCATTTGCCTTCCCTTTCGGTCTATCTGTCGACCATTTTTCTTCACCTTGCGGTCGCATCAGGACCGTTTTTGCATCTACACCTGGGTTTTCTCTCCTGCGAGCGAGTGTGCTTCACACGGCTTCTTTCCAAGGTATGTAGTGTAGTTTTGCTGCATTATTTGCTTTGGTGGCGATCACATCCTTCTTCCTTGTGTATTTGTCATCATATTCCTCCATCTTCTCTTATTTCCTTTGTTGCTTTAGTTGCACCACACCCACGGTGTGTGTTTACTTATTTCTTTCATTGCTCCACGCCCACGGCGTGTGTTTAGTTCTTTCTATTTGCTTTCCTTTGCACTATTGAGATGACATGCCGACATGCTTTATGCTTGATGTTATTGCTTGCTTGAGTTAGCACATACCACACATCACTCCTCCTTATCTCACACACCTCATCACATCCACTTCACATTAAAATATCTACAACCTCTATTTTTTGGCGACCACGGTGGGACTTCTAGTGCCAATTGTGTTGAGTGATTGTTAGACCTGCCCTTAGTTGTTTTTCCCAATTTGCCCTATGTTTTCCTCGGTTTTCCCATTTTATTCCCTATTGTTTCTGCTCTCTAGTTCCCTGGCAGTCTCCTCCTGGCAGTCTCCTCCTGGCAGTTTACGGTTTAAAAGCGGTCTAGAGATAGACTGTCTTATCTCCATTGCGGTCCTCAGGTGACCGTTTCTCCAGTATAGGTACGCATCACGAGGATTGCTCTTATATCTACATTTTTGCTGATTCCTATTGTTCCTGGGTGCTATCTGGTCTCCTCCTTTGTTGTGGCATATACTTATATCATTGTTTGCACATTATTTGTTAGTTTCTAGGCTAGAATTGCATGTACTCTGGTGCACATAGAATCATTCATCTCCCATATCAAAGTTGCATTCCTACCTTGGTGTGTGATCCTCTCACCTCCATATTCCTTGGGGTCGACTAGGTGACCACATCCGGGACCTCCGTAAGCCCCCGTGAGCCATGGATTCTCACACGGACGTCGGGCCGGTTGTACCTTTGCCACCCCATATCTAGGTTGCATAAGTGAGGGAGAGTTTACACCTAGAGTCAACCAAGTTCCCACTATCCTTTCCCATTAAGAACCTATTGTTGGAGAGAATGCTTTATTGAAATCACTAAGGTTCTAAAGGAGAAACAAATAAAATTTTGTGCATCATTGTAACTTTATTAATTTTAGTTGCTTCTCATCCCCTTCTTATTTGCATATTCTCCCTTTGTTGGGTCATTTTGTTTGGTTGCTTATTAGTGGTTGTTTGTGTTGTCTTCATTTGATAGGTGCCACATTGCATGTGGAGTTGCTTCAAGTCCATAGGTTCATCTCCTACGGGCAATTCTTCCTTCATCTCCTATCTTAATCCTTTGTTCGATCCCACCATGTCTTCCTATGATTTCCATTCCTACGAGGACTCTCTTCCTCAAGGGCTCCTAGAAGACCCGTCTAGGGTCATGGCACTTCGGTCTGAAGAAGGCTCTGACCCTCCTCCATCTTCTGCTGCCATAGAGGGTGGTCAGCCCTCTCTTTCACTCCACCAATAATCCCGTGAGTCACATTCTTCAAATGATGGCCCAATTAGATCGGGCCCAACTTCAGTTCCTTTATCAGACCTTGCAGGGGTCAGTCGCCCCGTCCTCCACTACTTCACAAGGTCCATCCGCTACTTCCATCTCCCAATCTAGGGTTGATGGGCCCGAGGCTCTTCCTGCACCTATTGATCTTACCCCAGTCCAACCCATGGTCCTTCGTTTCTCCAATCTGGAGGTGGGTCATTCCTCTGGTTCGGTCCCTCAAGCTCTCGATAAAGGGAAGACCACTCTTCCCTCATCTATCTAAATTTATCCTTACAGGTCTGTTCCCTCAGCCCCACAAGTCCTTGTTAACCCGATCGATTTTGCTCGCCCTCAGCAAGGGGCGGCCCCGCTTTATTCCAATTTGGGTGATGCTTTGGCCCAATATCGTTCTTATGGGCCTCCCCTTCCTTCCATTTATCCTTCGGCTCCTCGCCTTGAGCCCACTCCATTCACTCCATCTACTCCATCTCGAGAGTAGAACTCCTCGATAAGTGGGCTGCCATGCAGCAACAACTCGACATTCTCCAAAAGTGGGTCGGGCCACAATCCTTGGCAGATGTTCTCGTTCCTAGCTTTCATAACATCCGTTTCCCTCCTCAATCTGAGCTCCCCAGATACCGCAAGTATGATGGGAACAGTAACTCGTATATTCATGTGAGGGATTTCATGGATGAATCGGCACAGTTCCAATATGACGATCGCCTTATGGCTTATCTGTTCCGCCGGTCGCTAGATGGAGTCACACTGGAGTTGTTTTATGCCTTGCCACTGGAAGATGCTGAGAGCTTCAAAGTCGTCAAGGAGAAATTTATTCAGATGTTCCAAGATCGGGTCGGCCCAAAATATTCTTTCATAGATTTGGTTGCCGAGAAAATGATGGCCGATGAGGACTTTGCTACCTATGCTGACAGATGGAGGCAGATGGCTGCCCGTGTGCCCGGACATATTCCGGAGAAGGAAAAGGTCAAGTTGCTCATTTCTAATTCTACACCTACCTTCCGCAACATCTTGGGCATGAATGATATTGCCAACATGCACCAGTTGTACAGCCGGGTGAGGTTTATCCAGACCCGATTTAAGGACTCTCCCATTCACCCTCTCTTTGAGGCCCAAAAGCCCAAATATAACAGAAAGCTCAGGGGCCCGTCACTGAAGGAGTCCAAACCAATGAGCAAGTGCAAGCCGTTGCCTTCCCCTTTCCTAACCAATCCGCTCCACACCGCTTTCCATAACCCCCACGTAACCCTCAATTCTCCACTCCACAAAATGCCCCACATGTTTTCTACGCTCCACAAAATGACTTCCCCACTCCACTGGAACCGCAACAACCCCCACAATACCACAGTGTCTCTCCACCTAAAGGCTACACACCCAAAATGATGTGACACCACCTTGAAGGTGATCGCCACTAGACCGATGCACCTTGGACCGAGACTTGCAACCAATCAAGCTTGAGTGGCGGACTCACTCTAGAGGACCGACTCGCGTAGCGCTCACGGTTGCTCGTAGGCAAACCAGTGATGGTGGGAAGGGTCTGAGGTGGGACCTTGACGTTCCGGGGTAAGGCTAGCTTAGGATGGAACCCTAAGGGTATGGGATGCCCAATTCAGCGGGCAGCCAGCACTCCAAGGGCGTGGGATGTAAGGGGTTGCTCTCGCCTCACTCCGCAGTGGTCACTCGATGTATGGAAAGTTGGAACGGGCACTCTCTCACCGTCTGATGAAGCTAAGAAGCAATACTAATTAAGCAAGATAAACCAGAAATGAGGGGGGGGGGGGCAGAAGCTCACCTGATCAGCGTGAAGATGCCGATCCTGGCTGAAGACGATGACGAGCAGGGAGGCGTGGGTATGCACCCGCACGCCGCGCCGATGTAGCTTCAGATTCCGATCTGCTAGTACAATCACTACGCCCTCGCAGAGGGGTTGTACTGAGGGTGGGGAAAATTATATTACATCCAAACACTACCTCCCGCAGGGATGGGCTTTAAGCCGGCCAGGTGGGGGTGGGGGAAACTAAGCAAAAGCCGAATTGTCGAACTGTGCTTGTCCTGGCTGCTCTGGATCAGCAGGACTAGAGGTCAGTGTTGTCACCGCCACGGACTCCTCTGACTGCTGGTGATGATGGTACCAGCACCAAAAAATCCTGGGTTGGCCCAGGAAGACGCCCAAATTTTTGGAGATTATTCTGATGCTGACGGTGGCCGAGGCGGGGTCGAGACTAGGGCTGGTCGGACCTGGCTCTGGATGTCCCAGAACTTCTACTACTGGAAGAAGTGGCCGCCACAAACACTCCCGGGGTCCAATGAGGGCGGGACCAAGGCCGTTGCAATCATGGTCGAGTCCTCTTCGATCAGAGACCAACGGGGTAACCGAAGGAGGTCGGACTAGACCGCGAGAACCAGAATGGTGGGAAGGGTCGGATCTGGCTCAGGGGAAGCTGACCTATGCACTCCGGGGAGAAAATTTGGAAATCTATGCTCCGGGATCCAAATGGCTCCCTTCTTGTTGGTGCTGATAGAGGGCTTGGAGGAGAAGACCCTAGCCAAAAATCACATTCAAAGTCATGTTGGAGCAGACGTGGTCACTTCTTCTCTTGGCCTCAGGTTCCCCGCCGGAGCAGTTCTGTGTAGTCGGGGGAGATTGGCTCCTCTGGGAAGCAGGGACCTTGGATGATGGTAAGACCACCTCGCCTATGAAGCTGCTTCGAAGAGCTTTCCAACAGTGTATGATACACCACCAGAAGATGTGGGATGAAGATGTAGTAGACTCTGCAAAAGGGCACCAGATCTGCTATCTGTGACCTGGGAACTACAGGTTGAGAATGGTAGATGTGGTGATGGGGGTGGGCGACCAGATGGCAGGGGGATGGGGGCTGGAGCTTGGGGGATGTTTCTGGAGGGGTCTAGGGATTGTGGAGGGGGTGTGGGGGCTGCTGGAGTAGAAGTTGGGGTGGGAGAGAGGGGGCTGCGGCCAAGGTAGAGAGGGAGAGAGGGTGGGGGCGCAGATTGGCTTGGAGGGAGATTTCTCCCTTGGTTTGAATGGGTGGTTAATGGGGGGAATTAATTCTGGTCTTGGGGAGGGGAAAGGGTGTGTTGGGGAAGGGAAGGGGTGCTTGGGGAGAGGGGAATCCCCTCTTGGGAGGGGGAGAATGACTCTTAGGGTTGAGGAGGATTTAACGGGGAAGTTAATGTATATAGGGAGGTGAAAGGGTGGGTGATGTGTTAAGTGGGGAGTGGATGAAGTGGAGGAGAGAGGGATGATGTGGCAGCTGAGGTTGATACTGGGGAAGGTGAAAGGGCAGGTGCGCCCAAGAGAGAGAGAAGGAGGGGGGTGAGAGAGAGTGGGGGTCGCCCCCTAGAGGGAGAGAGAGGGGGGGGAGAGGGAGAGCTTGTTACTCCAAAAACTCACTCAAATTCTGGAAATACTTCAATAATTCATTTTCCCATTGTTCTACAAGTGAGGGAGAGGGGGCCTATTTATAGGTAACCATATTTTCCATGACTAAAATAACCCTGAACTAACAAACTAATGACTCAACTGTCCAAGGGAGGGGCACCCCTAGGCCTAGCCCACTTAATTGGGCCCAATAACCAATCTTATCAACCTAATGACACTCAACTTAGGTAAATGACTCACTGACCTAGGTACTTGACTCAAATAAAAGGAAAATTACATAATTATGACTCAAATAAAATATAAAAATTATATGACTTGACTCACAAAAATGTGACTAACATCATGGGGCACTGTCGGTAAGCAACACGATCCTTGAAAAAATGTGGAATGGTCAAGGATGACCCCATCATACCCCTGGGGTGCGGAGAACTCGACTCCGTCGAGTATGGGTCCACCAGGGAAGTGATCCTCCAAAGCAGCTCCAGGAGAACCACAACCTCCAAACTCAACCTTGCGTCGGCAACCAGGGGACGGTCCTTCATCCTCTCAAGGTGGCTCAAGCACACCCTCTTGCTAGTGATGGTACCTTACTTGCTTAGTATTGCCTCCGTGTGCACACGTCGGGCTCTCTGGCTGATATGTGGAGGCTCTCCGAGGGTGTCTCTCTCAAAGGAGGGTATAGGCTCGAGGCGCTCGCTAGGATCCACCGTGGTGCCCTTAGAGGGTGCCGGATCTGCCATGTGGAATGTGGGGTGTATCCCAAATCCCATCGGTAAGTCCAACCCATAAGCCGGGTTGCCAAAGACACTCGAAACTTGGGAAGGTCCAAGTCCTCGTGCCCTCGGTTTGGAGGCGACCCTAGGGTAGAGCCACTCCAATATCACCATCACTAGTTGTTGGATATTGTGTTTTGATGATGACAAACACTATGACTCTCATATGTTTGATGTCATATGTGTTTACTTATGTTTTGATGATGACATAGTTTACGTGTGTTTTGATGATGACAAATTGATGTCATATGTGTTTACTTCATTCAGAACTACTCATTCAGAACTTGGTACATTGCTTAACTGTGAGCATGGCATAGACTGTACACTCGTCTGTCTGCATGAGTCACCAAGTCCACACATTGCATCGTGTGTTTTTCATGAAGTCTATACACTGGCATGCAGCGTCTCATGAAGTATGTACATCCTCTTCAAGCATTTCAAAGTCTATACATCGCTTGGAGTTCTTTGAAGTCTATACACTGGTCCGTCTCTCAAGTCTGCACAGCCTTCTGATTGGACTTAACGTCTATACATTGTGCATCATCTCAATTTGCGTCTCATGCCAAGTCTATACAGCCTGCCTTCACGTTCAGAGTCTATACATCCACAGTGGATCTTCAAAGTCTGAACATCCGTTCACTTCACTCAAGTCTATACATCCACAATGGATCCTCAAAGTCTGTACATCGGACTTTCACTTAAAGTCTGTACATCGCTGCTTTGTCAAAGTCTGTACATCGCTGCTTTGTCAAAGTCTGTACATCGCAGCTGTGTTGAAGTCTGTACAACCATTCTCTTATCAAAGTCCATACATCCTTCTATTGGAATTCCAAGTCCATACATCAGACTGTGTGAGCAAGTATGTACATCATTTCATTCACACCGGAAGTCTATACATTAGACTGTGGCAAAGTCTATTCATTCGTTTCCAGAAGTTCAAGTCCATACATTGATCGTTTGGGTAACAAAGTCTGTACAACGTGACCTTCGGTTCTTAAAGTCTACACATTCTCCCGTTCAAATCCTTCAAAGTCTATACATCAGTTTGATTGAGTAAGTCTGTACAGCATGCCTTGTTGTTCACAGCCTTTAAAGTCTGTACATCGGCTTCACATCTGCAAGTCTGTACATTGGCTTCATATCATAAAGTCTGTACATTGGCTTCGCATCTGCAAGTCTGTACATCGGTTTGATATCATCAAGTCTGTACATTGGCTTCAACTCTTCAAGTCTGTACAGCCACATCTCAAAGGCTAAGTCTATACATTGCTCTGTTGCACGAAGCAAAGTCTGTACATCCGATCGTCTCACTCATCATCTTGGCCATCGTTCTTTCAAAGTCTGTACAGCCCATGGTCTAGAGACTAAGTCTATACATCGTCATGTGCCTTCAAGCTTTCAACGTCAAGTCTGTACATCGTACTGTGCCTTGAGCTTGGAGCAAGTCTATACATTACTGTTTCATTCACGCAAGTCCATACATTGTTTGTTGGGCCAAGTCTATACATTGTTTCATTGTGTGCTTGTCTAAGTCTATACATCGCCATTCTTTGCACGAGCTGAAAGTCCTTCAAGTCTGCACATTATGCTGTTGTGTTCATGCATCATATGAGCAAGTCTGTACATTGTTACGCAGAGCCTACACATTCGTTTGGCTTGGCTGAGTCTACACACTCGGTTTGGCATGGCTGAGCATTCATCGCCAATGTACACACTTCACCATATGCATACTGCAGCATGTGCTATTAAGTCCATACACAACTTTTGTGCATCGTTCAGAAAGCAAGTCTGTACATTGGTTCTGTCATGCACAGAAACGCTTAAGTCTATACATTTCTATGGCTTGTTCTTGCAACGCTCTTTAAGCAGCAACTCTGTACACCCTTCTAATATTGTCTTCGACTGATTATCTGACAGGATTAATGGACGAGGTTATTAAGACTGGCACGTGATCCTAGAGGCTGAGATGCTGACACGTGGACCGAACCTTCTGGGCGGGAATCGTCGAGAGCTCATGCCCTAGCTACCTGCTGCTGGTATAAATATGGAGCTTCCTCCATCGGCTGAAGATTGATCGAAGAGTAGAGAGCCATCGAGAAAAGCAGAAGAGCAGTGAGTGCCTCCACGATACAGAGAACAGAGAAGAAGAAGAAAAAGAGAAAGAAAGAGAGTGAGAGCAGCTGAAGAAGAAAGAAGAAGAGTGAGCCAGAGAGCAGAAGAGAGATCAAGACATCCAGAAGAAGAAGAAAAAGAGAAAGAGAGAGGGCTCGTGAAGAAGAGAAATAAGCTTCAGTTGAAGATCTGCCTACTGGACTTTGGATCAGATCCAATCCAGTCAGCTCCTACGAGAGCCACATTCCTTGTATTTCATTTACAGCTTTCAGTCGCTGTGACTCTATTTTCTGTTTTCTTTTTCATTTGATATCTTGTCTTTCCGATACCCTGTAGAGAGGTCGGGGTCCCTCCTGTTGGTTCAGGAGAAGGGAGATTGCTATCTCCGGTTGCAAGTGGTTGGGTGCTACTTGTAGGTTCCCTCCTGGTTTGGAGGAAGGGAGATTCGTCTCCGGTTCTGGGCTTGTGGGTTGCAAGTCCAGGGGTCCCTCCTGGTCTGGAGGAAGAGAGGTTTTCGACCTCTGGTTTGCTGGTGACGGGGAGTCACTGGTGGGTTCCCTCCTGGTCTAGAGGAAGATAGACCTAGTCTCTGGTTTCCAAGTGCTGGGAGTCACTTGGGGTGTCCCTCTAGTTGGGAGGAAGAGGGGAGGTTGTTCCCCTGGTCAAGCTGTTTGGCAGCAATTGTTGCAGACTGAGTCTGCTGTTCTAGCCTAGCTAGTGGAAGCCTCATTCCGGTTTGGAGTGAGGGGTGGACGTAGGTCTGTGGACCGAACCACCTAAAAAATCCTGATGTTCCCTTGTGGTGTGCTTTTGTTCCTTATATGTTCTTCTTATTGCTGCGCATTAGATGCTTGCTTAGGATCGTTTGAGGGCTTATTGAGTTGTTGTCTTGCTTTGATCCTTCTAAGTATCCTCAGTTTATTTCTGCAACAGTTCTAATTCTGCATAATTGAGCTTTAGAGTTTTAATTAGGCTATATTTGTAGAGGGATACATTCACCCCCCCTCTGTATCTGGGCCTTGCATCCTATCAATTGGTATCAGAGCAGGTTCTCTGTCTGATCAGATCCAACGATCTGCAGAGGATCCTATTGTCTTTGGTGCATTTCTGAATTTATTCTCTGCTGCATTAATCTACTTGCTGATTTAATCAATGGGGTTTCCACCGATTTTCAATGGCTCTAATTTTAACTCATGGGTTGCCAGCCTCCATAACTATGTGAAATTGATGGATCCGGATTTGTGGAAGTTAATTTCATAAGGTCCTCATAGATTACCAAGGAAAGAGTCCAAATGGACTGACAGTCACAAATCAAAACATGGAGAGAATCAGAGAGCTTTGAATCTAATGAAAGAAACTATTGACAAGGCTCTACATTCTTATTTTTATGACTGCAGGTCCGCTAAGGACATTCTGGAAAAGCTGAAGCAAACTCAGAGGAGAGATGAGGACAGTTGCCTGATGGCTGACAAGAGTAACCATAGCAGTGACCAAGATGAATTTGAAGATGCTGAGGAGGTAAACCCTTTCGAGAATTTTTCTTTAGATGACTGGGAAGATGCCTATGCCAATCTGTCAAGATCCTATAAAAAACTAGGGAAGAAGTATAAAAGTCTGAAAAAGGAACTAAAGAATCATGAGAATGCTAAATCTCGAGGTGAAAGCCCTGAAATTCTAAAAACTGAAAATGAAAATTTTAGAAGACAACTACAAGCTTTTGATTCTATTACTACAGATCTAGATCATTTGAAATCTGAAAAACAAACTCTTATGAAACAAATTGGTTTACATAAAAAGGAGAATCAGGAGCTTGTTTGTGAAATTTCTGAACTAAAGGAGAGGCTTAGTTTAATTGATGATCAGGTTCATCACAATAATACAGTTCAGAATGAAAAATTAGTGAGAGAATTAGAGTGTGTCAACTCTGAATTGGAAACCATGAAATCTGTAAATGAAATACTCAATAATCAGCTCAAGGAATTTGAACACAAATCAATAAATCTTGAAAAAGAAAATAGATTGATTTCTGAAAAATTAGAGACTGATAGAGTAACAAATTCAGAGATTCAGAAAAATCTTGACAAACTTCAATCTGAAAAACAACAAGAAATGTTTTATGAATGTCAGCCTTCAACAGATGACTGGGTGGTTGATGATGATCTCCTAAAGAAAAATAGGAAATTGGAAGAAGAAATCAACAAACTGAAACATCTAAACACCCAGCTGACAGATAGGCTATTGACAATTGAAAAAGGCAAGGGTGTGAGCATAGATAATTTTGATAGGATGATGAATGCTGAACAAGAAATTGAGAGTCTAAAAACCATCAACCTAATGTTGAGTGGAAATGTCAAATGCTGTGAAGAGAAGGTAGCTAATTATGAGCTCACTATCACATCCCTTCAACAAGAAGTTGATGATCTTTATAAGTCCCTATCTGAAGCTGACAATGAAACAAAGCTAAAACAAGAAGTTGAAAAACTCAAAAGTTTGAATGATGCCTTGCATCAACAACTCATTTCCTGTGAAACAGATTTGTTAAAATATGAAGCTAATACTTGTGGCTTAAATTCTGAAATTCAAGACTTGAAAAATTCTTTGTCAAAATTTGTCAAAGGAAAGGACAATCTGAATAAGCTTCTTGGAAATAATGTTAGCTTTCAGAGAGAGGGACTGGGTTACAGTCCGACAAACAAAAGGAGTAATGGGAATAAAACATCTACTATTTTTGTCAAAGCTTCTAATCAGAACACAACCTCTGCTCCTTCTATGTTTCAATTCACTGCACAAAAGTCCACTGTGAAACCCAAAACTGTGGAACAAACTCGAAAACTGAAAAAGGGTGAAAATTCACAGAAAAAGGAAAAAGACACTCCTGTTGTTATAAAGAAGACTGCACATAATTCACATGATCTCTCACACACTCACATTAAAAAGGGTTCATGTTATTATTGTGGGAAAGGAGGTCACATAATGGAGGATTGTGGATTGATGTTAAAGGATGAGCATGCTAGCGGAACTTTACATTCTAGAAATTTTTCTGATAGAAACCATGCTGCTAGGAAGCCTGATGCTTCATGTCATTATTATGGGAAGCATGGTCATCTCATGAGTGAATGTTTTATCATGAAAGAAGACAATAAACTGCATGCCAGGTCTTCCATTCATTTTCATGGTCCATATGGATCTAAACACAATTCTAGTCAACACATTGTGTGCTTCAACTGCTATAAGCCCGGGCACAGAGCTGCTGAGTGCTAGTTTGGATCCAATTGGGGTAAAAATGGTTTTAAAAGTAAGCAAATCAGATGCTTCGAATGTGAAAAAAATGGGCATACAGTCAAGAACTGTTGGCATGTTCAGAAGAACCCTGTTAAGCCCTATGGTGTCAAATTCCCTGCAAAATCATTTGTGAAATTTTCATGCTATAACTGTGGTAAGCAAGGCCACAAATCTGCTGAATGTTGGCTGGTTAGGAATAAGAATCAAACTGTTCATGCATATAACAGAAAATCTTATGATCATGTTTATAAACCTCATGTTGCTGTTACTATGCATCATAAGAACCAGAAACCAGTCACTTCATGTAGATATTATGGGAAGTTTAGTTACTCTATGGACAATTGTTATCTGATGGATCATGATGACCCTGGTGCTATGAATTTGCTTAGAACATCTGTCAGGGCTAACGCAGGACCCAAAGCTGCTGGGTCCCTGCAGGATCAAGATGATCAAATACTTTGCAGGTGTGCCTTGGACTGAGGAAGAAAGAAGGGTAGATTAAACCAAGGCACCCAAGTAATAAAGCCCCTTTCAGGTAAATTCTCTGCACTTCTTGTTCTTAGAATAACTGAATAGCATGTTAAATCCGTCTTTGCCTATTCATTCATCATCTGCATTGTCAGATTCAAATTTTCTGAACTCTCCTCATACATGATTTGTTCTTTTTATGACAGTCTGAATGAGCATAAATTTTAAAATTATGTTTCAGTGCCCTAATTCCATATCATGCACTTTGTAAGGGGGAGTTTGACTAATGCTTGCATATCATGATAATCTCATTTGCTATATGCATACATGTAGTTAGTAGCACTGCATTTCCTTACATTGAAAAATCTAAAAAGAAATGTCTCATTGCATCTAGATAGGGGGAGCATTCATGTTTCATCTCTTCACCTCTTGAACTCCTTCTGTCTAGCAATCTGATCCATTCTTGGCAAATATGTGGTTCACTTGAATTCTCTATTGTTTACACTGATATAGCTGATCTGTCTGTATTCCAGACTCAGCCATTGATTCTGTCTACTATGAATTCAATTGGTAGCTTGTTCCTATCATACACATTTCTTCATATCTTGTCAAGACTGGTCAAAGCTAATCTGACTGATTTTTAGTCTTTAATGTTGGCTTCTGAATTGCTCTATTCTCTCAACTATTGGTATCAGAATTGCTCTCTGCTAATTTCTCTTGACAATGTCATTGATTCTGCCGAATGAGGAAAGATTTAATCAGTGCACCCTAGGCATAAATCAGACATTCTGAAAAGAAGAATCTTCTATTATACTGGCTTAAGAATGTTTTGATAAATCAAATTGATTTAAGCCTAATGTATTTTCTAAGTTTTGATGTAAAAGACTTGAAAATATCTGAATCATCATGCTTAATAAGTCTTAACCAATTGCCTCATGAATTTCATGCAAAACTTTCTGAAATCTGAAATTTTAAAAGACATGGCTTTCTTTGGTTAAGATACATGTAGAAAGTATTGTTCTTAATCATTTCAAGTGTACTGAGCTTTGTTTGAAGAATCTGAAAATAGTTAAAATTTAAAGCTAGAGCAATGACTGTGGTCACAGAGAAACTGGGTTTTCTATCAATGAAATAGAGTAAGCCCATGTCATGAAGTGCCATAGTTACCTCTTTTCAATATGTTTGAAAATCTGGCAGAGCAATGGCATGGATGTGTTGAGTAACTGGGGATTCTGGCCTCTGATCAAGGTGTCTCCTCATGTAAAAAGATACTCCATTGCTAACTCTGTTCTTTTTGAGAGGCAATATGGTTGTCACACTGAGTAACTGGGTCACTTCACCTAAGACGTGTTGTGCCTCACGTAAAAAGGTGTTGACTGAACCACACTTGCTCAAGGAAAAATAAGTGCAGCTCAATTGATATCAGAAAATTCTGAAAATCTAAAGACAAGCTCAGTCTCCTTTATTTCTGTTTAATCTCAATATGATCTTGTGTATTTTCCATAGGAATCACTGAATTTAAATGAGTAAGATGGAAGGAGGTTAAATATGAATATCAAATGAGTTGTTGGTTCACCTTTATTAGGAGGTGTTTCAGATATGAGTATTGAATTTTCTTGATAAACTTTGAATACATCTCTCTTAAATCATGATGGTCAGTTTAAACTCATTCATAATCTATTATAATTGAAGAATCTGAAATTCGTTTACAAATATTTATGAATTTGGTGTGCTAATGAAAATCTGTCTTCCTCATTTATTCACTGTGAATACAGTTTGTGTTTTGCTGATAGATGCTCATTACTTCACTATATCAATTGGCTTCACTCCATCATCTAATCAGGGGGAGCTTTCCTGTCTTGCTGAGTGTCTTTCTTAACGGGGGAAATCTAGTCAGCATTCTTGAGTGTCCCTGTGTCTTTGTTGATATTCTCCCTTCATCTCAATTGGTTTCAACCTTCAAAATATTTCTGATCATATTTCCCTCTATCAATGTGTTTTGATTGACATTGGTTCTCTTTTATGTGACGCACAACTCTCAGAATTTTTTTTGGATAACCAGAGTTCATCCTTGTAGATTTCTCTTGCATCATGGATCATAAGGGCAGAATTCTCTGGTCTGTTTGAGACACTATATGCATAACGGGACAATGTGCTAGATTGTCTGATCAATTTGTTTGTCTGCAATAGCTCTATATCTTCTGCCATGTCAAAGGGGGAGTATTTGTTGCATATGCATGACTGCATAAGTTGTTTGACTAAGGGGGAGAATTGATTTAAATGATTCTGATATTGTGTTGCCCTCATCTGCTGAACTATTTTGAGTGTCTCATATGACATCACTAGATTATCAAAGTATTTTTTTTGATGAAGTCAAAGGGGGAGAATACTTTGATGAGTCTAGTCCGAATATTCCATTTATTTCATTCATAAGACTCATAGTATTGCCATCATCAAAAAGGGGGAGATTGTTGGATATTGTGTTTTGATGATGACAAACACTATGACTCTCATATGTTTGATGTCATATGTGTTTACTTATGTTTTGATGATGACATAGTTTACGTGTGTTTTGATGATGACAAATTGATGTCATATGTGTTTACTTCATTCAGAACTGCTCATTCAGAACTTGGTACATTGCTTAACTGTGAGCATGGCATAGACTGTACACTCGTCTATCTGCATGAGTCACCAAGTCCACACATTACATCGTGTGTTTTTCATGAAGCCTATACACTGGCATGCAGCGTCTCACGAAGTATGTACATCCTCTTCAAGCATGTCAAAGTCTATACATCGCTTGGAGTTCTTTGAAGCCTATACACTGGTCCGTCTCTCAAGTCTGCACAGCCTTCTGATTGGACTTAATGTCTATACATTGTGCATCATCTCAATTTGCATCTCATGCCAAGTCTATACAGCCTGCCTTCACGTTCAGAGTCTATACATCCACAGTGGATCTTCAAAGTCTGAACATCTGTTCACTTCACTCAAGTCTATACATCCACAGTGGATCTTCAAAGTCTGTACATCGGACTTTCACTTAAAGTATGTACATTGCTGCTTTGTCAAAGTCTGTACATCGCAGCTGTGTTGAAGTCTGTACAGCCATTCTTTTATCAAAGTCCATACATCCCTCTGTTGGAATTCCAAGTCCATACATCGGACTATGTGAGCAAGTATGTACATCATTTCATTCACACTGGAAGTCTATACATTAGACTGTGGCAAAGTCTATTCATTCGTTTCCAGAAGTTCAAGTCCATACATTGATCGTTTGGGTAACAAAGTCTGTACAACGTGAGCTTCGGTTCTTAAAGTCTACACATTCTCCCGTTCAAATCCTTCAAAGTCTATACATCAGTTTGATTGAGTAAGTCTGTACAGCATGCCTTGTTGTTCACAGCCTTTAAAGTCTGTACATCGGCTTCACATCTGCAAGTATGTACATTGGCTTCATATCATAAAGTATGTACATTGGCTTCGCATCTGCAAGTCTGTACATCGGTTTGATATCATCAAGTCTGTACATTGGCTTCAACTCTTCAAGTCTGTACAGCCACATCTCAAAGGCTAAGTCTATACATTGCTCTGTTGCACGAAGCAAAGTCTGTACATCCGATCATCTCACTCATCTTCTTGGCCATCGTTCTTTCAAAGTCTGTACAGCCCATGGTCTAGAGACTAAGTCTATACATCGTCATGTGCCTTCAAGCTTTCAACGTCAAGTCTGTACATCGTACTGTGCCTTGAGCTTGGAGCAAGTCTATACATTACTGTTTCATTCACGCAAGTCCATACATTGTTTGTTGGGCCAAGTCTATACATTGTTTCATTGTGTGCTTGTCTAAGTCTATACATCGCCATTCTTTGCACGAGCTGAAAGTCCTTCAAGTCTGCACATTATGCTGTTGTGTTCATGCATCATATGAGCAAGTCTGTACATTGTTACGCAGAGCCTACACATTCGTTTGGCTTGGCTGAGTCTACACACTCGGTTTGGCATGGCTGAGCATTCATCGCCAATGTACACACTTCACCATATGCATACTGCAGCATGTGCTATTAAGTCCATACACAACTTTTGTGCATCGTTCAGAAAGCAAGTCTGTACATTGGTTCTGTCATGCACAGAAACGCTTAAGTCTATACATTTCTATGGCTTGTTCTTGCAACGCTCTTTAAGCAGCAACTCTGTACACCCTTCTAATATTGTCTTCGACTGATTATCTGACAGGATTAATGGACGAGGTTATTAAGACTGGCACGTGATCCTAGAGGCTGAGATGCTGACACGTGGACCGAACCTTCTGGGCGGGAATCGTCGAGAGCTCATGCCCTAGCTGCCTGCTGCTGGTATAAATATGGAGCTTCCTCCATCGGCTGAAGATTGATCGAAGAGTAGAGAGCCATCGAGAAAAGCAGAAGAGCAGTGAGTGCCTCCACGATACAGAGAACAGAGAAGAAGAAGAAAAAGAGAAAGAAAGAGAGTGAGAGCAGCTGAAGAAGAAAGAAGAAGAGTGAGCCAGAGAGCAGAAGAGAGATCAAGACATCCAGAAGAAGAAGAAAAAGAGAAAGAGAGAGGGCTCGTGAAGAAGAGAAATAAGCTTCAGTTGAAGATCTGCCTACTGGACTTTGGATCAGATCCAATCCAGTCAGCTCCTACGAGAGCCACATTCCTTGTATTTCATTTACAGCTTTCAGTCGCTGTGACTCTATTTTCTGCTTTCTTTTTCATTTGATATCTTGTCTTTCCGATACTCTGTAGAGAGGTCGGGGTCCCTCCTGTTGGTTCAGGAGAAGGGAGATTGCTATCTCCGGTTGCAAGTAGCTGGGTGCTACTTGTAGGTTCCCTCCTGGTTTGGAGGAAGGGAGATTCGTCTCCGGTACTGGGCTTGTGGGTTGCAAGTCCAGGGGTCCCTCCTGGTCTGGAGGAAGAGAGGTCTTCGACCTCTGGTTTACTGGTGACGGGGAGTCACTGGTGGGTTCCCTCCTGGTATGGAGGAAGAGAGACCTAGTCTCTGGTTTCCAAGTGGCTAGGAGTCACTTGGGGTGTCCCTCCGGTTGGGAGGAAGAGGGGAGGTTGTTCCCCTGGTCAAGCTGTTTGCCAGCAATTGTTGCAGACTGAGTCTACTGTTCTAGCATAGCTAGTGGAAGCCTCACTCCGATTTGGAGTGAGGGGTGGACGTAGGTCTGTGGACCGAACCACCTAAAAAATCTTGGTGTTCCCTTGTGGTGTGCTTTTGTTCCTTATATGTTCTTCTTATTGCTGCGCATTAGATGCTTGCTTAGGATCGTTTGAGGGCTTATTGAGTTGTTGTCTTGCTTTGATCCTTCTAAGTATCCTCAGTTTATTTCTGCAACAGTTTTAATTCCGCATAACTGAGCTTTAGAGTTTTAATTAGGCTATATTTGTAGAGGGATACATTCACCCCCCCCTCTGTATCCGGGCCTTGCATCCTATCACTAGTTTGCCTACTTGGAATCCCAAGTGGCACTCATGAGCTTTTGCCCACTTTTCATGAAACTCACTGCTCGTTGCTGGATGTTTGCTTGAATGCGTATGCCATGCACTATGATGCAGTGTGGGTGTGAAGACTATAGAGTGCAAGGGTGGGCCAGGACAACCGAATATGGACCTATCATGTGTTAGGGGCTCATTAAACTTGACTGACTTGGGGGGGTTGGGGCATCCATAGGTGATTCTTTCATGCATGAATGCAAATGCTGGGGGGCTAGGGCATCCATGTAGGTACATATCATGTACTAGATCCATCGTGGTGACGATGATGGGTGGGGAAGGACCGGCACATCCGAAGGTAGACCAGCCATGCATCCTACCTAAAGTGATATGTGTGGGATGACCTAACCTTCTAACCATGCCGAATGATGCGGTGTGCCCATACAAATGCTTTCCTAACCCAAAAATGACTTCGATGTGTAGGGGTATGGTTTGGCATTGGAGCTTCCATTCAAAAGGATCGATGGGGTCTAGGAAGGTGGACATCATGGGGAGAGGCACTTCCTTGTTCCCTAGGTGTAGATCTTCCTTGGTCATAGCTACCCTTTGTTGGGTCTCCTCTGGAGTTGATCAGCAGTATGGAGACTGATGTGTGTTGATTGTGTTTTGAATGATTGACAATAGTAGAGTTGACTTGGTTGACTATAGAGTTGACTGTGGTAACTTTATCTTGACCATGATAATATTGTGTATTTTGATGAATTTTTTATATGACAGATCTTTACATAAAACACTTCTGTACCTTCATACTGTATTTAGCTAAGGTCGGGCTAGCACTACATATGTATGTGCATGTGGTCAGTGTGACCATCTCAGGTCGGTGCTAGTCACTATTGACTGAATAGTCAGGTCAATGCATACACAGATTCATTTAGTCATTTCATCAAATAGTTTGCATACATGAGCATTTCTGTTCTTAAGGTTGATGCATGTTTCAGAAGTTCTTCACTGAGGTCGGTGTCAAGTTCTCATCAGGTCGGTGCATGCATCAGACATAGTTAACTAAGGTCCGTGCATATGCTCATGAGGTCGGTGCTAGCCTATTCTGCATTGTGTATAAAGGTCGGTGCAAGTTTAGGTGTCAAAGGCTCAAGGTCGGTGCATACTCGAAGTCGATGCATGTCTTCACTAGCAGTATATCAGGTTAGTGCATGCTTTGCAACGCACATAACCAAGGTTGGTGCATTCTTGTCTTATGCATATTGGAGGTCGGTGTAGTGTCTTACACTAAGTAAGGTCGGTGCAAGTAGTGCCTCACGCATACTTGAGGTCGATGCGAGTTGCGTTGATTTTTGTAAGTGAGGTCGGTGCTAGTTGCAGTTTCTACTCCGTGAGGTCAATGCTAGTTACTTATCTGCATAAGTCAGGTCGGTGCCAGTCATCTTGTTTGCATCAGAGTCGGTGCTAGTCTAGCCACCTGCATACCAGCTCAATGCTAGTTAGCTTTATCTGCATGTAAAGTCTGCATCATGCATTAGAGTCAGTGCTAGCCTGCATTTCTTTATGAATTGAGGTCGACGTTAGTAGCCACTAAGGTCGAAGCTAGTATGCATTCTTATGCACTAAGGTCAGTGCTAGTATGAAGAGTTCATGAACTTAAGTCGGTGCTAGTCATGCATATTGGTCTAAGGTCAGGTAGGTGCTAGTGGCATTTTTCATGCTGAAGTTTACAGAGTCCTTCTATGATTGT
This sequence comes from Amorphophallus konjac, assembly GCA_022559845.1. Taxonomy (NCBI): domain Eukaryota; kingdom Viridiplantae; phylum Streptophyta; class Magnoliopsida; order Alismatales; family Araceae; genus Amorphophallus; species Amorphophallus konjac. The sequence goes on from CM040126.1 coordinate 238,413,697, forward strand.
TGTCTGAGCAATATATGCCTTAGTCTAAGCATCGTATTAGAGCATGTGTCTGATCATCATCCATGTGTTTTATTTTCACTATCTCAGTCAACATTTTATGAATATTCACTATGCCTGCAAGGTATTTGACGAGATGACTTTTTCTAAAAGTGTAGGAACTTAAGGACGCACGTGATCCATTAAGTGGCGCGTGATCCAAGGCAAATGGTGAAATACTATTTTTGACACGTGGAAAGCAACCAAACCAAGATGCTGCCACGTGACCATCTCAACTCAGATCTGAACGAACTTTTGGGCGGGAAACGTGGTTTTCATGCGCTCATCATCTGTTGCATTATAAAAGGGGGCAGATCGCCCAATCTCAGAAGACACACACAGAGAAAGGGTGAAATATCAAGAACCAGAGAACAAGAGCAAAAAAAGAGAGAGCGAACCGGAGAAGAACCTAGAGAGAGAATTTAAGAAAAGCTAGTCAATCAAAGAAGAAGAGGAGCTTTGAATGAAGAGCAGAGCATCGTTAGAAGGGTGTGAGTTTGAGTATTCTGCAAGTTATTGTTTCCGGCTTCTTGGTTCAGTACCAGAGCTGATTTGCTCTTTGTGAGAGCTACAACTTTTGTTTTTCTTTTCTATTTTTCAATTTCCACTTTGAAATATTGTTTTACAAGATGTGTGTTAGCAGAGTGGGCAAGTTGTAATCCCCAGCGGTAGAGGAGGATTCCTCTGATAGCTTAAGCTGTAAGGCTCAACGTATGTTGGAAAGTTTTCCCCGAAGCTGTGGATCAGCAGATTGAAAGCTGTGAATCAGTAGTGAAGCCACACTTGGGTTAAGTGTGGGGTGGACGTAGATCTCTGAAAGAGATCGAACCACCTTAAAATTTCATGTCTCCGTGGTTTGTCTAATTGTGTTGGCTACGCTCCATATCATTGACTGTCCAAATTAATTGCTAGACCTGTTGTGTGTTTATGATTGCTGCATATATACGTCTGGCTATTATCATGCCTCTTTTGGTTGACATATTGAGTATTCAAGAGAGTGAAGAAGGTATATCAAAAGGTACTGCTCGAAGGATAAGTTAGTCTTATCTGAAAAGTGGTTTATCTTGCGTGAGGAGACTCGTTGAGTTCAACCTCCGCCAAGTACATTTTCACATCTCATCTATCTGGAATTTAGCTCTACTACTGTTGTAATTTACTTATCTATTTGAATTCACTCATTCTCTCTATTGATAGATTCCATAACTCTGTGCTTATTCTGAAAGTTACATACTACTATTAATCTCTTATTCGAGTGATTGTTTGTCTAAATTGGCTATTCTGATAAAGTAATTTTTAATTCCGTATTTATTGCTAAAGTTTGGTATCAAGTTAGGGGGAAGATCTATTCACCCCCTCTCTAGATCTATATCACATGGTATCAGAGCCTAACTCTTCTGCAGGGACTAACATCCTGAAGAGATAGACATCATGGAGACTAGAGGAATGACAGTCGAAGGACACTCTACGAGCAAGCCTCCATACTTATATGGTTCAAACTATGCATACTGGAAGAACCGTATGCAAGTTTTCTTGAGGGCAAAAGATTATGAAATTTGGAAAGTTGTTAGCAAAGGTCCCTTCGAGCTGCATGAGAACGAGGAAGTATGGACACGAGAGCAGATCCGAAGGTCAACACTTTACTGGAGTGCTATCAATGCCATCCAGTGTGCTCTTCATCCCACGGAGTTCTCCAGGATCTCATCCTATTCAACAGCTAAGGAGTTGTGGGATAAATTGGAAGTTATATACGAAGGGACATCCCAAGTGAGAGAGACAAAAGCCAACATGCTTGTCTCTGAATATGAGGCGTTTAGGATGAGGCCGAATGAGACTATAACAGAGATGTATGCTCGCCTCATGACTATCACCAATGGACTTAGAAGTCTTGGCAAAGTATACTCTGAATATGAGCTGGTGAGAAAGATTTTGCGTTTCTTAACTCCGATCTGGCACACAAAAGCGATTGTTATTGAAGAGTCCAAGGACTTACCAAGGTCGATGAGTTAATCAGTTCACTCATGACATATGATATGAACTTGCCAAAGGCAGACGAACTGGAGAAGAAGAAGAGACCTGTTGCATTGAAGGCCAACTCCGGCAACAGTGGGTCATCAAGCGACCACAGCTCTTCAGGGTTAGTAATTGAAGATGATCATCTTGCTATGCTGACTCGATAGTTCAAAAGGTTTTTGAGAAAAGAGGGAAGAAACTTTGGAAGAAGACAACAAAATGGCAGAAGACAGACAAGGTATAAAACTAATCCTGCAAAACGGACTGACACAACCGTTTGCTATCATTGCAGGAAAGCAGGCCACATGAAGGTAGAATGCCCGGAGCTCCAAAAACTGAAGGAAAAAGCAAAGTAGAAAAACATGAAAGGTAAAGCTATGATAAGTACTTAGAGCGATGAGGATGAGGGCAGTCTTAGCTGCACCTCGGAGAGTGAAGGAGAAGGAAGTCAAGTATGCCTGATGGCGAGGGACTATGATAAAGAAGAAGAAGATGATGAGGTAACATCTCCCTTTGAAAATTACACTCTTGCTGATTGGGAAGATGCTTATGGCGAATTATTAGATAAAGTTGATGATGTTAGAAAAGAAAATAGATAGTTAAAAAGAAAAGTCAATTCACTTGTTAATGATACTACTATGTTTGACAGAATTGCATATCTTAAAATTGAGAATTATTGTCTGAAAAAATCTGCTGCTGAAGTTGATGAGTTAAAATCTGTTTTAATTGATGCTAGAAAGGAGAATGATATGCTCAAAAATGTGATTAATGATTTAAAGTTGAAATTACAAAATTGTGAAAATGAAATGAAAATTGTCAATGTAAAGTATGAAGCTGTTTTGAGTGTTAATGTGGAATTGAAGAAATCAATGGAAAATCTTGAGTAAGAAAATGAGAATAAACAAAAAACCCTTGAGAGCATGACCCAAGGTACAGAAAACTTAAATGCTCTCTTGGGAACAAAAGGGAATTTCAGAAAAGAGGGTCTTGATTTTAATCCTATTACAAAAAGGAGCTTTGAATTCAAAACTGGTTCATTTGTAGCAGAAAAGGGAAAGAACACCCCTCTTATTAAAATGTGCAGTGGAAACAATGCTGACAAATCTTCTGTAAAAACTGTTAATCAGAAAAGGCCTAGTGCTCCGGACAAGGGCAAACAAAAGGTGGAGGTGCCCAGAAATTCATGCACACACAAGTCTACATCTCAGGCAAACACCAGGATAGGGGTACAACTTCTGCAACATCAAAACCCCAGAATAACTTCAATAGGTCTCCACAGAAAAGTAACTGGAAGACACAACCCACTCCCATGCATATTCCAGTTGGACCTTGTTGACATGTTCGTTCTGTTTTGACTCCTCGTTGGCTTAAAAGATGATGTCTTCTCTCTCCTTCTACTAAATCGATGTGTAAAGTAAATGGGAACAGCAGAAGGAGAACAGAAGAGTGTAAATAACCGTGATCACCACCAAGGTGCCTAATGTGATTGACACACCGTACCCTAGAAAGAGAGAGAGATACTAGCCTTAAAATCAGCACTGCAGGCGATGAACGGCCCGTGAAGAACCGCCTGTGATGTTGGACGGTCGCACGACAGATTGCTCTTCAGTGCTGCAGAGGACGCGGGATAAGGAACTTCTGGAAGATGAACGGCTCTGACCCGACTGCAAGACGAAGAAGAACGGTCCAGCGGAAACCGCACGTCTCTGTGAACGGCTAAGTTGGGACCGCACAAGACCACCACGCCAGAAATTGCAAAAGGGTCCAACCTCCACCCTCTCTGGTCGGCCAAAAAGGATGGGCCTCGTGTTTGTGAGTTGCTGACCTGCGAAACAGAATGTAAACACAAAAAGAAAACCCAAGTTAGAACTATAGAGTGTAGTAGATGCTAAAACGGAAATGAATGATCATAACTAAATGAAGTGGAGGATACCTGGGGAGTTTTAAACCCCTGGGGGCGTCAAAAAACATGGGAGGATGTGTGAATGATAGTGCAAGTGAAGAAAAATGAGGAGAATGATGTGTAGAAATAAACATGCAATGAGAAGAAAACGAGATTATCCAAAGGAAAGAGGGTCAATACTACGATTACTCCCTGAACCGGAGGCCTATATGGACGTAGAAGGCCTCCCTCCCTGGTCATAAGTCGCTCATAGATTCGGCAGGGCTTCGCCATCGACCAAAATCTCCCCCCCCCCCCTTTTCAAAGAGGACCTCTAGGGTCTATTTATAGAGCCTAGAAAACCAGCCCCGAAATTAGGGTTTACATTCATTTTTAGGTCGAGATTATCAAACAAAAGTTGGAGATAATTGAGTTATCTCTCATCCAGAAGAAACGGCATTGAAAAATACTATATATTTAGGAAGAAATCTCCGGATAAAGCCCGGGGACAAGTCCATGGATAGAGAGAGAAAATCCTTGAATTCTTTAGAGTTCGCAGGATTAAACGGTCTCACGATAGACCGCTCAACCAGTTGGGCGGTCCGTAAAGAACCGTCCAACTCAGGCGGTGATAATTCCAAAAATAGGATAATCATCCACTAATTATCCATTAACCAACCGAAATGGTCGCCGTTGGACTCTCATATATAAACGGTCTGATATTAACCATCCACAATGATGAGCGGCCAAGTATTATCCGTTTAACTCCTGTCGGTGATAAATGAATAAAATGGATAATTATCTGAGAGACATTTAGGCTTTAGGACTCTGGAAGAAGAACAGTTCACTGCAGGACCGTTCATCATGTTGAACGGCTAGGATTCAACCACATAAGCCCTTGTCAGTGGAAATTCAGGAAATTAACCAAAACATTCCAAAATAGGTGGACGGTCCACAGGCAACCACACATTGATTGAGCGGCCAGGGATGAACCGCACATGTGTATGGGCGCTTGAGACTCGTATAAAAGCCCGATCAACCACAACCAAGGCCCATTTAGCCCAGAATTGAAACAAACCTAGCCAGAGAGGGAGGCTACCCATAAAACTGGCCCAAAACATGCCTGAAAAATGGCCCCAACGAGTGATAGACAACTTGAGGCATCAACAAATGGTAGTAAGAGGAACGACTCAACTTATCGGCAAAAAACGGGTGTCAACAGATGCCCCTCCTTAACGTCCTCTTTGTAGGGGAGCGAGCGGAGGTGAAGCAAAAGTGACATGGAACATGGAGATGAAGCGGAACTGCAGCGGAGTGGACGAGAAAAGCGGGCGTTAAGGTAAAACGACACCCGTTTTTACCAACAAGCGGCAAGAATCTTCCGGAAAACTCTGAACCGAACGCAAGGAACGATTAAACCAAAAGTGACACCAGTCTGGAGGAACTAAACTAAACGAAATGAAACAAATTGACAAGACCAACCTCATGGGGGACACAATCCCGCGGTCCAATGAGGAGGCCAAAAGCAGGCAGCAAAAGTAAAGGAAACATGCTAAAGCTCCAGACGGGGACCTCTCAATCAACCAAACCAAACGAATTGACCAAAGAGAACCTTCCAACTCAGAGTGGAATTAGTCCCTCTTACTCAAACACTGACCACACAGCTAACCATCACTGACGGGATATTCTTCAAGCAAACCATGGGTCATGAAAGCTCAAAAAGATGCGTATGATGCATGCTAGGCTAAAATAAAAGAAATCATTAAAATAAATGCAAAGAAAGATTAAAATATAAAATACTCGAGAATAATATTTCTAAGCTGAGAAAATTAGAGTCAAGATACTATCCGCAACCACAGCGTGCAGGATAGAACCATCCTCCCCATGACGTCCCAACCTAACGGCCTATCTGAAGGTTAAACACGTGAACCTGGATCATCATCATTTTTGTTAAAGGGGAACATCAAATCCTAGAATACGCAGATAACCAACTGGTTCTCGAGATAATATATTATAGTACCATATAATAATGCAATAAGGGATGCAGGGATAGAAAGCCATACCTGACTTACCTGTGCAGGTGAAACGGCAAGTTTTTAGATTTTCTTTTTTGAATTTTTTTTATGGATTTTTATGAATAAGATAAACAAGATAAACATAGCGATTAACATAACGACGAACAACATGACATAACATGGTGAATGGAAAATGACACAACAAGACGAATAAGCACATAGGCAAAGGCATAAATGAACACGGTGTGACAGGACAACAATCGGTGGGACAACACATGGTTGGGATAAGAATATGACAGATCACACGGTTGGGACAACACATGGAACATGGAAGGACGAATGTCAACATGCGCAAAACAACTAACAACATGGGGTGAGGAACAAAATAACATGTGTGGGACAACACGGTGGACATGGTCACGAGACGAGGACACGGCGGGACAAAAGACATGACAAAGCACGATCTTCAATCAAAATCCAAGATCAAAATGATGCAGAACCGCCAGGTTCATAATCGTGAGGCAAAGCCCTCTCATAAAGATATGATCATTAAAAGCTGAGAAGGACTAAAACTTCAGAATAGATCGAGAGATAAGATTGAAGAAAGAAATAACAGATAAAAAATGTGGACAGGAGGCAGAGCAAAAAGATATAGCAAGGAATGCCTGAGTACTTGCAACCAGATTACGTATCTGTCCTCAAGATAAAATATAAAAGATAAATATTTTTAGATTTTTCAATTTTCTTGATTTTTTTAGAGTTTGAAAATATTTAATTATTTGTATTTGAACAATATTTCATTATTTTTTAGATTTTTTGACAATATCTCATTTTCATTTTTTTTAGATTTTTGATAATATCTCAATTTTTTGGATTTTTGACAATATCTCATTTTTTTGGATTTTTGACAATATCTCATTTTTTTGGTATTTTTGAATAGTAATCCGCAGCAGCCAAAGACAGGCTCGAACTACGGGCCAGGGATCATCATCCCTCCCCTCTCATTAAAGACTTCCTTTGAGTAGGGCGTGCATGTGAGGGTGGCTTACCATAACCAACTGCCTCTAAAGAACGGTGCCCCTACTAAGGCCATACTCGGGATACAACCCAGCCTAAGAGCAAGTTTTAGACTTGTCTCTACTAAGTCTTGTCCTTGGCCACATTTGCATTCATCAACATGGCTACCTCTCTTTGGTCACATTCATCCCACTCGACCCCCCACAAGGGTCCGATCAACCCTCCATTTGGCATAATCTCTTTTGAGGATCTCCTCTTCGATGGATCATGCTATAGTGCCTACCTAAAGTGGGAGGTCACCAGGGAAAAACACTTTGAGAGAACTATGGTTTATGGACCCGCAAGAGTCTGCATTGCCATGGGGCAATTTCGGGGTCAAGCCAAGGAAAAATGGAGGAACATAGTGGGCTTAAGGGACGTTAGGAAACAAGAACCCATTTCCTCATGGGATGATATGAAGAAAGAACTTAGAAAAATCTACATCCCCAAATATTCCCACACCTTCTACTCAAACACCCCTAGCCCGAGGTGCACTACCACTCCTCTATCCCCACCCGACCACCTTGATACCACCTTTAGGCCTCCTCCCCCACCACTCCCAATAAATCACATCTCAACCATCATAACTACACTTCACGACCAAGTCCTCTCCCTTAAGGCCCAAATAAACCAAGCATCCACCTCTCCACCAAATTCCCTAAGGGTCCCCACACTCCAACCAAAACCACCTTCCGTAAACCTCACTATCCAAACTCAATTGGCCCCCACTTCCCCCCCTCCACAACCGGTCGATCCCAAGGGGAAGAGACCCCTAACCGACCAGATTTCCCCAATAAGGACCACCATTCAAACCCAAGTGGACCTCGTGTCCATCCCTCCACCTAACCCATGACGGCTACCACCACCCAACCCACAATCCCTCACCAAACCCATACCCCACATCTCCCCTTGGTCCCCACCACTACCCCTGCATCGTCCCCTAAAAAGGGTACACCGCCCAAAACCCATCAACCCAAATATTGTCACCTAACCCACCTTCCACTTCCAACCCCAATCCTACCCCAACCTAGGCCTCCACTACTTCCACTCCCAAACCCCACTCTACCAATCCCAATCCAAGTTTCCCTTTACCCTCCACCCCGGGAGCACCACACACCAACCCTTATCACCCCAAAAGACCCCCTCACCTCCTTGGTAGAAGAACTCATACCCGATCTAATAGTTGTGAGCACTCCAAACCCACCCCCCACCTTGGAGGAAACCCAAGTCCAAGTTGAAGAAGAAACCTCACACGATGGTCTTTACCTTACACCACCCTCTCTAGTTGGGGCAGAGCTCATCTTAGGAGAACCCATTGTTAGTTGGCTAAAGGAGAGCCCAATGAGAGAGATCCCGGCCCATGTTTTCCCTCCCATAGAACAAGACCTTCCCATAGTGCCCTTCTTCTCCTATCACACCACAATCCACGCATCCTATCAAGTGGAGACCTTAGAGGACCTTCTCAAGGGCATAGCATGGCAATTAGAGATGACTAGCATGTTGACCCCTATGGTCGAACAACCTAGGAGCCTTAGCCTCCTACACCTATGCATAGGGTCTATCACCTCGGTTTGCAATATTGGTTGCTACACTAGCGACCTCCTTCTATTTCTCCCTACACCCGATGAGCCCAACCTTCTCCTATATTTAGAGCTTCTTATCTCGGGTAGAAAGCCAAGCCCTCCACTCATGGCCGACCCACTTGCCAAGAACATTGACCCAACTATCATGGAGAAGGATGACTTAGCACCTTTTGAGGATCTTGAGGACATGGAGTTCCTCCCCCTGGGTAACCCATTTTATGATCCATATGATCCATTCCAATGGGAGTCAAGAGACTCGTGTGACCCAAACACTTTATCCACCACCCACCTTTCCCTACACCAACTCACCATGTTTGACCCAATTCACTCCATCTTAGACCCGGGTTACACCTTGGGAGCCATGACCTTGGGCCACATATCCCTAGGTAATGAGGTTGTGCTCCACCCCATGATGACCACCTTCTTAGATTCATTCGACCCTTTCCAATGGGAGTTCAAAGGTTGTCCCACACCTATACACATGGAAGTCACCTATAGGAAAAATATGCATGTGTCTAGGCTTACCACACCACTTGGCATGAACACTATGTTGGGTCCATTCATTCATATCACCCACATGTCAAGTAGAAAGCATGAGTGGTCCAGATTCGGATGTATTGGTCCACCCTCATTCATCATGGGTCTTAAGCATGTCAAAAGCATTTACGGATGTCCGGGTCCCCCGACATTCATCACCACTTTGCATGATAGGTTCACATATGGTTACCCCGGCCCACCTAGGCCCACCAAAGTCTACATGACAACATTGCATAATAAGTCCACATATGGTTGCCCCGGTCCACCAAGGTTCATCAAGGTCCATATGGCATCATGGTATGATAGGTCCATCTATGGTTGTCCAGGTCCACCCATAACCACTAAAAGGATAGCATTCACAAAATTGCATGATAACCTTGCAAGCGCATCAACAAGAGTCATGAAATCTACAAAAGGCCGACCGACTCAATGGCGTCACCAAGAAATCCAAATGGGTGATTCCGGGATGGTGAGGAATGAGAGGCTCTCACATAGAGACAACTCAAGATTGAGGTTTTGTGGGATCAGCCCCTTCCAAGTTTTGAGGTGCATTAGCCCCACTACTAAGTTAGGCCTCCTCAAGGGATACGGAGTTAACTTCAGTTTCAATGTGGAAAGCCTAGTGCGACACAAGTGACCCACGGTGGCACCAAGTGAGAATTTCAAGCCCCCTTCCTCCCTTGAGAGAGCACCCACCCCTCCCCATATGAGCACCATCAGCCTAGAGATCTCGACGTAAGCAACTTGAGAGAATATTGGATGAATAGGTAATCATCACTCGGAGCAAGGTGAACGGGCTCTACCTCGCTAGGTGGAAGAATCGGCTTCTTTCGGAAGACATGTGAGCGGTACTACCTCTTACTCGACGGAGTCGAGTTCTCTGCACCCCGGGAGCATGATGGGGTCATCACCATCCGTCCTGACAATCTCGACCATTCTCGTCACCCCGGAGGCGTACATCATGGTCTAGTCATTTATTTTGAGTCCTATGTATATTTCTTTATTTTATTCGAGTCATATCATTGTAATTTCCCTTTTATTTGAGTCATGTCCCTAGGTCTTGTGCTTATTTCCCTAGGTTTGAGTGTCATTTGGTTTATTAGTTAGCTATTGGGCCCAATTCATTGGGCTTGGCCCATGGGCGCCCCTATCTTGTTGGTTATTAGTCAATGTGTCAAAAGTCAGGGTCTTATTATAAATTGTGGGATCCCTATAAATAGGACCCCACTCTCTCCATTTTGAGGTAATGAATCAATGAATGAAAAACTTGCCATTTTGATAGTTCAAACTTCTTATCTAGTGGAGAGATTCCATTATTTGGGTGAGAGACCCTAGGGGAGAGATTCCCCACCCATCCCTCTCTTAATCTCTCTCTTTCACTCCCCTTTCTCTATCCTCCACACCCAATTTCAAAAATTTTCTCTCTCCTCTCTTCCCAACCACCACTCTCCCACCTACCCCCATTAAAGGCCACTCCCCTTCCCCACACATCCCATTACTCCACCCCCTAGTCCCAAGAGAGCTTCCACCAATCCTAGCTCCACCTCCCAACCCCCAACTACCCCACCCACTTTCCCAAGCTCCCTTCCCACTACCCCAAGCACCCCTTCCCTTCCCCAACACAACCCCTCCCATCCCCAAGACCACTATTGAATACCCTCCATTAAGAAAAATTCAAACTCACCTTCCCTCCACCCACTTGTGCCTCCCTCACCTTCCCCTCTCCCTCCAAGCCCAAATTCACAGCTCCTCTCTCACCCATAGCAAACACCCCCTTCCAGCCCCCATTCTCCCCTTCCCATACCTTGAAACCCCCCCCTCCTAGACCCCCTCACAGCTGGGGGTTGCCCCAACACACAACCACCTCATTTCCCCTCCCATCTACCCCATTCCCCATTACCTATCTCCACCCTCTCAAGTTCTGGTTGTAGGCAGTAGATTAGCCATAGGTTGCAGAAGCCACCCCGTCATCCCCTGGGAGCTTCAGATGGCATACCATATGCCGACGGAAGCGTCTGCCTGTCTTCTTCGTAACGGTGGTGGTCCCGTCCCATTCCGAGTTTGATATCGACCAGGAGAGCCATTCTCCCACAACTGCGTAGACCCCCCCTGGCAGGAGACCAGAGCCAGATTGGAAGCTCGACTTCGACGATCGTATTGGGAATCGGATCGAGAGTTCTTCTTCAAACATCTTCTACTATGAGTCTTCTAACATCTCCAAGAAGCAGAGCCCCATTTGATGACCGGACCTGAAAGTTATCAATTTTCTCCCTCGGGTGCTCGGTTCTGCTTCCATTTAGTCTGCATCGACCCCTCCTTAGTGTTCAGAGCCTACCGGTCGACCCCAACATCATCTGGCATCCCTGTCAATCTTTCTTCAAAGATGACTCGTCAACGGTTCCAACGACTCTGGCGGCACCTGATTCTGAACTCAGGAGCGACCGTGGCAACCTCTGCTTCCTGCTGTTGGGAACCTGAAGCTGTCAGATCCGAGGGTCTGCCACCCTGTTCAAGCCCCTACCCCGACCAGCAGCGGTGCCCGAAGAAATTTACAAAATTCAAGCATCATCCAGATCCAGATACAAAGAATCTTCAAGTGGTTTCATCTGCAACAAAATTCGGGGCTGACCACAGCATCCAAATACCTGACGGTCTATTCTGAGACACAGTCAGCGGGCAGATTCAGCTTCGACTTCCCTCTCTTCACTTCTAGCTCGAATTCCCCTCCCCGCTTGGCCGGCTGAAGGCCCCTCCCTGCGTGGAGGTTGTATTGAGTGTATTCATTGGCTTCCCTTCCCCGAGATCCCCCCCCCTTGCATGGGGGTAGTTCATGTATTATTTACACTCACAGGTTTGAAGCTTCATCGACGCGGCGTGCGGGTGCTTCCCCTCGCCTCCCCGCTCGCCCCTGTCTCCGACCGGAGTCGGTTTCTTCAAACCGGCTAGGTGAGAACTCATCCCTTGCTCTCAATTATTCTTGTTCATTTAATATTCTCCAATTGCGCCGTCGGTAAGGAAGAGAGCGCCCGATCTTAAGGCTCCACCGCACTTGTGCGACCCCCATGGGTGTGAGTGAGTGATCTGCGTCCCTCGGCCAAGGCCAACACATTGAGTTGAATATACGCACCTCAACGGGAGGTTTGACTTAGACTTTGCTGGCCCTCTACCAGCAAGGGGCTTGTCCCATTTCCTTGACTCGGCATCCCCGAGTTACCCCCGGGTTAAGTGTGTGCGCCATACGAAGGTCCGCTTGCGTATGCTACATAGCCTTGTGGTTGTGCTTGTTAAATTAGGTCCGAGGTTGTGTCACATCAAAAGGTCCCTTCGAGCTGCATGAGGACGAGGAAGTATGGACACGAGAGCAGATCCGAAGGTCAACACTTTACTGGAGCGCTATCAATGCCATCCAGTGTGCTCTTCATCCCACGGAGTTCTCCAGGATCTCATCCTATTCAACAGCTAAGGAGTTGTGGGATAAATTGGAAGTTATATACGAAGGGACATCCCAAGTGAGAGAGACAAAAGCCAACATGCTTGTCTCTGAATATGAGGCGTTTAGGATGAGGCCGAATGAGACTATAACAGAGATGTATGCTCGCCTCATGACTATCACCAATGGACTTAGAAGTCTTGGCAAAGTATACTCTGAATATGAGCTGGTGAGAAAGATTTTGTGTTTCTAACTCCGATCTGGCACACAAAAGCGATTGTTATTGAAGAGACCAAGGACTTAAATACCACCAAGGTCGATGAGTTAATCAGTTCACTCATGACATATGAGATGAACCTGCCAAAGGCAGACGAATTGGAGAAGAAGAAGAGACCCGTTGCATTGAAGGCCAACTCCGGCAACAGTGGGTCATCAAGTGACCACAGCTCTTCAGGGTTAGTAATTAAAGATGATTAGCTTGCTATGCTGACTCGACAATTCAAAAGGTTTTTGAGAAAAGAGGGAAGAAACTTTGGAAGAAGACAACAAAATGGCAGAAGATAGACAAGGTATAAAACTAATCCTGCAAAAAGGACTGACACAACCGTTTGCTATCATTGCAGGAAACAGGCCACATGAAGGTAGAATGCCCGGAGCTCCAAAAACTGAAGAAAAAAGCAAAGAAGAAAAACATGAAAGGCAAAGCTATGATAAGTACTTAGAGCGATGAGGATGAGGGCAGTCTTAGCTGCACCTCGGAGAGTGAAGGAGAAGGAAGTCAAGTATGCCTGATGGCAAGGGACTGTGATAAAGAAGAAGATGATGATGAGGTAACATCTTCCTTCGAAAATTACACTCTTGCTGATTGGGAAGATGCTTATGGCGAATTATTAGATAAAGTTGATGATGTTAGAAAAGAAAATAGATAGTTAAAAAGAAAAGTCAATTCACTTGTTAATGATACTACTATGTTTAACAGAATTGCATATCTTGAAATTGAGAATAATTGTCTGAAAAAATCTGCTGCTGAAGTTGATGAGTTAAAATCTGTTTTAATTGATGCTAGAAAGGAGAATGATATGCTCAAAAATGTGATTGATGATTTAAAGCTGAAATTACAAAATTGTGAAAATGAAATGAAAATTGTCAATGTAAAGTATGAAGCTGTTTTGAGTGTTAATGTTGAATTGAAGAAATCAATGGAAAATCTTGAGAAAGAAAATGAGAATAAATAAAAAACCCTTGAGAGCATGACCCAAGGTATAGAAAACTTAAATGCTCTCTTGGGAACAAAAGTGAATTTCAGAAAAGAGGGTCTTGATTTTAATCTTATTGCAAAAAGGAGCTTTGAAGTCAAAACTGGTTCATTTGTAGCAGAAAAGGGAAAGAACACCCCTCTTATTAAAATGTGCAGTGGAAACAATGCTGACAAATCTTCTGTAAAAACTGTTAATCAGAAAAAGCCTAGTGCTCAGGACAAGGGCAAACAAAAGGTGGAGGTGCCCAGAAATTCACGCACACACAAGTCTACATCTCAGGGCAAACACCAGGATAGGGGTACAACTTATGCAACATCAAAACCCCAGAATAACTTCAACAGGTCTCCAGAGAAAAATAACTGGAAGACACAACCCACTCCCATGCATATTCCAGTTGGACCTTGTTGACATGTTCGTTCTGTTTTGACTCCTCGTTGGCTTAAAAGAAGATGTCTTCTCTCTCCTTCTACTAAATCGATGTGTAAAGTAAATGGGAAGAGCAGAAGGAGAACAGAAGAGTGTAAATAACCGTGATCACCACCAAGGTGCCTAATGTGATTGACACATCGTACCCTGGAAAGAGAGGGAGACACTCGCCTTAAAATCAGCACTGCAGGGGATGAACGGCCCGTGAAGAACCGCCTGTGATGTTGGATGGTCGCACGACAGATTGCTCTTCAGTGCTGTAGAGGACGCGTGATAAGGAACTTCTGGAATATGAACGGCTCTGACCCGATCGCAAGACGAAGAAGAACGGTCCAGCGGAAACCGCACGTCTCTGTGAACGGCTAAGTAGGGATCGCGCAAGACCACCACGCCAGAAATTGCAAAAGGTCCATCCTCCACCCTCTCTGGCCGGCCAGAAATGATGGGCCTCGTGTTCGTGAGTTGCTGACCTGCGAAACAGAATGTAAACACAAAAAGAAAACCCAAGTTAGAACTATAGAGTGTAGTAGATGCTAAAACGGAAATGAATGATCATAACTAAATGAAGTGGAGGATACCTGGGGAGTTTTAAACCCCTGGGGGCGTCAAAAAACGTGGGAGGATGTGTGAATGATAGTGCAAGTGAAGAAAAACGAGGAGAATGATGTGTAGAAATAAACATGCAATGAGAATAAAATGAGATTATCCAAAGCAAAGAGGGTCAATACTACGATTACTCCCTGAATCGGAGGCCTATATGGACGTAGAAGGCCTCCCTCCTGGTCGTAGGTCGCTCAAGGATTCAGCAGGGCTTCGCCGTCGACCAAAATCTCCCCCCCCCCCTTTTCGAAGAGGACCTATAGGGTCTATTTATAGAGCCTAGAAAACCAGCCCCGAAATTAGGGTTTACATTAATTTTTAGGTCAAGATTATCAAACAAAAGTTGGAGATAATTGAGTTATCTCTCATCCAGAAGAAACGGCACTGAAAAAGACTATATATTTGGGTCGAAATCTCCGGATAAAGCCCGGGGACAAGTCCACGGATAAAGAGAGAAAATCCTTGAATTCTTCAGAGTTCACAAGATTAAACGGTCTCACGATAGACCGCTCAACCAGTTGGGCGGTCCGTAAAGAACCGTCCAACTCAGGCGGTGATAATTCTAAAAATAGGATAATCATCCACTAATTATCCATTAACCAACCGAAATGGTCGCCGTTGGACTCTCATAGATAAACGGTCTGATATTAACCGTCCACAATGATGAGCGGCCATGTATTATTTGTTTAACTCCTGTCGGTGATAAATGAATAAAATGGATAATTATCTGAGAGACATTTAGGCTTTAGGACTCTGGAAGAAGAACGGTTCACTGCAGACCGTTCATCATGTTGAATGGCTAGGATTCAACTGCATAAGCCCTTGTCAGTGGAAATTCAGGAAATTAACCAAAATATTCCAAAATAGGTGGACGGTCCACAGGCAACCACACATTGATTGAGCGGCCAGGGATGAACCGCACATGTGTATGGGCGCTTGAGACTCATAGAAAAGCCCGATCAACCACAGCCAAGGCCCATTAAGCCCAGAATTGAAACAAACCTAGCCAGGGAGGGAGGCTACCCATAAAACTTGCCCAAAACATGCCTAAAAAATAGCCCCAACGAGTGATGGACAACTCGAGGCATCAACAAATGGGAGTAAGAGGAACGACTCAACTTATCGGTAAAAAATGGGTGTCAACAGATGCCCCTCCTTAACGTCCTCTTTGTAGGGGAGCGAGCAGAGGTGAAGTAAAAGTGACATGAAACATGGAGATGAAGCGGAACTGCAGCGGAGTGGACGAGAAAAGCGGGCGTTAAGGTAAAACGACACCCGTTTTTACCAACAAGCGACAAGAATCTTCCGGAAAACTCTGAACCGAACGCAAGGAATGATTAAACCAAAAGCGACACCAGTCTGGAGGAACTAAACTAAACGAAATGAAACAAATTGACAAGACCAACCTCATGGGGGACACAATCACGCGGTCCAATGAGGAGGCCAAAAGCAGGCAGCAAAAGTAAAGGAAACATGCTAAAGCTCCTGACGGGGACCTCTCAATCAACCAAACCAAGCGAATTGACCAAAGAGAACCTTCCAACTCAGAGTGGAATTAGTCCCTCTTACTCAAACACTGACCGCACAGCTAACCATCACTAACGGGATATTCTTCAAGCAAACCATGGGTCATGAAAGCTCAAAAAGATGCGTATGATGCATGCTGGGCTAAAATAAAAGAAATCATTAAAATAAATGCAAAGAAAGATTAAAATATAAAATACTCAAGAATAATAATTCTAAGCTGAGAAAATCAGAGTCAAGATAATATCCGCAACCACAGCGTGCAGGATAGAACCATCCTCCCCATGACATCCCAACCTAACGGCCTATCCGAAGGTTAAACACGTGAACCTGGATCATCATCATTTTTGTTAAAGGGGAACATCAAATTCTGGAATACGCAGATAACCAACTAGTTATCGAGATAATATATTATAGTACCACATAATAATGCAATAAGGGGTGCAGGGATAGAAAGCCATACTTGACTTACCTGTGCAGGTGAAACGGTAAGTTTTTAGATTTTCTTTTTCGGATTTTTTTATGGATTTTTATGAATAAGACAAACAAGATAAACATAGCGATTAACATAACGACGAACAACATGACATAACATGGTGAATGGAAAATGACACAACAAGATGAATAAGCACATAGGCAAAGGCATAATTGAACACGGTGTGACATGACAACAATCGGCGGGACAACACATGGTTGCGATAAGAATATGACGGATCACACGGTTGGGACAACACATGGAACATGGAAGGACGACTGTCAACATGCGCAAAACAACTAACAACATGGGGTGAGGAACAAAATAACATGTGTGGGACAACACGGTGGGACATGGTCACGAGACGAGGACACGGTGGGACAAAAGACATGACAAAGCGCGATCTTCAATCAAAATCCAAGATCAAAATGATGCAGAACCGCCAGGTTCATAATCGTGAGGCAAAGCCCTCTCATAAAGATATGATTATTAAAAGCTGAGAAGGACTAAAACTTCAGAATAGATCGAGAGATAAGATTGAAGAAGGAAATAACAGATAAAAAATGTGGACAGGAGGCATAGCAAAAAGATATAGTAAGGAATGCCTGAGTACTTACAACCTACACACTTAGCAAACGGATTACGCATCTGTCCTCCAGATAAAATATAAAAGATAAATATTTTTAGATTTTTCAATTTTCTTGATTTTTTTAGAGTTTGAAAGTATTTAATTTTTTGGATTTGAACAATATTTCATCATTTTTTTAGATTTTTGACAATATCTCGTTTTCATTCTTTTAGATTTTTGACAATATCTCATTTTTTTTGGTATTTTTGACAATATCTCATTTTTCTGGATTTTTGACAATATCTCATTTTTTTGGTATTTTTGAATAGTAATCCGCAGCACCCAAAGACAGGCTCGAACTACGGGCCAGGGATCGTCGTCCCTCCCCTCTCATTAAAGACTTCCCTTGAGTAGGGCGTGCTTGTGAGGGTGGATAACCAACTGTCTCTAAAGAACGGTGCCCCTACTAAGGCCATACTCGGGATACAACCCAGCCTAAGAGGGAGGAGTAGAAGAAAAATTGGAGACAAGCTTCGTGCAGGATGGGAGATATCAAGGCTCGAATTCCTTCCAGGGCACTACCCCTCAAAAAAATAGTATGTTGCGCTCAGGCTTGGTGTCTTTAATTTTTAGACCCATATTTATCCGGCACGCATGCGACCGGGCTCATGACGTCCCGCGGGGAACTGTACTGTCACTCTTGCCATGCCTTTGATTCATAATTTTGCATCGATTTATTTTCTTATTTTGGTAGCCCTTATTGGCCAAATATAGCATGAGAGCTCACTTTTGAGGCTCAAGACTGCCCCTATTTGAGACCTCTCTCGTATTACGGAGCGCCTAGGTTGGTCATCTCATCCATCAATCTCTTGCCCTTACACTTGGCCGAGCAGAGAAGAGAAAAAGACCTTTGTGCATACCCAAAGTATGGCCAAGGCAGCAACGGTGTGCCTTAGAGAGATAGGCTATGGCTCGCCGTGTAGTATGTGAAAAAACCATACTCAAAGGTCACCCTCAACAATCAGAGAAAGAAACTAGACTCCTAACACGGAGTTATCACCAGCCTAAGGATGCTGCAGAAGCAACTCGAGTTGAACTAACCAAACTTAATGAACTAAAGCCGCTCAAAATGTGTTGAGGAAACCACATTATAACCATGCACAGGAGAAATAGAATTTATAGCAATAATAGCCTGTTCTTGCACAAAATAAAGATACATTGCGAATCTATGGAACGGAAAAGCGGCGTCCTGAAGCGATCTTGATCATCGAGCTTTGATCAGCGCGAGCTTTGTATTCCTCGCTTATCATGGTAAAAGGGAGAGGATAACCAGGACTTGAAGATTCCTCTAGATGGAGGAGCGGCAGACACCAAACTGGACGAAGAAGAATAAAAGGAAGAGAGACGAGGGCTAGAACTCCCTCGTTAAGGCACAGAGGCCCTGATAACAAAGAACCGAATACATAATGAACAGAGATTAACTGAGATCAAGGCGGACTAAAGCCTCGAAAATAGCATGAAAAAGGGTAATGACCCCGAAAGGGTGAGGAGGAAAGAACAAAAACATGATGAAAAGGTAACTGTGAAGATAAGGAATAAGAAGAATGATCATCCGACGTGGTCGGAGAAAATGAGTAGCGATCACCCGCGAGAGGCGGGGAAGAAAATGTATGAAGACCCGGCAAGGTCGGGGAAAAGAAATGGAAACCACCCGACAAAGTCGGGGAAGGTTCAGAAAACCCACCCGACAAGGTCGGGGAGCGAGCATGAGGAATTCCCAACAAGGTCAGGGGAAAGAGATGAGATGTGAAATCCGGACGTATCTGGGGAGAAAAACTAGAAGATGCCCCTGGCTCAGGGGAAGAGGAGGACATAGACCGACGCCTAGGATGGTAAGGATAGGAGAAGATGGTGGAAACATAGTCAGGTGGTGGAAGGTACACCACCCAAGGATAAGAACCGAGCAGAAGAAAAGACGAATGGATGGAAGAAGGAGAGGAGGAAGTGGACCCCCAAGTGCGCAACTGATGGCCCTTGAACTTATGCCGTCACCTCTTCTTAGCAGAAATCTTCTCGAAACAACTCCGCCCGGCGCGGACTCGGGCCTTCGGGCTTCTTGTCTTGCAATACTTTCTCAAATAACGGGCCCATCTGACAGACGGCCTGGCCCGATCATGAATATGCAGTTTCATCGAGACGATTGCCCCTAGCTGCGCGGTGCTAACCTTAGAAGGACATTCCAGAATAGTTAACTTCTTGGGATGAGCATCAGGAGACAGTGGAGTCTTGTCATTCGGCACTAGAAGCATAAGATTCGGCATCTCCATTCGGCAATTGGGCATGAAGCACAACTCCCTTGCTAGAAGCACATGACGGAACTGAGGGAGGGTGATGCGTGGCGTTGACGTGGCCGATTCACAAATAAACCGAGGAAGATTACATAAGACGTGCACAATGTCCCTGGAAAATGTAGAAGACATGGCCAATTGCCCCTTGAATGCTGAATTCATTAAACCTTTGGCGGCCGTGTGGGTTAGCACCATCCGGGCGAAAAACTCTTCTGGGCCAGTGCACTGAATAATCATCAAGCGAGGGGTGATAACAACATCAATCGTGAATTCTCCGGCGAGCAAAGAGATTGCCACTGGCCTCGCTTTTGAAGAAACTGGCACCAGTGCTAAGGAACTCTTCTCAACAACCGTCTTCATAGCAAACACAGGCCCCTGGTTCCCAAAACAGCCAAGGGCTAGGACTCGGATCGGCATGCGGGAAATAACATCCTGCATCTTGAAATGCACGATTGAAACCTGGCTTGGCTCCTTATCTCCCTGGGGACTAGACCCGAGGGGCACCAAAGGTAGCGTGTACCTGCTCCGCGAAGTGGGAAGTGGTAGAGGAAGGTTAGAAGGAGGAGGTTTGATGGGCGCGAGTGGCATTAGTGCAAGTGATGGAGAAATACTGATGATGATGGGCATGGGTGGAGGTATACGTTTAGGATAGGCCTGCTCGGGCTTAGAGGATGATGGCGAAAGAAGTGGCATCGGTCGCGAGGATGGTTGTGAAGGTGACGGAACATGGATTATTACGAGGGGAGGTGATGAAGACAGTAGTGGTGACGGTAATGGGGATAATGGAGAAGGTGATGATGGAGATGTGGCCAATGGAGGTGGCGAAGATGGGGGTGGAGAAGGTGGTGGCAAAGGGGGTGACGTGGTTGATGGAGATGGTGAAGGCGTAGAGGAAGGAGGTGAAGGTAGGGGTGGGGAAGAAGGAGGAGAGGAAGGTAGTGGCGTAGTGGAGGAAGTGGCGGGTGGTGGCGCTCTTTGGCGTGTCTTTACAACACGTCGAGAGGCATTGGGGACAGGGGTGGTGGCGGAAACGGAGGGTGAAAGAGAAGTTGCCCGAGCGGAGGCTAGGGTAGGTAAAGGTGGTGGAGGAGATGGGATAGAGGACGAAGTGGGTAACGGAGCATGTATCTTATCAACTGAAGAAACACCAGGGTGCCCCTGGCCTTGATGTGGAGATGGTTGCCTAGGTGGCACGGCTTGCTGCTGCTGCTGCTTGCTACTGAGATATGAAATAACTTGGCGCATAATAGCCCAATCAATCATCTTCCTGTCTTCCAAGTTGTAAACAAGTTTTCAGAACTCGGGGCAGTCCTCAATCAAATGCCCCTATTGACGATGGAATTCACAGAACTGGAACAAATTTCCGACCGTAGGTCGACATGGCATAACCAGAGGGAGCTGCAACGAATGGGTGGCCATCAGAGCCCTGAAAACATCTGTAAGAGATTCCGACAACGGGGAGTGAGAAGCCCGCTTCGGGTAAGGCAGATGCCTAGGGGTATGAAAAGGTAGTGGGGATGGTAGCGGAGGTTGCGTAGGTAAGGGGGATTGCGTAGGTGAAGGCAGAGGGCTAGAATGATGTGGAGGCGTGGAGGGAGTGGGAATGTAATGGACGGCATCTACTCGCTCTGGGTGTAGTGTTTCCTTGACCGAAGGTGGAGGGGTGTGGGGAGATAAAATAGCGGAGGGCTGACTCGTGGAGGGTTGGTATGCGGTGGAGCACATGGAGGTATAGGGATGTGGGGGAGCGGAAGGCCGACTCGTGGGGGGATATGTAGTGCAGGGTTGACCCATGGTGTATGGGGAAGAGAAGGGGTATGTGGAAGGTGACGGTGGAGGAGACTCATGGTCAAAGGAAACTAGGAGTTGTTGGCTAACGAAGCGGGCTCGATTGTAAAGCTGTTGCCCGGATGTAATATCATTCAGGGCTAAGATGCACCTGAGCTCGGGCGTTGCATTAGAAATAACCATCTTGATCTGATTGCCCTCCGGAATATGCCTCGGGACTTGTGCGATTAGGCGACGCCAGCGGTCGGCAAACGTGGAGAATTCCTCACCGGGCTTCATCTTCTCATGGGCTAGATCAACCATAGAATGTCTGGGCCCAACCTGATCCTGGTACTGCTGAATAAATCTTGCTTGAACGGCTTGAAAATTCATAATCTGCTCTTGCGGCAATGTGAAGAACCAATCCTTGGCCGAGCCCTCTAAAGATAGGCCAAACAAATAGGCCATTAGGTGTTGATCATGCTGGAACTGGGCCGACTAATATAAGAACTCCTTCAAATGGACATAGGGGTCACCAATTCCACCATAGCGACGATAAGCCGGTATCTGTTGACGTGGTGGAAGTTGAAGACCTTGAAAGGCAAACGGGATATCCAAAGAAGTCTGAGGGTTGATTCGGCGTTGCAATTCATCAAGCTGGCGCTGGGCCTGAATGAACATCTCCTCGGTAGGAAGAGTCCGAGAAGGGTATGGGCCAGCTTGAGCAAGAGAGGATGAATTTAGACTAGGATAATGATGATAGGCCGAATAAGGGGATCCGGCCTCAGAAAAAGGAAAGCCCATTCCAGGAATGGAGGAATGCATGGGCCTGGAAGAATTATGAAGGTGGAAATGAGAATCGATTGGGTTAACAGCAACACGGGCGGGATAAGAAGGCCCGTTAACAGAACATGGTCCACTGGAAGAGTAAGGAGATGGGCCAACATGGGAAGAGGAATCCACACGGGGGTAAAAAGATGGAGAAGTGTAGGAATAAGGTATAGGGGAGAAGTGCTCCATGGGGAAAATGGAGACCTTATACAATGAATTTCAAATGAATACAAGGAGGGAAATGAACCTAGGACAAATGCAGCTAAATGGAGACACACGGAGATGAACTAGACCCAATGAGCCTAATCTGACAAAAAGATGCAAATGATGACACTGTGCAACATACAATGGAGGAGAGAGATGAAAAAAAGAATCAACCAATTACCCAAACAGATTCCAAATGGTGCGCGAAGATTTTTATAAGTTCTCTTTTAGGACCTTAATGGATTAATTAAAATGTGAATTCACTCAACCACAAGGTTCCTAAACAGGGTGAGACTGGAGAACTGGCAGATTCTAAAGGACTCTCTCTCGTACGAATGCAGACCCTAGACTAGGGGGTGGTATGGTACAGCCTGCCCGGCGTCCGTGTGGGAATCCACAGCTCACGGGGGCTTACGGAGGTCCTCGGCAAGGTCCTCTAGTCGGCTCCAAGGTGTATGGAGATGAGAGGAAACCCTACCTCGGTAGGAATGCAACGACTATGAAAGAGATGGATGCTCCTATGTGCACCGGAGTGCATGCAAAGTCTAGCCTAGAAACTAGCAACCAAGGACCAAAATAAACATGCGAGGATGAAAACAAGTAGGCAACAACAACATATAACCAGGGGAAGATCAATAAATGGCACCAAGGAGATCAAAGACAATATAGATATGGCAATCAAAGCAACCTCGGGTGCACTATGGCATCAGAAGGACGGTCTGTGGGAGACCGCACAACAAGATAAACGGATTGGGGTGGACCGCATAATCCAGGGAGTAACGACAAAGTAACAGGAGAATCAGAAAACGATAGAATGAAAGAGACAGAAATCAGAAGCGTACCAGGATGGGCGGTCTATTCACTACCGCATAAGCACTAGAACGGATCTTAAACAACCGCGTGACAGTAATCCGGCCAACAGCATAAAGCCAGAGGCGTACCTGAGCCAGCAAGATGGATGGCCAAACACAGGCCGTATTGGAAGATGAACGGGTGGTGAGAGACCGCTCACGACAGCAGGCTTGCAGCAGAGATGGAACTGTTTGCAGAGAATAACAGTTGGTTTACCACAGCATATAATTTGGACGGCTCATAGGGAGCTGCGCAAGTTCCAGAGGACAGACACCGCAGGCAGCCATGATCAACCTGAAACCACTTCGAGAAAAGGACTAACAAAGCAAAAGAGAAGGTCAGCAAGTCACTAACACGATGGGCACTAGGTGTCCCACCGTGATCGCCAAAAAATGGGCTGTTGACATGTTCGTTCTGTTTTGACTCCTCGTTGGCTTAAAAGATGATGTCTTCTCTCTCCTTCTACCAAATCGATGTGTAAAGTAAATGGGAACAGCAGAAGGAAAAGAGAAGAGTGTAAATAACTGTGATCGCTACCAAGGTGCCTAATGTGATTGACACACCGTACCCTGGAAAGAGAGGGAGACACTCGCCTTAAAATCAGCACTGTAGGGGATGAACGGCCCGTGAAGAACCACCTGTGATGTTGGACGGTCGCACGACAGACCGCTCTTCAGTGCTGCAGAGGACGCGGGATAGGGAACTTCTGGAAGATGAACGGCTCTGACCCGACCGCAAGACGAAGAAGAACGGTCCAGCGAAAACTGCACGTCTCTGTGAACGGATAAGTAGGGACCACACAAGACCACCATGCCAGAAATTGCAAAAGGGTCCAACCTCTACCCTCTCTGGCCAGCCAGAAAGGATGGGCCTCGTGTTCGTGAGTAGCTGACCTGCGAAATAGGGTGTAAACACAAAAAGAAAACCCAAGTTAGAACTATAGAGTGTAGTAGATGCTAAAACAGAAATGAATGATCATAACTAAATGAAGTGGAGGATGCCTGGGGAGTTTTAAACCCCTGGGGGCGTCAAAAAATGTGTGAGGATGTGTGAATGATAGTGCAAGTGAAGAAAAATGAGGAGAATGATGTGTAGAAATAAACATGCAATGAGAAGAAAACGAGATTATCCAAAGCAAAGAGGCTCAAGAGTACGATTACTCCCTGAACCGGAGGTCTATATGGACGTAGAAGGCCTCCCTCCCTGGTCGTAGGTCGCTCAAGGATTCGGCAGGGCTTCACCGTCGACCAAAATCTCCCCTCCCCCCCCCCCTTTTCGAAGAGGACCTCTAGGGTCTATTTATAGAGCCTAGAAAACCAGCCCTGAAATTAGGATTTACATTCATTTTTAGGTCGAGATTATCATACAAAAGTTGGAGATATTTGAGTTATCTCTCATCCAGAAGAAATGGCATTGAAAAAGACTCTATATTCAGGAAGAAATCTCCGGATAAAGCCCGGTGACAAGTCCACGGATAGAGAGAGAAAATCCTTGAATTCTTCAGAGTTCGCAGGATTAAACGGTCTCACGATAGACCGCTCAACCAGTTGGGCGGTCCATCAAGAACCGTCCAACTCAGGCGGTGATAACTCCAAAAATAGGATAATCATCCACTAATTATTCATTAACCAACCGAAATGTGGTGGATGGTCCACAGGCAACCGCACATTGATTGAGGGGCCAGGGATGAACCGCACATGTGTATGGGCACTTGAGACTCGTCGAAAAGCCCGATCAACCACAACCAAGGCCCATTAAGCCCAGAATTGAAACAAACCTAGCCAGGGAGAGAGGCTACCCATAAAACTGACCTAAAACATGGATGAAAAATAGTCCCAACGAGTGATGGACAACTCGAGGCATCAACAAATGGGAGTAAGAGGAATGACTCAACTTATCGGCAAAAAATGGGTGTCAACAGACCTACATCAGTCAGGAGATCAGCGACTAGCAGAAACCATACCCGAGCTCAAACCTACCATACATACCATTATGCATAGCCATATCAGCTTAGTAGGTCTGGGAGGGATAGAGTCTATGGAAGGTCTGCATACCACTCAAATTCTACTCAGAATTATAGACCTCGGGTTAGAAATTGGTTTGGGCAATCCAGGACATGGAATCCAAGGAAACACACCTCTTATGGTCAGCCTAGGACCAACCCTGGGTGCACCTCAACCAATATTTTCCATACTATTAATGACAACAAAAACAGTAGTAACTAAAAGAAAATAAACAAATCCACAAAGCAATCAGTTCCAAAACATATGTGGATACCTAAATGTCTGCTATCATGTCTTGATGATTTTTCTGTTGTTTTGGGTCCCAAATATTTTTGGGTTCCAAACTCCTCTACTTGATCCTTAATGCAGGTATGCCTGGCAGCCAAGCAAAATTTGTGGTACTTGGACAGTGGCTGCTCCAGGCATATGACGGGGGACAGGGCCAAATTTTGTATGCTAGTTGAAAAGAATGGAGGCCTTGTCACCTTTGGAGGCAATACCAAGAGTAAGATTGTCATATCAGGAAAGGTAGGTAAGTGCTCTACCTGTTGCATTGATGAAGTCATGCTGGTAGAAGGTCTTGCATATAATTTGTTAAGTATTAGCCAGCTTTGTGACAAAGGTCATAGGGTAGTATTTGACTCTACTGGTTGCAACATTTATGAGCCTAATTCTGATAATGTTAAATTTTCTGGCAAAAGAGTCAATAATATTTACTTAGTTGACCTAGATGATGTAGCACATTCAAACCTATGCCTTACTGCTAACAAGGATGACCTAGCCTATCTTTGACATCGTAGACTAGGTCATGCTAGTTATATAATGCTACACAAACTAAATAAACATTGCATGGTCACAGGACTTCCTAAAATATCTTTTAAGATTAATAATGTTATATGTGAGGCATGCACTCAATCCAAACAGACTAGGAAGTCATTCAAGTCTCGAACAGAAAACTTGTCTTCTAAACCATATGAGCTGATTCACATGGATCTCTTTGGACCTACTAGATCAGCTAGTTTATCAAATAGAAGACACGGTTTCGTGTTAGTTGATGATTTCTCTAGGTATACTTGGGTGTTTTTCCTCACACACAAACATGAAGCATTTAATGAATTTCAGGAGTTTTATTTAAAAATAAAATAGAATAATGATAATTCCATTAAGAATATTTTGTCTGATCATGGTGGTGAGTTTGATAACTCACAGTTTGATGACTTCAGCAGGGATAATGGTATAACTCACAGGTTCTCCTCTCCAAGGACACCAGAGCAAAATGGTGTAGTAGAGAGGAGGAAT
This sequence comes from Amorphophallus konjac, assembly GCA_022559845.1. NCBI lineage: Eukaryota > Viridiplantae > Streptophyta > Magnoliopsida > Alismatales > Araceae > Amorphophallus > Amorphophallus konjac. The sequence goes on from CM040126.1 coordinate 238,440,402, forward strand.
CGGACCCTTGTGGAGATGGCACGAACATTACTGGTGGAAGGTAACCTACCAAGGAAATTTTGGGCTGAGGCAGTCAACACTGCATGCCATGTAGTCAACAGAGCCATGGTAAGGCCATTTACCTAGAAAACTCCTTATGAAATTTTCAAGGGTAAGAAACCTTCACTAGCTTATTTCAAGGTCTTCAATTGTAAATGTTTTGTGCATGTTAATGCTAAAAGAGACCTTGATAAATTTGAACCTAAAAGTGATCATGGAATCTTTCTAGGATATTCAGAAAAATCCAGAGCCTATAGGGTATACAATTTAAACTCTAAGATAGTAGAAGAATCTCCACATGTGGTCTTTGATGAAACAAAGACTAAGCTTGATAATGGTTTATGTAGGGAACAGAATAATGGAGAAATTCTGAAAGATCAAAATCCTGCAGATCAATCTAAAGACAATGATGCAAAGAAGCCTGGTTCTCAGGGGGAGGTAAATGAGGATCAAGGTAATCAAGTTATCAATGTCAGATTTCTTAGAGATCATCCTATAGATAATATAATTGGTAATTTGCATGAACCCCCTAGGACCAGATCTTATTTCATAGCTCAGAATGAGTTAAATTCCTTTGCATTAGTGTCACACACAGAACTCAAAAACATAGACAGTGCCCTTAATGACGTGCATTGGATCAATGCCATGCACGAGGAATTAAATCATTATGATAGGAACAAGGTATGGCACCTAGTTCCACCTCCTGATCATGGGACTGTCATTGGAAGTAAGTGGGTTTTCAGGAATAAAACCAATGAGCAGGGTAATGTTGTTAGGAATAAGGCCAGATTGCAAGGGTACAATCAAGAGTATGGTATTGACTTTGAAGAGTCATATGCCCCCGTGACTAGGTTAGAGGCCATTAGAATTCTGTTAGCATACGCATGCTCATTAGGAATCACTCTTCTGTAGATGGATGTGAAATCTACATTTTTGAATGGAGAAATAAAAGAGGATGTCTTTGTAAGACAACCTCCTGGTTTTGAATGTATAGATTTTCTTAATCATGTATATAAGTTGAATAAAGCTCTATATGGGCTGAAACAAGCTACTAGAGCGTGGTATGACAGGCTTAGTAAGTTCCTCTCAGACAAGAAGTTCACAAGAGGTGAAATTGACCAAACATTGTTCACAAAGGTATGTCATCCAGACATTCTCATTGTACAAATATATGTGGATGATATAGTTTTTGGTTTGTTGGCCCAGAGTAGATGGCAGACAGGAAGGGGGGTTGAATTGTCCCCTTGCCGAGATGGCAGATTTTAAAAACAATCTAAACCAATCACGGTGGAATTAAAATTAACTACGTCAATTAATCTAAACTGACGTGAGATACAATTGTTCTCTTAATCTTTCCGATCTCACACGGATTAGCAATGGAAGGAACAATAAAAATTAATCCTAACACGGATAGTGGATGAAGCAATGTGCGATGGTGCTGTGAATAAAAACCAATATAATTGACCTGTGAATGGAGATAGAAGAAATGGATAATCACATAGGCATCCACAAGGAACACGGAGATTTTTAGGTGGTTTGGGACCACGATGGGCTCCCTATGTCCACCCCTCACCGAAACCCGGTGAGGCTTCACTACCACGCTACGAAGCGTAGCAACACGGGGATGAGCCCCAACACCACACATGCTGCTTCGGCAGCAATGCACACACACAGGGTCTTGCCCCAGACTGCTGCCATTGTAGCACAGACACACAAACTTGGGGAACTCACCCCGCACTAATACCTCACACGGAGACGCAGTTCCGTACACCACACACAGATATTTCGATGTTCAGAACAATAAGTGGATATACAATATAGCTCACAGCAGTATGTAAATGAAGAAAAACTATCATCAAGAGATGGATTAAGGATGTAGAATGTTTCCCCTTCATTTTTCCAATGGCCGTTTGAAGATCTTCCTTGAACTTCAGGTCGGAGGGAGTCGAATCTGCAGCAGGATGGAGCACCTGGTCGTCTTCCTCGAAGATCCAGGTTTGTCTGAAACTTCAACAGCACGTACTAGGTATATCCTTCAAATCCTAGCTCCAATCGAACCTGTACACATCAGAAAATGATTAACCTCACAAATCCCTTTCCTCTCAACCTTGTGGCCATACTCCTTCTTTCTTCCTCTGCAATAATAGAAAGAATTAGCCCTCTCCGATTTTTAGGATAAAAATCACAGCACTTATAAATCACCACTATAAGATGTTCAAAAGACCAAGATAAAACCTCAATGACATCCAAACTAAGGATAATACATGGAGAACATCTCAAATAACCAAGAGATAGTTCTAGAGATTTTTCTCTATTGCAAACTCCTTAAATCTCCAAGTCGATGTCGACAATTGCTCGCGATATTGACATCTTCAGATTCCTTGCTTCATTCCGCTTGCTATCTTCTTCATCAACGAGCTCCAAATCTCGACGGAAGTAGATCAAATATGGCGTTGAAATCCTCTCGAGCTCCTTTCTTTCTCTCCTACAAGAAATAGAATGATATTAGCCAAAGGAGTTCCCTTGAAACCCCAAATTCGCATCTTATAGAAGGTAGCACATAAAAGAGATGAATAGACCAAGAAAAACATGATAAAAACCCCTTAGAACAACACCCAATCAAGGTAGAAACCCTAGGGGTAATGGGGTAAAAGCTCAACCCAATCGGACCACAAAATGGGCATTTCAAAACCCAATACGCAGACCCGTTCCGGATCTGCCAGTCCAGGTGTTGACACCTGGTGTCGACACCAATCAGAGAGAGTTCTTCCCCTTTGAAGAAAAATAGACCCAGAACTGAGGTGTCAACATCTGGTGTCGACTCCTGGTGCAGGGTGTTCTGTCCAGCCAAAAAGCAAGCCCAGAGAGCAAGGTGTCAACACCAGGTGTCGACACTTTCAGAGGGAACATGTAAAACTGCCTAAAGGCAGTCTGGTTCAACCCAAAAACTCCACATACCATCCAACCAAATCAAGGGCCTTATGACCTCTATGAAAGCATGATTTATCCACATAAATGACATGTATTTGAGTGTTTTAAAAACACCATTCAAACATGATTTTGAAAGGAAGTTTAGGAATCAAAATAAGCATGATGCTACATGAACCTTTTAGAAAACTATGAATCAACCCCAAAAATCATACGGATGCATCACATCCAATTAAGCCTCATAAAGATTCAGCAAAGATGAGTTCTTACCATAACTTTCAAGATATGAGAACTTAAATCAACCTGCACTTTCTGGAAATTCAATAACATGTACACATTAAGTCAATCCATATGAAGAATCTAACTTCAAGGCTCTTCATCACATAAGACTATCTCTCTCTCAACCTGCAATATCAGAAGCTCAATTTCATATCAGTCTCAAATCAACATGAATAACAAGGCCAACTACAATGCCTTTCTTCCACAAGACAATCTCCTATCAGCTGCAAGTATGTATTATGAGTTGCAGCTTTTAATACAAGTGATTCAGAATTTTTTACCACATTCTTCACAAATTAATTTCTCAAATATGATTCAAGAGGACCATTTCCAATTAGTATTTAACCAAACCATTCATGAAATGCAAAGGGAACCTGCACTTCGTACAAGCATCATCCAATTCAATCTTCAATCATCCTTCAGTAAAGAATGCTAAAATGCAACTTCAAGAGTTGTACATTCAGATATGGAAAGCCATTTCCTACTCAAGCAAATGTATACCTTGATCACTTGATATTGAATCAATTCGTATAAGAATTTCATATGCAATCCAAGCCAATTTCTACGCAAGCTCACATATCAAATTACTTGATCCATGGAAGGATCATTTCCAGTTCAGATCACCCAACTATATATGGATAGGATTACATGAGCTGTCCATAACAAGCCAAGCTAACACAGTCCATTAAACATGAAACCAAATTAATTAAATGTAAGGCATTTCAATTTCAGCTCAAAGATGGCCATTCAACATGCAGTGTAGTATATTGAAATGCAACTTTACACATCAATTATGATTAAAGCAGCCTAACCATGAGTTTCATGATCAGACCAACATTTTAGGTTTAATCGAAAACAAGGCAGTTGTAGCCAATACAAAACTAGCCAAATAAGGATCATTATGGACTCAAGTGCAATACATGAACCTCATTCCATTCAATTAAGCCCAAGACTCATGTATAGCATGTTATAACCCAAAACACTTCAAATGTCCCATGATAAATATGCAAGAACAACATTCATGATATGCAAGAGCTAAAGGACATTTTTTACAATGCATACATACAATATATTGTTATCATCAAAACCATCACCAAAGATAGAGATGGAGTGCCACGAACCCAACAATCTCCCCCTTTTTGATGATGACAATATATTGTGGCCATCCAAAACTCTCTCTCCCCCTTTGACATTATCAAAAAGTGGGGGGACCGAAGGAACAACCAAATATGAAATCTTAACAAGAATTGTGCACGAACCTAGCAATGAACCTACAATTAAAGGAAGGTATGTGAACCATGAACACCAAGCAAGAAGTGACAATCGACGTGTAGTATGTAGGATGATAAGAATATATGGAAATGCTCAATTTTTGAATTTTGTTCAAATTATATGACTAAACTATGCACAAGTTGTATGATTAACCTGAGCTATATACAAGTGTCTCACTGAAAAGCACATTATTCTTCCCGTTTTTGTCATCAACAAAAATTGCGTGACAATGGGGTTATTTAAGCTATTATGAAAATGTATGATCTGAAATGTGAAATACTTCATGCAAGCAAGCATGAAAGTCAAGCAAGCATATAATATTATAACTCCTCCTCAATGGGGTAAAATGATGGCAAGTGAACAGTTGATTCAAAATCAAATTGTTTCACATGAAATATAATAAAAAAAGGTAGTGTATTCATATGCTCGAGGTACTACATAGACCATGATAAGAACAAATTCAAAATACACATTCATCACAATAATACCCAATAGAAATTTATGTAAACGAGCAATGAACTTCAGAATTTTATGGAAATTAGTAGAATTTCTAGAAAACACTAGAGGGTTATTTCCTTTCTACACTTCCATCTCGATCCTTGACTTTTGGTAGCTTCGCACAACCCCCTTTTATTTCTTTTATTGGATTTCACCGTTCGGCACGAGTCACCTCATGTGTCTCAATGGGGTTTCCCGGCTACTAAGATTCTCATCACGCATTGTGGATTTTTGTTTCACCTTTCGACGCGAGTTTCCTCATTTATTTCAGTGGGGATTCCCGGCTACTTGGTTTGACATTCCACTTATTGAAACTTGCGGGGTAGGCAGCTTTTTCCTCACGATTCTCTTAATTTTCATGTAGAAATTTATTTCCCTTGAAGTGTTAAAAGGAATTTCTGAAATCCTTATCAATCAAAGTCATATGCATCATTTTTGAACAAGGTATGGGTAATTGCTTTGTATGTAGAAGGTGAATTTTCCAAACCAAGGATATGACTCCCCCTAAATGTATGCACCGTTGGAAACAAGTCCTCCTCCTTTGTATATGTCACTTTTCACAAATGATCAAAATCACTGCATTTTATATAGCAAAAAGGTGAGGTCTTAGAGAATTATCAAGAATTGGTTTTCTAGAGTATATACATGCAGTCAAGCAAGGATTTGGAAATTAAATTCAAGCAATATGATTTACGGTACGTGTTGGAGAACTTAGGTCCGAAGACCACCTCACGCATAGTGAAAGCTTCCGGCTAGACATAATTCAACCTTCCACTAACACCATTTTATATACCGAAGAATCATGGCATTTACGCATGCAAATATGTCAAGTGTATGCAAGAAAATGAACAGATGATCGAAGACTTCCTTTATTTACAAGTATGCAAATATATGTATGATATGTGCATGAAAATAAGTATGTAATCTATGTATGCAAAACTGAATAGTTATTCACAAAATGTGAGCTAAAGTGCTAAAGACTTTATGTGTAGTCTAAAGCATTTAAAAATTAGATTGTTATTTGCAAGACCGAAAAGAAGGTGCAGATGTAAGACTCCATTGTGCAGTGAGAAGTGTTCAAGACATCTAATCATCAGAATCACCAAGTCTCATTTCTTCAGAAATTGTCAAGGTGAGCAAAATAGGAATGCAATTGTTTAAATGCGAACACTTTCCTCTAGACTCAAATTTTACCTTTTCAGATTTTTCAAAATGAACCTAAGCAAAATGATTTTCAAAAATAAATCATTTTTCTTTCTCACCTTGAGAGTCCTTTATTTATTAACTTTCCTTGGCCTCAAGGTGCCCCTACAAAATAAATTCTCATTTTGAAGATTTGGGTACCCAAGCCATCTTGGGTCCCAAGGGGTTAGTTCTACTTCCAAGTGACTTTTTCAACATAGTACTAGCATTCAGATCATCATTTCTCGAAAGAAAACAATCATCCATTTAGTGACCATTTTTACCACAATAATGACAAGCGACATTTCTTTTGTTAAACCAGTCATCATCACTTTTCATCAAGGAGCATGTATTGACCTACTTCACCACAGTAATGACATAAAAATTTCTTTTTGACAGACCATTCATCATCATTTTTCTTTGTGAAACAATCTTCAGAAACATGACCATGTAACCCACAATAAAAGCAATGAATATTGAATCTTTTCTTTATGGGGTTTTGATGACTTTTAGAACAAACATCTATTTCCATTTTTGATTTTAATGCCTCATCATCATCAAGCTTCATCAAAAAGTAGTCGTATATTTCGTGGCCTAATTTGCCATAGTAAAAGCATGAAACATTCATTCTTTTTCTAGATGCATGAACATGTTTAACAATTGAAGGTTTCGCATGCATACAAGAATGAACATTGACATTTTTTTATTCTGATTTTCTTTATCACACACGGACAAAGACTCATTCAAGCACTTGATCTCATTTTCCAAAGATGAAATGTGCAATTCAAAATTAGCAATCTCTTGTTCACACAAAGCAAGTCTATCATTCAAGAGAGAATTGATAGTTTTATAACTTGCAATCTCTTGTTCTAGAACATGAAGATTTTCAAGATCATCAACAACCACACCTTTTCCCTTTTTAAGGAGTTCTAACTCATCGCACAACAATTTATTTTGATCTTTAAGTTTTTCAATTTCTTCATTTCATTTTTCTTTCTCTTCATTCAAGTTATCCACTTTGTTGTAGGCATCTTGCTTTTCAATTTCTAAGCATGCAATTTCCTCTTCAAAAGAGCATTGTTTTAACTTGCAAATTGTTATTCTCATTTTTGATCTTCTCCAGTTCTTGTTCACCTATCACAAGAATTTCTAGAATGAACAAAATCATGAAATTTCTTTTTTAAGTTTTTATTTTCAGACTTAACTCTCTTATATTTATCTAACAACAAATCATATGCTTTCATAAGTTCTTCAAGGGAGATTTCCTCATCATCAGAGTCAGAGCTAGAAGTTACCTCAGAGCTTTCCTTACTTTTATGATCAGTGTTGTTGTTTGCCACGAGGCACTCACTATTCCAGCTTTCTTCTTGGGCTTTACTTAGCCCATCCCAGATCTCTTTGGCTGACTGATGTGGCACAGCCCAAAGATGCAAATGGATGAATTGTTGAACCTAGGACTTAGAACCGCAAGCATACAAGTACTTTCAACGGACTCACGTTAGCAGCTCACTCGCACGGCTCATACGATCACCCGGTGGTACCGGGGGATGATGGCGAGGGTCCGAGGTGGGACCCAAACATTCAAAGGGCTAGGTTGGCTTAGGCTGACCCCAATGGGTCTGAGATTCCCAACTTCGTGGGCAGCCGGCACGCCGGGGCGTGGGGTTGGGTGGCTCTCACTCACAATTTGTGGTGGGCGCACTAAGGAACAAATACGGGACCGAACACTCCCTCACCGACCGATGAGCATAAGAGATAATACTAAACTAGCAAAGTATGGACCAGCAAGGTAGGGACCAGTCACTCACTTGATCTGTGTGAAGACACTGATCCCGGCCGAAAGATGAGGGCGAGCGGGGAGGCGTGGGTATGCACCCGCACGCCGCGCCGATGCCGCTTGACCTGAAAATATATATAGTACAACACTACTCCTCACGCAGGAGGGTGGGACAAGGGGTTGGGGTTAATGTATTACAGTCAAACACTACCTCCACGCAGGGAGGGGCTATAAGCCGGCCAGGCGGGGTGGGGAAACTATGATAGAAACCAAGTTGCCGAGCTTCGCCGGTTCTGCCAACTTTAGGAACAGCTTGATAGGTTGTTGATGTCGGTGCTGCCACGGGCTCAACCGAGCTCAGAAGTAGTCGAAATTGGTGCCAAAACTTTCCAGACTGGCCCAGGATGTCGCCTGAATTTTATTGGAACTTCGTGATGATGTCGATGGCCGGGTGTGGACATCAAAAAAAATGATGATGATCATACGACATGCACATCTCAACACTCGAGAGCGAGTCGAAGACGGAAAGGCCGAATAAACCCTATGCCTCCTCCAAGCAGGACGAATACCTACCCGGTGCTCCGCCACCTATCAAAGAAGCCCCTCGGGTTGAAGAGATAGCCCCGGCTCTCCAGTCGGCGATGCCGAAGGCCGAATCAAAAGAAACGCCTGAATTCAAACACACATTCGGCATGCGTCGGAAGTCACTCAAAGTCCTGAACCGAGACTCGGAGGCTCACAACTAAAGTAACATGGAGGGCAAGCATCTGTCCGAATCGCCACTAAGCTGGGAGGGAGCCCTTTGGCACTTAAACCAGCACGGCATAGCCTTAAACCGGCGCGCCCCTTCAAGGGGCCTTAAATCGGCGCACCCCACCCAATGGGCTTTAATCCGGCGCGCCCCCCTTGCTTATGTTTAATCCAGCGCCCCCCTTGCTTATGCTTAATCCGGCACGCCCCATTCATGCTGTTAACCCGACGCGCACAATCCCGCCGGTTAAACCCCAAGGCATCCCATCCTTCCTACGATACCCTATTTTCGCATCAGCCTGGTGCCTAGAGGGCATTCAATGCTCTGAAGTCCTGTCTTCATGGGCATTCAATGCTCTGGAGCCACATCTACACCACCGTTCGACAACGTAGCTGCATCGACGGTGAAGACAAGCACACACGGTGGAGAAGCGACAGCAGATCCTCCCGACAAATCTATGAATATCCCATCCTCGGATGAACGATAGCGTACGGCGTGAACCAGCATCGTCCAGCGCATCGAGTCAACTCCCGACTTTGTTGCGGACGAGGTGGAAGTGGCAGGAGTGCTCCCAGGCAGGCCATTCTATAAAAGGGAGCTCGAAGGCAGAGAGAAGGAGGGTTGAAAAAAGAGAAGAGAGAGGCTCGAACCACCCCTCCAATGGCTGCTCGAACCCCCTCGGCTGTATGCAGTGAAGAGAAGAAGAAAAAGAAAGAGGAGAAGGCCACCCGAAGAGAAGGAAGCTCCACCCACCCACGCCAGAGAGGTGAAGAAAGAAAGAGAGAGGAGAGTGAGAGTGAGAGGTGAGCTCGGAGGGGGAGGAGCTTGTGCTCCGTTCCCCCTCCCCCATCGATGTATTCCCTCCTTTCCCTCTACTGTATTCTTTCCTTTTCTCGCTTTAGGGTAGATTCCCAGCTGTATTTCCCTTTGCAAATGAATAAAAAGAGAAGTTCTTTTTGCAACATACGGTGTTCTTCTGCTTCCCTCTCTTTCCCTCTGCCTTCTCCTCATCCAGGCCCTTCGAAGCTTGCTTCTCCATAGCATGGCCTTCGAAGGAGTCCGTCAGGGGATGAACATTCATGGCCTCTCATGGCACACATTCGTCCCGCTTATGAAACCATCACCCGTGAGCTGTGGGAGTTCTTGAAGGCTAGTCCTCGAGCTTCATACACTCACTTATGGATTGTTGGACCGCCGTGAGGTCTACATTTTGAGGTTCACCCCGGAGCAATCCGTTTGGTGTTCCCCATGTTTCTCTGGCAAGCCTCAGTCCGGGGGAGGTGCTGCCCATTTTTCGCCAAGAACAAACGAACAAGCTATTCTCTGGGGGCCAGAACATCATATGTTGGCAGCTTCTGAACCAAACCGAACAATCCTGCACAATGAACACTTCTAATAAAACATTCATATTTTCATGCCAATCCACCTTAATAAACAACTAAAACACTTAAACTTCCTCTCCATAAACTTAACCTATCAATTCGATGAACAAATCAATCAACAGATTCACTTGCAGGTGAAAGAAAGAAGAAACAGAGCACGAAAGAACGAAATAAAACCTCGCATGAGCTTAACCCGGCGCCCCCTAATCTGGCATGGGCTAATCCGATGCGGTACCCCCCCACGCCGGATTAGCTCCACACTCAAATCCACATCGGAATTCCTGAGCTCAAACCGACCCGCCCCCCCCCCCTTTAATGCCCATAACCGGCGCGCCCCCTTGTAATGCCCATAGCCGGCGCCCCCCCTTTAATGCCCATTGTTGGCCCAGACTAGATGGCGGACAAGAAGGGGGGTTGAATTGTCCCCTTGACCTAGATGGCGGATTTAAAAATTCTCTTTACTGAACACAGTGGAATTAAATATCAACTACTTGATTAGCCTAAACATATATGAGATTTAAGAGGTTCTCTCAATCTTTCCGATCTCACTCGTAATAACAATGCAAATGTTAGAGAAAATTATGCCTAGTACGAATAACAGAAGTAACAGTGTGCAGTGGTGTAGTGAGTAAAAATCTATTAAACTAACCTGTGAAGCGAGATAGAAGAAAGGGACAAACACATAGGCAATCACAAAGGGCACGGAGATTTTTAGGTGGTTCGGGACCACAAGGGCTCCCTACGTCCACCCCTCACCCAACCGGGTGAGGCTTCACTACACGCTACTTTCGTAGCAACACGGGGACGAACCCCAACCACACACACACACGCTGCTTCCGCAGCAATATCCACACACGGGGAAAATCCCCCAACAAGCTGCCATTGCAGCACACACACCCACACACAAAATCGGGGAACTCGCCCCGGACACTGAAAACCACACGGAGTCGCAGCTTCGTCAACACACAACAATCCACAGGGAAACTTTCCCACAATAATGCCCAGTACACGGAGACGCAGCTCCGCCCACACACTATGACTTTCCGAGTTTGATAAAATGAAAGAATATACAATGAACACCCAAACTATTTATCTATGCTCAGCTAAAAGGATAGAAACCCTTGTAAATCAAAGATAGATGACTCAAATGGATGCAAACAAGATGCAACAATGAATCCCCATGAGTAGAGAGAGGTTTAAGAAGATCTTCTCTAAGCCCCAAGTCGGAGGGTAGCCGGATTCCAATGTTGAGGACGTCCACGCGATCCTCTCTTCAATCCGCTTCTTTCTTTCTTCAATCACGAGCTCAAACTCCTCCTGGATGTAGATGATATCTGCGTTCTTCTCCAGCTCCTCTCCTTTCCCTCTTTCTTTTCCTACAAGACAAGGAGAAAAAGATAGCACGTTAGAGCTCTCCTCACCTCCTTTCTTCCAAATTCGCATGTTATATATATCATAAGGATAAGTTGTGCAAAAGACCACAATACCCTTGCAAAACCCTAACAAAACCACCCCAATATGTTCATTAGTAACCTAAGGGCATTAGGGTAAATTTTCATCCCAATCGGAGGTCATTAGACCAAGTTTCGTTGACTTACGGAAATCCCGCACGGTGCTGCGAACAGGGGGGGGGGTCGACCCATCTCATGGGGGGGGGGGTCGACCCATCTGCCAGACAGATGCTGTCTGGGCAGATTTTACAGGGGGTCGACCCACTTGCAGAGGGGGGTCGACCCACTTTCAGCGAGAAGCTTAAAAACAACCTGTTTTGCCCAGGGGACGACCCATTGAGCATGGGGGGTCGACCCACTGACCTTGGGACCTTGAAAAATGATTCTTAAATGCATTTCCAATGATCTAAAAGTGCAATCCATTGAACCCAATCATGAATTAAAATATTTGGATCATGCATTCACATTTAGAACTAGTTTTGAGTCCAAGACCCAAAAGACATGTAATATGATTATGAAGGCATTAGTATGAGGCACATAAATGTTTTATTCATATTATCAACTCAAGAACCTCCTCAAGAACATGCATAAAGCACTTGGTAAAGTAACACCAAATCCAATCAGATATTGCATGAAAGAATAGAAATCAACATGAGCATGATGCAATATGAACTACAATTATCAAATTGACAATTTTGAAGCCAATTAACCCCAAAGCCATGAAGCATAAAGTAAGCCTAATCTCCCCACATAGAAATCCATCATAAGAAGATTCTTACCATGATTTCAGAGATTTCTAGACTTTAATGAACCCGCACCTTTAGAAAATCAATTTCATGTTATGCTTTGATCCATGCAAATGAAGAATCGAACTTGAATGCATTATCCACACAATACCACATCTTCAATGCATTTCAACCTTGATGAACCTGCACATTAGTATGTTGAAAGTGCAACTATATGCACAACTGATTCAAACATTTCCAAACCATATTTTTCACAGGTTCACCTTTCAAATACAATTTAATCAAGCCAACATGAATTAGATGAATTGAGAGCAAACTCAAATCTCCACTTTGTATATGCATGAAACTGAATGTATAGACTTGGAAACTTGAAGGCACAAGACAATGTATAGACTTGGCAGAAGGCCAATGTATAGACTTGGATTGAAGGCCAATGTACAGACTTGGTGGCTTGAACGAATGTATAGACTTGGCTGATGAAGGCCAATGTACAGACTTTGAAATATGAAGCCCAATGGATAGACTTGAAGTATGAAGGCCAATGTACAGACTTGGCTGATGAAGGCCAATGTACAGACTTTAAAATATGAAGCCCAATGGATAGACTTGAAGTATGAAGGCCAATGTATAGACTTGGTGGCCAAAGGCCAATGTACAGACTTGGCTGGGCCAATGTACAGACTTTGATTCCAAAAGGCAATGTGTAGACTTGGAGGATGAAGGCCAATGTATGAAATAGAATGTATGGACTTTGAGTATGCATGAAACACAATGTCAAGCATTTATATGAATTCATTAAAAACCCCATGAGCAGATTATCAAAACACAAGGTTTCACAGGTTTGTTCCAAAGTCTCATGCATAGCATGCATGAGGCAACTTCACATGTTTGTTTGTGAAGGACCATAAACTGTCAACCTGCCACCTGCAAACCAAGATACCATCATGTTAGCTTATTTATCATCAAGATGCCATTGAACATAAACAATCAAGATTTGAAGTAAACACAAAACACACGATATATTGGAATCATCAAAACCATTGTCAAAGACAACGAGGGGACGCACAGAACCCAACAATCTCCCCCTTTTTGATGATGACAATATATTGTGACAATTTTAAAGTTCTCTCCCCCTTTGTCATTAGCAATAAAATGGGGGACTCAGGGAATAGATATGAAGATTCAAAAAGTAGAGCAAGAACCCAGCAATACACCTACCATGAGAGAAAGGTGTGTAAACTAAGAAGCAATCAAAAGTGTGGAATTTGATGTGCAATCAGGAGACGTGTGAAATAATTGCAAAGGCTCAATTTTTGTAAATTTTTGTTATATGTAAGACTAATTTTTCACAAGTGTGTGATTTAACTAACCTATATGCAGAAATAAAACCTAGCTATGCACATAGTGTATAATGCTAAAAAGCACATTATTCTCCCCCAATTGTCAAGAACAAAAGCCAACAGACAATGGGATTATGTAACCTAAAGATGCATCTATGCAAACTTAAATGTGAAATGAAGTATGCAAGCAAGCAAGCATGCATTGGAGTTAAGCACACATACAATACTATAGCTCCCCCTTAATGGGGTAAGGGGATAGCAAAAGAACAGTTCATTCAAAATCAAAATGTGAGATATGAACCATAATCAAAAAAGGTAGTGCATTCATATATGCAAGGTACTACATAAGCCATGATAAGAACAAATTCAAGATATACAATCATCACAAAAATACCCAATTGAAATTTATGTAAATGAGCAATGAACTTCAAGTTTATATGGATATTAGCAGAGTTTCTAGAAAACACTAGAGGGTTATTTCCTTCCTACACTTCCATTTTGATCCTCGACTATTGGTAGCTTCGCTCAACCCCTTTTTGTTTTTCTTTTATTGGATTTCACTGTTCGGCGCGAGTCACCTCATGTGTCTCAATGGGGTTTCCCTGCTTGCTAGGATTCATCACAAAATGTGGATTTTGTTTCACCTTTCGACGCGAGTTTCCTCATTTATTTCAGTGGGGATTCCCAGCTACTCAGTTAGACATACCACTTATTTAAGCATGCGGGGTAGGCAACTTTTTCCTCACGATTCTCTCAATTTTCATGTAGAAATTTGTTTCCCATGAAGTGTTAAAAAGAATTTTTGAAATCCTTATCAATCAAAGTCATATGCATCATTTTGGAATAATGTATGGGTAATTGCTTTGGATGTAGAAGATGAATTTGCCTATACACAGTTATGACTCCCCCTAAATGTATGCACAGTTGAAATGAATCATCCTCCTTTGTATATGTCACTATTCACAAATGATTAAAATCACTGCATTTTATATAGCAAGGAGGTGAGGTCTTAGAAGATTTGCAAGGAATTGTGTTCTAAAAATATATACATGCATTTAAGCAAGGATATAGCAAACTATTCAAACAAGGTGATTTTCGGTACGCGACGGGGAACATAGGTCCGAAGACCACCATCACGCATAGTGAAAGCTTCCGGCTAGACATAATCCAACCTTCCACAAACACTATTTTATATACCAAATAATCATGACATTCAAGCACACGAGTATGTAATGACATGCAAATGTATGCATGTAACCTAAACGGATGATTGAAAAATTATTCCTATTCAACAGTATGCAAAGATGTGTATGACATGTGTAATGTATCATGCAAGTAAGCATATAGAGTGAATTTGTAAAAGTGAATCATTATTTGTAGGATGTGATTAGAAGAGTGAAAGATTTTATCCACAGACCAAACCTTTCAAACCTAAATAGTTATTTGCAAGAAGCGAAGGAAGAGGTGTATATGAAAGAAAAGTCATGTATGTCAAAGATGAGGCTCTCAAGAACTGAATTTATTCACAAAATGTGAAACAAAAATTGTTCAAATGGAGGTACCAAGTTTTTCTCAAGATTCAAGCTCTTACCAAGGTTAAGTAGTCCAATAGGAAACAGTATACCAAATTCATTACCTGTTATGCTCATCTTTTCCTTGCCTTGAAGGATCTTTATTTATCATTGGTTTCTTCCTTCTCAAGGCACCCCTGCAAGACAGATTCTCATTTTAGAGTTTTGGGTACCCAAGCCATCTTGGGTCCCGAGGGGTTAGTTTTAACATAACCAAATGTTTGCTTTTCATTTCTCCTCTCATACCACTCATCGTCGGCCCTCATCATGGAACAATTATCCATTGAGTGTCCATTCAGGCCACAGTAATAACAATGAAAGGATTTTCTTCTCATGGACAGCTTTTCATCATTTTCCATTACTGAGCAGTTGTTCATCTTATGTCCAAAGCTACCACAGTAATGACAAGAGATGTATTTCTTGAAAGACCACTCATCATCATTTCTCTTCATGAAACAATTATCAACGACATGACCATGCATTCCACAATAATAGCAATGAGAGTTGAATATTTTCCTAGTGGGTTTCACATGATCTTTAGACTCATTAACAGTTTTCATTTGTGACTGCAATACTTTTTCATCATCAGATTTCATTAGAAGGCAGTCATACATGTCATGACCATATTGTCCATAATAGTAGCATGAGACATTTCTTTGTTTTCTTGATGCGTGAGCATATTTAACAGATGGATGTTTTTCATGCATACGAGAATGAACAACAATATTTTTCGATTTCTGATTTTCTTTATCACAAGTATAGAATGACTCATTCAACCTTTTAATCTCATTCTCCAAAGACAAAATATGCAGTTCAGACTTATCCACTTCATCTTCACACAATACAAGCTTATCATTCAACAGAGAATTGATAGTTTTGAGACTGGCAATTTCTTGTTCTAAAACTTGAGAGTTTTCAAGATTATCAACAGCAACATATTTTCCTTTTTCAAATATGTGGATTTTGTCAACCAGAAGACAGTTTTGATCTTTCAATCTTTGAATCTCTGCAGCAAGTTTTTCATTTTGAAGTTTTTCAAATGAGTTTTCACTCATAGAGATATGTTCAAGTTCATTCATTTGAAAATTCGCATTTTCACCAACCATTCTACCAATGGTTTCATTGTTTTCAAATTTGTCATTCAAATTTTTGAAGCTTTCTATTTCCTTTCTCAGTTCTTTCAACTTTTCAGAGTTGTCAGCATTCAAGGTAGCTTTTCCTTTTTCCAAAAGAAACAGTTTTTCAGATATAGCGGAATTTAACATTTTCAACTTTTATTGTCTTCTTCAATGAGTTGAAATTCTGAAATTTTATCCTGTAAAGATTTATTTTCAGATTTCAGATTTGCAATCGATTCTTTGAGTTCTTCTTCAACAAGCATGTGAGATTCAATTGATTTTTCATGCTCAATGCATTTTTCACATGCATAATTATCAACACACGAGTTTTCTATTTTCTTTTTCATTTTTCTGTTCTCAGATTTTAAGGCTTTGTATTTATCAACTAACTCATCGTAAGCATCCATTAACTCTTCCAAGGAAATCTCATCGGTTTCAGAACTTACCTCCTGATTTCTTTCTCCATCAGAATTTTCTTTGCTCGAAAGAGCACTGTCGTTTGCCATCATACATGTATCCTTCAGCCTTCCTTCATGAAACTTAATCAGTCCATCCAAGATTTCTTTGGCTGAGCTGCAATTAGAAACAAATGGAAATTTGTTAATGCATACTGCAGCTTTAAGAGTATTCAAAACAAAAAGATTATCAGAATTCATCTTCCTATGTTCATCGGTCCATCTTGACTCATTTTTTGGTAAAACATGAGGACCATGACTTATTAATTTCATAAGCTTAGGATTAATCCCAGAAATCCAAACACACAATTTTTCAAGCCATGATGTAAAATCAAAACCATCAAAGACAGGAACTGAATTCAGACTAGCCATCATAAAAAGATCTTTTCTCTTAGACCGTGAGGTCCGCTGAATAAAAATCAGAGACTGGGCTCTGATACCAATTGTTGGCCCAGACTAGATGGCAGACAAGAAGGGGGGTTGAATTGTCCCCTTGACCTAGATGGCGGATTTAAAAATTCTCTTTACTGAACACAGTGGAATTAAATGTCAACTACTTGATTAGCCTAAACACATATGAGATTTAAGAGGTTCTCTCAATCTTTCCGATCTCACTCGTAATAACAATGCAAATGTTAGAGAAAATTATGCCTAGTACGAATAACAGAAGTAACAGTGTGCAGTGGTGTAGTGAGTAAAAATCTATTAAACTAACCTGTGAAGCGAGATAGAAGTAAGGGACAAACACACAGGTAATCACAAAGGACACGGAGATTTTTAGGTGGTTCGGGACCACAAGGGCTCCCTACGTCCACCCCTCACCCAACCGGGTGAGGCTTCACTACACGCTACTTTCGTAGCAACACGGGGATGAACCCCAACCACACACACACACGCTGCTTCCGCAGCAATATCCATACACGGGGAAAATCCCCCAACAAGCTGCCACTACAGCACACACACCCACACACAAAATCGGGGAACTCGCCCCGGACACTGAAAACCACACGGAGTCGCAGCTCCGTCAACACACAATAATCCACAGGGAAACTTTCCCACAATAATGCCCAGCACACGGAGACGCAGCTCCGCCCACACACTATGACTTTCCGAGTTTGATAAAATGAAAGAATATACAATGAACACCCAAACTATTTATCTATGCTCAGCTAAAAGGATAGAAACCCTTGTAAATCAAAGATAGATGACTCAAATGGATGCAAACAAGATGCAACAATGAATCCCCATGAGTAGAGAGAGGTTTAAGAAGATCTTCTCTAAGCCCCAAGTCGGAGGGTAGCCGGATTCCAATGTTGAGGACGTCCACGCGATCCTCTCTTCAATCTGCTTCTTTCTTTCTTCAATCACGAGCTCAAACTCCTCCTGGATGTAGATGATATCCGCGTTCTTCTCCAGCTCCTCTCCTTTCCCTCTTTCTTTTCCTACAAGACAAGGAGAAAAAGATAGCACGTTAGAGCTCTCCTCACCTCCTTTCTTCCAAATTCGCATGTTATATATATCATAAGGATAAGTTGTGCAAAAGACCACAATACCCTTGCAAAACCCTAACAAAACCACCCTAATATGTTCATTAGTAACCTAAGGGCATTAGGGTAAATTTTCATCCCAATCGGAGGTCATTAGACCAAGTTTCGTTGACTTACGAAATCCCGCACGGTGCTGCGAACAGGGGGGGGGGGGTCGACCCATCTCATGGGGGGGGGGTCGACCCATCTGCCAGACAGATGCTGTCTGGGCAGATTTTACAGGGGGGTCGACCCACTTTCAGCCAGAAGCTTAAAAACAACCTGTTTTGCCCAGGGGACGACCCATTGAGCATGGGGGGTCGACCCACTGACCTTGGGACCTTGAAAAATGATTCTTAAATGCATTTCCAATGATCTAAAAGTGCAATCCATTGAACCCAATCATGAATTAAAATATTTGGATCATGCATTCACATTTAGAACTAGTTTTGAGTCCAAGACCCAAAAGACATGTAATATGATTATGAAGGCATTAGTATGAGGCACATAAATGTTTTATTCATATTATCAACTCAAGAACCTCCTCAAGAACATGCATAAAGCACTTGGTAAAGTAACACCAAATCCAATCAGATATTGCATGAAAGAATAGAAATCAACATGAGCATGATGCAATATGAACTACAATTATCAAATTGACAATTTTGAAGCCAATTAACCCCAAAGCCATGAAGCATAAAGTAAGCCTAATCTCCCCACATGGAAATCCATCATAAGAAGATTCTTACCATGATTTCAGAGATTTCTAGACTTTAATGAACCCGCAACTTTAGAAAATCAATTTCATGTTATGCTTTGATCCATGCAAATGAAGAATCGAACTTGAATGCATTATCCACACAATACCACATCTTCAATGCATTTCAACCTTGATGAACCTGCACATTAGTATGTTGAAAGTGCAACTATATGCACAACTGATTCAAACATTTCCAAACCATATTTTTCACAGGTTCACCTTTCAAATACAATTTAATCAAGCCAACATGAATTAGATGAATTGAGAGCAAACTCAAATCTCCACTTTGTATATGCATGAAACTGAATGTATAGACTTGGAAACTTGAAGGCACAAGACAATGTATAGACTTGGCAGAAGGCCAATGTATAGACTTGGATTGAAGGTCAATGTACAGACTTGGTGGCTTGAACCAATGTATAGACTTGGCTGATGAAGGCCAATGTACAGACTTTGAAATATGAAGCCCAATGGATAGACTTGAAGTATGAGGGCCAATGTATAGACTTGGTGGCCAAAGGCCAATGTACAGATTTGGCTGATGAAGGCCAATCTACAGACTTGGCTGGGCCAATGTACAGACTTTGATTCCAAAAGGCAATGTGTAGACTTGGAGGATGAAGGCCAATGTATGAAACAGAATGTATGGACTTTGAGTATGCATGAAACACAATGTCAAGCATTTATATGAATTCATTAAAAACCCCATGAGCAGATTATCAAAACACAAGGTTTCACAGGTTTGTTCCAAAGTCTCATGCATAGCATGCATGAGGCAACTTCACATGTTTGTTTGTGAAGGACCATAAATTGTCAACCTGCCACCTGCAAACCAAGATACCATCATGTTAGCTTATTTATCATCAAGATGCCATTGAACATAAACAATCAAGATTTGAAGTAAACACAAAACACACGATATATTGGAATCATCAAAACCATTGTCAAAGACAACGAGGGGATGCACAGAACCCAACACCCATAACCGGCGCGCCCCCTTGTAATGCCCATAGCCGGCGCGCCCCCTTTGTGATGCCCACAACCGGTGCGCCCCTCTCTTCTCCCTTATCCGGCGCGCCCCCCTTCTTGCACCCATTAAACCGGCGCGCCCCTATCCTCTCCTGGTATCTTCCTAAACCGGCATGCCTGAAAGGGAGAAATGATTAATTAAATGAGAGAAAAGACTTAAGGCTAATGAATAAAACTAATAAAAAAGTTTCCCCCTTCCATAATTAAATGACCGCGCAGGTCGATCCGCGTGCGAGGGTGCACGTTGGCGAGTTCGGGCTTCACACTTAACAATCCGCTTCCCTCAGACTGCGTATGAAGAAAAAGATGATGATGTCCCACTAGATCGGACTTGGATCTCGGGAGCTTTCGCCTGAACGTGACCATGATCCGGTCTTATTCCGGGCCAATAGTTCGTTAGCTCGACCCGTCTTTTTCGGGATCCGATCCCGCACCCACATTAAACTTGCCGTACCTACGGCAGACATCCGTACGGTTTTATCGTCATCCTCGACGCTACTAATACGGACTTCCGTCGAATAATAAATGGTCTGTTAGGGACCAACATATATGCCGGGATCCAATCCCGCACCCACATGAAGCTTGCCGTACCTACTGCAGATATCCGTATGTCTTTGTCGTGGTCTTCGACGCTTCAAATATGGACTTTCGTCGAATATTGAATGGTCCGTTAGTGACCGACATATATATACTGGGATCTGATCCCGCATTTGCATTAAACTTGCCGTACTCACGGTAGGTATTTGTACGATTTGTCACCGTCTCTTATGCTACAAACACGGACCTTTGGCCGAATGTAAAATGGTCCGCGTATGACCAACAAAATCCGAACGGAATGAGGCGGCTCTCGTCTTCCCCCAACCACACGTGTGGGAATATCAATAAGACCTTCGTGAGTCGCATTTGGACCTTGGGTTAGCCCCAACCATGGTCATCGCCTGACCCACATCGTAGGCCTATAGCCGGCTATCTCTGTACACATCTTTGTTTTGGAATATAGTCCCGGGACACTTTCTCGCTGCCCTTCGGCACTGAAAATATTAATGATGCCCACGCAAGCCTCGTTTGGACAGCGGGAGGCGCCCCCGAAATGGTCCTGACTCGATCTCGCACCGGGCCAATAAACTCACTGATTTCCGATCACTCTGACCGGGATTCAAACGAATGTCTCCTGTCCCTTTGAACAATAAACTTGCCGTACCCCCGGCATACATATGCTCCGGTTTTCTCGTGACGATTACACGATTCACAAGCCGGACACTCGTCCGAACATCAAATGGTTAACACACGACCGACATGATCTCGAATGCTTTCTTCTCACCCTCGCACGGGGATTTCAATGTTTCCTAATAGACTTTTCACGAAACTAATTTTCTGGCCATGAGGCCCCTTTTCCTGGCGATTAATCAAGGGTGTTCCCCTCTCCGAGGGGATGTAAATAACGTCGTGACCTTTATGGCGCGGCGGGTTTCAGTCCCGACACGAACCACACAATCGTCTGATTAGTCAGATCGAGCGCACAATAAATCGTCAATTTGTGACTGGCACGGCCACACACTTAATAAATGCTAATAAACAAATAAACAACGATTATTAAATAAAAAGTGCGTCCACACCGGGGCAGAGCCTGGAATAGGGCTGGTCTGCTCTGGTTATTGATGCTCTTAGGGTGATGCTGCTGGAAGACAGGGGCGCCACGAATTGACTCATACTCTGTTGGAGGCGAGGCCGGTACCGTTGTGATCGTGGTCGAGTCTTCTTTCGTTCGGAATTGGCGGCATTGTAGGCAGATGTCGGAGCTGATCGTGAAAGCCAGAACAGCATGGATGTGTCGGTTCTGGCTTGGGAAAATAGACCTGATGCACTTGGAATGGAAAATTTGTAACTTTTGATGCCGATGTCCAAACTTAGCTCTGCTTCTTGGGGATGGAAGAGGACTTGAAGGGAAAGATTTTACTGAAATAATCGTGCCAAAAATCGAACAGTAGCGGCCGGGGTCGAGATTCCACTAAGGCTCAGGTTCCCTACCGGAGTAGCTTTGCACAATCGGGGGAGATTGGATCCTCTGGGCAGCAGAGATGTCGGATCGATGCAAGAACACCTCGGCTGCGAAGCTGACTTGACAAGGAATCCAGAGGTATATGGTATGCCACCAGGAGCCGTACGATGACGACATGACTGCCTCTGCAATCTCTGGGTGGTATGCTGCCTGCGAACCAAAACAGGACTGATTGTGGAGGTGGTATGGAAGGTGGAGATGGGTGATGGTTTGGAATTGGGATGATGGCTGGTGGTTGTGGGAGGTGGGGGGAACGTGGATGGATGCTCTTGGGGAAGGAAATTTGAATTTTGGGGGCCTAGGGAGGAGTCATATCAGTCTTGGGAAGTGGAGGGGTGCATGGAGAAGGGAAATGGGTAGTTGGGGGTTGGATGGGGGAGCAAGGAGTGGTGGAGGTTCTCTTGGGGTTGGGGTGGAGTAAAGAGGGTTGGAGGTAGTTGAGGAGGGTATTGAATGAGGAGAGGGGAGTTGGGAAGTAGGTGGGAGGGGGAAGAGAGTGAAAGGCGCGCAGCTCCCTTTGTTGAAAGAGAGAAAGAGAGATAATGAGAGAGAGAGAAAAGAGAATTTTGGTGGAGGAGAGAAAGATTTGGGATTTCTTCTATTCAAATTGATTCATCCAAAGTTGAGTACATGGGGAGAGATGGGGCCTTTATATAGGCATCCACTCTTTACATGACCAAAGTACCCTTGACAATTAGACAAAAGACCAAGCATATCCTAGACTCAATCCTATGGGCCCATAACTAACGTACCAAGGCCCAAATAAGCATAACAAGAGAAATGACTAAAACAACATGACTCAATAAAGGAAAGTACATAAGATATGACTCAAAGAAAAGGAAAATAACATGTGATTTCATAGCTGGGCTTCCTCAAAATGATGCAGGTGATCTGAGCCAAAGAGAGCACTGTGAGATGCCCTCATCAAATCCCCCGGGGTGGGGAGAACTCGGCCACGTCGAGTATGGGTCCGCCTGACTGTGGTAGTGCTCCAAAATGTCCGGGTCAAGGCGCAGCAGGTCTTCCCGGCTCACCCAAGCATCCTCGATCGGGGGACGGCCTTTCCACCTCACTAGGTAACGCTGGTATACCATGTTCTTGATAATGGTACTCTGCTCATCCAATATTGCCTCCACTTGCTCACGTTGGCCTCTCAAGCTAGGGGGTAGAGTCACACCATGGGTGTCTCTCTCAAGGGAGGGTAAAGGCTCAAGCTCCTCACTAGGTCCCACCGCGGGGCCCTTGTAGGGTACCAGGTCTGTCACGTTGAAGGTAGGGTGTACCCCAAAACCCTCATGTAGGTCAAGCTCATAAGCATTACTGCCTAGTCATCTCAGAATTTGAAAGGGTCCCGACCCTCGTGCCCTCAATTTGGAGGCAGGCCCCGGAAGGAGCCGCTCCGTCCTCACCATCACTGAGTCTCCCACTTGGAACTCATAGTGGGGCCGTCGAGCATCTGCCTGTCTTTTGTAAGCCTCGGTGCTTTTCCCTATATGCTTGCGGATGTCATCATGCAACTCTTTGATATGCTATGCAAAGGACTCAGCTGAGACTGACACTCTAGCATGTAGGGGAAGAGGGATAAGATCTGAGGGTTTTCTAGGCCTATATACATGTACTACCTCAAATGGACTCTTGCCTATGGACCTATTGACAGAATCATTGTAGGCAAACTCGGCCTGAGATAAGAGGAGATCCCAATTCCCAGGGTGGTCCCCTAGTAGACAATGGAGCAAGTTCCCAAGGCTTCGGTTGATGACCTCAGTCTGGCCATCGGTTTGAGGATGATAAGCGGTGGAGAATTTGAGGAGGGTTCCCATCAGATGCCAGAGAGTTGTCTAAAAGTAACTAGTGAATTTCACATCTCGGTCGAACACAATAGTTTTGGGTAGTCCACGGAGTCGGACTACCTCATCAAAGAACAATCGGGCGACCCTAGAAGCATCCGAAGTCTTGGCACATGGGATAAAGTGGGCCATCCTAGAGAACCTGTCAACAACGACGAAGATGGAATCATGTTTGCATAAGGTCCTAGGTAGGCCAAGGATAAAGTCCATGCTCAAATCCTCCCAAGGTCGATCTGGGATGGGTAGGGGTGTGTAAAGCCCAGTGTTTTACCTCACTTGCTTGGCTGAGGCACAAATGTGACATTGCCCCACAATGTAGGCCACATCCTTCTTGAGGCTGGGCCAATGGAATTACCTCTCAACTAGCTCTATGGTCTTTTGGACCCCAAAGTGACCAGCTAGGCCACCATTGTGTAACTCCCAAACTAAGAAGTCCCGAAGTGAAGTCCGGGGTATGCATAGCCTACCTCCCTTGAAAAGATACCCCTCTTGGAGTATGAATCCATCATGTTCCTTGTTAGGCTGAGTGGAGAGGGTGTTGTAGTGATTCCCAAAGTCGGGGCAATTTGGATATTCCCCTTTGATTCTTTCAAATCCGGTGACTTCCACCTGGATAGTGGAAAGTAAGGCTACCCGCCTACTTAGCGCATCAGCGACGCGGTTCTCACTGCCCATCTTGTACTTGAGGACAAAGGTATAGGCTTGAATGTATTCTACCCAACGGGCATGGCGGGCATTAAGCTTTTGTTGGGTGTTGAGGTACTTCAAGGCCTCGTGGTCCGAGAAGATCACAAACTCCTTGGGTAGGAGACAGTGCCTCCAATGCCAAAGGGATTGAACCACAGCGTAAAGCTCTTTGTCATATGTGGAGTATCTAGTCCTAGCCTCACAAAGTTTCTCACTAAAATAGGCTACTGGGTGACCTTCTTGGCTAAGAATGCCTCCAATCCCTACCCCGGATGCATCACAAGTGACCTCGAAGACTTTTGAGAAGTCGGGTAGGCAAAGGACCGGGGCTTGGGTCATCTATTCTTTGAGCTCTAGGAATGCTTTGGAGGCTGCTCTAGTCCACACAAAAGTGCCCTTCTTGAGGCAATTCGTGATAGGAGCGGTGATAGTGCTAAACCCACGGATGAATCTCCTATAGAAGGTGGCTAGCCCGTGAAAGCTTCGGGCCTCATGGAGGGTCTTGGGCTTGGGCCACTCAAGAATGGCTTGGACCGTCTCGGGGTCCATGGATACCCCTTGGGATGAGACAATAAATCATAGGAAGGCTAGTTGCTTGGTCAAGAAATGGCACTTCCCGGGGTTGGCAAAGAGACTTTCTTTCCTAAGAACGGTACAAACTTGTTTGAGATGATCTAGGTGGGCTTCCTTGGTTTGGCTATATATGAGAATGTTATCAAAGTAGACGACAAGGAAGATGCCAATGAAGGGCCGGAGGACCTCAGTCATGAGGCGCATAAATGTGCTTGGTGCATTGGAAAGGCCGAAAGGCATGGCAAGCCATTCATAGAGACCGTCCTTAGTTTTAAAGGCGGTCTTCCACTTGTCCCCGGGCCTAATGCGAACTTGGTGGTAGCCACTTTTGAGATCGATCTTAGAGAAGATGGTGGATCCAGCAAGCATGTCTAGCATGTCATCTAGCCAAGGGATGGGAAACCTATATTTGACCGTGATTTTGTTGATGGCCCGACTATCCACACACATGCGCCAGGTGCCGTCTTTTTTGGGTGTGAGGAGGGCCGGGATGGCACATGGGCTTTTGCTAATGCGGAGGAAGCCCTTCTTGATGAGCTCCTCAATTTGCCTCCTAAGTTCAGCATGCTCGGTGGGGTTGAGGCGATAGTGAGGTAGGTTGGGTAAGGTAGCTTCGGGCACAAAGTCGATGGCATGTTGCACATCGCGCATGGGTGGTAGCTTATCCGAGAGTTCATCGGGGAACACATCATGGAAGTCCTCAAGGATTTGTTGAATTTCTATTGGGTGTGGGTCGGTTGGGGTGGATTACCCAAGGCAAATTACAATGGCACACACTTGTCCCCCTTTGTTGACTTCTTCCTCAAGTTCTTTGCTAGTGATGAGGTGTATGTTCCTAGTAGTCCCAATGGTAAAACTAGGATTAGGACTTGATGGGGTGGAGTTTGGTGGGTTTGGAATAGTGGGAGAGGTAGGGGATCCCTCAAGGGAGGGAGATGCCTTCTTGGGAAGGGAGCGGGGTGGAGAGGAGTTGAGTTGGATTCTCTTCCCCTCACGAGTGAAAATGCAAGTGTTCATCCTTCCAAGGAAGGAGGCATCTACATCGTAGATCCAAGGCTGCCCTTGGAGTATACTCCCAACTTCCATTGGTAGAATGTCACACCAAACTTGGCCTTGGTAGGATTAGAATGTGATGGGGACAAGGCAACGAGTACTAATGGGTACGGATGTGGCATCAATCCACACAACCCGATATGGGTGTGGGGAGATGGTAAGGCCCAAAAGTTTGACGGTGTCGGGTGACACCACATTCACACTACTCCCATTGTCTAAGATGACTTTTCTAGCATAGTTCTGTATCCAAATGTAGGTATAGAAGATGGTGTTTCTCCTCCAATCATGTTCTTGAGCTTGAGTAAGGGTGCACCTAACCACTCCAAGGTGAGGGTCGGTTGGTGGAGGAGTTTGTTCTTGATTGGTCTCCATGTAGTGGGTTTCATACTCGTCCTCCCAATCGGGAGAGGCCTCATACACCTCAACCTTTTCTACAACTCCATCTTGGGGCAAGGGGGTTGTCTCCTCAATGAGCAAACTAGTTGCACCCTTGGTGGGGCATTGATTGGCGAAATGTCTATACCCAAGGCACCTAAAGCATTGCTGCCCACTTTGGTGGTTTGGGGCAGCCCGAGTGTGAGGGAGAGTGGGTGCCAGATTTGGTCTATTGGGAGTGGGGTTGGGGGTCCCACTTGTGGGGCGAGGAGGAGGGGTGCCACTAGGAGGGGCTGCCCGGGTGGGAGGAGTTCCCATGGGGGTGGGAAGGAGACCTCATTGAGGAGGTGGGGGGTTGGTCCGAGGTACCATGGATTTTGGGTCCATCCCCCGTGGGGGAAACATTCGGGTGTATCGAGATTATTTCTCGGCATCTTGGGCTACTTGGTAGGCTTGCTCTAGAGTGGCTACTTGACGCATGAATAGCTTTTTTTTATGTGAAATTGAAGCCCATTTCTAAAGCGGGATAGTGTGATGGCGGGGTCCTTTTGGACTCCACACTTAAGAAGGTAGTAGTCAAATTTCTCAATGTACTCCATAACGGTCTTCCCTTCTTGGGTTAAGGCTTGCCACTCATCTAGGAGTTTTTGATGGTAAAAGGGAGGGACATATTTGAGTTTGAGTTGTTCTTTCATGGCCCCCCATGTGGTGATGGGAGCTTCCCTCCTAACTATCCTTAATGCCTCAATGTTCATCCAATGAGTCTTAGCTAATTTGGTAAGTTGCATTTTTGCAAGCCGGACTCTCCTATCCTCGGTCATTGGGTACCAATCAAAATACTGGTCCATAGCCGCCTCCCAATCTAAATAGATGCTTGGGTGATGAGACCCATCAAAGGTGGGGGCATCTACTTTCACAAGTCTCATAAGGTGGTCATCCGGGTTGTCACGGGGGGGTCTCTCATTCCTCCTTGGAGGTGGGTCTCTTTCCGGTTCGGGAGGATGGTCAAGGTTGAGCTCTCCTATGGCTGGTTCTTCATGGGGGGGGGGGGGGTGCCCTCCTATCACCTACCCTTGGGGCGGGTCTATTCTTCTCAAGTTGCTCAAGCCAAGTTATTATGTCATCAAGCCGTCCTAAGATACTAGCCATACCCTCTACTAGGAATCTCATGTGATCGGGAAGCTCATGCTCGTTGTTGGCGGGATTCCCTTGGGGATTGGGATTCATGGTGGAATTGGAAGAGGATGGATTGGTTTGATAATGACTTCCACTATGAGTGGTCATGCAAAGTTGGGTGGGCTATGCACGGGTGTGCGGATGCACCTATGAATGACCTAGTGTAAAGATGACCCAAGACTAGACTTGTAAGTACAAGCCTATAACCACTCTGATACCACTTGATGTGGCACAGCCCAAAGATGCAAATGGATGAATTGTTAAACCTAGGACTTAGAACCGCAAGCATACAAGTACTTTCAACGGACTCACGTTAGCGGCTCACTCGCACGGCTCATACGATCACCCGGTGGTACCGGGGGATGATGGCGAGGGTCCGAGGTGGGACCCAAACATTCAAAGGGCTAGGTTGGCTTAGGCTGACCCCAATGGGTCTGGGATTCCCAACTTCGTGGGCAGCTGGCACACCGGGGCGTGGGGTTGGGTGGCTCTCACTCACAATCCGCGGTGGGCGCACTAAGGAACAAATACGGGACCGAACACTCCCTCACCGACCGCCGGGCATAAGAGATAATACTAAACTAGAAAAGTATGGACCAGCAAGGGAGGGACCAGTCACTCACCTGATCGGTGTGAAGACACCGATCCCGGCCGAAAGACGAGGGCGAGTGAGGAGGCGTGGGTACGCACCCGCACGCCGTGCCGATGCCGCTTGACCTGAAAATATATATAGTACAACACTACTCCTCACGCAAGAGGGTGGGACAAGGGGTTGGGGTTAATGTATTATAGCCAAACACTACCTCCACGTAGAGAGGGGCTGTAAGCCAGCCAGGCGGGGTGGGGAAACTATAATAGAAACCAAGTTGTCGTGCTTCGCCGGTTCTGCCAACTTCAGGAACAGCTTGACAGGTTGTTGATGTCGGCGCTGCCACGGGCTTAACCGAGCTCAGAATTAGTCGAAATTGGTGCCAAAACTTTCCAGACTGGCCCAGGATGTCGCCTGAATTTCCTTGGAATTTTGTGATGATGTCTCTGGCCGGGGCAGAGCCTGGAACAGGGCTGGTCTGCTCTGGTTATGGATGCTCTCAGGGTGATGCTGCTGGAAGACATGGGCGCCATGAACTGACCCGTACTCTGTTGGAGGCGAGGCAGGTACCGTTGCGATCGTAGTCGAGTCTTCTTTCTTTCAGAACCAACGGCGTTGTCAAAAGATGTCAGAGCTGATCGTGAAAGCCAGAACAGCAGGGATGTGTCAGTTCTGGCTTGGGAAAACAGACTTGACACACTTGGAATAGAAAATTTGTAACTTTGGATGCCAATGTCCAAACTTAGCTCTTCTTCTTAGGGATGGAAGAGGACTTGAAAGGGAAGATTTCAGTGAAAGAATTGTGCCAAAACTTGAACAGTAGCGGCTGGGGTCGAGATTCCACTTAGGCTCAGGTTCCCTATCAGTGTAGCTTTGCACAGTCGGGGGAGATTGGATCCTCTGGGTAGCAGATATGTCGGATCGATGCAAGACCACCTTAGCTGTGAAGCTAACTTGACAAGGAATCCAGAGGTATATGGTATGCCACCAGGAGCCTTGCGATGATGACATGGCTGCCTCTGCAATCTCTGGGTGGTATGCTGCCTGCGAACCAGAACAGGACTGATTGTGGAGGGGGTACCGGAAGGTGGAGATGGGTGATGGTTTGGAATTGGGATGATGGCTGGTGGTTGTGGGAGGTGGGGGGAACGTGGATGGATGCTCTTGGGGAGGGAAATTCGAATTTTGGGGGCCTAGGGAGGAGTCATATCAGTCTTGGGAAGTGGAGGGGTGCATGGGGAAGGGAAATGGGTAGTTGGGGGTTGGATGGGGGAGCAAGGAGTGGTGGAGGTTCTCTTGTTGGAGATAGTTGGGGAGGGTATTGAATGAGGGGAGGGGAGTTGGGAAGTAGGTGGGAGGGGGAAGAGAGAGAGAGGGGCGCAACCCCCTTTGTTGAAAGAGAGAAAGAGAGATAATGAGAGAGAGAGAAAAGAGAATTTTAGTGGAGGAGAGAAAGATTTAGGATTTCTTCTATTCAAATTGATTCATCCAAAGTTGAGTACATGGGGAGAGGTGGGACCTTTATATAGGCATCCACTCTTTACATGACAAAAGTACCCTTGACAATTAGACAAAAGACCAAGCATATCCTAGACTCAATCCTATGGGCCCATAACTAAGGTACCAAGGCCCAAATAAACATAACAAGAGAAATTACTAAAACAACATGACTCAATAAAGGAAAGTACATAAGATATGACTCAAAGAAAAGGAAAATAACATGTGATTTCATAGCCGGGCTTCCTTAAAATGATGCAGGCGATCCGAGCCAAAGAGAGCGCTGTGAGATGCCCTCATCACTGACCTAGAAGGTGAAACAAGAGGAAATACATCAGTGTTCACTGTAGTCTCAAGAACACTCAAAGCAAAAAGATTATCAGAGTTCTTCTTCTTATGATCGTTGGTCCAATTGGATTTATCTCTAGGCAAGATATGAGGACCATGCTCAACTAACCTCCAAAGTTTAGGATCTATGTTTTTTATGTAAACACAGATTTTACCACGCCATGATGCATAATCATAGCCATCAAAAATAGGAAGTATTTTTACATTAGCCATCATGAAATGATCTTTTCTCTTAGACCGTGAGGTCCGCAGAATAAAAATCAAAGACTGAGTTCTGATATCAATTGTTGGCCCAGACTAGATGACGGACAAGAAGGGGGGTTGAATTGTCCCCTTGCCGAGATGGCAGATTTTAAAAACAATATAAACTAATCATGGTGGAATTAAAATTAACTACGTTAATTAATCTAAACTGACGTGAGATACAATTGTTCTCTTAATCTTTCTGATCTCACACGGATTATCAATGCAAGGAACAATTAAAATTAATCCTAACACGGATAGTGGATGAAGCAATGTGCGATGGTGTATTAAATAAAAACCAATATAATTGACCTGTGAATGGAGATAGAGGAAATGGATAATCAGACAGGCATCCACAAGGAACACGGATATTTTTAGGTGGTTCGGGACCACGACGGGCTCCCAACGTCCACCCCTCACCGAAACCCAATGAGGCTTCACTACCACGCTACGAAGCGTAGCAACATGGGGATGAGCCCCAACACCACACACGCTGCTTCTGCAGCAATGCACACACACGGGGTCTTTCCCCAGACCGCTGCTATGGCAGCACAGACACACAAACTCTGGGAATTCACCCCACAATAATACCTCACACAGAGACGCAGCTCCGTACACCACACACAGATATTTCGATGTTCAGAACAACAAGAGGATATACAATATAGCTCACAGCAGTATGTAAATGAAGAAAAACTATCATCAAGAGATGGATTAAGGATGTAGAATGTTTCCCCTTCATTTTTTTCAATGGCCATTTGAAGATCTTCCTTGAAGTTCAGGTCGGAGGGAGTCGAATCTGCAGTAGGATGGAGCACCCGGTCATCTTCCTCGATGATCCGGGTTTGTCTGAAACTTCAGCAGCACGTACTAGGTATATCCTTCAAATCCTAGCTCCAATCGAACCTGCATACATCAGAAAATGATTAACCTCACAAATCCCTTTCCTCTCAACCTTGTGGCCACACTCCTTCTTTCTTCCTCTACAAGAATAGAAAGAATTAGCCCCCTCCGAGTTTTAGGATGAAAGTCACAACACTTATAAATCACCACTATAAGATGTTCAAAAGACCAAGATAAAACCACAATGACATCCAAACTAAGGATAATACATGGAGAACATCTCAAATAACCAAGAGACAGATGTAGAGATTTTTCCCTTTTGCAAACTCCTTAAATCTCCAAGTCGATGTCGACAGTTGCTCACGATATTGACATCTTCAGATTCCTTGCTTCATTCTGCTTGCTACCTTCTTCATCAACGAGCTCCAAATCTCGACGGAAGTAGATCAAATCTGGCGTTGAAATCCTCTCGAGCTCCTTTCTTTCTCTCCTGCAAGAAATAGAACGATATTAGCCAAAGGAGTTCTCTTGAAACCCCAAATTCATATCTTATATAAGGCAACACATAAAGGAGATGAATAGACCAAGAAACCCATGATAAAAACCCCTTAGAACCACACTCAATCAAGGGTAGAAACCCTAGGGGTAATGGGGTAAAAGCTCAACCCAATTGGACCCCAAAATGGGCATTTTAAAACCCAATACGCAGACCCGTTTCGGATCTACCAGGCCAGGTGTCGACACCTGGTGTCGACACCGATCAGAGAGTTCTGCCCCTTTGAAGAAAAATAGACCCAAAACCGAGGTGTCGACACCTGGTGTCGACTGCTGGTGCAGGGTGTTCTGTCCAGCCAAAAAGTGACACCAGGTGTCGACACTTGCAGAGGGAACATGTAAAACTGCCTAAAGGCAGTTCCATTCAACCCAAAAACTCCACATACCATCCAACCAAATCAAGGGCCTTATGACCTCTATGAAAGCATAATTTATCCACATAAATGACATGTATTTGAGTGTTTTAAAAACACCATTCAATCATGATTTTGAAATGAAGTTTAGGAATCAAAATAAGCATGATGCTACATGAACCTTTTAGAAAACTATGAATCAACCCCAAAAATCATACGGATGCATCACATCCAATTAAGCCTCATAAAGATTCAGCAAAGATGAGTTCTTACCATAAGTTCCAAGATATGAGAACTTAAATGAACCTGCACTTTTAGGAAATTCAGTAACATGTACACATTAAGTCAATCCATATGAAGAACCTAACTTCAAGGCTCTTCATCACATAAGACTATCTCTCTTTCAACCTGCAATATCAGAAGCTCAATTTCATATCAGTCTCAAATCAACACAAATGACAAGGCCAACTACAATGCCTTTCTTAAACAAGACAATGTCCTATTAGCTGCAAGTATGTATTATGAGCTATAGCTTTTATTACAAGTGATTCAGAATTCTTCACCACATTCTTCACAAATTAATTTCTCAAATATGATTCAAGAGGACCATTTCCAATTAGTATTTAACCAAACCATTCATGAAATGCAAAAGGAACCTGCACTTCGTACAAGCATCATCCAATTCAATCTTCAATCATCCTTCAGTAAAGATGCTAAAATGCAACTTCAAGAGTTGTACATTCAGATATGGAAAGCCATTTCCTACTCAAGAAAATATATACCTTGAACACTTGATATTGAATCAATTCGTACAAGAATTTCATATGCAGTCCAAGCCAGTTTCTACACAAGCTCACATATTAAATTAGTTGATCCATGGAAGGATCATTTCCAGTTCAGATCACCCAACCATATAAGGATAGGATTACATGAGCTGTCCATAACAAGCCAAGCTAACACAGTCCATTAAACATGAAATCAAATTGATTAAATGTAAGGCATTTCAATTTTAGCTCAAAGATGGCCATTCAACGTGCAGTGTAGTATATTGAAATGCAATTTTACACATCAATTATGATTAAAGTAGCCCAACCATGAGTTTCATGATCAGACCAACATTTCAAGTTTAGTCCAAAACAAGGCTGCTGTAGCCAATACAAAACCAGCCAAATAAGGATCATTATGGACTCAAGTGCAATACATGAACCTCATTCCATTCAATTAAGCCCAAGACTCATGTATAGCATGTTAAAACCCAAAACACTTCAAATTTCCCATGATAAATATGCAAGAACCACATTCACGATATGCAAGAGTGATGAGGATCGTAAGTAGTATGGACATTTATCAAATTATGTTTATTTTTAGTGTTTTATTTTATAGGTCACATTCGTAGGCTTAGGTGTGCTTTGAAGATATGTCACCATCATATAATAAGTATGTTTATGTCTTAAGTCTTCCCACGTGAATTATGAGAGATGTTAGGTGAGGTTTGATATTAATAGTCGTGGATGTTAGGTAAGGTTTGACTAAGTTGTTCATGTGAAGAGTCTATATAAGAGTTGTAATATTATGTTATGAAACAATGAAGTTAAGATGAGATTATTGGAAAATTATAAGGTGTGATGCCTTTGCTTCCTTGTTTGTTCTTCTCCGAGAAGGAGATGCCCATGGGTGAGAAGCCCCCCGGGTGAGATGCCCTGGGTTATATGCCCTTTCTATCTCACTCTTTCAATCCATCGTACCACACCCTCCCCACTTGTGCTCCCTTGCCCCCCCACTATACAAGTTGTAGGCTTCATCATCTATTCTCCCCATACAAAGCAGTCACCACCCTCCCTCTCTGTACTCCCACTCAACCTCTCTCCCTGCACCCCACCCGCGTCCACCTCACCGTCTCCCTTGGATCCATCACCTTGCAGCACCTTGGAGCTCACCGACCTCTTGTCCACCTGCACAGCACTGGCAGCAACCATCTGCACCCCCTCAAGCTCCTTCTCCCTCTAAACCACCCTTACACTGCCAACAACCTAGCTGGGACTCCCATCACTTCTCACCCAGTCACACGACAGCTCACTCTCTGCACACATAGCCTCACGCGTGGGCGTCCTCTCTTCATCGATAATGCCACCTCGGTGCCACCTGTCGAGTACACCAGGCCTCCCCCCGGTTCCACCCTCTCTTTTCCCATGGGCATGCGGTCTCTCTCCCGTGGCTCATCAGCCACCACCCCACCACTTCCTACCCAGCAACAAAGTAGCCTGTCGTCCCAATTCCTCTCTCCTCTGCCCCATCCCCACACAATGTGAGAACCAACCCCCACCCCTCCTACCACAAGCCGCGGCCCATGCATGCAGCATGAGCAGGGGTCGACCCCCCCATGGTGGAGCATATATATATATATATATAAGAAGAGCCCCTCCTCATCTCTCTCTCAAAGCCACGTCCCTCTCTTACCTATTCTCTCTCAATTTCTGTTCACCATTGTAACAGAGTCCTCTATCCTTGGCTCTCGGGCTTGATTTCTCTCATTTGGTTGATGTTGTAGCAAAAGAAGCAATGAAGGGCACTGGACCATATTGAGTCCCGAAAGGTGGCAATCAAGAGGGGAGGGGTGAATTGATTGGCCAATTAAAATTCTTTCGAAGTGAAAGTAAGTAAATTAATCATACATGCACTAGATCTCACCCGAACATGGATACACTTGTGAATGCGTGTGGATTATGGTAAGTGTTTGACAATGGAATTGGTGTACGCTCAACTTACCATGAAGCCCACTCGACTATGGATGCGGAAGAACAAATCACAAGTGACACACGGAATTTTTAGGTGGTTCGGGTACACTGCCCTGTCCCGTACGTCCACCCCTCACTAGAGGATTAAGACTTCACTATGAAGTGAGCCACACACACACACGCTATGTAAAATAGCAAACACACATACGCGACACCTGATCTAGGCTACCACAAACAGACACACACATACACGTTCGTGTTTCCAAACACGAACAACCCACACACAGATCTGAATCAAGTTTTACATCAAATGCTCAAGTAAACACAAAGTAAATCTGAGAGTAAGGAGTGAAGAATGATTTATCCTGGTTGAAGCTCATCATTTTACTTCCTTGAATGTAATTGAATGCTTTTACAGGAGGAGGATCAATCCTTGAGAAAGACTGAAGCTTTGTCATACAAATGAGGTTGCAGCTTTGATAACCCACGCAGCTTGTTGTTGGGGATGATATGAAGGCTTGCTTCAAGCTTCTTCCCTTCACTTTCAGGCTCAGAACAAGGTGGAAGAAGGCCCTTGAGCTGCTGCTGCGAACCTACATACACAAAGGTTAGAATAAGAAGCACTTCTTTTTTTCGTTCTCACACTTAGGGTTTCATATCCCAATATTATGTATATAAGGAGCTAGATCCGTTCAAAGACACCCTAGAGACCAGATCCACAATACCTGGAGCGATTTAGGGAAGTTGGACTGGTTGGAAAGACTTTTGGTGCAAGTGCACGGAAGTCCAAAATGACAGCTCAAGGTTCGTAACTGAAAGGGTCGACCCTTGGGGTCGACCCTCGTGAGGGTTTTAGAAGTTTTAATGCTTTTGGGCCAATGGGTCGACCCTTGGGATTGACCCTCGGGGGTTATCCGTGTGGGTTTTGAAATAAATTTTCAAGGGTCGACCCTTGGGGTTGACCCTCTTGTGAATGGGTCGACCCTTGGGGTGGACCCTTGCAGGTGTGGTGAAGGAACCCGCCGGGTTTTTAATTAAGTTACTAGGGGTCGACCCTTGGGGTCGACCCTTGCGGTTGGGGGTCGACCCAATGGGTCGACCCTTTCAGCTGGAGATCAAAAAACCAAGTTTACAGAACCAGGGGACCTAGGGGTCGACCCTTGTTCCAGAACATCCAAAAGGTTGATTAAACAGGTCAATAAGTCCAAGAACAAGTCAGGGGGTTTCAAGTTGGGTTTATAAAACATGAGAGGGAATCTTGTAAGGACAAGAATAAAAAAAACCCAATACATTTAAGCTTAGAAACGACCCAAACTAATATGACCCTTGAGATCAAAAATAATGAACATCAAACCACAAGATTAAGGGTCAATGAGTTGAAGTGGATCTCACCGACCGTCCTTGAGCTTCTTAAGCACTTATGTACGTTCGTTGCCCTGTAAAGACATAACTTGTGAATTAGATGTAGCCTTGCAATTTTTGAGTTTAAGAAGCTTACCCGTTGAGGTTGTTCTTTAACCTCCTTAGCTCCAAGATCTCAATAGCATGTTAAGCTTTTCAAGACTTTATATGCTAGAACACTTCAAGGACAATATATATGTGCATATAGTGTTTGGTCATCATCAAAAGCCATCACAAATAAGCATTTACTCAAGGAGGGGGTTCAACAATCTCCCCCTTTTTGATGAT
This sequence comes from Amorphophallus konjac, assembly GCA_022559845.1. Taxonomy (NCBI): domain Eukaryota; kingdom Viridiplantae; phylum Streptophyta; class Magnoliopsida; order Alismatales; family Araceae; genus Amorphophallus; species Amorphophallus konjac. The sequence continues at coordinate 238,477,128 of CM040126.1, forward strand.
GACAAAATACTACTTGCCTTACATAAACATATGACTTCAAAATGATTTAGCATTTACTTTGAATTCCACCTTAAACCTTCATATTAAGAGTAAAACACAAGAAGCATTGTTCAACTCTACATGCATCACATGAATTGCTCAATAAGCATTATAATAGTGAAATACAAGACCAGCCAACGATGTGAGATTGATGAGCAAAAACACGTTCCAAAGTACTTTGCCGACAACACAGGTTAAAGGTAAACAAGGTCTGAGTTCAAGGGCAAATTTCAAGATGCAATGCATGAGATGCAACTGAACACAACTTAAATGCAAACTGAAATGCAACAAAACTTAAATGCAACATTGCTAATGAACAGAAATATGATGAAATCACACATGCATGCAAGCACACAACACACATAAAATATAAGTAGCCGATTGCCTAGGCACACATATAGTACAAAATTTCTCCCCCTTTGGCATCATCAAAAAGGAGGGGGTGACAAGGGATAGGAAGTGCGCCATTCTGTAAGAGCATAGTCGTCTAATCATCATCCGGAGTCGGTGAGCTTGGCGGACGCCTAATATACTCCAAGACTTCTTCAAGCATGTGGGATTGATTAGCCAAAGTAACAGTAACATACTGAGAGTGCTCTTGATGAGATAGCTTCAGATCAGCGAGAGCATGTTGCATAGCCTCCATTGTCTCCCCATAATTGTCTAAACGATCATCAATAGTATCCAAACGGTCCATGAGCAGCTGAACCGTCTCGGAAGGCATCTCCTCAACAGGAATATGTGGCAGTTGCACACCGGCCTGTGCATCATCCTCATCCTCCTCCTCAGAACTGATTTCATGTGCCGCACTTTTCAATGTCCGGACCAAGTTACCATCTCGCAGTTCATAGCCCATATTATGACAAATGGAATGAACAGTAAATATATCAGCCTCTCTAATAGTTTGAGAAGATTCTTTGGAGAGGTTTATGTCCATATGTGCAAAGATAGCAGTAAGTGCGGCGGCATATGGAAGTGTTTTGTTCTTGTGCTTCATGCTGTTACACATATGTGCTAAAAACATAGCTGGGAAATTAACTGGAATACCACCCAAGAGATAGTAAAATAAAAACATATGAATCTCTGTTACTTTGTCATGGCCTCCTCCTCTCGGTAGCAGGATAGTAGTGATCATCCTGTGTAATATATGCTGCAGGGGAGGAAAATGGTTGGCGTTTAACCCAGTAAGAGAATTTTCACCTTTTTCTTCAGATGTCATCATTTGATAAACAGTTTCTTCAGGAACCATAATATCTCCAAATGTAAAGCCTTCATGAGGGAGATTAAATGCCACTCCTAAAAATTCTGTGGAGAGTATAACCCGTTTGCCATTTACCACAATAATCGGATGTTCCCCAGACATGGTTAAGTTGCTATAAAATTGATGCACCAAATTCGGATAAATGCGTCGATGTTCAGACATGAAGAAGTCCAAATTTGGCTGACTGCAAAGAACATCTGTTGAGTAGTGGTCAGCGGATCTAGAGGGGAGGGGTAAATAGATCTGCCCCTCTTTTCGCAATGCAACCCTCTATATATCTAGATAATGATAATAGCAGCGGAATATAACTAGCTAAACGAAGAACACAGTGATTTACTTAGCAGGATGATTACGCAATATAGATATTGAACCTAAGCATGCATCTAACACAAAGTAATCGCACAAGGAAACCACAACACACGAGATTTTAAGGTGGTTCGGACTGAATCCCCAGTCCTACGTCCACCCCTCACCAAATCCGGTGAGGCTCCACTAGTGCCACGCACTGAACCGCAAATCGGAAAGACCTCCGATTGCCTTCCTACTAACCACAGGTAGGGACGTCAACACCGCAGATCGGACAACTTCCGATTGCTGGGGGTCGACCCTTTCAGCTGGAGATCAAAAAACCAAGTTTATAGAACCAGGGGACCTAGGGGTCGACCCTTGTTCCAGAACATCCAAAAGGTTGATTAAAAAGGTCACTAAGTCCAAGAAAAAGTCAGGGGGTTTCAAGTTGGGTTTATAAAACATGAAAGGGAATCTTGTAAGGACAAGAATAAGAAAAACACAATACATTTAAGCTTAGAAACGACCCAAACCAATATGACCCTTGAGATCAAAAATAATGAACATCAAACCACAAGATTAAGGGTCAATGAGTTGAAGTGGATCTCACCGACTGTCCTTGAGCTTCTTAAGCACTTATGCACGTTCGTTGCCCTGTAAAGACATAACTTGTGAATTAGATGTAGCCTTGCAATTTTTGAGTTTAAGAAGCTTACCCATTGATGTTGTTCTTTAACCTCCTTAGCTCCAAGATCTCAATAGCATGTTGAGCTTTTCAAGACTTTATATGCCAAAACACTTCAAGGACAATATATATATGCATATAGTGTTTGGTCATCATCAAAAGCCATCACAAATAAGCATTTACTCAAGGAGGGGGTTCAACAGACCACTTAGCCTTGTTTTATTATATTGGCTGGAGAATAAAAGAAAGAGAGAGGGGCCGATCATCTGCTGCTCCCATGGCATATGGTTTGTATAAAAAAGGTGTGTGAAGGGTCTGCCACTTTGTGGTGTTCTTTATGGTTATTGGATTGATGCTCTTCTATGAGAAAACATGAAAACGAAACAAAAGGGAGGACCCCCCATGTTGCATGCTTTAGTCCTTGCATAGGAGAACCATAAAGCAAAGAAAAGAAAAAGAAAAAGAAAAAGAAATTGTAAAGGAAGAGGAACACGTGAGATGCATGTGTTAGCACTAGTTCTCTCATTTTCTCCATATCACTTCTCTCTACAGTTGTTCTCTCTCTCCTTCTCTATCTACAATTATTATCTCTCTCTCGTGAGGCCCTTTGAAAAAAAGGAATGGTAAAAAAAGAGTTAGAAAAAAATGATAGAAGGTTAAAAAAATAAAAAAATACATTTTGTGAAAGAAATAAAAAAAATATATAGCGAAAAAAAGAGATCAAAAGAAAAGAAATTAGAAAAAAATGATGAGAGAAAGTGAAATAAAATGAAATAGAAAATAAAAAAATGAGTAATTATTTTCAAGAAAAATATTTTGAGAAAAGGGAAGAAATAATAACAAGGTGAGAAATTAATAAAATTATATGACCCGAGATTTCGTCCCGCATCAGTTTGGTATCAGAGCAAGTTGCTCACTTGTTCTCACAAGTTCGGTCCTTGGTTAAGTCTGCTCTACCGAGAAGGGAGAATTTGAAGCTTTTAGTGCATCGTCCTTGAGATGGGGATGGGTGCGATACCCCACTTGAAGCTCCAAGTCCGTCCACCTCTGCCATCCGTCTTCGCCTCCACCGACGCCGCTACTTCTCTGAGCAAAGGCCCTAGGTTCGAGGTCGAACCTCTTCCAAGCGGAGGGGTTTGACGAGGATCGTAAGCAGTATGGACATTTATCAAATTATGTTTATTTTGAGTGTTTTATTTTATAGGTCACACTCGTAGGCTTAGGTGTGCTTTGAAGATATGTCACCATCATGTAATAAGTATGTTTGTGTCTTAAGTCTTCCCACGTGAATTATGAGAGATGTTAGGTGAGGTTTGATATTAATAGTCATGGATGTTAGGTGAGGTTTGACTAAGTTGTTCATGTGGAGAGTCTATATAAGAGTTGTAATCTTATGTTATGAAACAATGAAGTTAAGATGAGATTATTGGAAAATTATAAGGTGTGATGCCTTTGCCTCCGTGTTTGTTCTTCTCCGAGAAGGAGATGCCCATGGGTGAGAAGCCCCCCGAGTGAGATGCCCTGGGTGAGATGCCCTTTCTAGCCCACTCTTTCAATCCACCGTACCACACCCTCCCCACTTGTGGTCCCTAGCCCCCCCACTATACAAGCTGTAGTATTCATCATCTATTCTCCCCACACAAAGCAGTAACCACCCTCCCTCTCTCTACTCCCACTCAACCTCTCTCCCTGCACCTGGCCTGCGTCCACCTCACCGTCTCCCTGGGATCCAACACCTTGCAGCAACTTGGAGCCCACAGCCCTCTTGTCCACCTGCATCCCACTGGCAGCAACCATCTCCACCCCTCCAGCTCTTTCTCCCTCTAAACCACCCTTACACGGCCAACAACCTAGCCGAGACTCCCCTCACTTCTCACCCAGTCACACGATAGCTCACTCTCCGCACACATAGCCTAACGCGTGGGCCTCCTCTCTTCATCGGCAACGCCACCTCAATGCCACCTGCCGAGCACACCAACCCCCCCTGCTCCACCCTCTCTGTTCCCTTGGGCGGGCGTTCTCTCTCCCATGGCTCATCAGCCACCACCCCACCACTTCCTACCCAGCAGCAAAGCAGCATGTCGTCCCAATTCCTCTCTCCTCTGCCCCATCCCCACACCATGTGAGAACCAACCCCCACCCCTTCCGCCACAGGCCGTAGCCCATGCATGCAGCATGAGCAGGGGTGCATATATATATATATATATATATATATATATATATATATATATATATATACAAGAAGAGCCCCTCCCTCATCTCTCTCTCAAAGCCACGTCCCTCTCTCACCTGTTCTCTCTTAATTTTTGTTCACCATCATAACAGAGTCCTCTATCCTTGGCTCTCAGGCTTGTTTTCTCTCATTTGGTTGATGCTGTAGCAATAGAAGCAATGAAGGGCACGTGACCACTTAGCCTTGTTTTATTATATTGGTTCGAGAACAAAAGAAGGAGAGAGGGGCCGATCATCTACTGCTACCATGGCATATGGTTTGTATAAAAAGGTGTGTGGAGGGTCTGCCACTTTGTGGTGTTCTTTATGGTTATTGGATTGATGCTCTTCTATGAGAAAACGTAAAAACAAAACAAAAGGGAGGACCCCCCATGTTGCATGCTTTAGTTCTTGCATAGGTGAACCATAAAGCAAAGAAAAAAAACAAAAGAAAGTGTAAAGGAAGAGGAACACGTGAGATGCACGTGTTAGCACTAGTTCTCTCATTTTCTCCATATCACTTCTCTCTACGGTTGTTCTCTCTCTCCTTCTTTATCTACAATTATTATCTCTCTCTCGTGAGGCTCTTTGAAAAAAAAGGAATGGTAAAAAAAGAGTTAGAAAAAAAATGATAGAAGGTTAAAAAAAGGAAAAAATACAGTTTGTGAAAGAAATAAAAAAATATATAGCAAAAAAAAGCGAGCAAAAGAAAAGAAATTAGAAAGAAATGATGAGAGAAAGTGAAATAAAATGAAATAGAAAATCAAAAAAAAGGAGAAATTATTTTCAAGAAAAATATTTTGAGAAAAGGGAAGAAATAATAACAAGGTGAGAAATTAATAAAATTATATGACCCGGGATTTCGTCCCGCATCAAAGAGCAAAAGGACAATTTTCACAATGCATACATACAATATATTGTTATCATCAAAATCATCACCAAAGACAGAGAGGGAGTGCCACGAACCCAACCTGGTTCAACTAACCCAACAATGTGTGAAGAATTCTCTGACTTAGTGACACATAAGTTTGAAATGAGCTCTATGGGTGAGCTAAAATTATTTCTTGGGCTGCAGGTGACACAGACCAAAGATGGAACTTTCATCACTCAGTCCTAGTGTACAAGGGATCTACTGAAGAAGTACAAATTGGAAAACCTCAAGGAGATAACTGCATCAATGGGGACATCAACTAGTCTTGATGATGACCCAAAAGGTAAATTGGTTGACACCAAGTTGTACGGAGGTATGATCGGATCCCTTCTTTACCTTACTGCATCTAGGCCTGATATACAATTTGTTGTGTGTTTATGTGCTAGATTTCAGGCTAGTCCTAAAGAGTCACATCTTAGTGCTGTTAAGAGGATTTTTAGATATCTATCAGGCACCCTAGAACTAGGTCTTTGGTATCCTGCTAGGTGTGACCTAGACCTAATAGCTTACATTGATGCAGATTATGCTGGGTGTCGGATTGATAGGAAAAGTACTAGTGGGTATAGCCAGTTCTTAGGTGCTTGTCTAGTGTCTTGGGCATCCAAGAAGTAACATATTGTTGCTCTATCCACTGTTGAGGCATAATATGTCGCAGCAGGGAATTGTGCAGCCCAGGTACTGTGGATCAAGCACCAACTCACTGATTATCAGATAAAATTGGGATGCATCCCAATTTTATGTGACAATACTAGTGCTATATATTTGACTAAAAATCATGTTCATCACTATAGGACTAAGCACATAGAAATTAAACACCATTTTCTTAAAGATGAAGTAAGCAAGAATGAAATTGAACTGAATTTTATTGAAACTGAAAAATAGATTGCTGACATTTTTACTAAACCTTTGGGAAATGAAAGATTTAAATTTTTAAGAAGAGAATTAGGTTTATGTAAATTTCAGCATGATGATTAATTCTGATTTCATTCTTGAATTGATATTTGGATTAGTTCTGAGAATGATTGTGTGTCAGCCTGTCTTTAAATTTCTGAATAAATTTCTGATCTTTTTGAGAATGGTTCAATATCTGGTTGTCGGTAATGTCTGAATAACTGTTCTAGTTCAATCATGCATCACACTGTAATTTGAATAACAATGTTGTGTCTAGATAAGCTGTTAAATAAAAATACATATAGACAGCGGGAGCTTTTTAGAAGAAGATTGCATGTCCATGCTGCATTGCTTTGTCAGGGAGAGTCTGGTACAGTCTTGTCTGAGTTTGATCTGTTCAAGATACTCAGTTAGCGTTCAGATCATTTTTTTTCAATCAAATTCTCTCTTCAGAAATAGAAACTTTCATCACTTAGTCTACTCAATTGTATCAATTGGCATCACTTGGATCCATTTCTATCATTTGGTGTCATTTCCATTTCTTGATATCCCTCAAGAGCTGTCTCTGTGCTTCAATGGCAATTCCCTTATTCTGAATAGATGACAGTATTGCAAACAGTTCATTATCTTAAGCAGCAACCATCATATGTCTTCTACTATAAGAATCATGTTTGCTTCATGAATGAACTGACGGTTTAATCTTAATAAACTGTAGAGTTTAAAGACTGCACATAGAAAATAGGGTGGTGGAAAATTGGTTATAGCTCTCAACCTTCTTCTCATGATTGTGACATATAAGATCCTTACAGTATCTGAAAATGAAAGACTTTGTGAAATCTAGGTTGAGAAACTCACATAGTGTATTGTTTTTAAACAAGTCACTTTGAGAAATTAAAAAGGCATCAAATAGAAAAGCATTAGTAAAAGAAATGAATAAATCAATTGACAGAGCAATGACTAAACTACACTGAGAAACTGAGTACTCCATCAATCAAATGGAGAAAAATTCATGTCATGAAGTGCTTCATGTTAACTCTGTTTACATGATCAAACGTGTAGAATTGGTTTCACTGAGTAGCCGAGGGTACTGGCATCTGATAAAAGTGTACCCTTATGCAAAAAGGTGTAATCATGACTGATGTTTTTGATCAGAGATAGATGTGATATTTTGTGCTTAGTAACTAGGGGTACTGGCATCTAACCCACATGTACCCTTAATGTCAAAGGCATAGATGATACCTGTCTGTTCAACAAGCTCGGTTCTAAAATCAAAATTGAAAAAGGTTTGCTGTAATGCTTGCAATTCCAGTTTTACTAAGTGTCAAATTGTTTAACATCAATACATATCCTAGTTACTCCCATAGATATTCATTGGTCCTAAAATCAGTAGGATACAGTTTTGACCAAGTCTATCATGGTTATGTGACTTAGGTTCATTGCTATAAACGGGGACTGCAACCTTATCTAAGAGATTCAGTGAATATTCTTTACCTTTTATCACTATTAAACCAGACATTTGTCAAGAATGCATAATCTTGATTCTTATGCCTGAAGACTTTCCCTATTATCTACTTATATACTGAACTATTGCACAAGGTGTTACTTTGTTCCCTTCCTCCTCTGGTTACCTTTTTCCTCTTCCACAGTATTTCTCACTCCTTGTTTGCTGATGGCAAAGAGGGAGAGAAAATGGACTTCGTGGTATTTTGATTAAGGGGGAGTTGTATTTAGGATAATATTATTAAAAGGGGAGACCATCTTCAGGGGGTAGATGTGTTTGGGAAGTGTATCTAGTGTTAGGAGTGTTTTGGGGGAGAGTTTCTTCAGGGGGTAGAGATACTTGGCATGTTCAGAGGGAGAGCATATTGGTAACAGATGGATCATAAATGGTTTGGCTATGGCAAAAGAGGAGATTAGCATTCTAATCATTGTCTACATTTCACTCTTTGTTAGGTCTGCATCTGTGTGTCTGTTTGTTGCATTGTTTGACTGTGCTTTATGATAAATACGTCTTATATTGGATTAAACTTGTCTCATCAAAATATATCATAATTGTGGGTGTTGCCATCATCAAAAAGGGGGAGAATGTTGGGTCTCCTCTAGAGTTGATCAGCAGTATGAAGACTACTGTGTGTTGATTGTGTTTTGAATGATTGGCAACAGTAGAGTTGCCTTGGTTGACTATATAGTTGACTGTGGTAACTTTATCTTGACCATGGTAATATTATGTATTTTGATGAATTTTTTATATGACAGATCTTTACATAAAACACTTCTGCACCTTCATACTGTATTTAGCTAAGGTCAGGCTAGCACTGCATAGGTCCGTGCATGTGGTCAGTGTGACCATCTCAGGTCGGTGCTAGTCACTATTGAATGAATAGTCAGGTCAATGCATACACAGATTCATTTAGTCATTTCATCAAATAGTTTGCATACATGAGCATTTCTGTTCTTAAGGTCGATGCATGTTTCAGAAGTTCATCACTGAGGCCAGTGTCAAGTTCTCATCAGGTTGGTGCATGCATCAGGCATGGTTAACTAACGTCTGTCCATATGCTCATGAGGTCGGTGCTAGCCTGTTCTGCATTGTGCATAAAGTTCGGTGCAAGTTTAGGTGTCAAAGGCTCAAGGTCGGTGCATACTCGAAGTCGATGCACGTCTTCACTAGCAGCATATTAGGTTATTGCATGCTTTGCATCGCACATAACCAAGGTTGGTGCATACTTGTCTTATGCATTTTGGAGGTCGGTGCAGTGTCTTGCTCTAAGTAAGGTCGGTGCAAGTAGTGCCTCACGCATACTTGAGGTCGATGCTAGTTGCGTTGATTCTTTTAAGTGAGGTCGGTGCTAGTTGTTGTTTCTACTCAGTGAGGTCGATGCTAGCTAGTTACCTATCTGCATAAGTCAGGTCGATGCCAGTCATCTTGTTTGCATCAGAGTTGGTGCTAGTCTAGCCACCTGCATACCAGGTCAACGCTAGTTAGCTTTGTCTGCATGTAAAGTCTGTGTCATGCATTAGAGTCAGTGCTAGCCTACATTTCTTTATGAACTGAGGTCGACGTTAGTAGCCACTAAGGTTGAAGCTAGTATGCATTCTTATGCACTGAGGTCAGTGCTAGTATGAAGAGTTCATGAACTTAAGTCAGTGCTAGTCATGCATATTGGTCTAAGGCAAGGTAGGTGCTAGTGGCATTTTTCATGCTGAAGTTCACAGAGTCCTTCTGTGATTGTTGTCTGAGCACTCTATGCCATAGTCTAAGCATCGTATTAGAGCGTGTGTCTGATCATCATCCATGTGTTTTATTTTCACTATCTCAGTCAACATTTTATGAATATTCACTATGCCTGCAAGGTATTTGACGAGAAGACTTTTTCTAAAAGTGCAGGAACTTAAGGACGCGCGCGATCCATTAAGTGGCGTGTGATCTAAGGCAAAAGGTGAAACACTATTTTTGACACGTGGAAAGCAACCAAACCAAGATGCAGCCACGTGGCCATCTCAACTCAGATCTGAATGAACTTTTGGGCGGGAAACGTGTTTTCCACGCGCTCATCATCTGCTGTATTATAAAAGGGGGCAGATCACCCAATCTCAGAAGACACACACAGAGAAAGGGAGAAATATCAAGAACCAGAGAATAAGAGCAAAAAGAGAGAGAGCGAACCTGAGAAGAACCCTGAGAGAGAATTTGAGAAGAGCTAGTCAATCGAAGAAAAAGAGGAGCTTTGAAAGAAGAGCAGAGCATCGTTAGAAGGGTGTGAGTTTGAGTATTATGCAAGTTGTTGTTTTCGGCTTCTTGGTTCAGTACCAGAGCCGATTTGCTCTTTGTGAGAGCTATAGCTTTTGTTTTGCTTTTCTATTTTTCAATTTCCACTTTGAAATATTATTTTACAAGCTGTGTGTCAGCGGACTGGGCAAGCTGTAATCCCCAGCGGTAGAGGAGGATTCCTCTGATAGCTTAAGCTGTAAGGCTCAGTGTATGTTGGGAAGTTTTTCCCGAAGCTGTGGATCAGCAGATTGGAAGCTGTGAATCAGCAGTGAAGCCACACTTGGGTTAAGTGTGGGGTGGATGTAGATCTCTGGAAGAGATCGAACCACCTTAAAATTTCATGTCTCCGTGGTTTGTCTAATTGTGTTGGCTATGCTCCATTTCATTGACTGCCCGAATTAATTGCTAGACTTGTTGTGTGTTTGTGATTGCTGCATATATACGTCTGGCTATTATCGTGCCTCTTTTGGTTGACATATTGAGTATTCAAGAGAGTGAAGAAGGTATATCAAAAGGTACTGCTCGAAGGATAAGTTAGTCTTATCTGAAAAGTGGTTTATCTTGCGTGAGGAGACTCGTTGAGTTCAACCTCCGCCAAGTACCTTTTCACATCTCATCTATCTGGAATTTAGTTCTACTGCTGTTGTGATTTACTTGTCTATTTGAATTAACTCATTCTCTCTATTGATAGATTCCATAACTCTGTGCTTATTTTGAAAGTTACATACTACTATTAATCTCTTGTTCGAGTGATTTTGTGTCTAAATTGGCTGTTCTGATAAAGCAATTTTTAATTCTACATTTGTTGCTAAAGTTTGGTATCAAGTTAGGGGGAAGATCTATTCATCCCCCCTCTAGATCTATATCACCCTTGTGTAGCTCGGGACTTGGGAGAGGTGGGCTTGGTCCATCATGGTGGGTGAGGGTAGGAAGGAGTGGGTGGTAAGTGATGTGGGTGGGCCACATGGGTTCCCGGGCTCCCATTGGGAGGGGTCAAAAGGATCAACATAAGTGTACCCGGGGAAAAGGAGCTCTAAGTTCATCTCATCAACCTCAAGGTCCTCACAATATGATGGTGGATCATCCTCCTCTAATGAAATAATTGGGCCGAAGTATTTGGTGGGTGGGTCGGCCATGAGGGGATGGCTTGGCTTTCTACCCGATATACGGGACTCCAATTCGAAGATGAGGTCGGGCTCATCGGGTGTTGGGAGGAATAGCAGAAGGTTGCTAGTGTAGCAACCAACGGTGCAAATTGAGGTGATAGACTCGACACATAGGTTTAGGAGGTCAAGGCTCCTAGGTTGGTTGGCCACTGCGGTCAACATGCCGGTCAACTTCATTTGCCATACTAAGCCCTTAAGAAGATCCCCTAATGTCTCCACTTGGTAAGATGATTGGATGGTGGTGTGATAGGAGAGGGGCACTAGAGGGAGGTGTCGCTCCATGGGTAGAGGGTATGAATGCAAGCTATGAACGATAGGGTACTACCTTGAGCCTTTAAGTAGGGGCCCATCTATGGTTGTAGTGCCATGTGTGAAGGTTTGTGGCTCTTGATGGTCCAGGATATGTGAAGTGGGGGAGGTTTGAGGTTCTTCCTCACCATTGGTGTGCACTTGGGTTTCCTCGAGGGTAGGGGAGATGATCTCCTCTACCAAGGGGATGGGAAGGTCTTTTGTGGGAGGGGTGATGATGATCGGCGCATGGTGCACCCAGGGTGGTGGGCAAAGGGGGACTTGGGCTAGGATTGGGAGGGGAAGTAGTGGAGGCCTAGGACATGGTAGAGTTGGGGTAGGGAGTGGGAGATGGGTTGGGTGAGGAGGCTTGGGTTGGTTGTTTTTGGGAGGTGTGTCCCTTTTACGGGACGATGGAGGGGTAGTGGCGGAGACCAAGGGGGTTTGTGGGGTATGGGTTTGGTGAGGGGTTTTGGGTTGGGGGGTGGTGGACATCATGGGCCTAGGTGGAGGGGTGGACATAGGGTCTACTTGGGTTTGAATGGTGGGGGTTGGGTGAGTGAGTGTGGGTTGGGGGGTGGTGGCCCTTATGGGGGGAACCGGGTCGGTTAAGGGGCTATTGCCCTTGGGGTTGGCCAGCTGTGGAGGGGTGGAAGTGGGTTGCCCTTGGTTTTGAGGAGAATTGGTGGGGGTTGGGTGGTTGAGTGTATAGGTGTTGGTCGGGGTAGGAGGTGATGGGTGTTGTGGAGGTTGGGCTTTTATGGTGACCTTGAACTGGCCGGGAGAGAAAGGAGGAGTGGTAGTGCTCCTCGGGTAGGAAGGGGAAGGTCGGGGAGAGCAGATCTTTCTAAGTTCCTTTTTCATCTCATCCCATGAGGAAACGGGCTCTTGCCTCATAACCCTCTTTAAGCCCACTATGTGTTCCCACTTACTCTTGGCTTGACCCCGAAGTCATCCTTTGGCCATGCGGACTCTCTTGGGTCCATATACCCAAGTCCTCTCAAAGTGTTTTCCCAAGGTAGCCTCCCACTTTAGATAGGCTCTAGGGCTCGATCCGTCAAAGTGAAGGTCTTCATCTAGAATGATGTCCAAGAGTAGTGGGTTGATCGGACCCTTGTGGAGGGCCGAGTTGTATGGAATTGACCAAAGAGGGGTAGCCATGATGACGCACCGGTTGATGAATGCAAATGTGCCCTAGGACTAGACTTAGTAGAGACAAGTCTAAAATTTGCTCTGATACCACTTTGGGGGTGATAGCCACTAGACCGATGCACCTTGGACCTAGACTTGCAAGCAATCAACCTTGAGCGGCGAAGTCACTCTAGCGGACTGACTCGCGTAGCACTCACGGTTGCTCGTAGGCAAACCAGCGATGGTGGGAAGGGTCTGAGGTGGGACCTTGACATTTCGAGGTAAGGCTAGCTTAGGATGGACCCCTAAGAGCCTGGGATGCCCAATTCCATGGGCGGCCAGCACGCCAAGGGCGTGGGATGTAAGGGGCTGCTCTTGCCTCGCTCTACGGTGGTCACTCGATGTATGAGAAGTTGGAACGGGCACTCTCTCATCGTCTGACAGAGCTAAGAAGTAATATTAATTAAGCAAGATAAACCAGAAATTAGGGGGGGCACAAAAGCTCACCCGATCAGTGTGAAGACGCCGATCCTAGCCGAAGACGATGGCGAGCGGGGAGGCGTGGGTATGCACCCGCACGCCGTGCCGATGTAGCTTCGGATGGCGACCTGCTAGTACAATTACTACGCCCTCGCATAGGGGTTGGACTGAGAGTGGGGGAAATTATATTACATCCAAACACTACCTCTCGCAGGGAGGGGCTTTAAGCTGGCCAGGCGGGGGTGGGGGAAACTAAGCAAAAGCCGAATTACCAAACTGCTGAACTGTGCTGGTCTTGGCCGCTCTGGATCAGTAGGATATGAGGTCGGTGTTGTACCGCCATGGACTCCTCCGACTGCTGGTGATGATGGGACCAGCGCCAAAACATCTTGGGTTGGCCCAGGAAGATGCCCAAATTTCTGGTTTGCTGACGGTGGTCGAGGAGGGGTCGGGACCAGGGCTGGTTGGACCTAGCTCTAGATGTCCCAAAACTTTTATTGCTGGAAGAAGTGGCTGCCACAAACACTCCCGGGGTCCAATGAGAATGGGACCAGAGCCGTTGTGATCATGGACGAGTCCTCTTCGATCAGAGACCAACGAGGTCACCGGAGGACGTCGGAGTAGACCGCGAGAATCAGAATGGTGGGATGGGTCAGATCTAGCTCAGGGGAAGCTGACCTGCGCACTCCGGGGAGAAAATTTGGAAATCTGTGCTCCGAGATCCAAATGGCTCCCTTCTTGTTGGTACTGATAGAGGGCTTGGAGGAGAAGACCCCAACCAAAAATCAAGTCCAAAGTCATGCTGGAGCAGCCATGGTCGCTTCTTCTCTTGGCCTTAGGTTCCCCACCGGAGCAGTTCTACGCAGTCGGGGGAGATTGGCTCCTCTGGGAAGCAGGGACCTTGGATGATGGCGAGACCACCTCGCCTGTGAAGCTGCTTCAAAGAGCTTTCCAACAGTGTATGATACACCACCAGAAGATGCGGGATGAATATGTAGCAGACTCTACACTGTCTGCGACCTGGGAACTACAAGTTGAGAATGGTAGATGTGGTGATGGGGGTGGGCGACCAGATGGCAGGGGGATGGGGGCTGGAGCTTGTGGGATGTTGCTGGAGGGGTCTAGGGGTGATGGAGGGAGTGTGGGGGCTGCTGGAGCAGAAGCTGGGGTGGGAGAGAGAGGGCTGCGGCCAGGGTAGAGAGGGAGAGAGGGTGGGGTCGCAGATTGGCTTGGAGGGAGATTTCTCCCTTGGTTTGAATGGGTGGTTAATGGGGCGACTTAATTCTGTTATTGGGGAGGGGAAAGGGTGTGTTGGGGAAGGGAAGGGGTGCTTGGGGAGAGGGGATTCTCCCTTGGGATGGGGAGAATGACTCTTAGGGTTGAGGAGGATTTAATGGGGAAGTTAATGTATGTAGGGAGGTGAAAGGGTGGGTGATGTGGCATGTTGGGAGTGGATGAAGTGGAGGAGAGAGGGATGATGTGGCAGATGAGGTGGACAGTGGGGAAGCTGAAGGGGCAGGTGCGCCCAAGAGAGAGAGAGGGAGGGGGAAGAGAGAGAGTGGGGTTGCCCCCTAGAGAGAGAGAGAGAGGGGGGGAGGGAGCTTCTCACTCCAAAAACTCACTCAAATTTTGGAAATACTTCAATAATTCATTTTTCATTATTCTACAAATGAGGGAGAGGGGGCCTATTTATGGGATATTTTCCATGACCAAGATAACCCTGAACTAACAAACTAATGACTCAACTGTATAAGGGAGGGGCGCCCCTGGGCCTAGCCCACTTAATTGGGCCCAATAACCAATCTTATCAACTTAATGACACTCAACTTAGGTAAATGACTCACTGACCTAGGTACTTGACTCAAATAAAAAGAAAATTACATAATTGTGACTGAAATAAAATATAAAAATTACATGACTTGACTCATAAAAATGTGACTAACATCATGGGGCACTGCCGGTAATCAACACGATCCTCGAAAAATGTGGAATGGTCGAGGATGTCCCCATCACAAACGCCTGGCTCCAAAAAGGGGGGCAGTATCCTCCATTGACCGAGTCCCTCCCAGACATATTTTCAGCCCTCATGTCCATCGGTGCACTCCAACTTCTTTTGGAACGGCCTAATTGGAACCCGGCCGTCTATTAGTCCAGATATTGCATGTTCCACCGACAGCCCGGGCACACAATAGTCATGCTTCCAATTCCGAGATTTTGTTTATGATTTACATGAAGGGCAGCGTATAGACTGGGATGAAATGCATAAGGTTATCACCGAAATCAAGGAAAATAGAAGGCAAGCACCGAGGCAGGAGGTGCAGCAGTAAGCACCGCAGCAACAACCACATCCACAGCCACAGTAGTAGTAGCCTGCACAGGATCTGGGAATCCATCAAAATCCCATGCCGAATCATCCACCCACTCCGCAGCCTCAACCACCGGCACTGGCTTAGGTCAACCTTGTTCAACGCCTAGCTCCCAACGCCGACTGGTCTTATGACGACGAGTCTTCGGTCCAGCGGGTCATGGCCCTTCACCATACCTACCGCAACCCTCATTGTAGCATGCAACATTTCAGAAGATCTGCTAAGGCCTACCCCCACCACCATTGTAGCATATGATAACTCAAGAATGCTGTGCCACGCGGTGGTCACTATTCAAGCTGAACTTGGGCTACTCACAATGCCCATCGAATTTTTTATGCTCGACATCGACCCCATGTTCAAAGCCATTCTGGGTCGACCATGGATTGATAATCTTAATGCTGTGCCATCCACTGCTCATCAATGTCTCAAATTTCCTTTTCAAGGGAGGGTGGTCAAGGTCAAAAGCATTTCCACGGTGCAGTCAGTCAAAGCCATTTCAGAGAAGATCTTACCAACACTCTGTCCCAGTAATCGGCCTGTTATTTCAGTGCTTGACCTTAACTTTCCCTGGGCATATGCACCACGCAAGCCAGTTGTCGTGCAGGTGAATGTCAAGATAAAGCCCAAGATAAGGGATTCTAAGGGCTAAAAGATCATACTAAAGCTAGGCTATCAGCCGGGGAGAGGTCTTGGCACTCAGTTATAGGGGCGGACCAAGCCGGTCCCCAAGGGTAGAAAAATGAGTAGGAGGGGCCTCGGTTATCGAGAGTCCTCATTATCAGTTCTGGGAGACTCAAGGCCATTGACTTGGGACTACCGTCAGCACTTTATCGGGGCCCTCTCCAGCCCGATACTTTGAATGCCCCGCCAAGTCAGCTCGAGAAAGAAGATATTGCTTGCATAGTTGATGGCCCGCCATTGATGCGTGGGGGGCCCATTGATGACATGGAAGATTTTAGTGAAACCTTTGAAGGATGTTCTATGTGTAGACACGCCAAAATTGACGTTACTGTGAGCACATCTCATATTACCTTGTAATGCCCCAATTTGACCCTCAAATTACCTTTGTTTGAGTGGTTTTTCTCACTTTTCTTGGATTTCTCCCTTTTTTCTCCCTTTTCTTATTTTTCCTATTTTCTTGGATTTTTCTAGATTTTCTGGGCATTTTTCTCTATTTTTATGAATTTTTCGGAATTAACGACTTGAAGAGGGGCGTCATTTCTTTTTAAGAAAATTAAAAGAAAATAAAAGAAAATTAACGACATATAGTGAGGGCGTCCATTTCTCTCAAATTCCTATTTTTCTATAATTTTCAGAAGTTTTTTCGGAATTTTTTGGAATTAACGACCAAGAATAGGACGTTACCTTTATTTTAAATAAAATAAAAATCAAAAAAATTGAAGAGACGACGTAGAGGAAGGGCGTCAATTTCAATTGATTATTTTATTAATATTTTAAAATAAAGGTCCGGCAAGCTGGGAGGGCTCGGAAGGGCTAAAAGGAGTGTGGAGGCACAAAGAAATAGAAATAGAGTAGGACAACCAACAATTAACAGAAATGAATAAACAACTACGATAGAGTCCAGTCCAATAGAAAGTACAGTCTAAAGCAGTAAAACGTACCACATGCCAAGTAAACACTCGGCCCGGCAAGCTGGCAACTAAGAACCTCCGCACAGCACCCTCGAACCTCGAGGCAGAACCGCCGCACCTGAAACGCAGGGGTGAGCCTCCTGTCACTGGCCTAGTAGGGATCCCGCGGAACCCCAACTGAGAAACAACGGCAGCAGGAAAGCTACACTAGCAAGACGGCAACAGAAAGAAGTACCCACGAAAGCAGGAAAGTAACTACGGTGGCCGACAAAACCTCGGCTCTACAGCTACTCCTACTGTACCGGAAAACACCACCTATTCTCCCGTCGGGGGACAACCAAGCCACGCGCCCGAGCACCCCATCTCATGATCGGGGACCACCAGACACGAACCGCCCTAGTCCTGCTACTAGGAAAACGCCACGCTACCTGCGTAGCGGAGGCCTGCCCTCCGAAAAAGGGCCTGAGCCAAAACCACACGGTCAGGAAACACGGTCACGACCTCACCGTCGTGAACACAACACTGTCTGGGGAAAGGCTCACGGTGACACTCACCGAAAACCCCAGACCTCGACTCCGGGAACACTCCTGAAACCACTCATGAAGTCCCGTCCCGCGGACAGAAACAAAACACGGTGCACGACAACTCACGTCATGTGACAGGAGCACCACCCACTAGAAGAACGACCGGCTGCGTCCCCTGACGTCTTACACCGTGTCACAAGTGTCTAGCTACGACGCCCCAGGCGTGAGACTCAGACACACTCAGTAACCAGTACCACAGAACAAGGACTAGTTGGGGTCGCGCCTGCCGGCGCTGTCCGACGCCCCCAACCTCGTGTGCACACTCAGACCATACGCTCTAGGCCTGTCCTCTAGCTGGTATTTCTCCCTAAACCCGGACTCAGAAGTACGCGGGGGCCCTGCGGTAACCAGCCTACTCACCGCTTCTCTCGGGTACGCCGCTCAGCCACTCCCAGGCGAGCCAGCACACGCGTGCCGTGGGAAAGCTACGACTAGTGGTAGGGTCACAGAACGTGGACACTGAAACCACGCACGCACTCATTATGAGTAACACGGAGTAACAGGTGGCACGACGCCACAAGACTCTGGACAGCCCACTAAACCTACAAACCCAACGGCCTTTGAGGCACAAGACTCGAGGTCAAGCCCGTTGCACATGACAGCACTGAGCCGTCAATCTGGCCTAATCCCTAGGTCCAAAACCACAATGCGATAACTCACGGGGACACTAATCACAGTAAACGGACCTCCGGACGCCCAAAGACACGGTCACAGAACTCCACGGGGTGTCCGGAACACACACGGCCCAAGGGGAGCACGATCAGCCGCAGACCGCCGCCCCGGGCAGCCCGGCTGGTCACCTCCAAGAACGTGCTACATGTTCATAGCGCGTTCAGTCAGAACGCGCTATACACACCTAGCGCGTTCAACAAGAACGCGCTACAGGTCCATAGCGCGACCAGACCAGGTCGCGCTATGATCCTATAGCGCGACAACAAGAACGCGCTGGGGCTGTAAGGCGCGACCCGAACCGCCTTACTGTTCATCTTCTCCGATGAACGCGCCCCGTCGGGGCAGCGCGACCATCAAGAACGCGCTACCTGAGGGTAGCGCGTTCTCAGTCCGCGTCCGAAACACGGTGAGAACCACGGAGAAATCCATTCCACGCCCCGATCACCCCCGGGTGATGGGGAAACAAAGGGAGAAACATTCCCCAACCTCCCTAGCACTGAAGGGAACCATTTAAACCCCAAAAACACGATCAAAACACAGGATTCGGCTCACTCCCCAAAAACATGCATTTTTCCCAAATCACCCCGTTTAGCCCGCTCGGCTCACCACGACCTACGAAACTCGCGGGAATTGAAGTACACGGGTTGAGGGTCCATCTCCCTACCTCCACCGAAGATTCGACGCACCGTGGACACCGATCGACGAAGAAAACACCGCTTAAACCCTCGCCGGTTCACGATCCCACGAACTGCCTCCACCACCGCGATCCTCATCCCGTACCCATCGCTCCACGCCCCACGAGCCACGCCGCCCCGCCCTCGCCGCCTCCGTCGGCCGCCCGGAGTGAGAGGGGGAGAGGAGAGAACGTGAGAGAAGAGAGAGGGAGGGAAGAGAGAAATGAGATGGGGAGAGAGAAAAAGGAGGTTATTATATAGAAAATCTAGAAATTCTCGAAAATACCGAAAAATAGAAAATCACATTTCTGCGATCCTCGGAACACACCGATCGCAACGGTACCACTCTCGCCCTGGTGAACAGCCCCGTTCACCCGTAACGAGGTTCCGAAGGAATTACCGAAACACACACCGGGAATCGGAAAACACACGCGGAAAAGCCGCGGAACGCTTCCGGGCCTCCGAAACAACTCCGGATCGCGCCGATCCGAACACGAAAGATGTCCGAAACGAAATTTCGGGCACTTTGGAGTCGGACACTCTGAAAAACCAGATCCAGGACCCAAAAACAAGGATCCGAAAGATCCAGGGCATTACAGCCCTCCCCCCTTACAAGAATTTCATCCACGGAATTCAGGACTAACACCAAGTCACAGGGGAAAAACGCCGTAACCCACTGACAACGCCGTCAGAACCCCAACATAGAAAAACCTGAATTCTCGAAAAAGCACCGATCATGAGGGATACAGCCAGACCATAATCACGAATAATGCCATGCTCCGCACACCGCGCACACACTGGCCACCAGAGCAGACATAACACAAGAGCACAAGTCTGGTATCACCTCAGACACACGGAAACCACTCACGGCATCACTGCCACCCTCTCACTCGCCGAGGGAACGCAACCCTCGCCACAAAACCAATCCACCGGTCAACACCCATGCTCGGTGGACCAACCAAACGTCAGCTTCACAACCCGCTGATCGGTCTCACACCCTGCACCAGGGGCAACCAATCACTGAGCTTCCACCAGCTCACACCTCAGAAACGGCCACCATCCTATCTCATCGGAACCTTTATCTCAATCAATCCAAGAGGACGCTTGCTAATCCCGACTCCCGCTCTTACCACAGAGCCACGGGACACACAACCTCTTACAATCGATGGCACACTTCTCCAAAACACGATCTCATCCACGAACGCAACCTCCAACGCAAGAACAGGGTACTCATGCGGCAACCTCGCCAGCACATTTCCCCAACTCTCCACCTGCCAGTGCCATGAACCACAATATCTCAAGCAACGGCACGGCAACATGTCTCACGCCACCGGAGACAACGCATATCAAGGAACCAATCCTCCGCTGCTCTGCACTTCCTCAGAAATCCGCCCGCAGCAACCAACGTCACGATCCGCACACCCTGACACACATGCAGAGCCACTACAACAACAACTCGGGATCCACCAACTCGACAACCATCTAACCCTGCAGACTCCGATCCTCCACACATCGAAACCACAACACCAACCGCAAATCTCGCGCACACCGCCCAACCGGCATTCGTCCTTCCAGAACCGTGCCAACACCCTTACACATCAGGGAACAGGCAACACTTCTCACAGGCAACCACCTTACCAAAACACGGGTCACGTCTCGCACGGACTTCATGGCACACGAGGCCAACCAATCCGAACACACAATGCAAGACGACGAACCTTAACCAACCACGATCTCCTCCAACCCAGGGCACCTTCCAGCACCAAGGAAACCATCACTTTCGTCAGGTCAGCTCCTCCGACACACTCAGCGAGTGTCACGTCGGATCACAATCATAGCATCTCTCGATGCACGACCACCACAATTCCCCAAACTATAGTACGCCCCGCCAAGAGCCGCAATACGAGCCATAATCGGCAATCGCCAACGTTCATCCTCGAGTCCCGTACTCACCGTGGAGCCTTCACATCTCAAGCCAACTCCAGGGTGAACACAACCCATTCACACGCAAGAGCGCAGGAGCAAAGACTCACCGGGACATCTCTGCCAAATCCTGCCTCGAAATCAAGAACATCCTCCGCTCACCCGAGCACACCTCTCGATCAGAACACCTCAGGAGCTGGACAAACCTCAAGCTGGAGTGGCCAACACTGACAGCAGCTCCCTCAGAGCACGCTCACGGCCACTTAACCATGAAAAATCCTCTCCAGCCACCTGACCACGCCGCAGATTCCTCGAAGGCAGCACCGCGAGCTCACACCTGCCAGCAACCTCTGCCCAACGCAGCACAACCACGGCCACCAACCAAGGGAGAAAGCCCTCGACCTCGATCCGCAGACCCCGCGCCGGCACGAAAGCCGTGAACAACAACCACCTTCACAGCGCCGCACAGCGCACTCAAACTCTCAAGCGAGAAACAAAGCGGAAAACATGCACGAAACCCTATGCCAACTGCTGACTGTACTGGACCTTACGGACTCTGATCACTGCAATATCTCGAATTCCTATGTACGTCCACAACCACTACTCTGATACCAGCTGTGACGGCCCGAGAATCCGATTACCGGGAAGGCCCGATAACCCGAGACTCGAACCGCTGCCCACGAGCCGGGAGGGCTCGGAAGGGCTAAAAGGAGTGTGGAGGCACAAAGAAATAGGAAATAGAGCAGGATAACCAACAATTAACAGAAATGAATAAACAACTACGATAGAGTCCAGTCCAACAGAAAGTACAGTCTAAAGCAGTAAAACGTACCACATGCCAAGTAAACACTCGGCCTGGCAAGCTGGCAACTAAGAACCTCGCACAGCACCCTCGAACCTCGAGGCAGAACCACCGCACCTGAAACGCAGGGGTGAGCCTCCTGTCACTGGCCCAGTAGGGATCCCGCGGAACCCCAACTGAGAAACAACGGCAGAAGGAAAGCTACGCTAGCAAGACGGCAACGGAAAGAAGTACCCACGAAAGCAGGAAAGTAACTACGGTGGCCGACAAAACCTCGGCTCTACAGCTACTCCTACTGTACCGGAAAACACCACCTATTCTCCCGTCGGGGGACAACCAAGCCACGCGCCCGACCACCCCATCCCACGATCGGGGACCACCAGACACGAACCGCCCTAGCCCTGCTACTAGGAAAACGCCACGCTACCTGCGTAGCGGAGGCCTGCCCTCCGAAAAAGGGCCTGAGCCAAAACCACACGGTCAGGAAACACGGTCACGACCTCACCGTCGTGAACACAACACTGTCTGGGGAAAGGCTCTCGGTGACGCTCACCGGAAACCCCAGACCTCGACTCCAGGAACACTCCCGAAACCACTCACGAAGTCCCGTCCCGCGGACAGAAACAAAACACGGTGCACGACAACTCACGTCACATGACAGGAGCACCACCCACTAGAAGAACGACCGGCTGCGTCCCCTGACGTCTTACACCGTGTCACAAGTGTCTAGCTACGACGCCCCAGGCGTGAGACTCAGACACACTCAGTAACCAGTACCACAGAACAAGGACTAGTTGGGGTCGCGCCTGCCGGCGCTGTCCGACGCCCCCAACCTCGTGTGCACACTCAGACCATACGCCCTAGGCCTGTCCTCTAGCTGGTATTTCCCCCTAAACCCGGACTCGGAAGTACGCGGGGGCCCTGCGGTAACCAGCCTACTCACCGCTTCTCTCGGGTACGCCGCTCAGCCACTCCCAGGCGAGCCAGCACACGCGTGCCGTGGGAAAGCTACGACTAGTGGTAGGGTCACAGAACGTGGACACTGAAACCACGCACGCACTCATTATGAGTAACACGGTGTAACAGGTGGCACGACGCCACCAGACTCTGGACAGCCCACTAAACCTACAAACCCAACGGCCTTTGAGTCACAAGACTCGAGGTCAAGCCCGTTGCACATGACAGCACTGAGCCGTCAATCTGGCCTAATCCCTAGGTCCAAAACCACAATGCGATAACTCACGGGGACACTAATCACAGTAAACGGACCTCCGGACGCCCAAAGACACGGTCACAGAACTCCACGGGGTGTCCGGAACACACACGGCCTAAGGGGAGCACGATCAGCCGCAGACCGCCGCCCCGGGCAGCCCGGCTGGTCACCTCCAAGAACGTGCTACATGTGCATAGCGCGTTCAGTCAGAACGCGCTATACACACCTAGCGCGTTCAACAAGAACGTGCTGCAGGTCCATAGCGCGACCAGACCAGGTCGCGCTATGATCCTATAGCGCGACAACAAGAACGCGCTGGGGCTGTAAGGCGCGACCCGAACCGCCTTACTGTTCATCTTCTCCGATGAACGCACCCCGTCGGGGCAGCGCGACCATCAAGAACGCGCTACCCGAGGGTAGCGCGTTCTCAGTCCGCGTCCGAAACACGGTGAGAACCACGGAGAAATCCATTCCACGCCCCGATCACCCCCGGGTGATGGGGAAACAAAGGGAGAAACATTCCCCAACCTCCCTAGCACTGAAGGGACCCATTTAAACCCCAAAAACACGATCAAAACACAGGATTCGGCTCACTCCCCAAAAACATGCATTTTTCCCAAATCACCCCGTTTAGCCCGCTCGGCTCACCACGACCTACGAAACTCGCGGGAATTGAAGTACACGGGTTGAGGGTCCATCTCCCTACCTCCACCGAAGATTCGACGCACCGTGGACACCGATCCACGAAGAAAACGCCGCTTAAACCCTCGCCGGTTCACGATCCCACGAACTGCCTCCACCACCGCGATCCTCATCCCGTACCCGTCGCTCCACGCCCCACGAGCCACGCCGCCCCGCCCTCGCCGCCTCCGTCGGTCGCCCGGAGTGAGAGGGGGAGAGGAGAGAACGTGAGAGAAGAGAGAGGGAGGGAAGAGAGAAATGAGATGGGGAGAGAGAAAAAGGAGGTTATTATATAGAAAATCTGGAAATTCCTGAAAATACCGAAAAATAGAAAATCACATTTCTGCGATCCTCGGAACACACCGATCGCAACGGTACCACTCGCGCCCTGGTGAACAGCCCCGTTCACCCGTAACGAGGTTCCGAAGAATTACCGAAACACACACCGGGAATCGGAAAACACACGCGGAAAAGCCGCGGAACGCTTCCGGGCCTCCGAAACAACTCCGGATCGCGCCGATCCGAACACGAAAGATGTCCGAAATGAAATTTTGGGCACTTCGGAGTCGGACACTCTGAAAAACCAGATCCAGGACCCAAAAACAAGGATCCAAAAGATCCAGGGCATTACAACAGCTCCCCCTTGCTTCCCGTTATTCTATCTTCTGTTTGTATTCTTCTTATTTTATGCATGCATGATCCTGTTAATAATTTCATATCACTCAACCACGTTGAGTCTTTTCCCACAGTGCACTCTTGTACACCTTTCATCATTTTTATTTACATTCATATCATTCATATTCCCACACCCTTTTGCATAGGGGTTTAAGGGCAACCACCCTTAAGGTGTGTTCATAATCAATTTTTCATGCTCATCCTATTAAGAACTTGATGCTACACTCACCATGTTCTAATTCCATATTCTTTATTCATGTTTGATTGTTTTACAAGGGTAATCAAATTGAAGAACTCTCTTCATCGGCCGGCCGATTGGAAGAGAAAGGAGCACTCACATCCCCGCGTTTCAAGGTATTTTTTACGATCCCTCCTATTTATTATTGTTTATATCCTTTGAGGCCCTCGCGTCTCTGGCGATCACATCTCCATCTTAGCACCTCGTGCTTAGTTGTGCCTTACATTGCTTATTTATTCATTATTTCTATTAAGTGGATTTCTTAGAATCTACAAATTGGCGATCACGGTGGGACCCCTTTCATTTTTCGTTTGATTACCCTTTCCCTTGGGCACCCTCGTGTGCCATATCCCCTATTTGCACCCTCGGTGCGCCTCCCTTTTGTGCTCCACATAGCACCCTCCCCATTAGTGATTGGCCAGTTTGTTGGTTTCTTTTAGAAATTCCATTTATTCAAAAATAAAACTTGATGAGCATGCTATATTCTTGTGGTGTTTGATTGCCTGAGTTTATTGTGACTGTGGGTGTATTGCTGTTTCTGGCCGCTGGAGGCGTTCGGGGACACAGAGAATTAACGCCCTGCAGAGAGGCGCTTTTTTTTTTTTGTAACGCCCCCACCCAGGGCGTGTTTTTCATGTGTAACGCCTTATGATTAGGCGTCTTTTATCATAGCCCTGCTTGTGTGTAAATTTACGCCCTTCCCCAGGGCGTCTATTTATTGCATAACGCCTCACACTAAGGCGTTTCTTTATTTGGCCGTGCGTACCCCTGAGAGTTGACGCCCTCATCCAGAGGTGTCTCTTTATTTTGTAGCGCCTTACATCAGGGCGCATTTTTACCCTGCCTGTGGGTCCCCCCCACAGTGATTCACGACCATCAAACGGTCGTCTCTTTTGTTGATAGCGACCTTCTTCAGGTCGTCTCTTTCCTATGATTTCACAGAGCCTGCGCTTACTCCTGCTTCATTGATTTATATTGATTATTTGGCTCTATTGGTGATTTGCCTATCTCCTTGCACGCATTGCATTCATTCTTCATTTGCATTGGTTTGGATTCCTTAGGATCCACACACCCCTCTTGGAATCGGGACGACCCTCCATTGAGCATTCCGTCTCTTTGGACCGGAAATCCCTTTTCCAAGACCTCCGTAAGTCCCCGCACCCATGGATTCCCTCACGGACGCCGGGCAGGTTGTACCCTTTTGAAGTCCCGGGTTTTTGTTGGCCTATACACGGTGAGAGAGGGTTCCTAGTTGGCATTGAAGTGAACTCATATTGTAACTAGGATCTCCCCTTGTGTGTTTCATTCCAAACTTTGCTAAAATTCATTAATTCACCAAGGTTTAAACAAATCAAGATCAAAAGGTAACCATTCCAACTTGTGTGCTTTTTTGCATATTATTTTGAACTTTGATTGCATAATGGCTTACCATAAACAAAACAACATGTTTAATTCAATTCACGAGGATGCACAACCGTGCACATCTTATTCCCCTCAATTTCAACATGTTCATCAAAATTCTCACCATACTTTCAAGGGACCACGTCCTCATTCTTATGGTGTTACCCGGCCCACGGGCAATGTCCATTCTCATGGTCCCCCTACTCAATTTCGAGCCACTGCTCCTCCGGGACCGTCTCCCCCCAACGATGAGAAGGTCTCCCAAATCTTGCGTGCATTAGATCATCTCACCCCTCAACAGATCCAAGCCCTTAAGGCCGCCGTTGAGGGTGCATCTCCTTCATCTCATCTTCCTTCTAATCCTATTCGGGTGGCCCATCACCCCACCTCCCCTGTCTACTCATATTAGGGTAGCTCATTACCCATCTCGTTCATCCACACATACTTCTCCTCGGGTGGTCCGACACCCGCCTTCTTCTATTCCTTCTCCATCACGGCCCCGAGGCCCATTTATTCCTTGTGATCCGGCTCATCCGGTTTCTTCTGCGGGTCATCCCGTTAGCTCCCCTCCACGGCCTTGTTATGCCACCCCTCCTTCAATGCCCTACCAACCCTTGGTTGCTCAAGTTACACCCCTCCAATAGTCTCTTATTGACAAAATCACTTTGATGGAGGAACAATTAAAGAGGGTCACGGCTCCTCCTACTCCGGTCAATCCTCTCCATGCTGCTCTGGACGATATTACAAAGATGGAGAGAGAATGGAAGGATAGGAGAGATGATTATGGTATTGGCAGCTCAAGCAAGCAAGAGCCGGCCGATTTCAATGATCAAGTGGACACCGTCCGCCCTCCACCCGTCCGCACACTTCATTCATATGACCTTCCATCTCCACATGCGCAACATCATTACATTCCTCCATCCACATATACGCCTCCACTGCGGTGTCCACTTGAATTTGATAATGAAGAACCGGCAGTTAAAGAATTCGAGGCAGCATACGATGAAGCTCCGCAGGCACCCCTTCCGAGTTTCCTTCGTTTCCCGCTTCCCCCACTATCATTTGATGAACCTCCTGCTCAGGATGAAGCCACCTTTCCCAATTCACCCCCTATTTCCGAGACTTCTTGGTGTTACGACGACGGGTCGATACTCCAATCACCTGCGCCGCCGCATTTTGAGTCTCCTCCCACTCCTAACATCGTTCGCCCTGTTCGGCATTTCCTCCGCACCAAACCGTCACACATTAAACCTCCACTAATTACACCTCCATCCACTATGCCATCAACCTTCAAAACACCAGCCTCCCCCAAGCCTTCCACTATAAAACCTCCACATATTGAGCCTTTAGCCTCCACCGAGCCTACCATTGAACCTTCCCCAATTCAACCTTCCATTATCCCTTTAACCCTAAAACCTACTTTACCTACTCCACCACTTAACCCTTCGCCCTTACCTATGGTTAATCCTGAGTAGGATCCACCTTTTTTTGCACTTGAGCCAACCCCGACTGCTTCCGAGCAAAGGGAGAAACTCGACGTGTTTGAACCTCCGCCTCCCTTCACCCATTTACCAACACTTTCCACTACACCTCCCATTACACCTTCCATTAAACCTCTATTATCCACAAAGCCCTCCGCCTCACCTCCCTTTACTACTCGGAAGGGGAGTGCTTCTGCAAGAACTTGTGCCAAGGATAATCAAGCGCCGCGCAAGGAGAATTTGGCCGTGGCTGTGCCGTTCAAGATTCAAGAATTTATTTACCGGATGCCGATCCGGGTTATTGTGCCAAACATGATCGAAGGGGCCAGGTCACCGCCATTGCTCAGAGATTGCTAAGCGTTGATGCCATCCAAGGGCTAGGCAGGGCACCCTTTGTTCCATCTTCCAAATCTTGATTCCATTCCTCCATACAAGGGGCGAATGCCCATTTTGTTCAACACTTCTTATACACCACAATTAATGGGCATGGCAATGCTTCATGTTCCAACTTTCCAACTCCCTCACATCATTGATCCTTGCCTTCCAAGGGGGTTGTCATTCATTAGTGAAGCTTCTTCCATTAGGCCAATTGGCTATACTCTTTCACTACCGTGGAGGGGCAGTTATCTTGGCGCTAAGGGGCCGTCCCTTATTTGTTCCACCTTCTATGCATCCATTTCTATCACTTTTTCTTCATGGGCCATTCCCGAGGTTAGGAGGAGGATTTCGTCCTCTCACCCTTCACATTCTCCATCTTCTTTGCATCTCACGCATTTTGTTGCATTCGCGCATTCACTGCATTCATCGCATCCATCATTTTGCATACACCTCCTGATTCCCGGGTTTCCAAACCCATATCTTCCCCGCCTTCCGGCACCTCCGGATATTTCAAATTTCCCATCTTATTCATCTTCATCCTCGGGATCTGTGGGTCCCCTTACATTGCTCGGGCATTGCCCCCTCCCCAATCTCTTCTCAGGGCATCGCGCCCCTTTCCACCTTATTCTTCCGGACCCTCCGATTTCTCTCACTTTCTCCCAGGGCATCGCGCCCCTTTCCACATTATTCTTCCGGAACCTCCAGATTTCTCTCACTTTCTCCCAGGGCATCGCGCCCCTTTCCACCTTATTCTTCCGGAACCTCCGGACTTTCTCCCAGGGCATCGCGCCCCTTTCCACCTTATTCTTCCGGAACCTCCAGACTTTCCCCTCGGGCATCGCGCCCCCTTCCATCTTAATCCTCCGGAACCTCCGGATTCTATTTCCCTCTTCTTTGGGCATCGCGTCCCTTCCCTTCTCAGTCCTCCGGAACCTCCGGATCCTTCATACCTTTCCTTCAGACACGACGCCCCTTTCCATTTTCTTCCTCCGGAACCTCCGGACCCTCCATCTTTCTTCCAATTCATCTTTCTGATCTTCCAGAATATCACATCATTCATTTTCTTCTTCCTTACCCATCATCTTTTTCCCTATTTTTTCCCAGGGCATCGCGTCCCTTCTTTCGTCATCCCTCCGGAGCCTCCGGATGATTCCTCCTATCACGATTCTCCTCCTTTACTTTCGGACCCTCCAGATCCGCCTCTTTCCATCTATCAATTTCTTCTTCTAATTCCTCCTGATTCTGGGTCCGACCCAACTTCTTCCACATCCACTGCCTTGGGCATCTGCCCATTCTCTCACTGCTTTCGAGGCTTTAGTCCTCACTCCTCCTTCTAATTCTCCGCTTCTTCTGTAGACCTTCCATGTGATCAGGGTCTCCACACCTTAGTGAGGGAGTTCTAGCCCTCACCTCTCTTCTTTTTTTCCTTATTCATCTGAGTCTGGTCTTGGCACCACTCCTTCTTGTTAAGCCACTTTCAAACCCTTTGCTTCCAATCCTTTTGACTGCCAAAGATGACTATCCCACGATGATCAACCTCGCCTCTAACAGCTGCTTTTACAAAGGTTGCAAGGTAACATATTGGCGTAAGTACGCATTTTTATGATATCATTTTCTCATTACTTCACGCATGATTTTCAAAATAAAGTGCTTCTTAACAAAATCAAAAGTGGTGTTTTAAACCTTTATCTTAATTAAATCATTCTCAAAAGAGTCTTTAGGCTTACTTTTGCAGCATTCTTGGTTAATAAGAACCCCGCGCTGGGAATTCAACGTTCTCTCCCTGCTTGTTAAGAGCAAACCTCAGCTGGGCATTCCACACACTTCACGGCATCCTTAGCCGGCTCCTTTGGTTAAACATCGTCCCTGCTTTGGCCATGCCATGAGTATATCTGAAAGTCTTTTCTCTTCTTTACTCGGCCGAATGCAGGGGCAAGAGGTTGACGGATGGGATGACCAACCTCGGTAAATCTCCAATACGAGAGAAGTCTCAAATAGGGGCAGTCTTGACCCGAAATCGATTTGAGTTTTCATATGAGTTTTCATGATATACATCTCGCCAAAATGGCTATTCTGAAAATCAAGTCAAAATTTTAGTAAAAGCAAAATTGTGAATTATGGCATGTCAAGAGAGGCAAAGTCCCCGCAGGGAAAACCCTGGTCGTATGCATGTCAAGGGTCTAAAAATCAAAGGCACAAAGCCCCGGCTCAACAGACTACCTCTTTGAGGGTTAACACCTTGGAAGGAATTCAAGTCCCGACATCTCCCATCCTGCATAAAGCTTATCTCTAATTCTTCTTCTCTTCTCCCTCCAAGACCGAATGTTTCTCGTGTATGGCCTTGGTAGGGGCACCGTTAACCATGGACAGTTGGTTATAGGACGTCGCTTTCAATGCACGCCTAGCTTTGGATAATTTTAGCGAAAGGGGAAGGAACAAGGACCCCTAGCCAGTGGTTCAAAACGCCCTTTGATGCTGCATTAGCAATGTCTAAACCAAAATAAAAAAAAACTTGAATATGTCCTGAGTCAAAATCCAAAAAAAAAGTTGAATATTTCCTAAGCAAAAATCAACCAAAAATTGAATATTTTCAAAATTCATAAAAAATTTGAAATATTTTCCAAAAATTCATAAAAATTTGAATATCTTTTTCAAAACTCATACAAATTTGCATATTTCAAAATCCAAAAAAATTACATTGTATTTTTCTGATGGTGCTTTTGCAGGAACGACAACTTTGCAAGGACCAAGAGCACGGGATGAGTCCTCTCCATTCATTGCCATCTACCTTTTGATTCTTCCCATGTTCACAATTAATTTGCTACGTATTACTCCGATTATTCATCTCCAAATCTTTTTTTTATCAAATCTTGCTGATCACTCCGCCAATGGACATTATCAGATCTTGATCATTCAACTCCAAATCTTGATTAGCCAAGTTGTCATCCTCATGACAAACGACAAACAATGATGCTATGCTATCTATGCTTTAATGATGTTATCTATGCTATTCATGATATGATACATACATGCTATTGATGATTTGATTCATGCTTTGATGACTATGCTTAAATGCCTTATTCATTGCTTGTTATC
The DNA here is from genome assembly GCA_022559845.1 of Amorphophallus konjac. Lineage (NCBI taxonomy): Eukaryota > Viridiplantae > Streptophyta > Magnoliopsida > Alismatales > Araceae > Amorphophallus > Amorphophallus konjac. Next base: position 238,508,047 of record CM040126.1, read on the forward strand.
TTTTATATCTTGGCTGATGAATCTTTGAGCGCAGGAAGAAGCTCTTGGTCCCACTGACTGGGCATCATCATCATCCAAGCCCCACGGTGTTTGCACATTATTTCATCTCAGTCCCCCATATGCTCATTGCTATCACCATCTCCCTGTATGCATTCTATTATATGTTACATACGCTACTAGATTATATCAAGGACCTTGTGGCTTTGGTAAATCTAGAATTTGAGTTCTCCATCAAAAATAAGGATGATTCTAGAGGCATCTTAGTCATACGGATAGGCCGTCGAGCCGTCCGAGACTGGGGACGATGGTTCCCTTTTACGAGTTGGTGCGTGGATAAACGGGCTTCGGCTCAGTATCAGCTCGCAGAATTGGTTTCTTGACCCAGTCTGGGCAGCTTAACAATATTATCCTTGATTATCTTATATTTTCGTTTGATTTAATTTTTCCCTTTAAACCCAGCATGCATTCACGTAGGATTTTGAATCAACTTTGGAAAATCACTCTGATTTGCTGATTTGGAGAGTCAAGTTGATCTTAATCTTTCCAGATATGAGATATTCCATGCCGAATTGTGTCTTCAGTTCGTTTTGTCGCTGTTTTGGGTCATTTTCTCGAAAGCTCTTGTTTGGATTTCTATCATCTTGTTTTAATCCTTTCCCTTTGATCCACCTTGGCTGCAGCACGTCCACATTGGCTGGTAACCGCTCCCCAATGGTGAAACCTACAGGTTTGTGACCTGAGGTACTTCCAACGCGCTGGAAGTTGATCATCTTCTTTTATCTCCTTCGTGCCCGCGTGCACACTCCCTCTTTTTATCCAAACATCGTTGATTTCATTGAATTTCCCAGGATTGCTTCATCTCAAGCTTTTGATTTAATTCTCATCAAGTGATGTTGATTGCGTGTCTCATCACACCTTGGCATCTACTTTTCAGTTTGCTCTGCTCCCTTGCAAAGCAGACGCCAAGGCGGGGCAGCTGTAGACACGCCAAAATTGACGTTACTGTGAGCACATCTCATATTACCTTGTAATGCCCCAATTTGACCCTCAAATTACCTTTGTTTGAGTGGTTTTTCTCACTTTTCTTGGATTTCTCCCTTTTTTTCTCTCCTTTCTTATTTTTCCTATTTTCCTGAATTTTTCTGGATTTTCTGGGCATTTTTCTATATTTTTATAATTTTTTTGGAATTAACGACTTCAAGAGAGGCGTCATTTCTTTTTAAGAAAATTAAAAGAAAATAAAAGAAAATTACCGACATATAGTGAGGGCGTCCATTTCTCTCAAATTTCTATTTTTCTAGAATTTTCTGAAGTTTTTTCAGAATTTTTTGGAATTAACGACCAAGAATAGGACGTTACCTTTATTTTAAATAAAATAAAAATCAAAAAAATTGAAGAAACGACGTAGAAGAAGGGCGTCAATTTCAATTGATTATTTTATTAATATTTTTCCACCTCTTCGAGAGGTGATTTGGTGGCCTTCCGGGTGTCAGAAAAATACGCAAAAATAGTCGTTGGAATCAGCACAATGAGATGCACCTCCACCTAAAAAAATGGGAAAATAATATTGAGAAATGAAAACTGGCCCTATTTTGAATATTTTGATTTAACGACCTTGAATCGGTCGTCTTTTCTTTTGATTATTTATCACGCCTCTTTTTCAGACGTCTTTCACAAGAGTTCAGGAAATTAACGCCTTGGTCTTAGGCGTGTTTTTAAGAGACGCTCTCTTGCAAGTCGTCAATTCTTGAATTGACGCCCTTGTTCAGGTCGTGTTTCACCTTTCGGGTTCTAAACGAACGCAGCATTTCCTAGAGAGTCCATGCTTCGTTTGGTCACCTTGCCCATTCTTATCCTTCCCTCCTTGGGCTCTTGCCTATTCTTATCCTTCCCTCCTTGGGCTCTTGCCCATTCTTATCCTTCTATGTGATTCGATCCTATTAATAGAGCTTCGTGGCTCTGTTGTTGTTTTTTTTTTTGACCTCCCTCTTCCTTTCCGACGTTCTTCTTCTTCCCGTTTTCTCTGTTTTCTTTTTTTTTCTTTTCTAACCTTCACGCAGGAGGTGCTGGTGCTGCATTGGCTGAAGGAGGAGCATATACGTTTCATGCTTTCATCCTCTTGAAAGGCTACCTCCACCATCGAGCATCAAAGCCAACAGCACAGCTCCCCCTTGCTTCCCGTTATTCTATCTTCTGTTTTTATTCTTCTTATTTTATGCATGCATGATCCTGTTAATAATTTCATATCACTCAACCACGTTGAGTCTTTTCCCACAGTGCACTCTTGCACACCTTTCATCATTTTTATTTACATTCATATCATTCATATTCCTACACCCTTTTGCATAGGGGTTTAAGGGCAACCACCCTTAAGGTGTGTTCATAATCAATTTTTCATGCTCATCCTATTAAGAACTTGATGCTACACTCACCATGTTCTAATTCCATATTCTTTATTCGTGTTTGATTATTTTACAAGGGTAATCAAATTGAAGAACTCTCTTCATCGGCCGGCCGATTGGAAGAGAAAGGAGCACTCACATCCCCGCGTTTCAAGGTATTTTTCGCGATCCCTCCTATTTATTATTGTTTACATCCTTTGAGGCCCTCGCGTCTCTGGCGATCACATCTCCATCTTAGCACCTCGTGCTTATTTGTGCCTACAGTGCTTATTTATTCATTATTTCTATTAAGTGAATTTCTTAGAATCTACACTATGAAGCGGACCGTCCAAGGAATTCGGAGGTGTGGCTTGTGCAGTACACACAAGGAAAGCCGGCTTACCATCCGTAGGAAGAGGGGAGCTCACCTGTTGTTTTTACTTGGTCTCTTTCCCGTTTGATGTCTCTTTTCCAAAGGCTGGAGTTCATAACATGTTCACCTCCTGTCATGATTGATCCCTTGCGTCTGGAAATGCCGACTGTATTTCTGATTGTGACTTGTCCATGCGGGCGTTGCCCACCAATTGATCTTTCAAGCATGTGGTTCTCCTCCTCTGATCCCTTCTTTGATATCTTCTGCCCGTCCATCTATCCTCTCGCCCTTCCTCCTCTACCACCATCCCCTCCATCATGTTGCGTGCTCTCCACTGATCTAAAAAAAACCCGTCAATTTTGAAACGGAGATTTCAGTGGAAGATTACACTGTGTTCTGCCCGTCCTCCTTGTAGACACGCCAAAAATGACGCTATGTTGATCAAATCTCATATCACTATAATGACGCCCCAAAGTGAACTTCAATATATTCATAATATGAAATTTTTTTCTATTTTCTTGTGTGTGGGTTTGTTTATTTTGCATTTTTGTGATTCGCGACCTGAAAAGGGGCGTTATTTAAATAGCGACCTTCTCTAGGGCGTTTTCTCAAGAAAGGATGACTAAACTTCAGGGCGTCAATTCCTGGTATTATCCGGTTTTAAAGTAAATGCAAAATCAATTTAATTATTGGTTAACGTCCTTCCTCAGGGCGTGTTTTAAATTAACGCCTCTATCCTAGGCGTGTTCTCATGGTTTTTAAACAAAGTAAGTTCTATTGCTAAAATTAGATCCAAGAAGTGACGCCCTTGATAGAGGTCGTGTTTTGAGTAACGTCTTGATGTAGGTCGTCAATTTTGAATTGACGCCCGTATCTAAGTCGTGTTTTAGTTCGGAGTCCTACCTTTTTCCATCTTTCCCTCACAGTTCCCTGCCTTGTTTCAACCTCTTGCTCGATGTTAATCCTTTCCTTGGATATTCCTTGCCCGTTCTTATCTTCCCTTTTTTGATCACATCCGATTGGAATCTTATATAAGGAAGCCTGGATCGATCGTCATAAGGTTGAACACCCACATATACAGAGAAAAAAAAGATTGCAGGTTCTGTACGAGCAGAGTTTTCTTTCTTCTTCCTGTGCGGTCGTTCCTCTGCATCCTTTTCATAGGAGTTCACTCGTTTCCACTGCTTCCTCTTCTTCCCATCAACATATTCTTCACACGGTTTCCCTTTACTGTCATCAGGGACAGCAGGGTTCTTTTATTTCGTTTATTTTGTTTATGAGCATATCATCTTTCGTCCCACCGTCAGTCTTTCTTATTGCATTAAGTCGTATCATCATCATTATCGTATCATATCTCCTTCCCTGGCTCTTCTCTAGGGGTTTAAAAAAAAACAAAAAGAGGTGCGCATGTTGATTTCATTTTTCAACATCATATTCTTTATTTGGGATTGATACTACTTGCATTGGCTGATCCCTTTTCGTTTTACTTTGTTTCATTGTCTTTTTTGCAAGGTAATCAAAAGGAGAACCCTTCTCATCGGCCGGCCGATTGAAGAAGGAGGAAGGAACTTCACATCATCCCGCGTTCCAATCTTCACCAGGTATTCGCGATCTCTTTTTATTATTATTGAGGTAACCCCTCTGGCGATCACATCTCCATTTTTGCACCACGTGCAAGCTTTTTCTTCCCCTTATTTATGCATTAATCATTATTCTCCCCCTTGTTTTTTTCACATCATTTATTCTCTTGTGATTTTGGGTGGGATTTATGCCCATCCACAAATTGGCGATCACGGTGGGACTTCCACTGTTTTCCTTTTGATTACCATCTCCATTGGCACCCTCGTGTGCCCTTTCCCCTTGGCACTCTCGTGTGCCCTTTCCCCTTTGGCACCCACGTGTGCCCTTTCCCCTTGGTACCCTCGGTACCCTTTCCTTTGTGCCCCTTGGGCACCCTCCACTGCGCACTCTGCACACTCCGGGATCAGCCAGCTTGCGTTTGCATACTTCTCTAAATTAACGCCTTCCACGAGGGTGCTTTTTGGTTTAACGCTCTTCACAGGGGCGTGTTTTAGTTTATTAACGCCTCTTTCCAGGGCGTCTTTTAGCATATCTGCTGCTTTGTTTCCGTTCATTATACTGTCTGAGAATTAACGCCCACCTCCAGGGCGTGTTATCGTTTTCTAAAGCCTTCATTAAGGGCGTCTTCTTTTTATGTTACGTCTGCCGTTACATCATCTTACTGCTTTAATCATTCTACCTGTGAATTCACGCCCTTCCCCTGGGCGTTCTTTATTACATAGCGCCTCACCTCAAGGCGCTTCCTCAGATTTGACGCCCTCACACAGAGGCGTCCCTTCCAGATTTCGCGCCTCTACCAGAGGCGTGTTTCTGTTTCTCGCTGCTGGCTCATAACCTCTCGCAGTGATTCACGACAGTGACCCTATCGTTGCTTTAGTTGATAGCGACCTGCCCCAGGTCGTCTCTTTCATGCGTTTTACAGAACCTTGCTTCCTGCTGCTGTCTGTGATAGTTTGTGTGATTGTCATATTGCTTGCCTATATTGCTTTGACCTGATCATATTACTTTGCATATTGTGGCATTTGGTTGAGAGACCTCCTCTCTCTACACTAGGATTCCACACACACCTCTTGGAATCGGGACGACCCTCCATTGAGCATTCTGTCTCTTTGGATTGGAAATCTCTTTTCCAAGACCTCCATAAGTCCCCGCACTCGTGGATTCCCTCACGGATGCCGGGCTGGTTGTACCCTCGAAGTACCCGGAGTTTAGAGAACCTATCGTTGGTGAGGAGAGAGAAAGAATCTAGTTGACCCGAGGGTTACACTTGGATCAACTAGGTTTCACATTGCAAATATAAGTGAACTATTCAACAATTCAATCTACTCTAATCTCAAGCAGAACACTAAAACCTTGCGTTCATCTCAACTTGGTTGCATACACTTGCTTGGGTGATTTGGCTTGTTTGGATCGAGTGGTTGTTTGTTTGATAGTGCCTTTATAAAATTGTTTCTCCTCTTAAAAACATGAAACTCCGTTCAGGTAAGATCATCAACATGGCAGGCTATGGGTATTCTTATGATGATGAGGACGAGAATGTCTTTGGTCAATATGAGACCCCTCTCCAGGATTCCATCTATTATGAGGGAAATTACCCTCACCCTCAGTCCCATCATCCTCAAATCCATGTGGTGGATACCACTCCTCAAGAGGTTGTGCCCTCTTCTCAGACTTTGCCCTCCAACACTTCGGGGAACCCTTCCCCATCCTTTAATGTCACGGACTTAATTAATGCACTATCTCAGTTGGATGATTCTCAGCGGCAGGCTGTCCAGGCCGCCTTGAAAGGGAAGTTTGTTCCCTCTTCGTCTTCCAACCCCCCTCCGGCCGAGAGTGGCCATCACCCCGTTAACGACCAGGCGGTCTTGCATAAACCCCCCTCTCGTCCACCAACGCTTGTCACGGCCATACCGGCCCAGCAGGCGAGTTATTATGCGGTTAGGCACCAATTCCCCCAACCTCCTCAGATTCTACGGTCGCCTATACCACATTCTTTTGTTCAGGCCCCAGTTGAGTCCGACTCTAATGCTTTGCTACTTCAGAAGATGGCCCACATGGAAGAACAGCTTAAGAAAGTCACTGCGGCCAAGAATGCACCAGAAATCTCGCTCCCCACTCTGCCAATTTTCCATCTTCCTCCGTCTGAGATGCCGAACTTTCGGCGGTACAATGGAACTGGCAATCCGGTTATTCATTTGAAGGATTTTATGTACGAGACCTCCTTCTAGCAAGGCAACAAGGCTTCTCTGGCCTATTTATTCAGAAGATCTCTGGAGGGGCCAGCCCTCGAATGGTTTTATTCCTTGGAGCCAGCTGATGCCAGTGACTTCGATGTTGTCCAAAGGAAATTCTTGCAAAAGTATAAAGACCGTGTTGGACCCTCTCTGTCCGTTACAGATTTAGTTGCGGAGAAAATGAAGTCTGAGGAGGATTTCATCATATTTGCTGACAGATGGTGGTCGATGGCCGAGAAGCTGAAAGACACCTTGTCGGAACAGGAGCAAGTAAAGATGGTTATTTCTAATGCAACTCCTCAATTCCGCCATATTTTGGCCATGAACCGGCTGACTACTATGGAAGAGCTCTATGAGAGGGCTCGTTACATCCAGACACAGATGAAGGATTCGCCCATTATGGGCATGTTCGAGCCAAAGCCTCGGCTGTTTAAGAAAACCACTAATGTTAACAGCGGGCCCACAACTGAGGGCACCGTCACAAATGAGCAAGTCGGCGCAGTTGGCAACCCCCACCATCAAGCTAACCCGCGTCCACCACCACCTCCGTGACAGAACTCTCATTTTAATCCCACTCCACAACCCCAATTCGCACCTCAACACTCCTTCGCTCCACCGCAAAACCAAGCCCCCCGCGTAGACCCTCCAGCTCCACCACAATACCATCAAATGCCCCCACCTGCCAACTACGGCCAACAACAACAACGGAGACCACCACTTGGCCCCAAAAGGGACCACTATCCTCCACTTCCCGAAAGTCTCCCCGATATTTTTAATGCTCTTTTGGCCGCCAACTTGCTCGCCTTGCCAAGGGAAAGAACCGTGTGGCCCGCTAATGTTGACACATCCCGTTATTGTGCTTTTCATCGCAGCCCTGGTCACAACCTTGATCGTTATTTCCACTTTAGAGATTACATTTACGATCTAAATGACCAGGGTGACATCAATTGGGATGAGATGAGGCAATTCATAGCCGCTATGAAAGAAAGAAGGGCTTCTCGGCAACAGCAAAATCAACAACCTCAGCAATCCGCTCCACAACAAGTTCAACCACAGCAAGCTCCAGCACACCAGCAGGATATGGGAATTGTCCGTAATCCATTGCCGGAGCACGCCCCTAATCAGCATGTGAACCCCGTCACGTCCCTCTACGAAGTGCAGAGAGGACAGGGATGGCACGAAGAAAACGCCTCTGTCGGGGCATTTCATCATGAGCCGAATCAAAATCATCCTCCGCGCCTTTTGCGCACCCTTCCTTCTTCTTCTACTCTCCTATCGGGACGTCCTCTTCTACGCCCCGTCAACCCATCTACCTCCACCAGTTCTACGGCCTTACCGGCCCGCTCTCTTCTTACCCATTTGCCACCTCCACAACCTACCGCACAACAAACCCCACCTTCCACCACCAACTCTATACCTCCGCCGTCCAGGCCACTCCTACTTCGCTCACCGCTAGCACCCGCTACACCCCCTACCACTCCTACACCGGCAAGGGTTCCTTCGCCATCAGTTCCCCCACCTCTCATACCCAGATCTCTTCTTGTTAGACCACCCGCCAATGCTCCTCGCATTCGGGTATCCCTTTCTAATCCCACGCCCCCTGACGGGGTATCTTCGTCAAACCACTCTCCTATGCCTCCCATGGGGGCATCTTTGCTAAACATTACTCCCACGCCTCCTACGGGGGCACCCCTGTTGTTGAACACTGCCAACGGCATTCCCTCTTCTTCTTCTTCTAATTCTCCTCCCACATTTGCCCCGACAGAGGCTCTACAAGGCGTGGCGCCGCTCCGCAGTGGACGGATTTTCCACCGTATTTTTCCACAAAGAGAGCTAGAGCCCGTGCAGGGGCCGCAAGAGCAAGAACAAGAACAAGGGTCTGTACCGGGCACTGAATATGATTTGTTAAAACATTTGGACCGGACTCCGGCAAGAATTTCGATCCTGGAATTGATCAAACGGTCCACCACTCATCAGCTGGCTCTAAAGGAATATCTGCAGAAGGTAATGGTTAATGAAGACATTCCAGTTGAGCAGATAGTCACAGTGTTAACACCTGCTAGCAGTCAGCCGGCAATTACTTTTCATGAGCACGAACTGGCACCAATCTCAGCAAGGAAATATGCCTTATGCATCACAATCGACATCAATAAGGTGGCTGTTAAGCAATGTCTGGTGGACACTGGGGCATCCATCAATGTTTTGCCACCGAACACCTTGAAGTTATGTGGCATACCAGAAAGCCAGATTCGGCCGTCCACCATAACGGTCACTGCATATGACAACACAAAGAAGCCTCCTCTAGGCATGATCACATTGAAAGTCGGCTTGGGTCCTGCCACCATCACAGCAGATTTTCACATCTTGGACATGGATCCAACATTTAATGGCATTCTTGGCCGCCCGTACATCCAGCAGCTTGATGTGGTGCCCTCTACAAATCACCAGTGTCTCAAATTCCCACACAAGGGCCGTATTATCAAGGTGACCAGCATGCCGATTCTGCCAGAGGAAGATATTCATGCGGCTTCGTCAGTTCCTTCTATTTGGCCTGCCAGTAAGCCACTGTTATCTGTGCTGGACGTCCCCCGTCCACGGCCAATGCCATCTGAAACTGTTACCACGGTTGCTATGACACCCCTGCCTTCTAAGGGGAAGAAGAAAAAGAGCATGATTAACACCCCTGGCTGGAACATTCTGTTAAAAATGGGGTATCAAGATGGCAAAGGCCTGGGTGCCAACTGTCAGGGCAGGATTAGGCCCATTAAACCGCAAAAATTGCTTGTACGAGGCGGTTTAGGCTATAAAGGACCAAGCAAAAATAAAGTAGAGCCATGGGCATTTATGACTTCTACTTTGAAGACTGACCGCCAGCCACTCTCCTGGACACTGAAGACACATTTTGTTACTGGCGGCATTCAGAATAATGAGCAGACTACCATAGTTACTTCATTGCTTGACTATCAAGATGTTCACGCCAGACAGTTTGCCCGTCACATTGCCCCACTGACTACCTACAAAGCCCTGGAGTCTTTTAGGCCGCACAAAAGAAGGAAAATGGGTGATCCAGAATGTGACTGGTACAGGTGGTTCGACATGAATGACATTACTATTTCTTTGAGCCGCCTCTTCATGCCGCCTGATCCGAAATGGCCTCCATTAATACAGGAATTGATTGAAATGCCAGCAGTAATCACAGACAAGAGGCAGCTGCTGAGTGACTACACAGATACTGGGGAGCCAGATGTCCCCTTTGAAGAAGGTTTCACTGTGGACAGGCTGTGGGCCGGCCTCTTTTCTCTCACTTCGCTACATCCATCTGTGCTTGCTTCTCTACATTCTCATTGGTTTGGTCGTGTGCCAAGACCGCCTCCGATTACAATCAGCTTTGCTCCAAGTTCAATCCAAGTTTCTCTCCCGATTCCTCCTTCGCTCCCCGAGCAATTTTCTAAAATCTCCATCTCGCCCCCCCAAGGGCCATCATTGATTAAATCTTTCTCTAATCTTGCAAATTCCACTCCTCCTGCTATTCTCCCATCACACTGCTTTCTCCTTGAAAAAGAAAATAAAAATGAAGAAAAAGATAAAAAAGAAAAAAAACGCCGATTTTCCAACTTTCCAATCCTCCATCTCCGTTGAGGAGACTTCTTATCTCTTTCCTGAGTGTGTCCCAACCCAGGGGCCGCTCTTTCAAGATTCCTTGATAGATCTCTTTTCCCCCTCCGGCGAGGGGTCTTCATCTGTATCACCTTTTGTATCCACTTTTTCACCCCCTTCTTTTCTTTCTGATCAAGCTAGTTGCTCCTCCTCTTCTTCCTCTTCTTCTAATTAAATTCATGGGGTAGATTCACATAAGAAATCCAAGGGTAAGGAGATTCCTCACAGATTTTTATTAGAATTGGCTATCAGATGCCAAGCTTGTTTAGCAATCCCTGAGTTTGTGGAAGATCCAATTATCCTGCCAGAGTTAGAATATGAAGATGTTGTTGCTTCTTATGAGGGTTTGGGCGTTTATGAAATTATGAATGATGAAGACCCTATTGAAGAGGGGGATGAAAGTTATGAAGAATATGAGGACGAGGCTGATGCTTTTGCTAGTGGTATGAGAAGATTCGACGAACCATCAGCCTCCGTAGAAGAACCTACCAAAGAAATTAATCTGGGTACCGAGGAAGACCCTAGGATTGTCCTCATTAGCCAGAATTTGCCGTCCTCCGAGGAGGAGGCGCTCATTTTAGTTCTTCAAGAATACAAGGACACGTTCGCATAGAGTTATGAAGATATGCCGAGATTAGACCCTGCGCTCGTTGAACATCGTCTTACACTTAAGCCAGGGTCTGTCCCGGTCAAACAACGGTTGAGGCGTTTCCACCCTAATATGGCTTTAAAAATGAAAGAAGAGGTCGATAAACTCCACAAGGCTAGATTTGTTAGAGTTGTCCTTTACCCCAATTGGGTGGCTAACATTGTCCCGGTTATGAAGAAAGATGGGAAAGTTCAGATTTGCATAGACTTCCGGGACCTCAACCGGGCGTGTCCTAAAGATGACTTCCCCCTCCCTCATATTGATGTTCTAATTGATAATACGGCAGGATTTGAGACTCTTTCATTTATGGATGGCTTTTCAGGTTACAATCAAATTCGTCTGTCTGAAGAGGATCAAGAGAAAACATCATTCACTACACCATGGGGTACTTATTGCTATGTGGTCATACCTTTTGGACTTAAGAATGCTGGAGCCACCTACCAGAGGGCTATGATGGCAATTTTTCATGACATGATTCATATTTATATTGAGGTGTATGTGGATGATCTGGTTGTAAAATCAAGGACAAGGATTGAGCATCCTGGGGTTCTGGCTAAGGTTTTACAGAGATCACGAGAATATCAATTGAAAATGAGCCCCAAAAAGTGCGTATTTGGCGTTTCTTCAGGGAAATTGCTTGGTTTTATTGTTAGCAAGAGGGGAATTGAAGTTGATCCCAACAAGGCAAAGGCCATCAGAGATATGCCTCCTCCCAAGAATTTAAAGGAAGTTCGAGGATTAATCGGGAGGTTGCAATTCATTCGCCGCTTCATCTCCCAGCATTCACAGAGGTGTAGACCGTTCTACGAGCTTACAAAGCCGGGAGTCAAGTTTAATTGGGATGACAAGTGTCAGGCAGCCTTTGACGGATTGAAGGGTTATTTGGCCAATCCTCCTGTCCTGAGGCCGCCAATTCCAGGCAAACCTCTCATTCTCTATGTTTCAGTCCTGGATGACTCCGTAGGTGCGGTCTTAGCTCAAGTGTATGAAGGAAGTAAGGAGAGGGCAGCATACTACTTGTCTAAGCTTCTTAACCCCTGTGAGCAGAGGTACTCAGCCATGGAGAAGACTTCTGCAGCTTTGGTTTGGGTAGTTCAGAAGTTAAAACATTATTTCTTAGCTCATGAGGTTCACCTCATTGCTCGCATGAATCCGATTAAATTCCTCCTTGAAAAATCTGTCCTCACTGATCGATTAGCACGCTGGCAAAGCTTCCTCTCTCAGTTTGATATCACTTACATTCAACAGAAAGCTATCAAAGGCTACGCCATTGCCGAACACCTTGCTCATCACCCTCTCCCCCGTTTTGATCCTGTCAATTCAGAGTTCCCAGATGAAGAATTAATGTCCATTAATCAACCCCACGATCCTATGTGGACGCTACATTTTGATGGAGCTCTTAATTCTCAAGGAAGAGGGATCGGCATGGTTCTTTTAACACCAGAAGGGGTCACCATCCCATTTGCTGCTCGGCTCACTTTCCCCGTCACCAATAACATAGCTGAGTATGAAGCTCTTTTGGCCGGTCTTCAAACCGCTCATCGATATGGTGTCACCCATTTGAGGATTGTGGGTGATAGTCAGCTTATTCTGCGCCAGATGATTGTCAAGTGCCGCACTATCAATCCTAAGCTTAAACCCTACCAGGAACTCGCTTCAGCTTATGCCAAACTCTTCACTAAATTGATCTTCGTCCATGTCCCGCGTAGTCAGAACATCTTGGCTGACGCTCTTGCTTCTTTAGCTTCCGCTTTAGTTTTCCCTCCTGGGCGTGATTTTCATGTTCCCCTGATTCATCAGCGTGACACCCCAGCTATTAAGGATCGCGCATTCCTTGATATTAGGGATCAGGTGCTCGAGAAGGTTAAACAGAAGGAATCTCTTAAAGGAAAGGAGGCCATGCTTTTAAACTGGGAAGAAGAATTGGCTGATGAAGAGAAGCCTTGGTATTATGAGATTGCCAGATATTGTAATGATCAGTCCTATCCCGAGGAAGCCACTGCTGAAGAGAAGAAAGCAATTAGAAGAGTGGCTCAACGATATGTTCTGGTTGGAGGTGTGCTCTACAGAAGAGGGCTTACCGGTGTTTTATTAAGATGCCTCGATGATGATGAATCTTGGAAAGTTGTGGAAGAGGCGCATTCTGGAGTGTGTGGTGGTCATGTGAATAGCCAGATGCTAGCTAAGAAGATCCTTAGGCTAGGATTCTATTGGCCCACTCTAGAAGAGGATTGTTCCATCTATGTTCGAAGGTGTGTTAAGTGCCAACTGCACGCCGACAAGATTCATTCTCCTGCTTCTTCACTCCATCCTACGTCCTCCCCATGGCCTTTTTCCATGTGGGCTTTTGATATCATTGGACCTCTTGGTGACTCGAATCTCCTGACCAAACAAAAGTCGTTCATCCTCACGGCAATGGAATACTTCACCAAGTGGGCGGAAGCAGAAGCTTACGTGGAGATTAAAGCGTCAACAGTCTGCAAATTCATAATGAAGAACATCATCACAAGGTTCGGCATCCCGAGCACCATCGTCACCGACAATGGACCTCAATTTATCTCTCAGGAAATCAAGGATCTCTGCAACAGGTATAACATTGCATTGCATCATTCTTCTCCCTATTATCCGCAGGGCAATGGCCAAGCAGAGGCAACTAATAAAACTTTGATCAAAATTGTTAAGAAAACGTGTGAGGCTAATAAATTTTCGGACTGGCCAGACAAGCTAGTTGAAGCTCTCTGGGCCTATCGCACTTCCATTCGCACCCCCACTGGGCAAACTCCTTTTGCCCTCACTCATGGAATGGAGGCGGTAGTCCCTTATGAGATTCTTATTCCCTCTCTGCGAGTACAGTTGGATAAGGAGCTCTCTATTAATGAACGTCGTGATTCACTCCTTGCCCAGTTGGAACTCTTAGATGAGAAGCGTCTGGTCGCCGCTGAGCATGCGCGCGTTTACCAAAACAGGCTTTCACGTTTTTATCAAAGAAAAGTAATTGAGAGAAAATTTAAAACCGGTGAGATGGTAATCAAAAGAACTTTTGTAAAGCCGGGTGGCCCCCGCTCAAACTCCAACCCAATTGGGAAGGACCGTTCATTATAAAAGATGTTTATCCTGGAAATGCTTATAAACTGGTTAATGCTGAAGGGGAAGAGTTAACTCACCCTTCGAATGGTTTGTATTTTAAGAAATACTACCCTTGATTCAAAAATCCAAAAAAATAGAAAAACCAAAAATAAAAAAATATATATGGAAATTCTTCAAAATCAGAATTGGTGCCATGGCACACGAAGGATCAAGGTCCGAAAGGTCAAAATTCCGAATTCATTCATCGGTCTTGCTAACTTAAAAGGGGGTTGACTCCCGCACACACTACACGCTTTATTCTTGAGCTCGATCAGTGCAAAATCTGACGAAAAGTCAAAAACCTGACTAAAAGTGAAAGACAATACCCGTTCTCTTCTTCTTCGGCCCATAAGGGAGGAAGGGAGACCTCGAGGCAGATGCGCCAAGCCTATCCGCCGCCCTAGTAGGTGGAAGTCAGGGCCCAAAAGGGAACAAATGCCACAAAAGCCCAAGTACAATTAGGTTTATTTTCATCAATGCAAATCAATTCCAAAGTGAAAGTCAAATTATGAAAAGAAAAGCATGTCAAGAGGGCAAAGTCCCCGCAAGAAAAACCTTGGGCGTATGCATGCAATATAACAAGGGCATAAGAGCAATAAATTTTTCCTACGCCAAAGACCGAACCCCAACAGGCATAGGGTAGGGGAGGTAACTTTGCCCTGAGCATTCCAGAATCCCTTATGGGCTTTCCTTATATTTTCTTCCATCCTTTCTATGTGGTAAAAGTCGCGAACTGGCAGGATGGTCAAGACGGACTTAAGAAATTGCACTGTGCGAAATCTCGAATACAAGTCAACTATGAGCACGTCGACTCCCTTTTAATTACTCAAGAAAGGTTAATGAATTTTAAATGGTGACCGTGTAGGACCCGTGGTCTTGATAGCCTTGATACCCTTTTGCAGAATAATTTAATTAACGCCTTCGGCTAAGGCGCTTTTTTTGGAATTAACGTCCTATATTAGGTCGTCTTCTTCAAACTAACGTCTCTGAGACGGTCGTGTCTTTTTCAAAAATTAGATTTCCTTTTAAAATCAACGACGTCCCCCGTAGGTGTCTTTTTCGATTAACGCCTTACTCTAAGATGCGTTTTTCAAGAAAAAACCAAAAAATATATATAAGTGGAAAAAAGAAAAAAAAGTATGCTTGCATTCTTGTGCATGGGCATCTTTTATTTATGGTTTGCATATGTGTGCTTTGCATGATGCATCTCCCGCTATCAGCCATTTCATTTTGCCTTATTTGATTAAAGGCTTGGCCCCTTGACCCGTCATTAAGGTCAAAATATTGCCACCCTTTGCTTATTGGGCAAGGGGCCAAGTCGAACAGATGAATTAACCTGTTTTGTTCAAATAAAAACCACAGCTGCAGGCACAGGGCAAAGTAAAGCAAACACGAAGAACGTGGAAAGAAGAAGGTACACAAACACGAGGCCACAGTCACACAAAGTGCTCGGGTAACAAAAATCTCGATCTATATATATATCTCTTGTGGCTATCATGTACAGGTGTGAGGGTGGAGGAGTACAAGTAAGTCTCTCAGCTCTCGCCTCCACCCTCCTCTCTCCTACTCTCAACCTCCTCCTCGCCGTCCCGAGCTGGCGCTGGTGGAGGAGGCATGGGCCCCCGTGAAGAAGCCGGAACCCGAACGTGTCCCCTTGCCTCGCTCCTCTCTCGGAGGGAAGAACCCGCCACGAAGGTGGAGCTGGTGAAGGAGTACCCTGCAGCCCGCGCTCCCTCGCGTCCTCGCTGGAGACGCTCCTCGGACACTCGCAGCCGCTCCTGGGAAAGGATCAACTGGGTCCTCGAATCCGCCAGCTCTCGCTCACGTGCCGCCACCTGCTCCTGGAACCGGGCACGCTCCGCCTGGTGCTCCTCCCGCTCACGAGCACGCTCCTCGCGCTCCCGGGCACACTCCCGTCTCTCCAGCTCAAGCGCCACGCGTAGCTCGGCCACGTCCTGAGGAAGCTCCTCCCGACGCCTCAGGGACCTCTCAAGCTCTGAGATCCGCTGATCGCGGATCGCCAACTCGGTACGTACTGCCTGAAGCTGTGTCACCTGCAAATAGGTAAACAAGTCATCAATTCCACAATTACATTCAATAATCTAGCAATTCAAGCAATGTATAATTGAACCACTCACCTGTGCGCTCGTCGCGCGGTAGCCCTCGTCAACGCAGGTAAGAGCGGCTCGAAGCTCCTCAGTCTGTAAAATGAATTTCATCAGTGCACAATTATATAATCAATATTTGAATGGATTGGTGTTTTGGAATTTACCCGTAAGGCGAGGTCGCGCTCCGCTGCCTCGGCTCGTGCCACTGCTCCCGCTAGCCGCTCTGCCAGTGCAGTCACCTCTGCACTGGGCCCTCTCGAGCTGGAGGCCTCCCCTGGGTCTCTCCTCACTGCTCCCTGCTGGGCACGCTACATTCATTGAGATCGTCAATGGCTAATCATCAATAATTCAACAAAAACAAAATACATTTGCATATAGAAATAATTTAAACACTCACCAGGGTCTCTAGGTCTGCCCGTGTGGTAGCTAGCTGGTCCTCCAGGCTGTGTAGGTGGGCCTGGGCATCTATCGCTGCTATGTCCCGCGCATCCTGCATCCATTACATATTAGTCGCATGATAGTCACATAAGCATTTGCATTTAATTTAGAAATAAGTGCATTCATACATACCCCTAAGACCCTCATCTGGGGTCGGCCGGCGTATACCTCCCAGTAGCGCCGGAGGTACTCGGAGCTGTCAGTCGCGCGAGAGGTGACTCTGGTCCCGCCACACTGCCAGTCAGCGTGCTGCTCCTCGAATCGTACCCTCCAGTCAGTCGCCTTTGTACGACCGCGCGTCTTCTTCCCGATGCCCCGCGGCTCGCCTACCTCAATCCACTCCTGGTGGAGGCCCAGCGTCCTCATCACCAACCTAAGCCGTAACGGCTCAATCTCGCTCAAGCAGTGAACCCAAAGCTCACGCTCAAAGCGAGGTCGGCCCGCTACGACCCAAGGTTGGCCCTCGTCTGTCATCCCCTCATAGGGTCTCCACTGCACCTGCATTCATAAAAATACATATCATCATTTCATCGTCATCATCATAAATTCAAATTAAAAAGCAAAAGAAAGATGCATAGCATTCATACATACCAGCGAGGGAGGGAAGTCGCGGAGCTCTCTCCGTAGAACCCACAACTCGTAGCCGAGCGGGGCGCCGAAGACGACCGGCACCCAGCGCCGTGCTAGAGGGAAAGCTCCCTCATTCCCAGGCCGTGGGTCAACGCGCCCCATCGGCATGTAGAGGTGACTCCAAACCTGCATCCATGCATTGCATTAGTTAGGCATTCGCACGCACATAAAAATACACATAAAAGAAAGAAAAAAATGAAAAATGTATACCTGAAGAAAAGGTGAGAAGCCACTGACGGTCATCTCTCGCCCTGTCCCCGTGGACAGGTCGGCCATCATGTGCGCCAGCAGAGCCGCTCCCCAGGCGTAGCTGCCAACTGCCTCCAGGTCCTCGAGTATCCCTAGAAATCGGCAGTTGATGACGTCACCCTTTGTCCCGAGCAATAGCCTCCCCAGTAGCAGTAGCAAGAACCTCCTCAAGTCTAGGTCAGCTCTCTCCCTGTCGGTCGGGTCCTAGCAGTACACTGCCCTAGCCCCGTCTATCAGCCTCTGTGAAAACTGCTCTAGGGTCTCTCCTGACCTGTGCCTAGCATTCCCTAAACCCATCACTGTAGTGAGGTCGGTGCGGAAGATCGTCCTACACTCGCTAGGCGTCTCATAGACCATCTCCAACCCTAGCAATCTCTGGGCATGCTCGGTGTAGTCTGGGTAGGTAATCCCGCGCACAGCCTCTCCATCTACCCTCAACCCCGTAATCCTGGCCACGTCCTCTAGGGTAGGAATCATGTGTCCCCAAGGCATCAGGAATGCCCGGCTGGTCCTATCCCATCTCTCCCGTAGAACCTGAATGAGTGGTAGGTCTGGCCTAACTGGCTCTATGCTGAGGAAGGCCCCGAACCCCATCACATCTACCCTCTCTCTCTGGAACTCGGGGAGGCCGTAGTAAGCTGCCCGGACCATGACCCATGAAATGCGCGTCCTCATCAGCCCCTGCATGCATAAAATAAGAATTGTTGGTTTAATAGTTGTGATTATTCATGCTTATTTCATTTTGATTGCACCAGGATGAATGTTGGTGTTATTGGAAGTAACGACCTTCCTTAGGTCGTTTTTTTTTGTTGAAGTAGTGCCCTTAAGGGCGTGGTTCTGTTTGAGCTTCTAGATAACGACCTACCCTAGGTCGTTTTCCATCTATGAAACGCCTCTGTGTTGGGCGTGTGTTTGTGGTTAATTTCTAAAAATCCTAAAGGTTTTTCAATTCACGCCCTTGAGTAGGGCGTTTTCTATTTGGGTTCGTTAATTAATCAAATAATTAATGAATGGGCGACCGCTGGTTTGGTCGTCTATTTTGAATTGACGTCCTGGTGTGGGGCGTGGTTTCCAGTTTTTCAGAAAATGGAATAAAAATAACAGCATGCGAAAATTAACAGCATGCGAAAATTAACAGCATAATATGTAAATTTAATTGGGCGACATGCTTTAGGGCGTGTTCTTATGGGGTTAATTGTTTTTTCATAAAAATAATATAATTAACGCCCTTGGGTTGGGCGTGTATTTTGAGATCGCGACGCCCCTGAGGGCGCCTTCTTTCTGGGTTGCAGGGTTTATACCCGAGGGCTATGGAAAATCAGGAAAAAATGAAATTAAAATAAATAAAATTGGAAAAGGGTTTGAGGCTTACCTTCTTGTGCTTCTGATTTTTTGGTCGAGGCCTTGGCTGCTGTGGCCGCCGCAGTTGGCCGGCACGGGGGAGGATCACCGCCGCGGGCGGTGGTTCATCTCCTTCTCCTTCTCCTTCTTCACCGCTTTCTTCCTCGCCACCTTCTTCCTCTTCACCCCCTTCGCCTTCGCCGTCTTCTTCTCCTTCGCCTTCCTCGTGGGCTTCTTGGTCTCCTCCGGCCTCGTCGCCGGCCTCCGCCATTGGAGCGTCTTCTTCAACCGCCACGATGGCCCCTTCCTCACCGTGGGCGTCGTCGCCCAGATCAACCACCTCGGGAGCGGCCACCCTCTGCCGTTTGACTGAACCGCCTCTGGCCATGGCTAGGGTTAGGGCTAAGGACAGAGAGAGAGATAGAGGAAGAGAAGAGGGGAGGGGGAGCTTCGGTTAGGGTTGCAGAGAAGAGAGAATGGAACGGAGGAAGAAGAAGAAAGGGGGGAAAGCCCTTTTTAGCATTCGAAAAGAAGAGACGCCCTGAGAAGAGGCATTTTTTGTAGAAGTCACGACTATGACATGGGCGTGTTTATAATATAGACGACGTTGCTCGAGGCGTCAATTTTATTTGCATGGGGAATGATAACCGTCGTCAGACGCATTCAATGGGCGTTGATTGATGTGATCGAAGTAATTATTATGATTTTTACTCACGCCAGAGCTAGAGGCGTTACCTGATTGAAACGTGACTTTCCTGAGGGCGTTACTTTTGGAATTTCAACGAATATATTTTGGGAATTTGAATCGATTAACGCCCTATTCCAGGTCGTTATGTTTAAGTAACACCTATTGGTGAAGGCGTCAAATGTGTGAACAGGAATATTGGAAGCGACCAATCATGAAGGCGTCCTTTTATGAATTCACGCCTTTGCTTGAGGCGTTATTCGCAACAGAACGACAGGTTATTTAAGGATTTGATCTGAAGCACAGCAGTAAGGCTCAATCAGAAAACAATCATTTTTATTACTTTGAAAAGAGATATTACAATGCTTAATGATCCACCTTGGGTCTTAGCTTTCTCAAAGCTGTTACATAATTTTTCCACTGATCTTTGTCTTCCTCCAAACTCTCTACAGGTTGATGAGGTTTGCTAATCTTCCATAGGGCTTGGATTGTGATAGCCTCTTCTCCATCTTCATTGCTGCCTAGGACTCTTGATTTGATTGGAAGGAGATGAGAGACGTCTTCTAGGTGTTGCCTTGGAAGTTCGATTTGAGGAAGGCATCTGTGAGAGTTGTACAAGACGAAGTCCGAAGCGCCGATGAGACGAAGGTCCGTGCCGGTGGAGAATCGTGCACGAAGTTCCTGCATCTTGAGTACACCCGGGGCACATGTAAAGAGGTTCTTTGGCATTACCTTTAGGTGCTCTCTCCAATCCCCTCTCTTCTTCACTTGAGGAATCCGGTTCATCACCCTATTGCTTATTCCTAACGAACCGGTCATGTAAGAGAGTGGGCTTTTTGAAAAGATTCTTGAGGGTTGTTGGGCCTCACCACATGGATCGAATTTGAAGTGTAGATCAACCCAACTAGAGAGTGCTAGCATGCACCCGTATATGGGCCTTCCCATCGCCGCCGAGGTAAGCCCGCTATAGAGATAGGCTAGGATAGCCGGTTCGGCTCTTCCCTCTTCCCATAAGCTCATCACCGCGCTCAATTGGGCCTCCTCTAGAAAGTCCTCCGTGGATGGAAACAAGAGTGTTCCTGCTAAACACACCACGAAGGCCTTTGCTATCTTTTCTATCTCCTCCTCTTCCTTTGCTTGATCTGCTCTCTTGTACACCCATGAGGCAAGCTTCAAGAGATTGATTCCTTTAGTGACCTTGATTTGGTTCACTATGTTTGGGCTAGATATCAATGAGGTTAGCAATTCATGAGAGGAGATTGGCCTTGGCATGATGGCCATCTTTTCTTCTTCTCCTTGTTTCATTCTTTTCAAGCGTAAGATCAACTCTAGCTCTTCCAATAGGATGGTGGCTTCAAATGTCGAGAAGAGAAAGGTATGAGTGGAAGGATGCCAAAGTTCAATCAATGCTCCTATGGCAGCCCAATCTATGTGAATTTGGTCATAGTGCTTGGCATGGGTTACTAGGCCCAAAAGATGCCATCTTGCTAGGTATACTCTCGTATCAGAAGAAAACTTGGAGAGAATAAGGGGCAACCACTTCACTTTTGTAAATCTCCTAGCACCAGGGACATTTGGGTAGTCCTGTGGAAAGAAAATATGGACAGTGCCAATAGTGCCAGACATGAGCATATGTAAGAAGTAGTTTGACAGAAGGATTCAATAAGAAGAAAAGAAAGAAGATATAAGCAGAGGGAAAAGCAGAGGAATTCACTAACCTGATGTTGAGCAACTCGGCTGTAGATGTGCCCTTGGAATTCAGTCAACCTAGGGGTGGAAGACCTAGGTCTCTTAATCATCCTCTCCATTGTTTTTTGGCTTTGCAGAAGGAGCTCGGACGAGTGCCTGCGGGAGAAGAACAAACAGAGAAATGAGCCGGCTACGGAGGTTCAGAGAAGAGGTTGTTTTAGGTTGAGGAAAGCAGCCTTTCTTTTATAGAGATTTGAAGAGGGCTTAAGGTTGTTCAGAGTTAGCAGGTTGATGGCTATTAGGATTTGGTTTTGCTTTCGAGATGGAAACGGAAGCGCTGGATTGATTAACGCCTTTTGTTAGGGCGTCAATTTCTGAATTGACGACCTTGCTGAGGTCGTGTTTTGTGTAATGCCCTTTAGTAGGTCGTCTACTCTTTGGCCTCTCGATGGGTTTCACGCCTTACTGAAGGGCGTGTTTCATGTTTTAACGATTACATATTAAGGCGCTTTTCATGATTTGACGCCGTCCAATGCAGGCGTGTTTTTATGAGCTTATGAATTTAGATATTCATGTGTGTTAATGAACTTAAGTGTTATTATTTCGTTGAATTATTTTTTTAATTGAGCACTTATGATCATATCATGATTTAAATGGAAAATTATGTTTGATTATCTTGAATTTCGAAAACTGATGAATTTTCAAAGTGCAGAAGTTTGCAGGATTAGAGGCGCCTGGGTTGCTCATGGAAATAACATCGCACTTGTCATTTTGTATTTGTTCTTTGTAAGCATTGTTATTATAGGATATCTACATTATTATAGCATATCAAGGACCTTGTGGTTCTGATGAATCTGGAATTTGAGTTCCCCTTCATCAAAAATGATGATGATTCCAGGAGAGTCTTGATCACACGGATAGGCCGTTGAGTCGTTCAAGGTTTGGGACGATGGTTCCACTTTCTAAGTTGATGCGCGGACAAACGGGCTTCGGCTTAGTGTTAGCTCAGAAACTTGGATTCTTGACCAAATCTAGATGGCTTAGCAATATTATCCTTGATTATTTTCTATTTTTAGTTTGTTTTATCTTTTCTTTTAGCTCAGCATGCATCATATAGGACTTTGAGTTTCGTGCTGAAAATCTTCATATTATGGCAATAATGAAGGTCACTTGCTCTTGATTGAGTTGACGTGAGATATTCCACTCCAAATCAAGTACTTTGTTCTATCTGAAGTCGCTCAGGCTGGTTCCTTGAAAATGTCCCTTTGTTGGATCTCCATCTCAATTCTCTTTATTTTCTTGCGAATTTACCTTGGTTGTAGCACGTCCACGTTGGCTGGTAACCGCTCTCCAATGGTCTTTCCCTATCGTGCCCGCGCGCACACCTTTTGCCTTACATTATTTTTACTTGTTTAGTTTAATCTCCTTTATCCAGCAAATCGATGCTTCCTTGGAATCACTCGGAGTTATTTCATTCAGAATCTTGGAAAGATTTCCATTGTTTAGTGTCTGAGGCGTGTCACATCACACCTTGGCATCTACTTATCAGTTCGCTCCACTTCATTCTATTTTGTTACACTTTCACTCCATTTTTGTCTCACTCCCTTCCAAAGCAGACGCCAAGGCGGGGCAGCTGTAGACACGCCAAAAATGACGCCATGTTGATCAAATCTCATATCACTATAATGACGCCCCAAAGTGAACTTCAATATATTCATAATATGAAGTTTTTCTATTTTCTTGTGTATGGGTTTGTTTATTTTGCATTTTCGTGATTCGCGACCTGAAGAGGGGCGTTATTTAAATAGCGACCTTCTCTAGGGCGTTTTCTCAAGAAAGGACGACTAAACTTCAGGGCGTCAATTCCTAGTATTATCCGGTTTTAAAGTAAATGTAAAATCAATTTAATTATTGGTTAACGTCCTTCCTCATGGCGTGTTTTAAATTAAC
Source organism: Amorphophallus konjac (assembly GCA_022559845.1). Classification (NCBI taxonomy): domain Eukaryota; kingdom Viridiplantae; phylum Streptophyta; class Magnoliopsida; order Alismatales; family Araceae; genus Amorphophallus; species Amorphophallus konjac. The sequence goes on from CM040126.1 coordinate 238,531,138, forward strand.
GCCTCTATCCTAGCCGTGTTCTCATGGTTTTTAAACAAAGTAAGTTATATTGCCAAAATTAGATCCAAGAAGTGACGCCCTTGATAGAGGTCATGTTTTGAGTAACGTCTTGATGTAAGTCGTCAATTTTGAATTGACGCCCATATCTAAGTCATGTTTTAGTTCGGAGTCCTGCCTTTTTCCATCTTTCCCTCACAGTTCCCTGCCTTGTTTCAACCTCTTGCTCGATGTTAATCCTTTCCTTGGATATTCCTTGCCCGTTCTTATCTTCCCTTGTTTGATCACATCCGATTGGAATCTTATATAAGGAAGCCTGGATCGATCGTCATAAGGTTGAACACCCACATATACAGAGAAAAAAAAGATTGCAGGTTCTGTATGAGCAGAGTTTTCTTTCTTCTTCCTGTGCGGTCGTTCCTCTGCATCCTTTTCATAGGGGTTCACTCGTTTCCACTGCTTCCTCTTCTTCCCATCAACATATTCTTCACACGGTTTCCCTTTACTGTCATCAGGGACAGTAGGGTTCTTTTATTTCGTTTATTTTGTTTATGAGCATATCATCCTTCGTCCCACCGTCAGTCTTTCTTATTGCATTAAGTCCTATCATCATCATTATCGTATCATATCTCCTTCCCTAGCTCTTCTCTAGGGGTTTAAAAAAAAACAAAAAGAGGTGCGCATGTTGATTTCATTTTTCAACATCATATTCTTTATTTGGGATTGATACTACTTGCATTGGCTGATCCCTTTTCGTTTTGCTTTGTTTCATTGTCTTTTTTGCAAGGTAATCAAAAGGAGAACCCTTCTCATCGGCCGGCCGATTGAAGAAGGAGGAAGGAACTTCACATCATCTCGCGTTCCAATCTTCACCAGGTATTCGCGATCTCTTTTTATTATTATTGAGGTAACCCCTCTGGCGATCACATCTCCATTTTTGCACCACGTGCAAGCTTTTTCTTCCCCTTATTTATGCATTAATCATTATTCTCCCCCTTGTTTTTTTCACATCATTTATTCTCTTGTGATTTTGTGTGGGATTTATGCCCATCCACAAATTGGCGATCACGGTGGGACTTCCACTGTTTTCCTTTTTATTACCATCTCCATTGGCACCCTCGTGTGCCCTTTCCCCTTGGCACCCTCGTGTGCCCTTTCCCCTTTGGCACCCACGTGTGCCCTTTCCCCTTGGTACCCTCGGTACCCTTTCCTTTGTGCCCCTCGGGCACCCTCCACTGTGCACTCTGCACACTCCAGGATCAGCCAGCTTGCGTTTGCATACTCCTCTGAATTAACGCCTTCCACGAGGGCGCTTTTTGGTTTAACGCTCTTCACAGGGGCGTGTTTTAGTTTATTAACGCCTCTTTCCAGGGTGACTTTTAGCATATCTGCTACTTTGTTTCCGTTCATTATACTGTCTGAGAATTAACGCCCACCTCCAGGGCGTGTTATCGTTTTCTAACGCCTTCATCCAGGGCGTCTTCTTTTTATGTTACGTCTGCCGTTACATCATCTTACTGCTTTAATCATTCTGCCTGTGAATTCACGCCCTTCCCCAGGGCATTCTTTATTACATAGCGCCTCACCTCAAGGCGCTTCCTCAGATTTGACGCCCTCACACAGAGGCGTCCCTTCCAGATTTCGCGCCTCTACCAGAGGCGTGTTTCTGTTTCTCGCTGCTGGCTCATAGCCTCTCGCAGTGATTCACGACAGTGACACTGTCGTTGCTTTAGTTGATAGCGACCTGCCCCAGGTCGTCTCTTTCCTGCGTTTTACAGAACCTTGCTTCCTGCTGCTGTCTGTGATAGTCATATTGCTTGCCTATATTGCTTTGACCTGATCATATTACTTTGCATATTGTGGCATTTGGTTGAGAGACCTCCTCTCTCTACACTAGGATTCCACACACCTCTCTTGGAATCGGGACGACCCTCCATTGAGCATTCCGTCTCTTTGGACTGGAAATCCCTTTTCCAAGACCTCCATAAGTCCCCGCACCCGTGGATTCCCTCACGGACGCCGGGCTGGTTGTACCCTCTTAGTACCCGGAGTTTAGAGAACCTATCGTTGGTGAGGAGAGAGAAAGAATCTAGTTGACCCGGAGGTTACACTTGGATCAACTAGGTTTCACATTGCAAACATAAGTGAACTATTCAATAATTCAATCTACTCTAATCTCAAGCGGAACACTAAAACCTTGCGTTCATCTCAACTTGGTTGCATACACTTGCTTCGGTGATTTGGCTTGTTTGGATCGAGTGGTTGTTTGTTTGATAGTGCCTTTATAAAATTGTTTCTCCTCTTAAAAACATGAAACTCCGTTCAGGTAAGATCATCAACATGGCAGGCTATGGGTATTATTATGATGATGAGGACGAGAATGTCATTGGTCAATATGAGACCCCCCCCAGGATTCCATCTATTATGAGGGAAATTACCCTCACCCTCAGTCCCATCATCCTCAAATCCATGTGGTGGATACCACTCCTCAAGAGGTTGTGCCCTCTTCTCAGACTTTGCCCTCCAACACTTCGGGGAACCCTTCCCCATCCTTTAATGTCACGGACTTAATTAATGCACTATCTCAGTTGGATGATTCTCAGCGGCAGGCTGTCCAGGCCGCCTTGAAAGGGAAGTCTGTTCCCTCTTCGTCTTCCAACCCCCCTCCGGCCGAGAGTGGCCATCACCCCGTTAACGACCAGGCGGTCTTGCATAAACCCCCCTCTCGTCCACCAACGCCTGTCACGGCCATACCGGCCCAGCAGGTGAGTTATTCTACGGTTAGGCACCAATTCCCCCAACCTCCTTAGATTCTACGGTCGCCTATACCACATTCTTTTGTTCAGGCCCCAGTTGAGTCCGACTCTAATGCTTTGCTACTTCAGAAGATGGCCCACATGGAAGAACAGCTTAAGAAAGTCACTGCGGCCAAGAATGCACCAGAAATCTCGCTCCCCACTCTGCCAATTTTCCATCTTCCTCCGATTGAGATGCCGAACTTTCGGCGGTACAATGGAACTGGCAATCCGGTTATTCATTTGAAGGATTTTATGTACGAGACCTCCTTCTGGCAAGGCAACAAGGCTTCTCTGGCCTATTTATTCAGAAGATCTCTAGAGGGGCCAGCCCTCGAATGGTTTTATTCCTTGGAGCCAGCTGATGCCAGAAATTAATCTGGGTACCGAGGAAGACCCTAGGATTGTCCTCATTAGCCAGAATTTGCCGCCCTCCGAGGAGGAGGCGCTCATTTTAGTTCTTCAAGAATACAAGGACACGTTCGCATGGAGTTATGAAGATATGCCGGGATTAGACCCTGCGCTCGTTGAACATCGTCTTACACTTAAGCCAGGGTCTGTCCCGGTCAAACAACGGTTGAGGCGTTTCCACCCTAATATGGCTTTAAAAATGAAAGAAGAGGTCGATAAACTCTACAAGGCTAGATTTGTTAGAGTTGTCCTTTACCCCAATTGGGTGGCTAACATTGTCCCGGTTATGAAGAAAGATGGGAAAGTTCAGATTTGCATAGACTTCCGGGACCTCAACCGGGCGTGTCCTAAAGATGACTTCCCCCTCCCTCATATTGATGTTCTAATTGATAATACGGCAGGATTTGAGACTCTTTCATTTATGGATGACTTTTCAGGTTACAATCAAATTCGTCTGTCTGAAGAGGATCAAGAGAAAACATCATTCACTACACCATGGGGTACTTATTGCTATGTGGTCATACCTTTTGGACTTAAGAATGCTGGAGCCACCTACCAGAGGGCTATGATGGCAATTTTTCATGACATGATTCATATTTATATTGAGGTGCATGTGGATGATCTGGTTGTAAAATCAAGGACAAGGATTGAGCATCCTGGGGTTCTGGCTAAGGTTTTACAGAGATCACGAGAATATCAATTGAAAATGAACCCCAAAAAGTGCGTATTTGGCGTTTCTTCAGGGAAATTGCTTGGTTTTATTGTTAGCAAGAGGGGAATTGAAGTTGATCCCAACAAGGCAAAGGCCATCAGAGATATGCCTCCTCCCAAGAATTTAAAGGAAGTTCGAGGATTAATCGAGAGGTTGTAATTCATTCGCCGCTTCGTCTCCCAGCATTCACAGAGGTGTAGGCCGTTCTACGAGCTTACAAAGCCGGGAGTCAAGTTTAATTGGGATGACAAGTGTCAGGCAGCCTTTGACGGATTGAAGGGTTATTTGGCCAATCCTCCTGTCCTGAGGCCGCCAATTCCAGGCAAACCTCTCATTCTCTATGTTTCAGTCCTGGATGACTCCGTAGGTGCGGTCTTAGCTCAAGTGTATGAAGGAAGTAAGGAGAGGGCAGCATACTACTTGTCTAAGCTTCTTAACCCCTGTGAGCAGAGGTACTCAGCCATGGAGAAGACTTCTGCAGCTTTGGTTTGGGTAGTTCAGAAGTTAAAACATTATTTCTTAGCTCATGAGGTTCACCTCATTGCTCGCATGAATCCGATTAAATTCCTCCTTGAAAAATCTATCCTCACTGATCGATTAGTACGCTGGCAAAGCTTCCTCTCTCAGTTTGATATCACTTACATTCAACAGAAAGCTATCAAAGGCTACGCCATTGCCGAACACCTTGCTCATCACCCTCTCCCCTGTTTTGATCCTGTCAATTCGGAGTTCCCAGATGAAGAATTAATGTCCATTAATCAACCCCACGATCCTATGTGGACGCTATATTTTGATGGAGCTCTTAATTCTCAAGGAAGAGGGATCGGCATGGTTCTTTTAACACCAGAAGGGGTCACCATCCCATTTGCTGCTCGGCTCACTTTCCCCGTCACCAATAACATAGCTGAGTATGAAGCTCTTTTGGCCGGTCTTCAAACCGCTCATCGATATGGTGTCACCCATTTGAGGATTGTGGGTGATAGTCAGCTTATTCTGCGCCAGATGCTTGTCAAGTGCCGCACTATCAATCCTAAGCTTAAACCCTACCAGGAACTCGCTTCAGCTTATGCCAAACTCTTCACTAAATTGATCTTCGTCCATGTCCTGCGTAGTCAGAACATCTTGGCTGACGCTCTTGCTTCTTTAGCTTCCGCTTTAGTTTTCCCTCCTGAGCGTGATTTTCATGTTCCCCTGATTCATCAGCGTGACACCCCAGCTATTAAGGATCGCGCATTCCTTGATATTAGGGATCAGGTGCTCGAGAAGGTTAAACAGAAGGAATCTCTTTAAGGAAAGGAGGTCATGCTTTTAAACTGGGAAGAAGAATTGGCTGATGAAGAGAAGCCTTGGTATTATAAGATTGCCAGATATTGTAATGATCAGTCCTATCCCGAGGAAGCCACTGCTGAAGAGAAGAAAGCAATTAGAAGAGTGGCTCAACGATATGTTCTGGTTGGAGGTGTGCTCTACAGAAGAGGGCTTACCGGTGTTTTATTAAGATGCCTCGATGATGATGAATCTTGGAAAGTTGTGGAAGAGGCGCATTCTGGAGTGTGTGGTGGTCATGTGAATAGCCAGATGCTAGCTAAGAAGATCCTTAGGCTAGGATTCTATTGGCCCACTCTAGAAGAGGATTGTTCCATCTATGTTCGAAGGTGTGTTAAGTGCCAACTGCACGCCGACAAGATTCATTCTCCTGCTTCTTCACTCCATCCTACGTCCTCCCCATGGCCTTTTTCCATGTGGGCTTTTGATATCATTGGACCTCTTGGTGACTCGAATCTCCTGACCAAACAAAAGTCGTTCATCCTCACGGCAACGGAATACTTCACCAAGTGGGCGGAAGCAGAAGCTTACGTGGAGATTAAAGCGTCAACAGTCTGCAAATTCATAATGAAGAACATCATCACTAGGTTCGGCATCCCGAGCACCATCGTCACCGACAATGGACCTCAATTTATCTCTCAGGAAATCAAGGATCTCTGCAACAGGTATAACATTGCATTGCATCATTCTTCTCCCTATTATCCGCAGGGCAATGGCCAAGCAGAGACAACTAATAAAACTTTGATCAAAATTGTTAAGAAAACGTGTGAGGCTAATAAATTTTCGGACTGGACAGACAAGCTAGTTGAAGCTCTCTGGGCCTATCGCACTTCCATTCGCACCCCCACTGGGCAAACTCCTTTTGCCCTCACTCATGGAATGGAGGCGGTAGTCCCTTATGAGATTCTTATTCCCTCTCTGCGAGTACAGTTGGATAAGGAGCTCTCTATTAATGAACGTCGTGATTCACTCCTTGCCCAGTTGGAACTCTTAGATGAGAAGCGTCTGGTCGTCGCTGAGCATGCGCGCGTTTACCAAAACAGGCTTTCACGTTTTTATCAAAAGAAAGTAATTGAGAGAAAATTTAAAACCGGTGAGATGGTAATCAAAAGAATTTTTGTAAAGCCGGGTGGCCCCCGCTCAAAACTCCAACCCAATTGGGAAGGACCGTTCATTATAAAAGATGTTTATCCTGGAAATGCTTATAAACTGGTTAATGCTGAAGGGGAAGAGTTAACTCACCCTTCGAATGGTTTGTATCTTAAGAAATACTACCCTTGATTCAAAAATCTAAAAAAATAGAAAAACCAAAAATAAAAAAATATATATGGAAATTCTTCAAAATCAGAATTGGTGCCATGGCACACGAAGGATCAAGGTCCGAAAGGTCAAAATTCAGAATTCATTCATCAGTCTTGCTAACTTAAAAGGGGGTTGACTCCCGCACACACTACACGCTTTATTCTTGAGCTCGATCAGTGCAAAATCTGACGGAAAGTCAAAAACCTGACTAAAAGTGAAAGACAATACCCGTTCTCTTCTTCTTCGGCCCATAAGGGAGGAAGGGAGACCTCGAGGCAGACGCGTCAAGCCTATCCGCCGCCCTAGTAGGTGGAAGTCAGGGTCCAAAAGGGAACAAATGCCACAAAAGCCCAAGTACAATTAGGTTTATTTTCATCAATGCAAATCAATTCCAAAGTGAAAGTCAAATTATGAAAAGAAAAGCATGTCAAGAGGGCAAAGTCCCCGCAAGGAAAACCTTGGGCGTATGCATGCAATATAACAAGGGCATAAGGGCAATAAATTTTTCCTACGCCAAAGACCGAACCCCAACAGGCATAGGGTAGGGGAGGTAACTTTGCCCTGAGCATTCCAGAATCCCTTATGGGCTTTCCTTATATTTTCTTCCATCCTTTCTATGTGGTAAAAGTCGCGAACTGGCAGGATGGTCAAGACGGACTTAAGAAATTGCACTGTGCGAAATCTCGAATACAAGTCAACTATGAGCACGTCGACTCCCTTTTAATTACTCAAGAAAGGTTAATGAATTTTAAATGGTGACCGTGTAGGACCCGTGGTCTTGATAGCCTTGATACCCTTTTGCAGAATAATTTAATTAACGCCTTCGGCTAAGGCGCTTTTTTTGGAATTAACGTCCTATATTAGGTCGTCTTCTTCAAACTAACGTCTCTGAGACGGTCGTGTCTTTTTCAAAAATTAGATTTCCTTTTAAAATTAACGTCGTCCCTCGTAGGCGTCTTTTTTGATTAACGCCTTACTCTAAGACGCGTTTTTCAAGAAAAAACCAAAAAATATATATAAGTGGAAAAAAGAAAAAAAATGTATGCTTGCATTCTTATGCATGGGCATCTTTTATTTATGGTTTGCATATGTGTGCTTTGCATGATGCATCTCCCGCTATCAGCCATTTCATTTTGCCTTATTTGATTAAAGGCTTGGCCCCTTGACCCGTCATTAAGGTCAAAATATTGCCACCCCTTGCTTATTGGGCAAGGGGCCAAGTCGAACAGATGAATTAACTTGTTTTGTTCAAATAAAAACCACAGCTGCAGGCACAGGGCAAAGTAAAGCAAACACGAAGAACGTGGAAAGAAGAAGGTACACAAACACGAGCCCACAGTCACACAAAGTGCTCGGGTAACAAAAATCTCGATCTATATATATCTCTCTCGTGGCTATCATGTACAGGTGTGAGGGTGGAGGAGTACAAGTAAGTCTCTCAGCTCTCGCCTCCACCCTCCTCTCTCCTACTCTCAACCTCCTCCTCGTCGTCCCGAGCTGGCGCTGGTGGAGGAGGCATGGGCCCCCGTGAAGAAGTCGGAACCCGAACGTGTCCCCCTGCCTCGCTCCTCTCTCGGAGGGAAGAACCCGCCACGAAGGTGGAGCTGGTGAAGGAGTACCCTGCAGCCCGCGCTCCCTCGCGTCCTCGCTGGAGACGCTCCTCGGACACTCGCGACCGCTCCTGGGAAAGGATCAACTGGGTCCTCGAATCCGCCAGCTCTCGCTCACGTGCCGCCACCTGCTCCTGGAACCAGGCACGCTCCGCCTGGTGCTCCTCCCGCTCACGAGCACACTCCTCGCGCTCCCGGGCACGCTCCCGTCTCTCCAGCTCAAGCGCCACGCGTAGCTCGGCCACGTCCTGAGGAAGCTCCTCCCGACGCCTCAGGGACCTCTCAAGCTCTGAGATCCGCTGATCGCGGATCGCCAACTCGGTACGTACTGCCTGAAGCTGTGTCACCTGCAAACAGGTAAACAAGTCATCAATTCCACAATTACATTCAATAATCTAGCAATTCAAGCAATGTATAATTGAACCACTCACCTGTGCGCTCGTCGCGCGGTAGCCCTCGTCAACGCAGGTAAGAGCGGCTCGAAGCTCCTCAGTCTGTAAAATGAATTTCATCAGTGCACAATTATATAATCAATATTTGAATGGATTGGTGTTTTGGAATTTACCCGTAAGGCGAGGTCGCGCTCCGCTGCCTCGGCTCGTGCCACTGCTCCCGCTAGCCGCTCTGCCAGTGCAGTCACCTCTGCACTGGGCCCTCTCGAGCTGGAGGCCTCCCCTGGGTCTCTCCTCACTGCTCCCTGCTGGGCACGCTGCATTCATTGAGATCGTCAATGGCTAATCATCAATAATTCAACAAAAACAAAATACATTTGCATATAGAAATAATTTAAACACTCACCAGGGTCTCTAGGTCTGCCCGTGTGGCAGCTAGCTGGTCCTACAGGCTGTGTAGGTGGGCCTGGGCATCTATCGCTACTATGTCCCGCGCATCCTGCATCCATTACATATTAGTCGCATGATAGTCACATAAACATTTGCATTTAATTTAGAAATAAGAGCATTCATACATACCCCTAAGACCCTCATCTGGGGTCGGCCGGCGTATACCTCCCAGTAGCACCGGAGGTACTCGGAGCTATCAGTCGCGCGAGAGGTGACTCTGGTCCCACCACGCTGCCAGTCAGCGTGCTGCTCCTCGAATCGTACCCTCCAGTCGGTCGCCTTTGTACGACCGCGCGTCTTCTTCCCGATGCCCCGCGGCTCGCCTACCTCAATCTACTCCTGGTGGAGGCCCAGCGTCCTCATCACCAACCTAAGCCGTAACGGCTCAATCTCGCTCAAGCAGTGAACCCAAAGCTCACGCTCAAAGCGAGGTCGGCCCGCTACGACCCAAGGTTGGCCCTCGTCTATCATGCCCTCATATGGTCTCCACTGCACCTGCATTCATAAAAATACATATCATCATTTCATCGTCATCATCATAAATTCAAATTAAAAAGCAAAAGAAAGATGCATAGCATTCATACATACCAGCGAGGGAGGGAAGTCGCAGAGCTCTCTCCGTAGAACCCACAACTCGTAGCCGAGCGGGGCGCCGAAGACGACCGGCACCCAGCGCTGTGCTAGAGGGAAAGCTCCCTCATTCCCAGGCCGTGGGTCAATGCGCCCCATCGGCATGTAGAGGTGACTCCAAACCTGCATCCATGCATTGCATTAGTTAGGCATTCGCACGCACATAAAAATACACATAAAAGAAAGAAAAAAAATGAAAAATGCATACCTGAAGAAAAGGTGAGAAGCCACTGACGGTCGTCTCTCGCCCTGTCCCCGTGGACAGGTCGGCCATCATGTGCGCCAGCAGAGCCGCTTCCCAGGCGTAGCTGCCAACTACCTCCAGGTCCTCGAGTATCCCTAGAAATCGGCAGTTGATGACGTCGCCCTTTGTCCCGAGCAATAGCCTCCCCAGTAGCAGTAGCAAGAACCTCCTCAAGTCTAGGTCAGCTCTCTCCCTGTCGGTCAGGTCCTGGCAGTACACTGCCCTAGCCCCGTCTATCAGCCTCTGTGAAAACTGCTCTAGGGTCTCTCCTGACCTGTGCCTAGCATTCCCTAAACCCATCACTATAGTGAGGTCGGTGCGGAAGATCGTCCTACACTCGCTAGGCGTCTCATAGACCATATCCAACCCTAGCAATCTCTGGGCATGCTCGGTGTAGTCTGGGTAGGTAATCCCGCTCACAGCCTCTCCATCTACCCTCAACCCCGTAATCCTGGCCATGTCCTCTAGGGTAGGAATCATGTGTCCCCAAGGCATCAGGAATGCCCGGCTGGTCCTATCCCATCTCTCCCGTAGAACCTGAATGAGTGGTAGGTCTGGCCTAACTGGCTCTATGCTGAGGAAGGCCCCGAACCCCATCACATCTACCCTCTCTCTCTGGAACTCGGGGAGGCCGTAGTAAGCTGCCCGAACCATGACCCATGAAATGCGCGTCCTCATCAGCCCCTGCATGCATAAAATAAGAATTGTTGGTTTAATAGTTGTGATTATTCATGCTTATTTCATTTTGATTGCACCAGGATGAATGTTGGTGTTATTGGAAGTAACGACCTTCCTCAGGTCGTTTTTTTTTGTTGAAGTAGTGCCCTTAAGGAGGGCGTGGTTCTGTTTGAGCTTCTAGATAACGACCTACCCTAGGTCGTTTTCCATCTATGAAACGCCTCTGTGTTGGGCGTGTGTTTGTGGTTAATTTCTAAAAATCCTAAAGGTTTTTCAATTCACGCCCTTGAGTAGGGCGTTTTCTATTTGGGTTCGTTAATTAATCAAATAATTAATGAATGGGCGACCGCTGGTTTTGTCGTCTGTTTTGAATTGACGCCCTGGTGTGGGGCATGGTTTCCAGTTTTTCAGAAAATGGAATAAAAATAACAGCATGCGAAAATTAACAGCATAATATGTAAATTTAATTGGGCGACATGCTTTAGGGCGTGTTCTTATGGGGTTAATTGTTTTTTCATAAAAATAATATAATTAACGCCCTTGGGTTGGGCGTGTATTTTGAGATCGCGACGCCCCTGAGGGCGCCTTCTTTCTGGGTTGCAGGGTTTATACCCGAGGGCTATGGAAAATCAAGAAAAAATGAAATTAAAATAAATAAAATTGGAAAAGGGTTTGAGGCTTACCTTCTTGTGCTTCTGATTTTGTGGTCGAGGCCTTGGCTGCCGTGGCCGCCGCAGTTGGCCGGCACGGGGGAGGATCACTGTCGCGGGCGGTGGTTCATCTCCTTCTCCTTCTCCTTCTTCACCGCTTTCTTCCTCGCCACCTTCTTCCTCTTCACCCCCTTCGCCTTCGCCGTCTTCTTCTCCTTCGCCTTCCTCGTGGGCTTCTTGGTCTCCTCCGGCCTCGTCGCCGGCCTCCGCCATTGGAGCGTCTTCTTCAACCGCCACGATGGCCCCTTCCTCACCGTGGGCGTCGTCGCCCAGATCAACCACCTCGGGAGCGGCCACCCTCTGCCGTTTGACTGAACCGCCTCTGGCCATGCCTAGGGTTAGGGCTAAGGACAGAGAGAGAGATAGAGGAAGAGAAGAGGGGAGGGGGAGCTTCGGTTAGGGTTGCAGAGAAGAGAGAATGGAACGGAGGAAGAAGAAGAAAGGGGGGAAAGCCCTTTTTAGCATTCGAAAAGAAGAGACGCCCTGAGAAGAGGCATTTTTTGTGGAAGTCACGACTATGACATGGGCGTGTTTATAATATAGACGACGTTGCTCGAGGCGTCAATTTTATTTGCATGGGGAATGATAACCGTCGTCAGACGCATTCAATGGGCGTTGATTGATGTGATCGAAGTAATTATTATGATTTTTACTCACGCCTGAGCTAGAGGCGTTACCTGATTGAAATGTGACTTTCCTGAGGGCGTTACTTTTAGAATTTCAACGAATATATTTTGGGAATTTGAATCGATTAACGCCCTGTTCCAGGTCGTTATGTTTAAGTAACGCCTATTGGTGAAGGCGTCAAATGTGTGAACAGGAATATTGGAAGTGACCTATCATGAAGGCGTCCTTTTATGAATTCACGCCTTTGCTTGAGGCGTTATTCGCAACAGAACGACAGGTTATTTAAGGATTTGATCTGAAGCACAGCAGTAAGGCTCAATCAGAAAACAATCATTTTTATTACTTTGAAAAGAGAGATTACAATGCTTAATGAGCCACCTTGGGTCTTAGCTTTCTCAAAGCTGTTACATAATTTTTCCACTGATCTTTGTCTTCCTCCAAACTCTCTACAGGTTGATGAGGTTTGCTAATCTTCCATAGGGCTTGGATTGTGATAGCCTCTTCTCCATCTTCATTGCTGCCTAGGACTCTTGATTTGATTGGAAGGAGATGAGAGACGTCTTCTAGGTGTTGCCTTGGAAGTCCGATTTGAGGAAGGCATCTGTGAGAGTTGTACAAGACGAAGTCCGAAGCGCCGATGAGACGAAGGTCCATGCCGGTGGAGAATCGTGCACGAAGTTCCTGCATCTTGAGTACACCCGGGGCACATGTAAAGAGGTTCTTTGGCATTACCTTTAGGTGCTCTCTCCAATCCCCTCTCTTCTTCACTTGAGGAATCCGGTTCATCACCCTATTGCTTATTCCTAACGAACCGGTCATGTAAGAGAGTGGGCTTTTTGAAAAGATTCTTGTGGGTTGTTGGGCCTCACCACATGGATCGAATTTGAAGTGTAGATCAACCCAACTAGAGAGTGCTAGCATGCACTCGTATATGGGCCTTCCCATCGCCGCCGAGGTAAGCCCGCTATAGAGATAGGCTAGGATAGCCGGTCCGGCTCTTCCCTCTTCCCATAAGCTCATCAACGCGCTCAATTGGGCCTCCTCTAGAAAGTCCTCCGTGCATGGAAACAAGAGTGTGCCTGCTAAACACACCACGAAGGCCTTTGCTATCTTTTCTATCTCCTCCTCTTCCTTTGCTTGATCCGCTCTCTTGTACACCCATGAGGCAAGCTTCAAGAGATTGATTCCTTTAGTGACCTTGATTTGGTTCACTATGTTTGGGCTAGATATCAATGAGGCTAGCAATTCATGAGAGGAGATTGGCCTTGGCATGATGGCCATCTTTTCTTCTTCTCCTTGTTTCATTCTTTTCAAGCGTAAGATCAACTCTAGCTCTTCCAATAGGATGGTGGCTTCAAATGTCGAGAAGAGAAAGGTATGAGTGGAAGGATGCCAAAGTTCAATCAATGCTCCTATGGCAGCCCAATCTAAGTGAATTTGGTCATAGTGCTTGGCATGGGTTACTAGGCCCAAAAGATGCTATCTTGCTAAGTATACTCTCGTATCAGAAGAAAACTTGGAGAGAATAAGGGGCAACCACTTCACTTTTGTAAATCTCCTAGCACCAGGGACATTTGGGTAGTCCTGTGGAAAGAAAATATGGACAGTGCCAATAGTGCCAGACATGAGCATATGTAAGAAGTAGTTTGACAGAAGGATTCGATAAGAAGAAAAGAAAGAAGATATAAGCAGAGGGAAAAGCAGAGGAATTCACTAACCTGATGTTGAGCAACTCGGCTGCAGATGTGCCCTTGGATTTCAGTCAACCTAGGGGTGGAAGACCTAGGTCTCTTAATCATCCTCTCCATTGTTTTTTGGCTTTGCAGAAGGAGCTCGGACGAGTGCCTGCGGGAGAAGAACAAACAGAGAAATGAGCCGGCTATGGAGGTTCAGAGAAGAGGTTGTTTTAGGTTGAGGAAAGCAGCCTTTCTTTTATAGAGATTTGAAGAGGGCTTAAGGTTGTTCGGAGTTAGCAGGTTGATGGCTATTAGGATTTGGTTTTGCTTTCGAGATGGAAACGGAAGCGCTGGATTGATTAATGCCTTTTGTTAGGGTGTCAATTTCTGAATTGACGACCTTGCTGAGGTTGTGTTTTGTGTAACGCCCTTTAGTAGGTCATCTACTCTTTGGCCTCTCGATGGGTTTCACGCCTTGCTGAAGGGCGTGTTTCATGTTTTAACGACTACATATTAAGGCGCTTTTCATGATTTGACGCCGTCCAATGCAGGCGTGTTTTTATGAGCTTATGAATTTAGATATTCATGTGTGTTAATGAACTTAAGTGCTATTATTTCGTTGAATTATTTTTTTAATTGAGCACTTATGATCATATCATGATTTAAATGGAAAATTATGTTTGATTATCTTGAATTTCGAAAACTGATGAATTTTCAAAGTGCAGAAGTTTGCAGGATTAGAGGCGCCTGGGTTGCTCATGGAAATAACATCGCACTTGTCATTTTGTATTTGTTCGTTGTAAGCATTGTTATTATAGGATATCTACATTATTATAGCATATCAAGGACCTTGTGGTTCTGATGAATCTGGAATTTGAGTTCCCCTTCATAAAAAACGATGATGATTCCAGGAGAGTCTTGATCACACGGATAGGCCGTTGTGTCGTTCAAGGTTTGGGACGATGGTTCCACTTTCTAAGTTGATGCGCGAACAAACGGGCTTCGGCTTAGTGTTAGCTCAGAAACTTGGATTCTTGACCAAATCTAGATGGCTTAGCAATATTATCCTTGATTATTTTCTATTTGTAGTTTGTTTTATCTTTTCTTTTAGCTCAGCATGCATCATATAGGACTTTGAGTTTCGTGCTGAAACTCTTCATATTATGGCAATAATGAAGGTCACTTGCTCTTAATTGAGTTGACGTGAGATATTCCACTCCAAATCAAGTACTTTGTTCTATCTGAAGCCGCTCAGGCTGGTTCCTTGAAAATGTCCCTTTGTTGGATCTCCATCTCAATTCTCTTTATTTTCTTACAAATTTACCTTGGTTGTAGCACGTCCACGTTGGCTGGTAACCGCTCTCCAATGGTCTTTCCCTATCGTGCCCACGCGCACACCTTTTGCCTTACATTATTTTTACTTGTTTAGTTTAATCTCCTTTATCTAGCAAATCGATGCTTCCTTGGAATCACTCGGAGTTGTTTCATTCAGAATCTTGGAAAGATTTCCATTGTTTAGTGTCTGAGACGTGTCACATCACACCTTGGCATCTACTTATCAGTTCGCTCCACTTCATTCCATTTTGTTGCACTTTCACTCCATTTTCGTCTCACTCCCTTCCAAAGCAGACGCCAAGGCGGGGCAGCTGTAGACACGCCAAAAATGACACTATGTTGATCAAATCTCATATCACTATAATGACGCCCCAAAGTGAACTTCAATATATTCATAATATGAAGTTTTTCTATTTTCTTGTGTGTGTGTTTGTTTATTTTGCATTTTTGTGATTCGCGACCTGAAGAGGGGTGTTATTTAAATAGCGACCTTCTCTAGGGCGTTTTCTCAAGAAAGGACGACTAAACTTCAGGGCGTCAATTCCTGGTATTATCCGGTTTTAAAGTAAATGCAAAATCAATTTAATTATTGGTTAACGTCCTTCCTCAGGGCGTGTTTTAAATTAACGCCTCTATCCTAGGCGTGTTCTCATGGTTTTTAAACAAAGTAAGTTCTATTGCCAAAATTAGATCCAAGAAGTGACGCCCTTGATAGAGGTCGTGTTTTGAGTAACGTCTTGATGTAGGTCGTCAATTTTGAATTGACGCTCGTATCTAAGTCGTGTTTTAGTTCGGAGTCTGCCTTTTTCCATCTTTCCCTCACAGTTCCCTGCCTTGTTTCAACCTCTTGCTCGATGTTAATCCTTTCCTTGGATATTTCTTGCCCGTTCTTATCTTCCCTTGTTTGATCACATCCGATTGGAATCTTATATAAGGAAGCCTGGATCGATCGTCATAAGGTTGAACACCAACATATACAGAGAAAAAAAAGATTGCAGGTTCTGTACGAGCAGAGTTTTCTTTCTTCTTCCTGTGCGGTCGTTCCTCTGCATCCTTTTCATAGGAGTTCACTCGTTTCCACTACTTCCTCTTCTTCCCATCAACATATTCTTCACACGGTTTCCCTTTACTGTCATCAGGGACAGCAGGGTTCTTTTATTTCATTTATTTTGTTTATGAGCATATCATCCTTCGTCCCACCGTCAGTCTTTCTTATTGCATTAAGTCATATCATCATCATTATCGTATCATATCTCCTTCCCTAGCTCTTCTCTAGGGGTTTAAAAAAAAAACAAAAAGAGGTGCGCATGTTGATTTCATTTTTCAACATCATATTCTTTATTTGGGATTGATACTACTTGCATTGGCTGATCCCTTTTCGTTTTGCTTTGTTTCATTGTCTTTTTTGCAAGGTAATCAAAAGGAGAACCCTTCTCATCGGCTGGCCGATTGAAGAAGGAGGAAGGAACTTCACATCATCCCGCGTTCCAATCTTCACCAGGTATTCGCGATCTCTTTTTATTATTATTGAGGTAACCCCTCTGGCGATCACATCTCTATTTTTGCACCACGTGCAAGCTTTTTCTTCCCCTTATTTATGCATTAATCATTATTCTCCCCCTTGTTTTTTTCACATCATTTATTCTCTTATGATTTTGTGTGGGATTTATGCCCATCCACACTCCTCCCAGGGGCATGAGGCCCCTACTGCTTCCCTTCCATTAGAGTTCCTCTTTCCCAGGTTAGATTTAGGGTTAGTCGAGTCAAGGGAAGTAGGGTCTGTTAGGTCTAGAGAAGTAGGGTCTTGTTCTAGTGCATCCAACCCTTCCTCGCCTGAGCCGCGCCCGCTAGTGCCTCATTCCAAATCAATTTCTGATAGGTTCTTGCAGGATTTAGCTTAGCGATGTTAACCTCTTCTCAAATGCTTGGAGTTCATAGCCACGACGATTGTGCTAGAAGAAGACGAGGAGAAAGACGGGGTGTGGAGCGACGACGGATTAGGTGTTTATGAAGTCATGGATGAAAAAGACCCAGTCGATCTTGAGGACAGTGATGTAGATGACACTGTTGACTTATATGTGCAAGGTTTGAAGAGGTTCGATGAGCCATCGTTAGCAGTGGATGAACCTACAACAAAAATTAATTTGGGAACTAATGAGGATCCCAGGCCCATTATCCTTGCTACTAATCTCCCTCCTAATGTGGAAGAAGAACTGATTATGGTTTTAAGGGAGTATAGCAATTCTTTTGCCTGGTCATACGAGGACATGCCAGGTCTTGACCCCTCCTTGGTGGAACACCGACTTGTGCTTAAACCAAGGGTAACACCCGTTAAACAAAAGTTAAGGAGATTTCACCCCTACATGGCCTTGAGGATGAAGGAAGAAGTTGATAAATTGCATAAGGCTAAATTTATTCGAGTTGTTATGTACCCCTAGTGGGTGGTGAATATAGTCCATGTTATCAAGAAAGATGGAAAGGTGTGAAATTGTATTGATTTCAGGGATTTAAACAAGGCATGTCCCAAGGATGATTTTCCGCTGCCTCATATAGATGTCTTAGTGGATAACACAGCATGGTATGAAGCTTTATCATTCATGGATGGTTATTCAGGATATAACCAGATTCGTCTAGCTCCCGAAGATCAGGAGAAAATTTCCTTCACTACGCCCTGGGGTACTTATTGCTATGTGGTAATGTCGTTTGGATTGAAGAACGCTGGTGCCACCTATCAAAGGGCGATGATGGCTATATTTTACGATATGATGCATGTGTACATGGAAGCTTACGTGGATGATATTTTGGTGAAGTCAAGAACCAAAGAGGAACACCGCGCTATTCTGGCTAAGGTGCTTCAGAGAGCTAGGGAGTATAAGCTGAAAATGAACCCTAAGAAGTGCGTATTTGGAGTATCTTCAGGGAAGCTACTAGGTTTCATAGTTAGCAAACATGAGATTCAAATTGATTTTAATAAGGCTAAGACCGTCATGGACATGCCCCCGCCTAAGAACATCACGGAACTTCGAGGATTGATTGGACGTTTACAGTTCATCAGAAGATTCATATCCCAACATTCTCAAAGGTGCCGCCCATTTTATGAACTGCTAAAGGCGGGGGTCAAATTTGAATGGAATGAAGACTGTCAAAAGGCCTATGAGGATTTGAAGGTTTATTTATCCAATCCCCCAGTTTTGCAGCCCCCTGTCCCTGGGAAACCCCTGATCCTGTATATTTCTGTCATTAAGGACTCCCTAGGAGCTGTCCTGGCGCAAGTGGATGACGAAGGCAAGGAGCGTGTAGCTTATTACCTCTCTAGGTTGTTTAACCCAGTAGAGGCCAACTACACTGCCATGGAGAAAATTTGTGCTGCATTAGTTTGGGTAGCTCAGAAGTTGAAGCACTATTTCATAGCCCACCAGGTTAGGATGATCTCTAGAATGGACCCGATCTGTTATCTCCTAGAAAAGCCCATCCTTTCTAGCAGGTTAGCTCACTGGCAGAGCTTCCTCTCTCAGTTTGATATCACATTCGTCGTTTAGAAGGCAATCAAGGGATATGCCATCGCTGAGCATCTTGCCCATCTTTCTATTCCCTACGCTGACTCTATTCAGGATGAGTTCCTTGATGAGCATCTCACTTTTCTTACCCACCACCCCTTCTGGTCTCTGCACTTTGATGGTGCGCTCAACTCTCAAGGCCGAGAGATAGGTGCCATTCTCCTCACTCCAGAAGGAGTGATGATTCCTCTTGCATATCAGCTCCGCTTTCCTGCTACCAACAACATCGCTGAGTACGAAGCTCTCCTGGCTGGATTGAAGCACGCCTTTCTCTTGGGTGCGCATTATTTGAACATTATAGGAGATTCTCAGCTTGTTCTACACCAAGTTCTTTCCACTTACCATACTTGTGACCCGAATCTCAAGCCATATCAAGATTTGGTCACTCCCTTGGCTAGGCAATTCCACAAATTGATCTACATCCATTCTCCTTGATCTCAGAACATCTTTGCCGATGTATTGGCATCGCTTGCTTCCTCCTTATCATTTTCTCTCAGTCAGAGCACTGAGACTATCATCATCCAGAGATTGGACGCCCCTTTTCTTCAGGATCCTTGGTTTGACAACCTTAGGAAGACTGTAGAGGTGAAGGCTGAAAAGAAAGATTTGAAGGAGGTTTCTTTGACAAAATTAGAAGAAATCTTGAAAGAAGAAGAATTGCCATGGTATCATGAAATTGAGATGTATTGTAAGAACAGATCATTCCCAGAAGGGGCAAGTGCTGAACAACGTAAGGCTATTAGAAGAGCCGCCGCGAGGTACACGATCATTGCCGGAGAATTGTACAGGCATGCTCTCAATGGGATGCTCATGAGGTGCCTAGATGATGATGAAGCTTGGAAGATGGCCGAAGCAGCCCATTCAGGCGAGTGTGGAGGTCATGTTAATGGCCAGGCTTTAGCGAAGAAGATCCTTAGGTAAGGTTATTATTGGCCCACTCTAGAGGAGGATTTTTCCCTCCATGTCCGAAGGTGTCTCAAATGCCAACTCCGTGCTGATAAAATCCATGCTCTTGCTTCATCTCTTTATCCTCTCTCTGCTCCTTGGCCATTCTCTATGTGGGCTTTCAACATTGTAGGCCCGCTAGGTGATCCCAACTCTCAGACCAAGCAAAAATATTTCATCCTTACCGCCACTGAGTACTTCACCAAATGGGCCGAGATGGAAGCGTACACGGAGATCAAAGTAACTACGGTGTGCCGTTTCATCCTGAAGAACATCATCTCGCGGTTCGGAGTGCCAAGTAGCATCGTCACCGACAATGGGTCCTAGTTCGTCTCTCAAGAGCTCCAAGACCTCTGTAAGAAGTTCAATATTGCATTACATCATTCATCCCCATATTATCCTCAAGGCAACGGTCAAGCTGAAGCCACTAATAAAACCCTTCTCAAGATCATAAAGAAAACATGTGAATCTAATAAATTTGCTGATTGGCCTAAGCGATTAGTGGAAGCTTTATGGGCTTATCACACCTCCCTCCGTACCTCTATGGGACAAACCCCCTATGCTCTCACTTATGGGATGGAGGTGGTGCTCCTCCCATATGAGATCTTGATCCCTTCCCTAAGGGTGTAGCTCGATAAGGAACTTAATCTCGATGAACGTCGGGAGGCGTTGCTAGTGCAGCTGGAACTCTTGGATGAGAGGAGGCTAAATGCGGCCAATCACGTGTCTGTTTATCCAAAGAGAGTCTCGCGTTATTTTCAAAAGAAAGTAATTGAGCGTAAATTTTAAATAGGTGATATGGTCTTGAAATGCAAATTCATTAGGTCTAGAGGTCCTAGGTCTTAATTGTAACCTAATTGGGAAGGGCCGTTCGTCATTAAAGCGGCTTATCCTGGGAACGTGTATCGTCTAGTTAACGCATAAGGTAAGGAGCTGTCTCACGCTTGGAATGGGTTGTATCTTAAGCACTTTTACCCTTAGAGTCAAGCTAGTGCCAGCCCGGCAGCGAGGCGTCTCGTCCTTGATCGCGAAAGAGGACCCCGAGCACGGCAATCACACACTACACAACAACGCTAGTCAGGTTTTCCTCTACTATGCAAACCCGTCTCTCCTTTGGCCATGCCTAGGGAAAGTGAAAGTCCCTGCTCTTCTCTCTTCGGCCGAGTATAAGGGGAAGGAGTGAATAAGGGGGAGGTGACCAACCTAGACACCCCAACGAGAGGAGCTCTCAAATAGGGGTAGTCCGTTATGACCTAATTCCACGAAGATAGATAGAAAGAAAAGAAACATCAATCAAAAAAGGAAAGGAGCATGAATCAAGGCAAAAGCCAACACGTCTATCAAAAGCACAAAGTGCAACATCAAATTACTCCAAGAAAAATGAAAAATATCAAACTAGGCATGGCAAGAGTGGCAGTACAGTTTCCCCACGGGACGCTATGAGCCCGGTCGTATGCATGCCTAGACTGGATGAAGGTTCGATGATGGACACAAAGCTTCGGCGCAACAGACCAAATCTCCAACCGGGTCGTCATGGGAGAAATTCGAGCCCTAAAACTTCTATCCTTATGCTTGACTTACCTCCAATTACTCTTCTCTCTCTCCCTCCAAGGACCAGAGCATACCCAGGGTATGGCCTTGAGAGAGGCACCATCATATGGTGAAATAGGCTTGACCAGGGAATTGTCACCCTTAATGTACGCCAACCTCGGGGAATTCTTAGTGGAATAGGCAGGGCCCTCGTTACCGGGGCGGAACTAGCTGCCAAAAATCTAAAAAAAAAAATCAAATATTTCAAAATTTCAAAAAAATCACATATTTTCATAAATCCAAAAAAAATCACATATTTCAAAAATCCAAGAAAATCAAATATTTTCAAAAGGCCAAAAAAATCAAATATTTTCAAAAATCCAAAAAATAGCATATTTCAAAACTCCAAAAAAATCAAATATTCCAAAATTCAAAAAAAAATCAAATACTTCAAAATTTTAAAATGCTCATCATCGTTGCATTAGCATTTCATAGCATGCATCACATTCATATTCTTATTTGTGTTTTCGCCTCTTTAACAAGGCTCCACCCTTTGACCAAATATCAAGGATTGGTCGTCTCTAACTTGATGCATGTAAGGGGTTGAGCCTAAGAACGGATCTAACTTATTTTATTATTTTAGTACGCGCAGGAACAGGTTGCAATGCCCTACACCCAAGAACTCGCAACTTTTCTGTTCTCCCCCCCTTTGCGGTCTTTTGGTAGACTGTTAAGCTTCCTTAGCGGTCAAGTAGTGACCGTTACCCTCACCTGAGAACTAAAACTCTCAGGTTTCTCTATTTCTTCCCCTTTGCGGTCTTTTGTTAGACCGTTAAGCTCCTTCAAGTGGTCTAATGATGGCTGCATGCCATTCCTGAGAGCCAAAAGAACACAGAGTTTTCCTGTGCCGCTTCTGCTTGCGGTCTGTCGCCAGACCGTTAGGCAAGCTTGGCGGTCCTTTGCTGGACCATTTTCCCAACAGAGAACTCTGTTCCATCCGATCATTCATGCCACACGGAGCAATTCCACAACACATCTATCAATTAATCCTTCTATTTCATTCACTCAAGGTCCATAATACATCATTCTTTCAAATAAAATTCAATACATGATCATGGAACTCAAGCTACATTAAATTTCCCATCCGCGCAGGGCCGGATTTTGCGTAATGCTTTCACATAAGCTCGTTAATCCTCCTCATTCTCCGTCACTTCTGCCTCCAAGGTACGGACTCGACTGATCTCACACATGGTCAGAGCGCTCTGAACTGCCTGCTCATCCTCCTCGGTCCTAATCTTCCTAGCTTGAAGGGGAGGGAAGTGAGATAGTGCCGGAACCACGGTGCGGGGAAGTCCAACTTGTAAGTAGCACCAGTGAGGGTTGTAGAGCGCCAAGTTGGTGTTTCCCACTAGCTGGAGGTCCAGGCCCAGTCGCTGGGGTAATCTGAGAGTAGTGCCTTGAAGAGCCTGTGGTCACATCATGAATTTGTCAAGTGGCAAGGTGTTGAGGAAGAGGCGCCAATCATCCCTTCTTTTCTTATCCGCGGTCCGGCATTCAACCTGTTTAGAAATGTCACGCCCCGAGCCTTTATGACAGCGGAAGACTCGCTCGAGAAACATGAACAACCGACATGTTAAGCCTCTTTCAAGCAAGAACGATCAGTGCGTAAGACAATCACATACATAAATGTAATTGCATAATATTTACTCAAACTCCAACTTTATTTCATAATAATCAAATTCAATACTCAAATACAATCATTAATTCCGCTTATTCCAATATACTAGACTCAAGAAAATAGGAAAATTAGACAGTCTCAATCTAAACAATTTAGACTTCCTAAGTCTTCACTCTTATCTTGACAATACTTTCATTCCCTCTCGGACCCGCTACTTGTATAACCCGAATCCGAATTCGAATCACTTCCATCTCTTGAAAAGATTGGAAATAGGTAATGAGCACACTTGCCCAGTAGGTATCTTCGCATCAACATGAAGACACTATTAAAGTAATTAATAATTTATCTCTAAAGAATAAGGTAGAATCATGCGAATGCGATCAATCACGCGATTAAACCAGGTAACAAGACAATCATGTAAGATAGAATGAGAGCAAGTATGAACTAGCAAGAATGAAACAAGAACATGATATGGCCTTTCATGAACAAGAATGTAACGAGAATGTACTAGCAAGCCACATAATCATCACTCCAGTATCTTTTACTTATGAGCAAGTACCTCGTGAATTTCTGTGGAATATCAAGAAAGTCAAGTATCAATCATGTTGTATTGTGTTGTGGATTTTCACTTATTTATAAAGAAAGTACTCCCAGCGCAATGCGACGCCAGTAGCATCATACCCCATGGTTTATAATTGTATGTTTCCGACAATCAGCCGAGGGGACTAGCATAGAGCCCTTGAACACAATCAGTGCTCGATCGTATCTTCAAGTATAAATCAAGTTTTATCCACACATGTAACAATAAAGTATGGCCAAGAATGTACAATTCCAACATGCTCTTGATAATGATAATTCAATAAATGATTGCTTCAATAATAATCATGAGAAATCAAGAATGACTTAAGCAAGGTTATACTTATGGAAATAAATCGGCAGCATAACGATACATTCTTTATCTTTCATTCTTTACATTAGGTTCCTTGATCAATATGATAAGTTCTAGATCATCAAGAGTCTATTTAGAACCTTGGAATATCAACCCTTGGTCAATCCTTGGGTTAAAATACTCAAGTAGTGTGACGGTCGTGTACTGGGCCGTTACATGATGTGACGCTCCAGTATTGGGCCATTACATTAGTCTGAATCCAAAACTAAGAAATCAGACTCAGTTGAATGTGACGGTCATACATTGGGCCGTTAGATGCTCCTGACAGTCCAGTGTAGAGCCGTTACCTTACCGATAACCATAAACATCGATAGTGTAATATAATCAATGGACTTTAATGGTACACCCAACTCGGAGTCCTAGTGGGAATCCCAGGCTCGCGGAGAATTACGGAGTCCTTGAAATAAGATTTCCTAGTCCATTGGAAGGAATATCTAATAGAGAGGTCTTCATGTCCAAGAATAGTGTTCCTATAGTGCAAAGTGAACTAAATGGACAACATACCGGAATATGTGCCATGTACTTAAAGAAATGACTCTATAGATGAAAAGAATGTGTAACAATATGAAACCATGAGAAAACTCCGTCAATACAATATTTAGAAAAAAATCATGATTTAGAATACAAAACTATAGAGTTTTAGCCGATGAAATTAACATAACTTAAAATAATCCTAAGACACATTTACCATACAATTTGATTATGAAACAGTAACTAAACTTAAAGTCATGATAACATGTCCAAACTTAGCTATCTAAGCTTATTTATAAGTAAACTCTAACTGGTTATCATTCTGCCTCGGGCTGACAGAACACAGTGCCTGACGGTCTAGGATAAGCGCGTTACAGTATTGTGACGGTTTATCGAGGGGCCATTACAGTGGTGTAACGCTCCAGCTAGGGTGCGTCAGAGACAATAGAACAAATAAAAACACAACAGAATGTGACGGTCTATCGTAAGGCCGTTACAGTCATGTGACGGTCTTACGTTGGTGCGTCAGAGAATCTGCTGGCAGTAAACTAAGTAAAGGTTTATGAAAACATAACATGTCTGGAAATCAACATATTACTACTGTCCTAGTCATGATAACGATGCATAGGTCAACTATATGCAAGGGTTTAGTGAATAGACAAGATAATACATTTTAATTTCCATTTAGGGCTAAGAGATGCATGAATGTATAAAACTATGAAATCATGAAATTCTTAGTCTATGATGCATGAAATGAAGCACAATCAGATGGCTTTTATTCCTAAAAAGTTGTTTCTGCCAATCATGAGATAACCTACCTCTTTTAAGTCCTTCAAACTTCAAATTTAATGCTAGGTGCTACCCTTAGACCCTTGTACTTCTTGTGATAAATCAGCAACTTCAATCTGCTCTATTTCCTCAGCCTCTTGACATAAGGATGTGAAATTTTGAGGGTAAGGAGATGAGACTATTTGATGAGGGCATCTCATGACACTCCCTCTAGCTCGGGTTGAGTACACACTTTTGTTATGGGATGGCTGTGATCTCTACATGTTATCTTCCTTTTCTTGATCCCATCTTATGTATTTTCATTTTATTGAGTCTTATCTTATGTACTTTCTTTTATTGAGTCATGGTGTCTAGTATATTTCTCTTATTTTGTGTAATTGGGCCTTAGTATCTTAGCATGGGCCTAATGGGTTGAGTCTAGGACTTGTTGGGTCTTTTGTTTAAATGTCAAGGTCATCTTGGTCATGTAAAGAATGGTTGCCTATAAATAGGCCCCATCTCTCTCCATGTAATCACCTTTTGATGAATATTGAAGAAATCCCTTTCAAATCTCCAAAGTTCTCCCCTCCTCTCTCTCTCTAGCTCTCCTCTCTCCCACAAGGAAAGGGGCGAACCTCTCCCTCTCTCCTCCCCCCTCCCCACTACTTCCAACCCCCACCTACCTCCATTAATACCACACAACTTTCCACAACCCCCCTTTACTCCCCATCTAGTCCCAATAACCCTCCACCAATCTAAGCCCTACTTCCCAACCACCACCTATCCCATTCACTTCCCTAAGCACCTCTCCATCTTCCCAAGGCTGAAGGGGTCCCTCCCAAGGCCATTTTTGAATATCCCTCCCATCTCTCCACCCCCATACCAGCTCCAGGTCGACCTCCCCTTCCCTCCCATAGCCAAGTTCACCCCCATCCTCCTCTCACACTCACCCTCTCTCTAGTGCACACCCACCCCTCATCTCCACCTCCAGCTGCTCCAGCCCCCCTCTCCATCTATACCTTCCACTCTAGACCCCCTGAAGCCCTAGCCATGTCCTTCCCATCTTCTCCAGCCATCAGCCAACCTCCCTCTTGCTGAGTTGCCCCACTCCTACATCATTTGCCACCATGAAGTTGCAGCTCCATCAGCAGTTCGCAGGCAGCAAGATCGGGTCCTGGAAGCAGCTTCATCTCTAACACTTCCCCTCATCTTCTGGCGGCATGGCATACACCGTTGGAAAGGTCGTCCAAGGATCTTTCTAGGCGAGGTAGTTTCATCTTCTTCCAAGCACCGAGCTGCCGGTAGGAGCGATTCTCCCTCGACTGCGCAAGATCCCTCAGGCAGGGAACCAGAGCGAGAGTGGAAGCTCGACCACGAAGAATATTTTGGGATTCAGATCAAGTGTTCTTCAGAAACAATCTTCCCTCTCAAGTCCTCTTTCATCCTCAAGAAGCAGAGCTGCATTTGGACATCGGCATCTAAAGTTACGAATATTCTACTCCAAGTGTGTCAGGTCAGTTTACAGGAGCCAGAACCGACACCCCTCTACTAATCTGATAGTCCCGGTCTTCTCCGACATCTTCCGACCACGCCGTTGGTGCCAAAAGAAAGAAGACTCGACCACGGTTCCAACGGTTCAGAACTCATCTCAATCAGAGCTTGGTAGAGATCGTGGCACCCTCTGCAACCAGCCACATTGTTCTGCACCAGATAGAGGTAGAACCAATCAGTCCGGTTCCAGACTCTGTCCCGGCCAGCAAAGACTTTACCAAGCTTAGAAAAAATTCAGACGTCATCCTTGGTCCGTTGGAAAACTTTTGGCGCAAGTCTGATCAAGTTCTGAGCTCCGTGGAATTTTTGGCAGCATCATCACCGCCCCACTGTCCGGCAACTCTGAGATTGGCAGAACCGGCAACGCTCCGAACGTCGGGTTTTCTTCATAACTCCCCCACCCCGCTTGACCGGCTGAAGGCCCCTCCCTGCGTGGAGGTAGTTTTGGATGTAATTAGCTTAATCTCCAACCCAAGATCACCCCTCCTGCGAGAGGCGTAGTGTTATACTCTTTGCACTTTCAGGTCAAGCTACATCGCCGCGGCGATCGGGTGTATACCCTCGCCTCCCGGCGCGCCCTCGTCTCCGAGCGGGATCGGTGTCTTCACACCGATCAGGTGAGCCTCTGATACTAACCTTGATAGCCTTACTTCTGCGAGTTTAGTATTGCTTTGATTGCTCGTCGGACGGTGAGAAGAGGGCCCGTACTTGTATGCTCTTTTGTTGGTGCCCACAGCGGTCCGGGAGAGAGTGCCACCCCAAACCCCGCCCTGCGGGCCAGCCGCCCACTAAGTTGGGAATCCTAGACTCTTTGGGGTCAGCCTAAGCCAACTAAGTCCATTAGAATCATTGGGTCCCGCCTCGGACCCTTGCCATCATTCCCTGGGTGATCGCGTGTGCCGTGTGAGTAAGACGCTATTGTGAGAATCATTGGAGTGCTTGTATGCTTGCGGGCCTAGGTCCTAGGTGGTTCATTACATACTTAGTCATCCTTGGGCTGTGCCACATCAAGTGGTATCAGAGCGGTCATAGGCTTGTCCTTACAAGTCTAGTCTTGGGTCACACTAAGTCTTTTCATAGGTGTATCCGCACACCCTTGCATAGCCCACCCAACTTTGCATGACCACTCGTAGTGGAACTCATTATCAAGTCAATTCATCCTCTTCCAATAACACTATGGATCCCAATCCCCAAGGAAATCCCGCTCACAATGAGCGTGAGCTTCCCGACCATATGAGGTTTCTTGTGGAAGGCATGACCAATATTATGGGAAGGCATGACCAATATTATGGGAAGGCTTGACGATATTACGGCCCGGCTTGAACAAATTGAGAAAAATAGACCCATCCCAAGGGTAGGAGATAGGAGGGAACCACCTCCACATGTGGAGCCAGCCCTAGGAGAGATCAACCTTGATCACCCTCCCGAACCGGAAAGGGACCCACCTCCTAGAAGGAATGAGAGACTCCCCCGGGACAACCCGGATGACCAACTAATGAGACTTGTGAAAGTCGATGCACCCACCTTTGATGGGTCTCATCATCCGAGCATTTACTTAGATTGGGAGGCAGCCATGGACCAATATTTTGATTGGTACCCAATGACCGAGGATAGGAGAGTCCGACTTGCAAAGATGCAATTAACCAAACTAGCCAAGACTCATTGGATGAATGTGGAGGCATTAAGGATAGTTAGGAGGGAAGCTCCCATCACCACATGGGGGGCCATGAAAGACCAACTCAAACTCAAATATGTCCCACCCTCCTACCATCAAAACCTCCTAGATGAGTGGCAAGCCTTGACCCAAGAGGGAAAGACCATCATGGAATATATTGAAAAGTTTGACTACTACCTTCTCAAATGTGGAGTCCAAGAGGACCCCGCCGTCACGCTCTCCCGCTTTAGGAATGGACTTCAATTCCATATAAAAAAGGAGTTATTCATGCGTCAAGTAGCCACTTTAGAGCAAGCCTATCAAGTAGCTCGGGATGCCGAGAAATTCTCTCGGTATAAACGAATGGTTCCCCCTCGGGGGATGGACCCTAAAGCCATGGCACCTCGGGCCAACCCTCCACCTCCCCAAAGAGGCCTCCTTCCCACACCCATGGGAGCTCCTCCCACCCGGGTCACCCCTCCTAGCGGCACTCCACCACCCCGCCCCACAAGTGGGCCCCTAAACACAACTCCCAATAGGCCCAATCCGACACCCACTCCCCCTCACACTAAGATGGCACCAAACCATCAAAATGGGCAGCAATGCTTTAGGTGCTATGGGTATGGACACTTTGCCAATCAATGCCCCACCAAGGGAGCATCTAACTTGCTCATAGAGGAGACCAACCCCCAACCCCAAGCTGAATTTGAAGGGGAGGTTGAGGTATATGAACCCTCTCTTGAATGGGAGGAGGAGTATGAGAACCACTACATAGAGACCAACCAAGAACAACTCCCTCCACCCACCGACTCCCACCTCGGAGTGGTTAGGTGCACCCTCACTCAAACCCAAGAGCATGATTGGAGAAGAAACACCATATTCCATACCTACATACGGATAGGGAGCCATGTTAGGAAGGTCATCTTGGACAATGGGAGTAGTGTGAATGTGGTGTCACCCGATACCGTCAAACTTTTGGGCCTTACCACCTCCCCACATCCCCACCTCTATCGGGTAGCATGGATTGATACCACCTCCATACCTGTTAGTGCTCGTTGCCTTGTCCCCATTACATTCCAATCCTATCAAGGCCAAGTGTGGTGTGACATCCTACCAATGGAAGTTGGGAGTATACTCCTAGGACGACCTTGGATCTACGATGTAGATGCCACCTTTCTAGGAAAGACAAACACTTGCATCTTCATTCATGAGGGGAAGAAAATCCAACTCAACCCCTCTCCACCCCGCCCCCTCCCTTGAGGGATCCCCTACCCCTCCCACTATTCCGAACCCACCAAACCCCACCCCATCAAACCCTAATCCTACTATGATCAATAAGCCTCCTAGGAGCCTACACCTCATCACAAAGAAAGAATTTGAGGAAGAGACCAACCAAGGGGGACAAGTGTGTGCCATTGTCATTTGTCTCGGGGATTCCACCCCAACCAACCCACACCCAATAGAAATCCAACAACTCCTTGAGGACTTCCATGATGTATTTCCCGAGGAACTTCCGGACAAACTACCACCCATGCGCGATGTGCAACATGCCATCGACCTTGTACTCGGGGCCACCTTGCCCAACCTCCCACACTACCACCTCAACCCCACCGAGCATGCCGAGCTCAGGAGGCAAATTGAGGAGCTCATCAAGAAGGGCTTCCTCCGGATTAGCAAAAGCCCTTGTGCCGTCCCAGCTCTTCTCACACCCAAAAAGGACAGAACTTGGCGCATGTGTGTGGATAGCCGAGCCATCAACAAGATAATGGTCAAGTATAGGTTCCCCATCCCTCGGTTAGATGATATGTTAGACATGCTAGCTGGAGCCACCATCTTCTCCAAAATTGACCTCAAGAGTGGCTACCATCAAGTTCGCATTAGGCCCGGGGACGAGTGGAAAACCGTCTTTAAGACTAAGGATGGTCTCTATGAATGGCTTGTTATGCCTTTTGGCCTTTCTAATGCGCCAAGCACCTTCATGCGCCTCATGACTGAGGTCCTCCGGCCCTTCATTGGCATCTTTTTAGTTGTCTACTTTGACGACATCCTCATATATAGCCAATCCAAAGAAGCCCACCTCGATCACCTCAAACAAGTGTGCACCATTCTTAGGAAGGAGAGTCTCTTTGCTAACCCCGGGAAGTGTCATTTCTTGACCAATCAACTAGCCTTCCTAGGATTTATTGTCTCATCCCAAGGGGTATCCATGGACCCCGAAAAGGTCCAAGCTATTCTTGAGTGGCCCGAACCCAAGACCCTTCATGAGGCCCGAAGCTTTCACGGGCTAGCTACCTTCTATAGGAGATTCATCCGTGGGTTTAGCACAATCACCACTCCTATCACAGATTGCCTCAAGAAAGGCACCTTTGTGTGGACTAGGGAAGCCTCAAAAGCCTTCCTAGAGCTCAAGGAAAAGATGACCCAAGCCCCGGTCCTTTGCCTACCCGACTTCTCAAAAGTCTTCGAAGTCACTTGTGATGCATCCGGGGTAGGGATTGGGGGCATTCTTAGCCAAGAGGGTCACCCGGTAGCCTATTTTAGTGAGAAACTTTATGAGGCTAGGACTAGGTACTCCACATATGACAAAGAGCTTTATGCCGTGGTTCAATCCCTTCGGCATTGGAGGCACTATCTCCTACCCAAGGAGTTTGTGATCTTCTCGGACCATGAGGCCTTGAAGTACCTCAACACCCAACAAAAGCTCAATGCCCGCCATGCCCGATGGGTAGAATACATTCAAGCTTACACCTTTGTCCTCAAGTATAAGATGGGTAGTGAGAACCGCGCCGCCGATGCGCTAAGTAGGCGGGTAGCCTTACTCTCTACCATCTAGGTGGAAGTGAACGGGTTTGATAGAATCAAAGAAGAATATCCAACTTGCCCCGACTATGGGACTCACTACAACACCCTTTCCACTCAGCCCCACAAGGAACATGAGGGGTTCATACTTCAAGAAGGGTATCTATTCAAGGGAGCTAGGCTTTGCATACCCCGGACTTCACTTCGGGACTTCTTAGTTTGGGAGTTACACAGTGGTGGCCTAGCTGGGCACTTTGGGGTCCAAAAGACCATAGAGTTAGTTGAGAGGCAATTCCATTGGCCTAGTCTCAAGAAGGATGTGGCCCACATTGTGGGACAATGTCGCATTTGTGCCTCAGCTAAACAAGTGAAGCAGAATACTAGGCTTTACACACCCCTACCCATACCAGACCGACCTTGGGAGGATTTGAGCATGGACTTCATCCTTGGCCTACCTAAGACCTTGCGCAAACATGATTCTATCTTTGTAGTGGTTGATAGGTTCTCTAAAATGGCCCACTTTATCCCATGTTCCAAGACCTCCAATGCTTCTAGGGTTGCCCGATTATTCTTTGATGAGGTGGTCCGACTCCATGGATTACCTAAGACTATTGTGTCTGATCGGGATGTGAAATTTACCAGTTATTTTTGGAAGACTCTTTGGCACCTAATGGGAACCCTCCTCAAATTCTCCACTGCTTACCATCCTCAGACCGATGTCCAGACTGAGGTCGTCAACCGAAGCCTTGGGAACTTGCTCCGTTGCCTTGTAGGGGACCACCCTGGGAATTGGGATCTCCTCTTATCTCAAGCCAAGTTTGCCTACAATGATTCTGTTAATAGGTCCATAGGCAAGAGTCCATTTGAAGTTGTGCATGGTTATAGGCCTAGAAAACCGTCCGATCTTATTCCCCTTCCCCCATATGCTAGAGTGTCAGTCTCAGTTGAGTCCTTTGCACAGCATATCAAAGAGTTGCATGATGACATCCGCAAGCATATAGGAAAGAGCAATGAGGCTTACAAGAGGCGGGCAGATGCTCACCGGCGCCACTGCGAGTTCCAAGTGGGAGATTCGGTGATGGTGAGGATGGAGCGGCTCCTTCTGGGGCCTGCCTCCAAGTTGAGGGCACGGGGTTCGGGACCCTTTCGAGTTCTGAAATACTTGGCAGTAATGCTTATGAGCTAGACCTACCCGAGGGCTTTGGGGTGCACCCTACTTTCAATGTGGCGGTTCTGGTACCCTACAAGGGCCCCGCGGTGGAACCTAGCGAGGATCTTGAGCCTTTACCCCACCTTGAGAGAGACACTCCCAGAGGGACTCCACTTTCTAGCTTGAGAGACCGA
Organism: Amorphophallus konjac; assembly: GCA_022559845.1. NCBI lineage: Eukaryota > Viridiplantae > Streptophyta > Magnoliopsida > Alismatales > Araceae > Amorphophallus > Amorphophallus konjac. Next base: position 238,563,279 of record CM040126.1, read on the forward strand.
CGAGAGAAGGTAGAGGCAATACTGGATGAGCAGAGTATCATTACTAGGCACAAGGTGTATCAGCGCTACCTGGTTAGGTGGAGGAACCGTCCCCCGATAGAGGATACGTGGGTGAGTCGGGAGGATCTGCTGCGCTTGGACCCCGACATGCTGCAGCGTTACGATAGCCAGGCGGACCCATACTCGACAGGGTCGAGTTCTCCCCACCCCGGGGGATTTGATGAGGGCATCTCACGACACTCCCTCTAGCTCGGGTTGACTACACACTTTTGTTATGGGATGGCTGTGATCTCTACATGTTATCTTCCTTTTCTTGATCCCATCTTATGTATTTTCATTTTATTGAGTCTTATCTTATGTACTTTCTTTTATTGAGTCATGGTGTCTAGTATATTTCTCTTATTTTGTGTAATTGGGCCTTAGTATCTTAGCATGGGCCTAATGGGTTGAGTCTAGGACTTGTTGGGTCTTTTGTTTAAATGTCAAGGTCATCTTGGTCATGTAAAGAATGGTTGCCTATAAATAGGCCCCATCTCTCTCCATGTAATCACCTTTTGATGAATATTGAAGAAATCCCTTTCAAATCTTCAAAGTTCTCCCCTCCTCTCTCTCTATAGCTCTCCTTCTCTCTCCCACAAGGAAAGGGGCGAACCTCTCCCTCTCTCCTCCCCCCTCCCCACTACTTCCAACCCCCACCTGCCTCCATTAATACCACACAACTTCCCACAACCCCCCTTTACTCCCCATCTAGTCCCAATAACCCTCCACCAATCTAAGCCCTACTTCCCAACCACCACCTACCCCATTCACTTCTCTAAGCACCTCTCCATCTTCCCAAGACTGAAGGGGTCCCTCCCAAGGCCATTTTTGAATCTCTCTCCCATCTCTCCACCCCCATACCAGCTCCAGGTCGACCTCCCCTTCCCTCCCATAACCAAGTTTGCCCCCATCCTCCTCTCACACTCACCCTCTCTCTAGTGCACACCCACCCCTCATCTCCACCTCCAGCTGCTCCAGCCCCCCTCTCCATCTATCCCTGCCACTCCAGACCCCCTGAAGACCTAGCCACATCCTTCCCATCTTCTCCAGCCATCATCCAACCTCTCTCTTGCTGAGTTGCCCCACTCCTACATCATTTGCCACCATCAAGTTGCAGCTCCATCAGCAGTTCGCAGGCAGCAAGATCGGGTCCTGGAAGCAGCTTCATCTCCGACACTTCCCCATATATTCTGGTGGCATGGCATACACCATTGGAAAGGGCGTCCAAGGAGCTTTCTAGGCGAGGTGGTTTCATCTTCGTCCAAGCACCGAGCTGCCGGTAGGAGCGATTCTCCTCGACTGCGCAAGATCTCTCAGGCAGGGAACTAGAGCGAGAGTGGAAGCTCTACCACGAAGAATCTTTTGGGATTCAGATCAAGTGTTCTTCAGAAAAAATCTTCCCTCTCAAGTCCTCTTTTATCCTCAAGAAGCAGAGCTGCATTTCGACATCGGCATCTAAAGTTACGAATTTTCTACTCCAAGTGTGTCAGGTCAGTTTATAGGAGCCAGAACCGACACCCCTCTACTCATCTGATTGTCCCGGTCTTCTCCGACATCTTCCAACCACGCCGTTGGTGCCGAAAGAAAGAAGACTCGACCACGGTTCCAGTGGTTCAGGTCTCGTCTCAATCAGAGCTTGGTAGAGATCGTGGCACCCTCTGCAACCAGCCACATTATTTTGCACCAGACAGAGGCAGAACCAATCAGTCCGGTTCCAGACTCTGCCCCGGCCAGCAACGACTTTACCAAGCTCATAAAAAATTCAGAGATCATCCTTGGTCCGTTGGCAAGGTTTTGGTGCAAGTCTCATCAAGTTCTGAGCTCTTTGGAATTTTTGGCAGCATCATCACCGCCCCACTGTCCGGCAACTCTGAGATTGGCAGAACCGGCAACGCTCCGAACGTCGGGTTTTCTTCATAACTCCCCCACCCCGCTTGGCCGGCTGAAGGCCCCTCCCTACGTGGAGGTAGTTTTGGATGTAATTAGCTTAATCCCCACCCCAAGATCACCCATCTTGCGAGAGGCGTAGTGTTGTACTCTTTGCACTTTCAGGTCAAGCTACATCGCCGCGGCGATCGGGTGTATACCCTCGCCTCCCGGCGCGCCCTCGTCTCCGAGCGGGATCGGTGTCTTCACACCGATCAGGTGAGCCTCTGATACTAACCTTGATAGCCTTACTTCTGCGAGTTTAGTATTACTTTGATTGCTCGTCGGACGGTGAGAAGAGGGCCCGTACTTGTATGCTCTTTTGTTGGTGCCCACCGCGGTCCGGGAGAGAGTGCCACCCCAAACCCCGCCCTGCTGGCCAGCCGCCCACTAAGTTGGGAATCCTAGACTCTTTGCGGTCAGCCTAAGCCAACTAAGTCCATTAGAATCATTGGGTCCCGCCTCAGACCCTTGCCATCATTCCCCTGCCCCATCGGGTGATCGCGTGTGCCGTGTAAGTAAGACGCTATTGTGAGAATCATTGGAGTGCTTGTATGCTTGCGGGCCTAGGTCCTAGATGGTTCATTACATATTTAGTCATCCTTGGGCTGTGCCACATCACTATTGAGTACAAAAAGTTTAAAGGATTGAACTCTAATTACCTCGTTTAGACGTCTTAATCTCTAGATCTTCAGGGGTCTTGCGTTCAGATTCCTGGGTTGCTAAGGTTGAATCGGTAACTTTGGAAGCTTCTATCTTCTTGGTTACTTGGTCTCCTAGCACGAAATTTGGAGAACTATTAGTCTATAATATACTAAAAAAAATCTTTTAAAGAACTTACCCGAAATTATGACTCCTTACCTTGATTCTTCACAGGCCAAAAGTAAGGGTCGCTCAGTTCAGAACTAGGTCCTATTTATAGGGTTTTGGTTAGGATTTGAAGATTAGATTGATTCTAGAGTCCTTAATTTGTCAGAACCTAATCCCTAAGAGTCCTTAGCAATGTTATAATCTATCCCAAATCGATCTCTTGTAGATAGGATTTCAATTTCTAATCTTTTTGCAATTTCCTCACCTTACGAAATCTGCAGGATGTAACGGTCGTGTCTAGGTGCGTTACAGGGCTGTGACAGTCGCCCGATAGACCGTTACATGTAACGTGTATGGAATTTTAATTTAATAAAACACTTTTATTCATTTATCCATATAATTATCTTATATAATTAGTATTTATCCTTAAAATACGTGAATAAGTCAATTACCCTTCTAGAATATGGGCCAAACTTGATGGGCTTGGTCCATAAACCTTTTGGACAGTTATTAGATATGCTAGGTTAACTAATTAGCCTTTTTGAGCCTTATATTGACTTATTAATCCAATAACCCCTTCATTAATTTATTTAAGCCTTTATAATTTCGAAGAAATTATTTTTTATAATTCAAAAATTATTTATAAATTCTGGGGCACTACACCCTCCCCCACTTAGATGAATTTGGTCCCCAAATTCAATACATGGATTTCAGAGAGTGTACTTACAGTTAAATAATTATGGGAATCTTTTCCGCATGGCTGCTTCGATTTCCCATGTTGCTTCATATGGCTATGTTTCCTTCCATTGAATCTTGACCATAAGAATAACTTTATTTCTTAGTTGACGTACTTCCCATTCCAGAATCTTTATTGGCTTTTGCTCGTACGTCATATCCTTCTGAATTTTCAGATTGTCATAAGTAATAATATGGTCAGGATCATATACATACTTCTTCAGCATAGAGACGTGAAATACATCATGAACTCCTACTAATTGTGGAGGTAAAGCCAATTTGTAAGCCACTTCACCAACCCTTTCGAGAATTTCAGATGGGCCAATGAATCTTGGAGTTAACTTCCCTTTAATGCCAAATCTTCGAATACCACGACCTGGAGAAATCTTTAAATATACATGATCTCCTACCTGAAACTCCAAGTCACGTCTTTGATTGTCAGCATAAGACTTTTGCCTATCTTGTGCCATTTTCATTCTTTCTTGAATGATCTTGATCTTTTCTATAGAGTTCCTGATGAGATCGGGGCTTAGGAATTGTCTTTCCCCTATTTCACTCCAACATATTGGTGGTCGACAGCTTTTTTCATATAAAGCTTCAAAAGGTGCCATTTGTATGCTGGCTTGGTAACTATTGTTATATGCAAACTCTACTAGAGGTAAATGATCATGCCAACTACCTCCAAAGTCGATAGCACAAGTCCTGAGCATATCTTCTACTACCTGATTTGTTCTTTCCGTTTGACCATCTGTTTGTGGATGAAAATATGTGCTGAAATTCAATCTAGTCCCTAGTGATTATTGTAGACCCTTCCAGAACTGTGATGTGAATCGAGGATCTCTATCAGATATAATAGTGATTGGGACACCATGTAGTTTGACAATCTCCTTTATGTATATTGCTGCTAGAATATCCACAGACCATCGACTCTTTATTGGTATGAAGTGTGCGGGTTTAGTCAATCAGTCTATGATTACCCATATTCCATCGTGTCCACCTCTTATCTTAGGTAAACCAATAATAAAGTCCATCCCTATACTCTCCCATTTCCATTCCGGAATACTCAAGGGGTGTAATTTACCTGTGAGTCTAAAATGTTCTGCTTTTACTTGTTGGCAGGTGATACAACGGGATACGAAATCAGTTATTTCTCTCTCCATGTTGGGACACCAGAAATTTCTTTTGAGATCTTGATACATCTTTGTTTCTCCTGGATGAATTGTGTATTTAGAATTATGCTCTTCATCTAGGACCAGTTTCTTCGTAACCTCATGATCTGGTACACATATTCGGCCCTTGAATAACAATCTTCCGTCATTGGAAATAGAAAAATCCAGTCTTTGTTCAATATTGGCCTTAACTTCCAGTAATATAGGATCATCATTTTACAGTTTGACCAGATCTTCATTCAATGTAGGTTGAGCTTGGATATTAGCTATAAAACAATCTTCTTCCTTTATGTCTATATCTAAGTTCAACTGAGCAAATTGGGGAACAAGGTTAGTTACACTAATCATAAGACTTGATAGCATACCCATTGGTTTTCTGCTGAGTGCATCTGCTACAACATTAGCCTTGCCAGGATGATATTGAATAGTAAAATTAAAGTCTTTGAGATATTCTAACCACCTCCTCTGCCTCATGTTAAGCTCTTTTTGAGAGAATAAGTATTTCAAAATTTTGTGGTCCGAGTATACTGTGAACTTTTCTCCATAAAGGTAATGACGCCAAATTTTCAAGGCGAAAATAACTACTGCCAATTCCAAATCATGTACAGGATAATTTTCTTTGTGACGTTTTAGTTGTCTAGAAGAATAACATATTACTTCTCCACTCTACATGAGAACGCATCCTAAGCCAATGCCAGACACATCCGTATACACTTCGAATCTACCACCTTCCATTGGTAGTGATAAAATAGGAGCGGTTGTAAGATGATTCTTAAGACTTTGAAAGCTCTTTTCACAGTCCTTTGACCAGACAAAAGGGTTTTCTTTTCTTGTGAGTCTAGTTAAAGGAACAACAATTTTTGAGAAGTCCTTAATGAATCTCCTATAATAACCTGCTAAACGCAGAACGCTTCTTACTTCCGATACAGTCGTTGGCCGATTCCAATTCTTGATAGCTTCTACCTTAGAAGGATCCACAACAATACCTTCTTTTGAAATAATGTGGCCTAGGAATGAAACTTCCTCGAGCCAGAATTCACACTTATTGAGTTTGGCATAAAGCTTATGTTCTCTAAGTGTTTGCAAAGCTATTCTCAAATGTTGTTCATGTTCCTCTTTTGTCTTGGAATATATCAAGATATCATCAATGAAGACGACGATGAACTAGTCCAGATATGGCTGGAAAATATTGTTCATAAGTTGCATGAATGCTGCGGGGGCATTAGTTAATCCGAATGGCATTACCACGAATTCATAGTGGCCATAACGACTTCGAAAAGCCAATTTATAAATGTCCTCTTCTTTGATTCTAAGATGATGATAACCTGATCTGAGGTCAATCTTAGAGAAATACTCTGCTCCCAAAAGTTGATCGAAGAGCTCATCAATACGTGGCAACTGATACTTATTTTTAATTGTGAGTTGATTCAGTCACCGGTAATCGATGCATAGCCTGAGAGAACCATCCTTCTTTTTGACAAATAGGACAGGCGCACCCCACGGGGATGTGCTAGGTCTAATGAAGCCTTTATCCAGAAGTTCTTGCAACTGCTTCTTCAATTCCTTAAGCTCTGTGGGGGACATTCTGTAAGGGGCTATAGAAACAGGTGCCGCTCCTAGAATGAGTTCAATAGTGAAGTTCACTTCCCTTTCGGGTGGTAAACTGGGCAATTCGGAGGAAAACACGTCTGGGAACTCATTTACAATAGGGATGTCTGCTATGATAATTTCTTTGGACTCCGTAGCAATGACAGAAGCAAGAAAAGCTCCACATCCTTGCGAGATAAGTTTGCAAGCGTGAAGAGAAGATATGATAGTAGGATGCTTCTTGTCGGTAAACTTTGTTCCAGAACCTAAGAGTGTGGAAATAGCAAGATCTGAAGGTAAGGGAACTGATGCGATTGGTAATGTTTTAGCAAAAGTAGTGGAGATAAAAGAATGAGAGGCACCAGTATCAAATAGCACGAATGCAAGACGATAATAAATTTGAAGAGTACCTTCCATAAGCCCATCATCCCTAGGCGCTTCCTCTTCGTCTAGAACGGTATTGAGGCCAGCATGCCTCCTGCGTCCATTACCAGATGACTGGTGCTTCATAAGGGGGCATTCTGGCATGCAATGATCCCTGCTTCCACAACGTAAACAAGCGCCAAGGCGCTTCCAACACTCCTCAGCCGAATGGCCGAATTTTTCACAAAATGTGCAAGCCGTGGCGACCTGCTCCTTCTCCTCCTTGACTTTCTTTTTCTTATAGGAACTTCCACCATTCTCATTCATGGATCTCTTCTTACTATCACGGCTCTTGTAAGGCTCCGTGATGCTGAATTTCTCTTTCTTATAACCCTGATCAGAATGTTGGCTGGATTCTTCTCCCTTTCCTTTCAATTTTTCAACCTTCTCTAAGGTCCTTTCACATAGGTATGCCCGCTGAACCATCTCCGCATAAGTACGGATGTTTTGGATCCCGAGCTGCTGGATGAAACCAGGACGTAACCTGTCCATAAACTGATTCACCTTTAATAAATCGGTACTGATTATATGTGATGCATACGGTGCTAGCCTTGAGAATTGTAGTTCATATTCGGCAACCGTCATCATTCCTTGCCGAAGGGTGGCGGACTCCATAACCTTTCGTTCCTTTACGTGCTCCGAAAAGTATTTGGCACGAAATAGGGTGAGGAACCCATCCCATGTATGAGGTGCATTGGCTGGAGATGCCGGAACTGACTTCCACCAGGTGCGAGCATCTTTGTTAAGTTGAAAGGTTGCGAGATGCACCTTCTCCTGATCGGTGCATTGGATGACGTCGAATATTCGATTCATTTCGTCAATCCAGTTCTCTGCCTCGTCGGGATTAGAAGAGCCATAGAATCGCAGAGGATTTAAACCCTAGAAATTGTGATGTAGGTCACCAGCCCTTGCCCCTGTGCCGCCTTGCGCTATGGTTTGTAATGCCTGAGTAAGGCCGGCAACTATTTGTTGCATGCCATCCCAATCTACACGATGAGCCATAAGGTACCTGAGAGAAATATAACAACTTGTTATTTCTCATGAAATTGGAATGAAAAATCAATCTTAAGGCTAATTAATTATTTTATCCCGGGCTCTACCCAATTCTCACATGGGTATGGAATTTCTTCTTTAGTTCAGATGTAGGGGTCCTTAAACCTTGGACTTATCCTATGACATGATTCTTCTTCCTAAGTCCTGAGACTTAGGCTCTGATACCAACTTAACAGTCACGCCCCGAGCCTTTATGACAGCGGAAGACTCTCTCGAGAAACATGAATAGCCGGCATGGTAAGTCTCTTGCAAGCAAGAACGATCAGAGCGCAAGACAATCACATACATAAATGCAATTGCACAATATTTACTAAAACTCCAACTTTATTTCATAATAATCAAATTCAATACTCAAATACAATCATTAATTTCACTTATTCCAATATACCAGACTCAAGAAAATAGGAAAATTACACAGACTCAATCTAAACAATTTAGACTTCCTAAGTCTTCACTCTCATCTTGACAATACTTTCATTCGCTCTCGGACCCGCTACTTGTATAACCCGAATCAGAATTCGAATCACTTCCATCTCCTGAAAAGATTGGAAATAGGTAATGAGCACACTTGCTTAGTAGGTATCTTCGCATCAACATGAAGGTACTATTAAAGTAATTAACAATTTAGCTCTAAAGAATAAGGTAGAATCATGCGAATGCGATCAATTACGCGATTAAACCAGGTAACAAGACAATCATGTAAGTTAGAATGAGAGAAAATATGAACTAGCAAGAATGAAACAAGAACATGATATGGCCTTTCATTAATAATAATGTAACGAGAATGTACTAGCAAGCCACATAATCATCACTCCAGTATCTTTTGCTTATGAGCAAGTACCTCGTGAATTTCTGTGGAATATCAAGACAGTCAAGTATCAATCATGTTGTATTGTGTTGTGGATTTTCACTTATTTATAAAGAAAGTACTCCCAGCGTAATGCGATGCCAGTAGCATCATACCCCATGGTTTATAATAGTATGTTTCCGACAATCAGTCGAGGGGACTAGCATAGAGCCCTTGAACACAATCAGTACTCGATCGCATCTTCAAGTATAAATCAAGTTTTATCCACGCATGTAACAATAAAGTATGGCCAAGAATGTACAATTCCAACAAGCTCTTGATAACGATAATTCAATAAATGATTGCTTCAAAAAGAATCATGAGAAATCAAGAATGACTTAAGCAAGGTTATGCTTATGGAAATAAATCGGCAGCATAACGATACATTCTTTATCTTTCATTCATTACATTAGGTTCTTTGATCAATATGATAAGTTCTAGATCATCAAGAGTCTATTTAGAACCTTGGAATATCAACCCTTGGTCAATCCTTAGGTTAAAATACTCAAGTAGTGTGACGGTCGTGTACTGGGCCGTTACATGATGTAACGCTCCAGTATTGGGCCGTTACATTAGTCTAAATTCAGAACTAAGAAATCGGACTCAGTTGAATGTGACGGTCATACATTGGGCCGTTAGATGCTCCTGACGGTCCAGTGTAGAGCCGTTACATTACCGATAACCAAAAACATCGATAGTGTAATCTAATCAATGGGCTTTAATGGTACAACCAACTCGGCGTCCTAGTGGGAATCCCAGGCTCGTGGAGAATTACGGAGGCCTTGAAACAAGATTTCCTAGTCAATTGGAAGGAATATCCAATAGAGAGGTCCTCATGTCCAAGAATAGTGTTCCTATAGTGCAAAGTGAACTAAATGGACAACATACCGGAATATCCACCATGTACTTAAAGAAATGACTCTATAGATGGAAAAGAATGTGTAACAATGTGAAACAATAAGAAAACTCCGTCAATACAACATTTGAAAAAAACCATGATTTAGAATACAAAACTATAGAGTTTTCGCCGATGAAATTAACATAACTTAAAATAATCCTAAGACACATTTACCATGCAATTTGATTATGAAACAGTAACTAAACTTAAAGTCATGATGACATGTCCAAACTTAGCTATCTAAACTTATTTATAATTAAACTCTAACTGGTTATCATTCTGCCTCAGGCTGACAGAACACAGTGCCTGACTGTCTAGGATAGGCGCGTTACAGTATTGTGACGGTTTATTGAGGGGCCGTTACAGTGGTGTAACGCTCCTGCTAGGGTGCATCAGAGACAATAGAACAAATAAAAACACAACAGAATGTGATGGTCTATCGTAAGGCCGTTACAGTCATGTGACGGTCTTACGTTGGTGCGTCAGAGAATCTGCTGGCAGTAAACTAAGTAAAGCTTTTTGGAAACATAACATGCCTGGAAATCAACATATTACCACTATCCTAGTCATGATAACGATGCATAGGCCAACTATATGCAAGGGTTTAGTGAATAGACAAGATAATACCTTTAAATTTCCATTTAGGGCTAAGAGATGCATGAATGTATAAAATTATGAAATCATGAAATTCTTAGTCTATGATGCATGAAATCAAGCACAATCAGAGGGATTTTTTTTCTAACAAGTTGTTTCTGCTAATCATGAGATAACCTACCTCTTTTAAGATCTTCAAACTTCGAATTTAATGCTAGGTGCTACCCTTAGTCCATTGTACTTCTTGTGATAAATCAGTAACTTCAATGTGCTCTATTTCCTCAGCCTCTTGACCTAAGGATGTGAAATTTTGAGGGTAAGGAGATGAGACTATTGGGTACAAAAAGTTCTAAAGGATTGAACTCTAATTAACTCGTTTAGACGTCCCAATCTCTGGATCTTCAAGGGTCTTGCGTTCAGATTCCTAGGTTGCTAAGGTTGAATCAGCAACTTTGGAAGCTTCTATCTTCTTGGTTGCTTGGTCTCCTAGCATGAAATTTGGAGAACTATTAGTCTATAATATACTAAACAAAATCTTCTAAAGAACTTACCTGAAATTATGACTCCTTATCTTGATTCTTCACGGGCCAAAAGTAAGGGTCGCTCAGTTCAGAACTAGGTCCTATTTATAGAGTTTTGGTTAGGATTTAAAGATTAGATCGATTCTAGAGTCCTTAATTTGTCAGAACCTAATCCCTAAGAGTCCTTAGCAATGTTATAATCTATCCCAAATCGATCTCTTGTGGATAGGATTTCAAGTTCCAATCTTTTTACAATTTCCTCACCTTACGGAATCTGCAGGATGTAACGGTCGTGTCTAGGTGCGTTACAAGGCTGTGGCGGTCGCCCGATAGACCGTTACATGTAACGTGTATGGAATTTTAATTTAATAAAACTCTTTTATTCGTTTATCCATATAATTATCTTATATAATTAGTATTTATCCTTAAAATACGTGAATAAGCCAATTACCATTCTAGAATATGGGCCAAACTTGATGGGCTTGGTCCATAAACCTTTTGGACAATTATTAGATAGGCTAGGTTAACTAATAAGCCTTTTTGAGCCTTATATTGACTTATTAATTCAATAACCCCTTCATTAATTTATTTAAGCCTTTATAATTTCCAAAAAAATATTTTTTATAATTCAAAAATTATTTATAAATTCTGGGGCACTACAAGAAAATCCAGATGCACCTCCAATGAAGAAGTGTGGGTGGCTCTCGAATATGCGGCTAGCTGATGGCACGTCCTCATTGGGTAGAAATTTTAATCTAGCCCCCATCCAACACTCTAGGACAATCACAGACCCGAAGAGGGGACCTCCAAGAGAAGCCGAACTAAGACCTTCATAAAGGTAGGAAGGAGTGGCATAAGAAATGGATAAACCCCGCCTTAACCCGCTAATGACGCTGAGGTTTGGAATGTCCAAGAGATGGTCGGTGGTGGGAAAGAGCAAAACCCCATATAAGCAAATAGAGACAGCTTTGGCTATGGCTTCGTACCTCCCCCATTTGTTTTTACAATGGGCAGTGATCCATTGGGCCATGAGTATCAAGTGAATATGGCGGGAGCAGATCATGGTTTTTACATCCTTCGGGTTGTGTATGAAATCCCCCAAGATGAGTGATGGGTCTATAGGGTCAACCGTATGACACACTAGTTCTTCATCTCCCACTTTAGTCCTAGGAAGGGCTAAGTAACTCTCAACCTCCTCTATAAGGACAGTAGCTTCAAAGGTTGGGAACACAAAGGTGTGTGTTTGAGGATGCCACAACTCCACTAGATCTGAAATGCTAGACCAATCTAGGGAGATTTTCTGAAATTTTTTGGCTAAGACTAATAATGGGTGAAGGTGACATGCCCTTAAGATTGAGATAACTTCGAAAGGGAGTTCCTTTATCATGGGAGCCACCCACTTCAAGCTAGAGTAACATCTTGGGCCAGGAAGGAGCTGAAGAAAAGGAAAAAGAAAGGAAAAAGAAGAGAGGAGTGGCATGAGGAAATTGATGAAATTAAAGAACTTTTGATTGAGCTTACCTCTCTTGAAGGGCTTGTGCTCAGATGCTTAGGGATGGAGGTTAGCCGCTGTAGCTCCCCATGCTCCTTCCTGGCCGGCTTTGGCCCGTGGTAGACAACCTCACCCACGGTGCTAGCTTCAAAGGTTCTCTTCATGATGATTTGGGTGATTTTAATGGAGTTTTCAAAGCCTAAAGCAGGAGTTTTCTGTGAGCTGTGAGTTTTGGGTGTAGTCCTAGTTATAAGGCTTTGGTTTTAGTCCTAGTGCATTAAGATTAAGGCTAGGATGCTTCAATTTGTGTTAGGACTGGTCTTAGTGCAGTTTGGGCGCTCCTATCCACGGGTTGGAACTCTCCCGGAGAGTCTCGCTCGGATTTAACTGAGTCTTCACCCTTGCGGTCTATTGCACGACCGCTAGGCTCTTCTAGCAGTCGTCAGACAACCGTTTGATCCCTCCCTTCGCTGTCTTCTCTCTCGCTTGTGTAACGGTCACGAAGCGACCGTTTGTTATCTCTTGCGGTCTTAAGGTGACCATTTTTTAACTCTTCTTAATTCTTCATCGTCTACCCCTAGTGGCCTTTTGCAAGACCGCCACCGAGAGGGTAGCGGCCCTATTTGGACCATTTTTCCCACTTGACTATTGATTCTGTAAGATGGTGCAAATCGGATTTAGAGGGGGGTGAATGAATCTCCCCTTTAATAATTTTGCCTAATTAAAACTGAACTAGAAAATATTACAGAATTAAACTCTATAAGTCAGTTAAATCGTTGTTCTAATAAGACTCACACTAGAACACTTAACCAACACAACCAGCAGGCTCACTTAAACACTCAGCATGGATCAAACCATAGACAACTGAAACACACATTGAATTCAGAAAAATCTAAACTAATCAGATGTAATAATCCTAAGCATACATCTAATGTGAATTAAGAAGCAAGAAAACAAACCACTGCATAAGTAATTTTTAGATGGTTCCGTCTGCTTCTCGCAGACCTACGTCCATCCCCCAACTCTAACCAGAGTGAGGCTTCTTGCTGCCTAATAGCTTGAACAGCTGAGCATCACAGCTTGCTTCCGCTGTGCATCACAGCTTACGTCTCCTGCGCCCCACAGCTTGCATCCGCTGAGCATTACAGCTTACTACAGCTGAGTGTCACAGCTTGCTATCCAGAGGAACTAATCCTCTGCAACGCTGACACATAGCTTGATGAAATAAGAAATGAAAAATGAAAGTAGAATCACAGCACCAGAAAGTTAGAAATGAAAACTAAAACATATAGCTCACGTAGGAGCAAATCTTGCTTTGATCTGATCCAAAGGCCAGTCGAATAGATCTTCAGACACTTCAGATTCCTCTCCTCAAGCTTTCTCTCTTTCTTCCTCTTTCTTCCTCACTGCTATGTAACTCTCTCTTTTTCTTCTCACTCACTTTCACTGAAAAATACAGTACTCTATTTTTCTAACTCTCAGATCTTCTCTTTTTCTCTTACAACCGCTCTCTTCTTTTTCTCTCTCAATCTCTCTTTTCTTCTCTGCTGCTCTCTTCCTCTTTTTTTATATTCACTTATCCTTCTGCTGAGTAACTTGCCTCTATTTATAGGCTCGCGAGTGCTGGCGCATGGGAAACATGTTTCCCGCCCAAGGAATTTCGAAAAGAAGAGCTCTGTTGGAAGTCCACGTGTCGGGAGATGAAATTATGCTGTCCACGTGGCTGAATCTTCAGTCAAGACTCTCGCCTTGGATCACGTGCTTGTTGTTCTGCCATTCTGGGAACATGTGTTCATCATTGGGTGGCTTGGGATCATGTGCCTCTGCTCTAGTTCGAGCTCACGTGCTTGCCTGAGTCTTGATGCATTATGCCCTTCACATGTTTGATGAAGTTCCTTCCAGTAAGAGATAAAAACATTTCATCAAACACTTTCTAGTCAGATGCAGATTTATCCAACATTATATCAGTCACTCATAGGTCAAAGTGGTAAAGAATGATGTATATGCGAATGCCTTTGAGTGTAGATACTGATGCACAGACTTGGCTAAAAATGATACACTAACTTAATATTAATGTTAGACACATTAACATTGACCATATGCATGTATGCTCAAACATGTGCACAGACCTGGAGTTCTATGTGCAAATGTGCACAGACCTTGTGAAGCTATATGTAGAACATGCACAGACCTAATAAAGAACATGTACAGACCTTATGAAGCTATTTGCAGAACATGCACAGACCTTGATAGCATATGAACAGATGTGCACAGACCTGGTAAACATATGTGCACAGACTTGCATAATGTGGTGAACACATATGCTCAGACCTATATACTACATGTGCACTGACTAGAACATGTATGCTCAGACCTGTTGTATGCATATGCACTGACCAAAATATGTGCACATACCTTAAAATCAGAATGTGCATAGACTCTAAACAGTGCACAGACTTAGGTCTATACATGTGCATCGACCTTGATGCAACATGTCCACAGACTTAAGTAGTGCTCAGACCTTGAGATCAATATGTGCATAGGCCCTAAAATGTGCATCGACCTGAATGCAGCATGTGCGTAGACCTTACAAGGCACATTGAGAAATGTGCATCGACCTTGTAGTCGTAGCATGAAACAATGCACAGACCTTTCAGGCCTAAGCCTAAAATGTCCATCAACCTTTATATCTAACATGCTTAGACTTTATATGCAATGTACAAAATGTGCACCGACCTTGTATGCAGGTTAGAAAAACATGCATCGACCTTGAAGAAGACTAATATAGATGTGCATCGACCTTGGTTAGGCAATCTACATGCAAAGCAAAATATGCATCGACCCATGTGTATGCTCAAGGAAAATGTTCATCGACCTGCATTATGCATCGACCTTGTGTAGCGTAGGTATAGGTGGATGTGCACATACCTTGGAAGCCAATGTGCATCGACCTTCAATGTGCATCTACTTTATATGAAGGTATGAACAGGGATATGCATCGACCTTACATGCATGATGGAAGATGTGCACAAACCTTCTATATGCAGAAATGCAATGTGCATCAACCTTAGTATAGCTAAGGCAAGATGTGCATCGACCTTAGTTGAGCTATAGTAAATGTGCACCGACCTCCTTAGTCAGAAACATATATGTGCATCGTCTTTACTGGCGTGAATAGTGATATGCACTGACCTGTCTAACTCATATGCAAACAAGCATCGACCTTATATGACTAAGCAGTGATATGCACGGACCTTCTAATGCATCAACAGTAATGTGCACCGACTTGCATCTACCGAGATATGCAACATGCATCAACCTTAATGCAGCGAAGTAACCTGTTCGATGAAATGCATATGCACACATCTGTTCTACATGAAAAATGAAATGTGCATCGACCTGCATGTCTAAGGCCTGAAAATGCATTGACCTTAACATGCAGCTTGTTCAATGAAATGAATGGAAGGTTTAAATGTGCATAGACCTAGTATGAAGGAATGTTATGATTATGCACCGACCTTAATACATTGAAATGAACATATGTGCACAGACTTTAAGATATATGCACTAACCTATATCCTTCAGATTGACATGTGCATTGACCTTACCTGATAGACAGATGATATATGCACTGACCTGTATGCTTCAATACACTGGCTACCTGGCGTTGACTTTTTGTCACCTTCATGAATAGTCATTATTGTGAGTCATTTTCATACTGCTATATAAAGATGATGAAATTAGTAATAAATGCATCAAATTTGTATCATCAAGAATATATATATATATATATATTGAGTCATAATATTTATCATCATCAAAACTTCAGAACCATAGGGACACATCAATCTCATCAACACAACAATCTCCCCCTTTTTTATGATGGCAATATTATGAGTCATTGCAATAATTCAACATGATGATCAAGCCCGTGTAACCATAGAATGGCTCTGTCAGAATGCAGCACCATGTAGAATGGCTCTGTCAGAATGCAGTAGCATGCATCAAAATGAATGACTAATCACCAACACCAACATATGACTAATAACCAATAGTTAGAATAGAATAACCAACCAATGACTCACAAAAATTCTCCCCCTTTGACAACATCAAAAAGGAAGGAACATTAAGGATGCTGACAAGATCTCCCCCTTAATGTGCTATTATGCAAAATGATTCACTGTTAACTACACTCCCCCTGAGCAGATGCTCTTCCTTTCTACAGAGCAGATGGAGTTGAATGAAATAAATGATCAGTGAACCACAGGGACACGAATTGAAGTAGACATTCAAACAATCAGATTGGACAATCAAGTCAGATTAATACCAATGGTTGGACATTTAAGTTTTACATTCAGTTGAAGTAGGTCACCAGTCAGTCAGATAGAAACATTCAGTTGAAGAGGTCACGGGTACAGTCAAGAATGGTTTTAGGTCATAACAGAATGTATGAAGAACAGTGTGCATAAGCTGAGTTTTGAATTTCAATAGTAAATGCAAACTGAGCACATGATGGTCAAATGATCTTCAAGCACATGAGAAATTCAACAAGATTTTCCAAGAGATACATATTTCATAAATCCGAAGATAGGAATTTTCAGAATCTCCCATTATAAGGGATTATGAATGAACTTTATTGAACTACATGGTTTAAATATGATGTATACATGGTTTGACAATAAAGTTCTATACTCATATCTAAAATCAAGATTTAATAAAAAAGAACCAAGCCCTCATATTAACATCTTGATGAACCTCCCTTCATCTTACTCAATCAATTTCAATGACTTCTTTAGGAGTTACAATCATAAGTATTGAGATTAAACAACCATAAAACCATTTGATTTTGTCAAGGGCTATAGCAATTTTTCTTTTGCAACCAGTCTTAGATATTTCATTTGTTTAATTAGATACATTTTTTTTGGCTGTTAAATCTTACGAGCAATCTAGTTCAGTACACACCTTGTAACTAGATGATATATGTTGTTTAGACGTCAATATCTCTATGTACTTAGTGTGACTAATAGTCATGCTTTATAATAAATAGAGTTAACTTTTCACCTCATGACATACCTCAAGTCATTTCTTTGATGGGTGAGATGTGTTTCTCAGTGTGCAAGCCATTGCTCTACCTATTTTTCAATCATTTTGAAGCAGAGTTGACTATGGCACCTCATGACACAGCCCTTTGGACATGTGTTTCTCAGTGGCCAAAGTCATTGCTCTTACAAGATTTGACCCTTAGACATTTTCAGAAAAGTCAGATGTTTAAAAATAATACAGATTTCATGTATTTCAACTAAATAAAGTCATGCTTTCAACATTTTTAGATTTCAAAAAATTTGACAAGACTTAACATGAGACAGTTGGTTAAGGTTTATTAAAGTTGACTTAGATATTTTCAAGACATTTATAACCAACCTTAATGAATACATTAAACTTAAACCAATCTGATCTTTCAGACATTCATAAAACTGTATAATAGAAGATTCCTCAATGATTTAGTTTTTCAGATTTATGATCAGGATACACAGATTGAAATCTTCCTAAATTTCAGATAGATGAAGGAATGTTTAAGGAACATTTAATTTTTCAATAGAAATAAGAACACGAATATGCACCATTTGCAAGAACTTTGAAGTTCAGACATAAGACAGGATCTTACAAACATTTAGTCTGAGTTAAGACAAAGATATTCAAGGTTTAGCAGATATGATCAAGAATGCATCGTACAAGTGAGCTAAGAATATGGCAGATGTGTTCAAGATTCATCAAAAGTGAGATTTCAGACAGACTAGTTTAGGACAGTAGTGACAGAAATTGTCAATCAGATAAGGAATATGAATTTCAAGGTCAGCTGGTAAACCAATCTACTTTTTAAAGGTAGCTCCCCCTCAGCAAAAGCAGGAGCAATAATCAATAAATTTCAAACTCAAGAAGAGTATCAGTTCAAGTGAATTTAAATCAGGTAGAAAGAAGTGATGCAAACTGATGCCAATTATGATGTATGTTTGAAGAAGAGCAAAAATTACAGAATAAACAATGATATGGCTAGACAATAAAGATATCGATTGACTGTATGAGCAACATAGGTCGACCGAATTAATTAACGATCGAACAGATGAGTAGCCATGTAGTTTAATGTTTGATTTATGCTCCCCCTGAATGCATGCACTCAAACAATATTTTTGGATTTTTCAATATGGATATTATGCAGTTAACTATATGTAAGCAAATGCGTTAACCAATCATGTGTGACATGAAGACCATGCAGGGGACTTAATCTAACCAAAATATGCTTGAATTGTAAAATTTTCTTTGACATACTCCCCTTGACTTTATGCACTGAATGTCTGAATTCTGAGTAATTTTTATGTGCAATGAAGTCAATGCTGGAAACAGCTATGCAATAGTCACAGAATGAATTATTCACATGAATATCTTAGACTACCTTATGTGCAATTTTGACCTATGGCACCAGGCAGAGGACTCGGTCTAAAGACCACCTCACACATAGTAAGAACATCCAGATAGATTGCATCTGCCCTTTAGTAAATTACCATTTGATATACCATAATGGTTATGCATGACAATGCAGTGCCAATGCAGTCCTATGTGCCTCTTATATTGACAATATGCTAAACATATGCAAATGTGAATGTGTGTGCATGTAATGTATGCAGATGAACAGTTTATGCATGAAACAACATGCAGGCAGGAAATTCCAGCTATTCACATTTTCAGAAGCTCAATTTATTTTCAGTGACTATGCATTATGACAAATATCAAGCAAATGTAATTGGCATATGTATACATCATTTATAAACAATTCTGATTTTTAGTGAAAGATATCCAATTCTTTTTCATTGTCGCATATGCACAGATATGTAGGCTATGCTCATGAGTTTCTAAACTTCTCTATGTGCACATTTGACCCATGGTACTAGGTGGAGAAATTGGTTTAGAGACCATCTCACACATGGTTAGAACTTCTAGACATGCTTAATCTGTCCTTTAGAGCTAAACCATTTTATATACCATGAAATCATGCATGAAAATACATAACAGTTTCAGAACATGCAAGATGCAGCCAGTTGAAGCATAATTAAGTGTCAAAACATCAATGCATGCAAATGAGAAATGAATTCAACATATCTTTATTCAATACGTACACAAATAGCTCAATGTATGACTTAGAAACTCATGTTGAGCCATGCAAATGTCAAAGTAGCTAAGAACATGTATGCATGAAATTTTATTTAACAGATTAACCATGAAATGTAGTTATCTGAAAGAGATTATTGAAAAATTCAACTGAACAAACATATAACCAGCAGAAAATGGGTTTTACCTTACTTGAGTGCCTTGGTTTATTTCCCCTTTTTATTTCTCAGCCCCAAGGCACACCAGTAAAAACTGAACCTCATTTTGCATATTGAGGTACCCAAGAATTCTTGGGACCTCTATAGTGAGTAACACCTCTCCTAGATGCATTCCATGAATTTAGGACATTCAAGTTATTAAATTTTAGCAGTTTGCAATCAAACACGAAATGTCCAATTTGACCACAATAATAATAAGAAATCACAGGCTGACTATTTTTCATGTTCACATGGGTATATAAATTATGTGTAGAATCATGAATGTTATTCCTTTTAACATGAAATTTCCATCTGTTACAGTCAGTAAGCAGGCCTCCTCTAGCCCTATGACCTGATTTTCCATAATTAAAGCGCATAGTATGCTGAACATTTGAAACAATTTTATTTCTGTGATAGACATGGTTCACAGGAAATTTATCATGATCAGGATAAAAATAAATTTTTTCTTGTGCACTGGCAAACCAGCATTATGCTGCAATGTGTCCTATCTTACCACAACAGAAACAATGAGCTTTCCTTTTCTGATTAGTAGGAATGTTCTGAAAATTTTTAGCATGCAAATTTTTACCCGGAGCATGCCAACAGTCTTTAACTATATGGCTATTCTTTCCACATTGGAAGCACGCAATGTGCTTGCCTCTAGAACTAGAATTATTTCTATCAAACGCATTTTTCATGGCAGAGATGTTAACATATTTGGAATAGAGTTTTCCTCTCTGAACATGGCAACATTGAGCAATAGTGTGGCCAATCTTACCGCAATGAAAACATTGAACATGCTTTTTCTGAACAGACTGAAATTTTATAACATGCTTTCTACCAATGCTCAAATCACCCTTTTCCTTTAATTCACAAGCATGCATCAAAGGATCAGATTTACCACAATAAAAGCATGCAGTGATCTTGTTCTGAGCATCAAGTATTTTTCTAGTCTGAGAATTCCTAGCATGCATTCTATCAACATTCAGATCATCATTTTTCAGCACAAGACAATTGTCCATCACATGCCAAGATTTCCCACAATAAAAACATTCAATATTCTTTCTTTGAATAGTTGGGAATCTCTTAGCCTTAGACTTATCAGTATTCATAATGTTTCTTTTCTTTCTCATTGTTTTCTGATTTTTATTTTCTTATTGAATTTTCTGAGCAGTAATTTGTTTAGAGGAAACCTTAGAAGTACTAGCACATTCTGAACTTTGCACAAAGGTGGAATATAGCTGATTCCTCATTTTCTCTTTGTTTCTAGAAATGCAATCTATCGCCTTTCTTTGACGGATTTTAGCGATGAGTTTTTCAGATCATGAATTTTATTTTGTAGAGATGCAATATGTATCTCATAACTGGCAATCTCTTTTTCACTGCAATTAACACACTCACTTAGCACCTTATTTGTAGTTTTATATTTCTCAACTTCTTGTTCCAGATTACGTAATTTTTCTGATTCTTCAGTGCTAACATAGTTTCCTTTTTCTAAAGCAAGAAGCCTTTCAGATATAGCAGTGTTCAACTGCTTCAGTTCTTCATTTTATTTCATTAATTTTTCATTCCGAACTGGTTCATTGATTAACACATGGTCATCATTGATTGAACTCAATTTTTCTTCCAATTCAGAAATTTTCAGATTAAGTTATTGGTTTTCATCTTTCAATGAACATAATGTTTCTTATATGCGTGAACATTAGACATGCATTCATCAAAGGATTGTCTCAGTTTCAGACAATTTTCACAAGAGACATTTGAACTAATATGATCAATTTTCTTTTTCAATTTCTTATTTTCAGATTTTAGTTTCTTATGTCTATCAGTAAGCTCTTCATACATATTTACTAAATCATCAAACGAAAGTTCTTCTGATCCAGAGCTTACTTGAGATGATGTCTCCTCTTGTTGATCCCTGCTATGATCACTTCCTCTTGCCATGAGACATTCTTCTTCCTTTTTCTCATGAATGCCAATCACCTTATCTAGGATTTCTTTTCTTGATGTGCACCTGAAGGCAAATGGAAATAAGTTAGTATTAACTGCAGCTTTTAAAATATTGAGAACCCTAGTGTTCTCACTATTCTTCAGTCTGTCCTCATTAGACCATTTGGTCTGGTCATGAGACAGTTTATGTGGGCCTTTTGAAACCATATTCCATAGATTAGACTCGATGGAATTCATATAAGCACATAGGCCGCCTAACCAATTTCTGAAATTCGAACCATCAAAAACCAGAAGAGAAGAGATTGAAAAATAGTTAAACTGATTCAAAGTAATTAGCTAAAAGGCAATAGATGAGCAATGCACCAAAAGAATATAGCAGGATCCTCTGCAGATCGTTGGATCTGATCAATCAAAGACCCGCTCTGATACCAATTGTTGATTCTATAAGATGGTGCAAACCAGATTCAGAGGGTGGTGAATGAATCTCTCTTTTAATAATTTTGCCCAATTAAAATTGAACTATAAAATATTACAGAATTAAACTCCACAATTCAGTTAAACCGTTGTTCCAATAAGACTCACACTACCCTTAACCAGCACAACCAGTAGGCTCACTTAAAAACTCAACAGGGATCAAACCATAGACAACTGAAACACACAAGGAATTTAGCGAAATCTAAACTGATCAGATGTAATAATCCTAAGCATATATCTAATGTGAATTAAGAAGCAAGCAAACAAACCACTGCACAAGTAATTTTTAGATGGTTCAGTCTGCTGCCTATAGACCTACGTTTATCCCCCAACTCTAACTAGAGTGAGGCTTCTTGCTACCTCATAGCTTGAACAGTTGAGCATCACAGCTTGCTTACAGCTGAGCATCACAGCTTGCTTTCGCTACGCATCACAGCTTGCATTTGTTGCGCCCCACAGCTTGTCGCTGCGTCCCACAGCTTGTGTCCGCTGAGCATTATAGCTTGCTACAGCGGAGCGTCACAGCTTGCTGTCCAGAGAAACTAATCCTCTGCAACGCAGACAAACAGCTTGATGAAATCAAAAATTAAAAACAAAAGTAGAATCACAGCACCGGAAAGTTGAAAATGAAAACTAAAACATATAGCTCATGTAGGAGGAAATCTGGGTTGGATCTGATCCAAAGGCCAGTCGAACAGATCTTCATACACTTCAGATTCCCCTGCTTAAGCTTTCTCTCTTCCTCTTTCTTCCTCAGTGCTATGTAACTCTCTCTTTTTCTTCTCACTCACTTTCACTGAAAAATACGGTACTCTATTTTTCTAACTCTCAGATCTTCTCTTTTTCTCTTACAGCCGCTCTCTTCTTTTTATCGCTCAATCTCTCTTTTCTTCTATGCTGCTCTCTTCCTCTTTTTTTATATTCACTTATCCTTATGTTGAGCAACTTGCCTCTATTTATAGGCTCACGAGTGCTGGCGCGTGGGAAACACATTTCCCGCCCAAGAAATTTTGAAAAGAAGAGCTCTGTTGGAAGTCCACGTGTCAGGAGATGAAATTACGCTGTCCATGTGGTGGAATCCTTAGTCAAGACTCTGGCCTTGGATCATGTGCTTGTTGTTCTGCCATTATGGGAACATGTGCTTATCATTAGGTTGCTTGGGATCACATGCCTCTGCTCTAGTTTGAGCTCACGTGCTTGCCTGAGTCTTGATGCATTCTGCCCTTCACGTGTTTGATGAAGTTCCTGCCAGTAAGAGATAAAAATATTTCATCAAACACTTTCTAGTCAGATGCAGATTTATCCAACATTATATCAGTCACTCATAGGTCAAAGTGGTAAAGAATGATGTATATGCGAATGCCTTAGAGTGTAGATACTGATGCACAGACTTGGCTAAACATGATACACTAACTTAATATTAATGTTAGACACATTAACATTGACCATATGCATGATGCTCAAACATGTGCACAGACCTAGAGTTCTATGTGCGAATGTGCACAGACCTTGTGAAGCTATATGTAGAACATGCACAGACCTAATAAAAAACATGCACATACCTTATGAAGCTATTTGCAGAACAAGCACAGACCTTGATAGCATATGAACAGATGTGCACAGACCTGGTAAACATATGTGCACATACTTGCATAATGTGGTGAACACATGTGCTCAGACCTATATACTACATGTGCACTGACTAGAACATGTATGCTCAGACCTGTTGTATGCATATGCACTGACCAAAATATGTGCACATACCTTAAAATCAGAATGTGCATAGACTCTAAACAGTGCACAGACTTAGGTCTATACATGTGCATCGACCTTGATGCAACATGTCCACAGACTTAAGCATGTGCTCAGACCTTGAGATCAATATGTGCATAGGCCCTAAAATGTGCATCGACCTGAATGCAGCATGTGCGTAGACCTTACAAGGCACATTGAGAAATGTGCATTGACCTTGTAGTCATAGCATGAAACAATGCACAGACCCTTCAGGCCTAAGCCTAAAATGTCCATCAACCTTATATCTAACGTGCTTAGACTTTATATGCGTTGTACAAAATGTTCACCGACCTTGTATGCAGCTTAGAAAAACGTGCATCGACCTTGAAGAAGACTAATATAGATGTGCATCGACCTTGGTTAGGCATTCTACATGCAAAGCAAAATATGCATCGACCCATGTGTATGCTCAAGGAAAATGTGCATCGACCTGCATTGTGCATCGACCTTGTGTAGCGTAGGTATAGGTGGATGTGCACAGACCTTGGAAGCCAATGTGCATCGACCTTCAATGTGCATCAACTTTATATGAAGGTATGAACAGGGATATGCATCGTCCTTACATGCATGATGGAAGATGTGCACAAACCTTCTATATGCAGAAATGCAATGTGCATCGACCTTAGTATAGCTAAGGCAAGATGTGCATCGACCTTAGTTGAGCTATAGTAAATGTGCACCGACCTCCTTAGTCAGAAACATATATGTGCATTGACCTTACTGGCGTGAACAGTGATGTGCACCGACCTGTCTAACTCATATGCAAACAAGCATCGACCTTATATGACTAAGCAGTGATATGCACGTACCTTCTAATGCATGAATAGTAATGTGCACCGACTTGCATCTGCCTAGATATGGAACATGCATCGACCTTAATGTAGCGAAGTAAACATTCACACAACCTGTTCGATGAAATGCATATGCACACATCTATTCTACATGAAAAATGAAATGTGCATCGACCTGCATGTCTAAGGCCTGAACATGCATTGACCTTAACATGCAGCTTGTTCAATGAAATGAATGGAAGGTTTAAATGTGCATAGACTTAGTATGAAGGAATGTTATGATTATGCACCGACCTTAATACACTGAAATGAACACATGTGCACAGACTTTAAGATATATGCACTAACCTATATCCTTCAGATTGAGATGTGCATTGACCTTACCTGATAGACAGATGATATATGCACTGACCTGTATGCTTTATTGCACTGGCTACCTGGCGTTGACTTTTTGTCACCTCATGAACAGTCATTATTTTGAGTCATTTTCATACTGCTATATAAAGATGATGAAATCAATAATAAATGCATCAAATTTGTATCATCAAGAATATATATATATATAATGAGTCATAATATTTGTCATCATCAAAACTTCAGAACCACAGGGACACAACAATCTCATCAACACAACACTGACCACCATTTTCTCTCCCGTGTTCTCCCTCTCTCTCTCCGGGCTTCGTGTCTTCAAGTCTGTTGTCTTTCACTCTCTCTCTCTCGCTCTCTTTCCCTTTGTCAGTCCTAAGGGTTGTCATTGTTAGTCGAGTCAACATTAACATCAACACATTTGCATTTAGGAAACGCCAAAAGGGTCAATTTTCATTAAGTAAAAGGTCATGTACATGCATGCTCTCAGGCCGGTCCCTCTCCAGGACCCTTGCTGTCACCGATTCCCTCATGCTTCTTCTCTGGCGGGCCCAAGGCAGTGCTGCCCTCCTCTCGCCGTCGTCATCTCTCTACCTCATCATTCCTCCGATGGTCGAAGGAGCTAGTAAGGAAGTCTGGGAACGTGCTGCTCCGCGCGCCGCTCTGCGACGCACTCCTCTCAGGCCCTCGGCCCATCATCCAGACCGTTCACTTCATGGCCCCTAGCTTGATCTTGAAATCGTAAGCATGGCGCCGAGCGTCCCTCGCCTCCGTATGGTAGCGCTCCACGTCCGCCGCTGCCATGCTCAGTCGCTCCACCTCCGCATGGAGACGCTTCGCCTCTGCCCGGAACCGCTCTACCTCGCTCAGCACAGTCGCTAGCTCTCTAGTCTGCATAAGCATTCATCATGGTTAGTCGTTTGCATAGCATAAGTATTAAGTCAAAGGAAGTCGGTTGGTTTGCTTACCCTCTCCGGGAGAGTGGCCTCGGCCTCCTCAGACCGAGCAACCGCCCGTGCGAAGTCGGCGTCCCACTCAGCCCGATCCGCTAGTGGCTGGGAAGAAGAGGATGGAGCGTCTGGTCCGTACCTATGTGCTCCCTCGACCCGCTGCATTCAGAAGTCAAGTCAGTCACTCAAGTTCATAAGCATGTGCATATTAAGTCTAAGGTTAAGTAAAGCTCACTAGAAGCTCTAGTGCACGCTGGAACTCATCCCTCTGCTGGATGGTAGAGTGGAGGAGACCATGGAGCTCCGCTATCCGCCCCTGGGGGTCTAGCTACATATAGAAAGTCAAGGCTATCAATGCATTATAAGTCATTAAGAAAGCATGAGTTTAGAGAGTCGTACTGGTTGTCGGGTGCCACGAAAGACCTGGTCTCCGTAGCATCTCACGTAGGTCTTCAAGTAGGCCTCATCGCTAATGGCTCGGTCTCGCACTACCCTACCTCACCTCGTCCAGCCTCGTATCTGGTCCACTGCGCAGGTGACCCAGTCGATCTCCCTAGTCAGTCCTGGGGAAGATTGCCCCACGCGCTCCTCAACTCTCACTGGGAACTACATGTTGTGCCCCTTAGGCACAAGCATATGATATTTTGTTTTGATGATAGCAACACAGTGATTGTGCTTAGTATACATTACCCTACTGCATTGCATGCGTTCAGAGTCAGTACATTGCTTAAGTCTGTACAGGGTATTTCATGCATGCTATCAAGCCAGCACAAGTCCATACATCCGCATGCTATCAAGTCCACACAGTCTATACATTCAAATGGCATGTTTGCACACTATAAAGTCTGTACAGAGTCTTTGTAGTGTCTGGCTAGCAAGTATGCACATCGGCTGCACAGCACAAACAAAGTCTATACATTCTGTTGCATCGCATGCTTGCCTTATGCATGCAGAGTCTATAAATTCTCTGCTGATGTGTTTATGCTGCAGCTCATTAAGTTTGTACATTCTTCAGGTGCATCATCTCAGCAAGTCTATACATTGGACTTGAGCATATAGGAAGTCTGTACAGCCCATGAATTAACGCTAAGTCTCAAAGTCTGTACAGCCTTTTGCATTGCACTTAAAGTCTATACATTGGCAAGTCTGTACATCGACTTGTTCATGCATTCATCTCAAGTCTGTACATCCACCAGTTGAACTAAGCAAAGTCTATACATCCGATAGTTCAGCTCGTGGCTAAGTCTGTACAGCCAGTGCATATGTTAAGTCTATACATTGCATCTTTACCTACGCTCTGAACTGACCAAGTCTATACATTCCTTATCTTTACCTACGTTCAGTTCAGCAAGTCTGTACATTAGGCTATCACATAAAGTTTATACATCCCTTAGCTAGAACTGTGCAAGTCTATGCATCACTGCATTGGCCAAGTCTATGCATCGCCACTTGTTCATGCATGTTAGCAAGTCTATACATTTGTTGTGCATAGTCCATGAGCAAGTCTATACATTCGTTGTGCATAGTCAATGCATTCACTTCAAGTTTGCACATTCTTCTGTTATGTCCATGCATTATCTTAGCAAGTATGTACTTTGATTCAAAGTCTGTACATTGAGTGTCTCAGGTTGCGTCTCATGCAAAGTCTGTACATTGAGCATCTCATGTTGCGTCTCATGGCAAAGTCTATACATTGCTGCATTGCTCGCACAGGCAATGTCTATACATTGGTTGTTGCATGCACGCATTCAACTTTGTATAGCCTGTGAGGTCCGTCTCACTCAGCGTCTCAAGTGGACTTGAAGTCTATACATTGGATCGTCTTACTTAGCGTCTTTGTGCATGCTCGCACACACAAGTCTACACATTGCACTTTAGCATGCTAGCACACATAAAGTCTGCACATTGCTATAGCACGGATGTAGAGTCTAGACAGTCATGAGCAAGTCTATACATCATGTTGCATGCACGCATTCAAGTCTATACATCGTGTTGCATGCACACATTCAAGTCTGTTCATTGTTCACTTGCAGCGTTAGCACAAGTCTGTACAGCCTATGTGCTTCATAACGCAATGTCTATACAACGGCTAGCTGCACAACGCCAAGTCTATACATTGGCTAGCTGCACAACGCCAAGTCTATACATTGGCTAGTTGCACGCAGAGTCTGCACATCGTCATAGTTGCCTCGATGCCATAGAAAGTCTATACAATCCACTATGCTCGGAATTTGACGCCCAGCAACAGTGGCATCACTTCTGAAACTGACGCCTAGGAAAGAGGCGTCTTTTTGTTGAGCATCAATTTAACAAAGTCTAGACATCGTCTGGTTGTATATCGCATAGTCTGTACATGATGCATTGTGTTCCCACGCTTTAACACTAGGCATTGCAAAGTATGTACATTAGTTGCACATTGCACTCCATGTCTATACATTGCTTCATGCATTGCACGTTGAGTCTGCACATTCATTTGGCATGTCATTGCATCCATTTGTAAATGTTCATAGCTTTGTATACGTGAAGTCTGTACATCATTGTCGCATACATACTAAGTCCATACACTGCTTGGTGACTTGCATGTGTATTCATCTTTCAATGTGCATACTTCACCATATGCATACTGCAGCATGTGCTATCAAGTCTATACACTCATAACTCTAGCCTGTGCATTCTGTGCTTCAAGCATTTCCAAGTCTGTACATGCTTTGTCTTCGCATTGTAAAGTCCATACATTGCAAAGTCTACACACTGCATTACACACTTCAGGTGGCAAGTATGTACATTGTTCAGAACGCAAAGTCCATACAGCCATTGTGCATTCATTCTTGATGTACACACTTTGCTTACTCAAACTGATAATTCTCTCTGTCTGACAGGTACTGTTCGTTAAGCTTATGAATGGCACGTGATCGGAGGCTGGAAGGGCTGACAGGATGATGGCACGTGGCCAAAATATTTGGGCGGGAATTGTGGAAGACACACGCCCAGTGCTGCTCCTGGTGTTATAAAAGCAAGCCTTCTTCCTCAGAAGAAGACTGATAGTGATAAAAGGAGCAGAGGCAGAGTGAGAGCTTCCACGATCCAGCAGAAGAGAAAAGAAAGAGAAGAAGGAGAGAGTTGAGAGAGAGAAGAGTTGAGAGAGATGTTCCTCAGATCTTTGGTTCAAAACCAGATCTGAGCATTGCTCACTTCTTTGAGCTACATTCCCTGCAGGGATACATTTTGTCTTTCGTTTGTTTTTGTTTTGTTTTTCGAAACTCTTGTGTTCAAGCTGTTAGTCAGCATTTTCTGTGGAGGATTCCACTGGATGGCTAAGATGTATTGCCCAGCGGTTTTGCAGAGGAGGATTTCTCTGGACAGCAAGTTGTGAGGCTCAGCAGGCGAGGTGGATACCTCGGACAGCAAGCTGTGAGGCTCAGCGGGTTGTAGGCAAGCTGTGAGGCCCAGCGGTTCAAGCTGTGAGTCAGCAGTAATCCACACTCGGGTTGAGTGTGGGGTGGATGTAGGTCTGGAGGACCGAACCACCTAAAAATATCTTGTCTACTGTGTGTTTGTTTTGTGGTTTGCATCGCTTCTATATTTCTGTTCTTTGCGCAGTAGATGTTTGCTTAGGACGGTTCTTCAGTTCTGGTTAGTATTTGCTTTGTGCCCTCTATCTGTTCAGCAGAAGTTTTCATTCCGCATTTGAATCTGCTGCAGTAGTTTTTAACGGGTGACTGATCTATTCACCCCCCTCTAGATCACCTTTAGCGTCCCAACAATTGGTATCAGAGCCTAACTCTTTGTGCAAGACTAACATCCTAAAGAGGAACGGCCATGGATGCTAGAGGGTTAACAGCAGAGGGACAGTCCACTACAAAGCCACCATTCTTTGACGGATCCAACTACCCATATTGGAAGAACCGGATGCAGGTCTTCCTCAGAGCCAAAGACTACGAGATCTGGAAGATTATAAGCAAAGGTCCCTATGAGCTACATCAGAATGAGGAATTGTGGACCAGAGAAGAAATCCAGAAATCTACTCTGAATTGGAGCGCCATCAATGCCATTCAGTGTGCACTCCATCCCACTGAATTTGATAGAGTGTCATCCTGCAAGATGGCAAAGGAGATGTGGGATAGCCTTGAAGTCATTTATGAGGAAACATCTCAAGTGAGAGAGACGAGGGCAAATATGCTAGTGTCAAAGTATGAAGCATTTCGGATGAAGCCCGGTGAGACAGTGACCGAAATGTATGCTCGTCTGACCATCATAACAAATGGTCTAAGAAATCTGGGAAAAAGTTATACTGATCATGAAGTTGTGAGGAAGATTCTTCGATCGTTGACTCCGATATGGCATACCAAAGCAATTGTGGTTGAGGAGTCAAAAGATCTACAAAAGATGAAACCTAATGAGCTGATAGGCTCTTTGATGGCGTACGAGATGAATCTTCTACAAGCTGAAGATCTTGAATACAAGAAGCCTATTGCTCTGAAGGCCAAGCATAGCTGCTCAAAATAGTCCAGATGCAATGGATCATCCAGTGATCGGAGCCTATCTGGATCGGAGTTTGAAAAGGATGAACTAGCTATGATTACAAGAGAGTTCAGAAGATTTCTTAGAACAGAAGGGAAAAATGTCTACAGAAAACACCACAGTAGGAAGCAAAACAGGTATAAATTTAAGCCTGCTGAAAAATCTGACGATAATACTTGTTATCATTGCAGGAAGACTGGCCATATGAAGGCTGATTGTCCAGAGTTACAGAAAATCAAAGGAAGACCATGGAAGAAAGCGCCAAAGGGAAAGGCCATGGTCAGTACATGGAGTGATGAGGAAGAAGGCACACTGAGCACTTCCTCAGATAGTGAGAAACAAGAAAAGGACATCTGCTTGATGGTCAGGAATGGAGAAGAAGAAGAAGAGTCTGATCAGGTATCATCCCCTTTCGAACATTATACTATTTCTGATTGGGAAGATGCTTATGGAGAACTGTTAGATAAAGCGAATGCTATTAAGAAGGAAAATAGACTCTTGAAGAAGAAAATGAATTCTATGGTTAATGATAAAAACACCTTCTGATAAAGTTGCATGTTTACAATCAGAGAATGACAAGTTGAAAAGTGCATGTTCTGAGTTTGATGAATTAAAGCATGTTTTGATTGATTGTAGGAAAGAAAATGAGTTGCTGAAAAATGTCATTGATGAGTTGAAATTGTTAATTCAGAAATTTGAAAATGAAATAAAGATTTTAACTAAAAAATATGAAGCTATCTTGTCAGTGAATGCTAAATTGAAGAAAACTATTAAAAATCTGGAAAATGGAAATTCTGACAAAAAGAAAATCATTGAAAGCATGACCCAAGGAACAGAAAATCTTAATGCCTTGCTAGGGTCAAAAGTCAACATCAGAAAGGAGGGTCTCGGTTTTAATCCCTCAGCTAAAAGGAGTTTTGAACTGAAAACCATTTCATTCGTGGGAGAAAAGAATAATGGACCACTCATAAAAATGGTAAATGAAAAATCTGCTTTCAATAATGTAAAATCAAAGGTGTCCAGTGCTAAGGACAAGGGAAAGCAGAAAGTTGTAGAGCCTAGAGCTACATGCTCTTCTCCCAAGGGTAAGTCCAAGGCTAGGGGTCAGCCAGCTAGCACATCAAAACCCCAGTCCAAGGCTGCTAAGTCTCCACCACCATCAACTGCTCAGAAAAAGACCCAATATAAGTCAGTGCAGAAACCTAGAGGGTCAAAGGTGGCAGGGAGACCAAGTGTAGCTATGAACCGGTTTGCACATCCATGTTTCCCTCGAGCCCAAGTCTATCATCACAATCACTCACAACTACTTAATAGGTTTGGGTGGAACCCTGTATACATGAGGTCTAGGTATCAGAATTTCCCCACTCAGTCCTATAGATCTCAGCCAGTTAGGAGATGGGATAGTCACTTTAGGACATGGAGTCCTAGTCTCCAGGTGTTCTATGGTCAGCCTAGGACCAATTTGGGCCACAACTTCCAGTACACTCATTGGCCAAGGCACTAGCAGAAAAACAACAATGTTTCTAATAAAATGAATGCCAGGACTATACAAAAACCATCACAGCACCAGAAAAAGAAAGCTAAACCTGTTGGTGCTGAGAAAAAGGAAAATAACAAAAAGAATTCTCAAGCTGTAGAATCCACCAAAGCATCCACTTTCACACAAATGTGGATCCCTAAACAGCTTTTGTCATGTTTTCACTCTCACATGTCTGTTTCTGTCTTGAGGCCCAAACTATTTTGGGTTCCAAAATCTGCTCCCTAAGTGTGTTTGCAGGTATGCTTGGTAGCCGGGAACAAAATGATGAAACAGGAATAGCTAATCCAGGCATATGACAAGAGGTAGGGCCAAAAATTCTAAAAGCTGAAATAAATTGGAGGCCTTGTCAACAATCTGATGCAACACCAAGGGTAAAAATAAATCAGTCAGGTAAAGCAGGTAAGTGATTTACCTTCATGAAATAAATTCTCTGAAAAAGGATAAAATGTTCATGACTTGGGTGCATAAACTTGAATTGATTGCATACCTGCTGTATGTATCATTGTTGCATAGTCTGCACAAATTTGATGCTCTTCTCTTGCCATTTATTGCACTGAGTTTGAATGGTTCATTTAGTGCATATAGTCGATGCATGTGTCTAATGTCTACATATATCATTTGCATGACTATCAAGGAAGTCATTCAATGCATATAGGACTGCTCTATACTGCATATCATCAAATTTGAAAAATCTGAAAAGAAATGATTCATTGCATAGTATATTGTTGCACCTTGGTGTCAGGGGGAGCTGAGAGTTCTGTTCAATACATTGAATCCTTTTCACTTCTCATTGTCCCCACTCAATTCTTTCATATTCTTTGACATCAGATGCTATTGAACCATATTGCCAATTGCTATCATTTCTCTTCACCTTCACTGAACAACATCATTGCTTCTAGTTTAGTACATTGAGTTGTGTTTATTGTAATTGTTCATTTATAAGAATCACACTTACAAATTGAAAGGAACTAAAGGTTTAACCTTGATAAATTGAAGAGTTAAGTGTCTGCACTTTTGAACTTGAGATAAAAGAAAACTTTTATAGCTCTTAATCTCTGAAAGTTTTTTTTTTTTACCTGAACGTGTTAAACTGAATTTGTCTAGAAAAGGTGAATAAGAGTGTGTACTGGTTTTTTAAATAATCACTCTAAAAGAAATCAGGGCAGTAGTAAATAAGATCATAATGTAAAGAGCTGAACACAGTGACAGAGCAATGGCTGAATTGTACTAAGAAACTGTGATCTCCTCCAAAGAAGTAGAGAATTCATAAGTCATGAAGTGCTTCTGACTACCTCTGTTCATAGGGTCAAATCTATAGGGGGAGTCTTCACCAAGTAACTGGGGGTACTGGCCTCTGATCAAGGTGTATCCTAAAATGTCAAAGGTGAAAATTGTTCCTTGTAGGTCTTGATCTGAAATAGATCTAGTAGTTTATGCCTAGTAACTGGGGGTACCTACCTCTGATCAAGGTGTACACCTAATGTCAACAACATAAATGCCACTGGTCTATCACTCAGCTCAGTTTTTGAAAAATTAAAAAGTGAAATACAAACTGTTGTAACCCTTTGAAATCAAAAGTCATTGAGTGAAAATTATTTTTCTCAATACATATTCAAGTTACCTTTCTTGAACTTCCATGTTTAATCACAGAGGGTATTGTTTGTAACTTTTCTATTAAAACCATGTGCCTTAGATTCATTGCTATAAATGGAGTCTATAACTCTTTTTCAGTAGTCAGCTGCTTTACTCTGTCTTTATCACTGTTAAACATGAATTCTTTCAAGACCGTAAATTAATGATTCTTATGCTTTAACAGTTGTCTATAATCATGCTCACTTTCTGAACCAATGCATCAGCTGTTGTCTGTTGACCCTCCTACCTTCTCTACCTTTTGATTATCTGTTTTATCCATCCATATTCCTTCTTAAAGGGGGAGAAATAATTCAGGAAGAGTTATTCATTTAGGGGGAGTTTGAGCTGTTCTAAGGGAAATATGGAATGTATTTTGCATGTTGCACTCATATTTTTCTTTCTTTTTGATCATGTCAAAGGGGGAGAAAATTTGGTTGGTGACTCACTGTCACTTTGTTGCCATCATCAAAAAGGAGGAGAATGTTGTCCCCCTTAGGCACAAGCATATGATATTTTGTTTTGATGATAGCAACACAGTGATTGTGCTTAGTATACATTGCCCTACTGCATTGCATGCGTTCAGAGTCAGTACATTGCTTAAGTCTGTACAGGGTATTTCATGCATGCTATCAAGCCAGCACAAGTCCATACATCCGCATGCTATCAAGTCCACACAGTCTATACATTCAAATGGCATGTTTGCACGCTGTAAAGTCTGTACATAGTCTTTGTAGTGTCTGGCTAGCAAGTATGCACATCGACTGAACAGCACAAACAAAGTCTATACATTCTGTTGCATCGCATGCTTGCCTTATGCATGCAGAGTCTATACATTCTCTGCTGATGTGTTTAGGCTGCAGCTCATTAAGTCTGTACATTCTTCAGGTGCATCATCTCAGCAAGTCTATACATTGGACTTGAGCATATAGGAAGTCTGTACAGCCCATGAATTAACGCTAAGTCTCAAAGTCTGTACAGTCTTTTGCATTGCACTTAAAGTCTATACATTGGCAAGTCTGTACATCGGCTTGTTCATGCATTCATCTCAAGTCTGTACATCCACCAGCTGAACTGAGCAAAGTCTATACATCCGATAGTTCAGCTCGTGACTAAGTCTGTACAGCTAGTGCATATGTTAAGTCTATACATTGCATCTTTATCTACGCTCTGAACTGAGCAAGTCTATACATTCCATATCTTTACCTACGTTCAGTTCAGCAAGTCTATACATTGGGCTATCACATAAAGTCTATACATCCCTTAGCTAGAACTGTGCAAGTCTATACATCGCTGCATTGGCCAAGTCTATACATCGCCACTTGTTCATGCATGTTAGCAAGTCTATACATTCGTTGTGCATAGTCCATGAGCAAGTCTATACATTCGTTGTGCATAGTCAATGCATTCACTTCAAGTCTGCACATTCTTCTGTTATGTCCATGCATTATCTTAGCAAGTCTGTACTTTGATTCAAAGTCTGTACATTGAGTGTCTCAGGTTGCGTCTCATGCAAAGTCTATACATTGAGCGTCTCATGGCAAAGTCTGTACATTGCTGCATTGCTCGCACAGGCAATGTCTATACATTGGTTGTTGCATGCACGCATTCAACTTTGTACAGCCTGTGAGGTCCGTCTCACTCAGCGTCTCAAGTGGACTTGAAGTCTATACATTGGATCGTCTTACTTAGCGTCTTTGTGCATGCTCGCACACACAAGTCTACACATTGCATTTTAGCATGCTAGCACACACAAAGTCTGCACATTGCTATAGCACGCATGCAGAGTCTAGACAGTCATGAGCAAGTCTATATATCGTGTTGCATGCACGCATTCAAGTCTATACATCGTGTTGCATGCACGCATTCAAGTCTGTACATTGTTCACTTGCAGCGTTAGCTAAAGTCTGTACAGCCTGTGTGCTTCATAACGCAATGTCTATACAACGGCTAGCTGCACAACGCCAAGTCTATACATTGGCTAGCTGCACAATGCCAAGTCTATACATTGGCTAGTTGCACGCAGAGTCTGCACATCATCATAGTTGCCTCGATGCCATAGAAAGTCTATACAGTCCACTATGCTCGGAATTTGACGCCCATCAACAGTGGCGTCACTTCTGAAACTGACGCCTAGGAAAGAGGCGTCTTTTTGTTGAGCATCAATTTAACAAAGTCTAGACATCGTCTGGTTGCATATCGCATAGTCTGTACATGATGCATTGTGTTCCCATGCTATAAAACTAGGCATTGCAAAGTATGTACATTAGTTGCACATTGCACTCCATGTCTATACATTGCTTCATGCATTGCACGTTGAGTCTGCACATTCATTTGGCATGTCATTGCATCCATTTGTAAATGTTCATAGCTTTGCATACGTGAAGTCTGTACATCATTGTCGCATACATACTAAGTCCATACACTGCTTGGTGACTTGCATGTGTATTCATCTTTCAATGTGCATACTTCACCATATGCATACTGCAGCATGTGCTATCAAGTCAATACACTCATAACTCTAGCATGTGCATTCTGTGCTTCAAGCATTTCCAAGTCTGTACA
Source organism: Amorphophallus konjac (assembly GCA_022559845.1). Lineage (NCBI taxonomy): Eukaryota > Viridiplantae > Streptophyta > Magnoliopsida > Alismatales > Araceae > Amorphophallus > Amorphophallus konjac. The sequence goes on from CM040126.1 coordinate 238,599,317, forward strand.
TGCTTTGTCTTCGCATTGCAAAGTCCATACATTGCAAAGTCTACACTCTGCATTACACACTTCAGGTGGCAAGTATGTACATTGTTTAGAACGCAAAGTCCATACAGCCATTGTGCATTCATTCTTGATGTACACACTTTGCTTACTCAAACTGATAATTCTCTCTGTCTGACAGGTACTGTTCGTGAAGCTTAAGAATGGCACGTGATCCGAGGCTGGAAGGGCTGACAGGATGATGACACGTGGCCAAAATATCTGGGCAGGAACTGTGGAAGACACACGCCCAGTGCTTCTCCTGCTGTTATAAAAGCAAGCCTTCTTCCTCAGAAGAAGACTGATCGTGATAAAAGGAGCAGAGGCAGAGTGAGAGCTTCCATGATCCAGCAGAAGAGAAAAGAAAGAGAAGAAGGAGAGAGTTGAGAGAGAGAAGAGTTGAGAGAGATGTTCCTCAGATCTTTGGTTCAAAACCAGATCTGAGCATTGCTCACTTGTTTGAGCTACATTCCCTGCAGGGATACATTTTATCTTTCCTTTGTTTTTGTTTTGTTTTTCGAAACTCTTGTGTTCAAGCTGTTAGTCAGCATTTTCTGTGGAGGATTCCACTGGACGGCTAAGATGTATTGCCCAACGGTTTTGCAGAGGAGGATTTCTCTGGACAGCAAGCTGTGAGGCTCAGCAGGCGAGGTGGATACCTCGGACAGCAAGCTGTGAGGCTCAGCGGGTTGTAGGCAAGCTGTGAGGCCCAGCGGTTCAAGCTGTGAGTCAGCAGTAATCCACACTCGGGTTGAGTGTGGGGTGGATGTAGGTCTGGAGGACCGAACCACCTAAAAATATCTTATCTACTATGTGTTTGTTTTGTGGTTTGCATCGCTTCTATATTTCTGTTCTTTGCGCAGTAGATGTTTGCTTAGGACGGTTCTTCAGTTCTGGTTAGTATTTGCTTTGTGCCCTCTATCTGTTCAGCAGAAGTTTTCATTCCGCATTTTAATCTTCTGCAGTAGTTTTTAACGGGTGACTGATCTATTCACCCCCCTCTAGATCACCTTTAGCGTCCCAACACTCCACCTCTGGCTAGTGGACGCCCCTGGTCCTCATGATCAGGCGGTGGTGTAGTGGCTCGATGATGTTCATGCAGTGAAGCCACACATCCCGTCCCGCGTACGCCTGGGCTACCTCCACCCAGGGCTGTTGATGGGCCGAAAGGTTAGTCGTTAAAAACTTCTGGTAATCAATCAAAATTAAATACCGAACTCACAATACAATACAAATTAACTATAATAGACTGGTGAGCACGGGTCGAATCCACAGAGAGGAATGTTGAGATTGAAAAAAATATTGAATTTCCTTTTAAAAAATTGATAAATGGTTTTGATTTGATTTTCATAATTTATAAGAACATAAAATGAACCTAAAGAAATATGGAGAGTTTAGAAATAGAAATATGGAAATCTAGAGAGGGAATATTATTCTAACAAAATTAAATACGAAATAAAATAGACGAAGTATGATAGATTTGCGGCCGTGGTGTGGTAACGCCGTCGTCTCCTCGAGCCTTTGATTTACGGGTCGTCGGGAATGACTACGTACACTCGACCGGATCGGAACTGCCTCTCTTGACCGTCTTTGGAAGAAATTAAGAGGGTGATAGATAAAGAATTGAGGAAGGGAGATTAGAGAGATGGAGGGAGAGTGTGCTAAGATAAAAAATGTAAATAACAACACCATTGGAATTAAACATGAATTAAAACTAACTTGCAAGTCTATAAAAATTACAATAAAACAAATAAATTACAATAAAGGAAATGACGAGAGATGGGGAGATAGAGAAGGGCGAGCCTAACACTAGAAATGAAAGGGAACATAACGAAAGCTATCTACGTAGGGAGTGGGGGAGGGAGCTATCTACATGACTACATAATAGGGAGGGGGGGACAGCCAAGATCCACTCCCCATGCCCTCCTTATATAGGGCCCCAAGCCAAACACTATTACATGTGAACACTGCTTTTATTTTTCTTCCCTCTTTTATTGAAAACCAAGGCCGACCATCCTTTTTTTCTTTGCCTTTCTCTCTTTCCCACCGCGTAGACTGCCGCTTGCATGAGTCGACTGAAGCTCATTCGCCCACGTCGGCGAGAAAGCCGCCCCACGTCGCAGCCTTTGCTGAAGCCGCCTCCCCGCGTTGAAGCCGACGTGCGAAGCCCACCGCTTGGGTTTGGCCACGTCGCCTGCCACATGCCACCGCCAACGTTGACCAAGCCCATTTGCCCGCCCACGTCGATGCCGCGCCCGCGTGAAGACGCTTCCTCCTCACAGCCCGCGTGTGAAGGCACCGAAGCCCGCCTCGTCCGCAGCTGCCGCGCGCATTGACCCGGCATGGTCCCGCCTCGTCGCCCGTGCGATGCGAAGGCACGTCGCAGGCCACGCCACCTGCCAGCCGCTTCACATCCGCCCAAAGCCCATGCATGCATGCGCTTTGCCTGCAGCGTGTGTGTATCATGGGGGCATCACCGGCAATCTCATTTGTTTGAGGATCCCGATGCTCGCTAGCTATGCTTCATCTTGTTCGCCACTTTATTTCGAGTCATATGATGTAATTCTCATTTTCTTATCATGTAATTTTTCTTTTATTTGAGTCCATTACCTAGGTATAAGAGTTATTTACCTAAGTCAAGTGTCAATAGGTTGCCTAGTTTGATTATTAGGCCCAATTAAATGGGCTAGGCCCAGGGGCTCCCCACCCCCTTGGTTTCTTGTTAGTAGTCCAAAAGTCAGGGGCTTATGTTAAATTGTGGGAATCCTATAAATAGGACCCCACTCCCACCATTTGGAACTAATGAATTATTGAAAGAAAGTTTGAAATTCCACTACAATTGTGAGAATCTCCCTCTCTAAGGGGTGGATTCCCCTCTCTCTCTTTCTCTCTCTTCCCTCTCTCTCTAAAAGGGGTGACCCCCCCTTCTCTCTCTAGGGTGCACCATCCTCTCTCTCCTCTCTCCCTTGCCACCTCATCCTCCACATCAGCCCCAACCCCTCATCTTCCCTAGGTCCATTCAATCCCACCATTATTCACACCAAGCCCCAAGCACCCTTTCACATTCCAAGGCAACCTTTCCTCTTCCCAAGCCACCCCTCCATCTCCCAAGGGAGAATCCCATTCTCCCACACACCCCTTCACCAACCCCAAACAACCTTTCCTTTCCCCAACACACCCTTTCCCCTCCCCAAGGCCACAATAACAACCCACCATTAACCACTCATTCAAACCAAGGGAGAGATCTCTCCTTCCCTCTCCCCTTCCCAACCCAAATTCACAGCTCCCCCTTTTTCCACCTGTTAGACAACCTTCCAACCACCATTCTACCCCTCCCACACCTTGGATTGCCCCCTTCCATACCCCCACATAGCCAGGGGTCACCCCCACACCCATCCACCCCATTTCCCATCCCATCTACCCCATTTCCCATCACCTATCACCACCCTATTTCATCTCAGTTCACGTGCAGCAGTCAAGGGTCGAGTTGCAGAGGTAGCCAGGTCTTCACCAAGCACCTTCTGGAGGCATATCATACATTTTTGGAAAGCTCTTCCAGTCGGCTTCGTAGGCGAGGTGATCCCACCTCGATCCGAGATCAGAGTCATCCACGACGTCCGTTCTCGTCTGACTGCGCATCTGGCACCCGAGCAGAGATAAGAGCCTCAGTTCATAAGCTACTGCGACCACACCCCGGCTCCCCTTGGCGCGCCACTTGACCGGGACAAATCTCTACCAGTCCTCTGTCCAACGCAGGCAGCAGAATGTCGTTTCGGGTTTGGAGTACCCAGTTCTAATTTTTCTCCCTCAGGTACGCAGGGCAGGCCAGTCAGAGTCAGTCCTGATACCCCTCTACTCTTCAGGCTGGTTCTCTCGACTCCAACCTCCTCTGGTACCATTCTCGGTTTCTGATCGAAGAAGACTCGTCCATGCTCACGACCGTCCTGGTCCCGCATCGTTCGGATCTCGGAAGTGTTCATGGTGAATCTGACATACTACTGTAGAATCCAGGGACCAGTCAGATCCAGAACAAAGCAGCACCAGTCCAGCGCGTGCTCTGGCCGTCAGCGATGACTCGAACTCGCAAGAAAATTCAGCAGCCCTCCCGACTCAGTCAGTAAGATTCAGCACTGTTTTCGATGAATTCTAAGTTCGGGAGAAGCCGTGGCAGTGCCAACAACGAGTACCTATCAGGCAGTTCCAGAAGCGGGCAGAATCGGCGAAGTCCTCAATCGGCGTCTTCCTTAGCTTTCCTCCCTATCCCACCTGGCCGGCTGACCGCCCCTCCCTGTGTGGAGGTAGTGTTGATTGTAATTGGGTTATCCCTACCCCTAGTCCACCCCCTCTGTGAGGGCGTAGTGATTGTACTAGCAGGTAAGCGACTGAAGCATCATCGGCGCGGCGTGCGGGTAGCCCATGCCTCCCGGCTCGCCCTCGTCTCCGGCCGGGATCGGTGTATTCATGCCGATCAAGTGAGCTTTTGGTCACTTCCTCTGCTGGTTTTACTTTTGCTTGTCTTAGTATTGTTTCTAGTTGCCCGTCGGCGGTGAGGTGAGCACCCGATCTCAAACTCCATTGAATTGTGCGACCACTGCGGAGTGAGTTGAGAGTGCGACCCTACAACCCACGCCCTTGGCATGCTGGCCACCCATGGAATTAGGCATCTCAGGCCCTTTTGGGGTCCATCCTAAGCTTGACAAACCTCCAGAATAGAAAGGTCCAACCTCGGACCCTCACCACTATCGCCGGTCCACCTACGGACCCGGGTGTGCGCGACGCGGGTGAACCCGCTTAGGTGAGTCCGTCGTTCGGTTCGGTTGCTTACGAATCTAGGTCTGAGGGGTCGTGTCACATCAATTTGGTATTAGAGCCTCATTGCATCCTTAGGTCGTTTCACATCAATTTGGTATCAGAGCAAGTTTTAGACTTGTCTCTACGAGTCTAGTCCATGGGCACGCTTGCATTAGAGTCCCCGACAGACCGTCCCATGCATTGTCCACCACCCACTGTCAATGAGTCTACGGACCAAATAATCCCTCTCCCAATCATATCCCTTGCATACCTACCCAATGGAGCCTACAGAAATTTATTTTATTGACTTGGAGTCTGATAATTGGGTATCCCCCGATATCGTTGCCTCTCTTTCTAGGACCGGACAAATTGTGCACAACGGAGACCAAGTCTTCATTGAATTCCATAAATGGTTCGGGAAGACCACATACTTTGATGGAGCTTGGTGTCAAATTGGTACTTTGGCGGGCCCTTGCATAATCCTAGGTAGGAGATGGTTAGATGAAAGGAATGTCGACATCGACCTGACACGTTGGACTTGCCTAGTGCATCCGCCACACCTTCGGGAGCCTTTAAATTCAACAACCTTGTACTCTCCCATCCGCCGGAGTCCCGTCCTTGTTCACCACCCCGGGTGCACCCCACACCGGCTATCATCACCCCACCCCCAAAAGACCTTCCCATTCCCTTGGAAAAGGAGACCACACCTATCCACACAAGAACAGATACTAACCCAGAGTCCCTTCCCACCCTTGAGGAAACCCAAGTACACACCAATGGTGAGGAAGAACGTCAAATCTCCCCTTCCCATAGCTCAGACCATCAAGAGCCACTTGCCTTCACTCATGGCACCATAACCATAGATGGGCCCATACTCAATTGGCTCAAGGTGAACCCCGGCCTCCATAGCTTGCACTCATACCTCCTACCCATGGAGCAACACCTCCCTATAGTGCCCCTCTCCTATCACACCACCATCCAATCATCTTACCAAGTGGAGACATTAGGGGATCTTCTTAAGGGTCTAGCTTGGCAAATGGAGTTAACTGGCATGTTGACCACAGTGGCCAACCGACCTAGGAGCCTTGACCTCCTACACCTATGTGTCGGGTCCATCTCCTCGATTTACACTGTGGGTTGCTACACTAGCGACCTTCTTCTATTCCTCCCTACACCCGATGAGCCTGATGCTATCCACAAACTAGAGTTGCTTATCTCGGGTAGAACATCAAGCCCTCCATTCATGACCGACCATCCCACCAAAAACTTTGGCCCAATCATTTTACTAGAGGCGGAGGATCCACCACCATATTGTGAGGAGCATGAGGACCTAGAGTTCCTCACTCTAGGTGACCCTTACTATGACCCCTTCGATCCCTTCCTATACCCACCCACCTTACTCACCACCAACCTTTTCCTACCCCAACCAACCATGTTGGACCAAGCCCACCTCTCTCAAGACCCGGCCCACACCAAGGGTACCATGACCATGGGTGAAATACACCTAGGAAACAATGAAGTGTCCCACTCCATGACACATACCTTCTTTGACCCCTACGACCCTTTTGAGTAGAAGCTCGAAGGCCACCCCACCGCCCCACACAAGGAAGTCACCTATGGAAAAGGAATTCCTATGTCTTGGTACATCACACCATCTGGCATGAATAGAAAGTCTGGTCCTTTCATACATGACACCCACATGTCAAGTCGGATGCATGATTGGTCCAAAGGTCCTCCCATATTCATCATTGGTCTTAAGCATGTTACGAACATTCACGGATGTCCGGGACCCCCGGCATTTACTATACCCATGTGCAATAGATTCCCCTATGGATGCCCCGGCCCTCCAACCATTGTTATGAAGTCCATGCATGATAGGGCCACTTGTGGCTGCCCCAGTCCACCTAAGTTCATCAAGGTTCACATGGCATCAAAGCATGATAGGTCAATTTATGGTGGCCCCGGTCCACCTTTGCACACTACCCACTTTCACAACCACTCACCGCATCATAATGCATGGCATGCGCATACACGCAAGCAAATCGCAACGAGTGGTGAGGATCACAAAGAGCGGGAAAAGGTTCGCAAGTGCCACTTGGAATTCCAAGTAGATAACCTATCAATGGTGGCATTGGAGTGGCTCTACCCTAGAGTCACCTCCAACTTGAGGGCACGAGGACTTGGACCTTGCCAAGTTCCGAGTGACTTTGCAACCCGACTTACGGGTTGGACTTGCTAATGGGTTTTGGGATACACCCAACTTTCGGCGCGGTGGATCTGGCAACCTATATGGGCACCGCGGTTGAACCCAGTGAGCACCTTGAGCCTACCCCCACCTTTGTGAGTGATACCATCGGAGAGCCTCCACATATCAGCCTGAGAGTCTGACATGTGCACACGGAGGCAATACTAGGCAAGCCGGGTGCCGTCGCCAACAAGAGGGTGTGCCCAAGCCACCATGAGAGGATGAAGGACCGTCCCCTGGTTGTGGACGTAGGGTTGAGTTTGGAGGTTGAGGTTCACCCTGAGCTGCTTTAGAGGACCACTTCCCCGGTGAACCCATACTCGACAGAGTCGAGTTCTCCGCACCCTGGGGTTATGATGGGGACATCACCAGTAATCTCATTTGTTCGAGGATCCTGATGCTCGCTAGCTATGCTTCATCTTGTTCGCCACTTTATTTCGAGTCATATGATGTAATTCGCATTTTCTTATCATGTAATTTTCTTTTATTTGAGTCCAGTACCTAGGTATAAGAGTTATTTACCTAAGTCAAGTGTCAATAGGTTGCCTAGTTTGGTTATTACGCCCAATTAAATGGGCTACGCCCAGGGGCACCCCACCCCCTTGGTTACTTGTTAGTAGTCCAAAAGTCAGGGGCTTATGTTAAATTGTGAGAATCCTATAAATAGGACCCCACTCCCACCATTTGGAACTAATGAATTATTGAAAGAAAGTTTGAAATTCCACTACAATTGTGAGAATCTCTCTCTCTCTCTAAGGGGTGGATTCCCCTCTCTCTCTTTCTCTCTCTCTTCCCTCTCTCTCTAAAAGGGGTGACCCCCCCTTCTCTCTCTAGGGTGCACCATCCTCTCTCTCCTCTCTCCCTTGCCACCTCATCCTCCACATCAGCCCCAACCCCTCATCTTCCCTAGGTCCATTCAATCCCACCATTATTCACACCAAGCCCAAGCACCCTTTCACATTCCAAGGCAACCTTTCCTCTTCCCAAGCCACCCCTCAATCTCCCAAGGGAGAATCCCATTCTCCCACACACCCCTTCACCAACCCCAAACAACCTTTCCTCTCCCCAACACACCCTTTCCCCCCCCAAGGCCACAATAACAACCCACCATTAACTACTCATTCAAACCAAGGGAGAGATCTCTCCTTCCCTCTCCCCTTCCCAACCCAAATTCGTAGCTCCCCCTTCCTCCACCTGTTAGACAACCTTCCAACCACCATTCTTCCCCTCCCACACCTTGGATTGCCCCCTTCCAGACCCCCACATAGCCAGGGGTCGCCCCCACACCCATCCATTCCATTCCCCATCCCATCTACCCCATTTCCCAACACCTATCACCACCCTGTTTCATCTCAGTTCACGCGCAGCAGTAAAGGGTCGAGTTGCAGAGGCAGCCACGTCTTCACAAAGCACCTTCTGGAGGCATATTATACATTTTTGGAAAGCTCTTCCAGTCGGCTTCGTAGGCGAGGTAATCCCGCCTGGATCCGAGATCGGAGCCGTCCACGACGTCTGTTCTCGTCTGACTGCGCATCCGACACCCGAGCAGAGACCAGAGCCTCAGTTCAGAAGCTACTGCGACCACACCCTGGCTCCCCTTGGCGCGCCACTTGACCGGGACGAATCTCTACCAATCGTCTATCCAACGCAAGCAGCGGAATGTCGTTTCGGGTTCGAGTACCCAGTTCTAATTTTTCTCCCTCAGGTACGTAGGGCAGGCCAGTCAGGGTCAGTCCTGATACCCCTCCACTCTTCGGGCTGGTTCTCTCGACTCCGACCTCCTCTGGTACCATTATTGGTTGATCATCAAAGAAGACTCGTCCACGCTCGCGACCATCCTGGTCCCGCATCATTCGGATCTCGAAAGTGTTCGTGGTGAATCCGACATCCTACTGTATCATCCAGGGACCAGTCAGATCCAGAACAGAGCAGCACCAGTCCAGCACGTGCTCTGGCCGTCAGCGACGACTCGAACTCGCAAGAAAATTCAGCAGCCCTCCCAGCTCAGTCAGTGAAGATTCAACACTATTTTCGATGACTTCTATGTTCGGGAGAAGCCATGGCAGTGCCAACAGCGAGTACCTATCAGGCAGTTCCAGAAGCGGGCAGAATCGGCGAAGTCCTCAATCGGCGTCTTCCTTAGCTTTCCTCCCTATCCCGCCTGGCCGGCTGACTGCCCCTCCCTGTGGGGAGGTAGTTTTGATTGTAATTGGGTTATCCCTACCCCTAGTCTACCCCCTCTGTGAGGGCGTAGTGATTGTACTAGCAGGTAAGCGGCTGAAGCATCATCGGCGCGGCGTGCGGGTAGCCCATGCCTCCCCGCTCGCCCTCGTCTCCGGCCGGGATCGGTGTATTCACGCCGATCATGTGAGCTTTTGGTCACTTCCTCTGTTGGTTTTACTTTTGCTTGTCTTAGTATTGTTTCTAGTTGCCCGTCAGCGGTGAGGTGAGCAGCCGATCTCAAACTCCATTGAATTGTGCGACCACCGCGGAGTGAGTTGAGAGTGTGACCCTACAACCCACGCCCTTGGCGTGCTGGCCGCCCACGGAATTGGGCATCCCAGGCCCTTTGGGGGTCCATCCTAAGCTTGACAAACCTCCGGAATAGAAAGGTCCAACCTCGGACCCTCACCACTATCGCCGGTCCACCTACGGACCCGGGTGTGCGCGATGCGGGTGAACCCGCTTAGGTGAGTCCGTCATTCGGTTCGGTTGCTTGCGAATCTAGGTCTGAGGGGTCGTGTCACATCGATTTGTTATTAGAGCCTCATTGCATCCTTAGGTCGTTTCACATCAATTTGGTATTAGAGCGTCATTGCATCCTTAGGTCGTTTCACATCAGTGTATATATATATATATATATATATATATATATATATCATATGCATATATATTGAATAATCTGCTATTATTATTTTTTTCCTTTTTTTTTCTTTTTTTTAACAAGCCCATGGGCCTTTGGCCCATTTGTACTTTTATTTTCTCTCTCTCTCTTTTTGTTTTTTTCATCTTTAACGGACTTTGGCTCGTTATTGTGGAAACTTTGTGGAGTTCTTGCCATCGCCCTCTTTCGTGCTTGCAAAATAAGTAAATTTATTTATTAAATTTTACTTAATTCCATCAATCTAAATATTTTGATCTAGATTGGAATTAATTATGATAAGTGCATTTTTATTATTCTTAAAGCTCATAAAAGGTGTGTATATCATAAATTAACACCTAAAAATACACACTTATCACATCGCCCAACTTACTCATTGCTAGTCCCTTAACAATATAAACAATTAAAAATTTAAGACCAACAAGAGTTTGCAAAGTTCATACCTTCATATCCAACTTTTCCTTCACAGAAATAACCAAAGATTAGGAATCCAGAAACGTTAACACATACTAACATTAGATTTGGAAATTAAGATACATGATCAAGAATTCAACTCAAAATTCAATAGCACTAGTGCATGTGTAAATACTAAATCCACGGCGTAGACAATTGTATCTCCCATTTGCTATTCCAAATAAGTGCCTTTCAACCTTGCACCTCTTAATCAGAGCATTAAGCATATTAACTTTTTGTCTGCCTTATTACTTCGTCCCTTATGGATCTTTTTATTTTTCTACACACATGATGCTGCACTACCCTTCACTGTTTAACGCAAACATCAAAGTAGGCCCGGTTTCACAGATCAAGGTTCCCTTTTCCTTTTGACGTGAACCTCAACACGTCTTAGGTGAAGTAGGCCCGGTTACTCAGATTCGGAGCATTTTTCATGATATTTTCTTTTTTTTTCTCTTTTTTTTTCAACGTGCTATTGCACTAATGTAATAGATAACTTTGCAGAAAGCTTATAAAAGATCTCTTTTTAAGAAGTACAGAATATCATGCAATATACCTAAAATAGCAGAAGGCTTGTCCTGCATGTTTCATTAGCGTGCAAAGTGATTTTTTTTTCATTTATCTAAAGTGCACATGAACTTTAAAGAGATTCTTAGATCAGTTTTCCATGGCTAGATTAAATCAATTTTTCATCATCCTTATCTCAGTCTTTTCTATTCTAGAATAATTTTCAATTCAAACATTAATCATGAAACTTAAAATGGGTTATATTTTTATATTTTTATTTTTATATTTTTATTTATATTTTTATATTTCTATTTTTTATTTTGAAAAAATGAGGTTGTATATGAATGCAACATGTGTAACATGATTTCCCTCCCCCCAACTTAAATGATATTGTCCTCAATGGCATGAACAATATAGAATAATGAACAATGTAGACATGAAATTTGTGAAGGAACGGTACAATCTGATGGAAGTGATATTCGACGGGCATACGTGCTTGAACAAAGGGCGGTACATGGCTTTTAAATGCTAGGCATCAAGCAATCATCTCTCCCCCCAACTTATCCTTTATTCACACCTGCAAAATAAAAATATAAACATAATAAAAACTTCGGTTGCCTGCCAAGAAACCATTTATTAGCACACAAAAATCACTAAAATTTTGGGTTGCCTCCCAAAAAGCGCTAATTTTAACATGTTCAGCCAGACACAATGTAGCTCACTAACCAACGTGTGGCATTTAGAATGATCCACCAAGTGATCTTGTCATCCTTCAAATTTCAGCCCTTATGCCACCGGAAGACAAGAGTAAGCATGTACGTAATGGGGCTAGAAATAGGCTGGGCTCGCACACTATTGATTGTAACTTTAACCATATATGTGAGCCAATTTTCATCTTTTGGGATCATGAAATGATCAATGGCCAATAATCATTCAAGATCGAGGTGGAACCTTTGCACAACATCAACCCATTGGTCCCCGTGTCTTGTATCATCCCTCCTGACTAACCCTTTAGTGACTACTTCCTCCATGGTAACTTGTTCAGGCCCTGGTGGCTTAGGAATAAGATTGTCATTCTTAGCCACTTTCCTCTCAGTAACAGCCTTATGAGCATAAGGGCATTAATCAACTGGTTTTCCTGATGGGAAGTTAAATCAAAGGTGAATGTGGTTGGCATATCCCCATAAGGTCCTAGAATGTCATATTGGAGAGGCTGTACTGTCAGGGGAATCAAATTAGAAGGAAGCGTGAGCCTAGGATCTAACTCATCCAATGATTCAAACTTCATCGGATATGGCTCAAGGGTCAGATCAAATGTGAAATTTTCTAACAAGGACCCTTCATCACACTCATCACTCAATTGAAGATTATCAATCAAATTATCTAATAATGAGGTGGGAAGATCAAATGTAAATTTTTCCAGTCCGGCCCCTTCATCATAGGTAAGATCAAATGTGAATTTCTCTATTAGGACCCCTTCATCACACTCATCAAGAGGAGGAGGATATTCGGAATTTATTTTTATTAAATCAACAAGATTATTCACCACACAACAATCCCCCTCTTCATGCATTTCCTCAATTGAGTTGTTTGGGCCATTGTTCTTCATAGTGATATTCTCAATCTCAAAATATTCAATATCAATATGATTATCATTATCCTTGAATCCACCCCCTACTTCCTTCCCTTCCTCCATCTTGGTATTGCGAGTGCACTCCCCCTCACTCCCAATAATGATATCTTGAGCCAAAATGAGAGGCATCAGATCATTATCATTCACGTATTGAGGGGGTTGGTTGAATATTGAAGGAGGGACATGGTGAGTAGACTGAGAGTACACGATTTGAGGTTCAAAGTGGCCTGGTGAATCACCCCTAGTATCGATGTTGCTTTTGAAATTTGGGTGAGATGAGTTGGGCTGAAGTGGAGTACACATGGGCCGCTCGTGGGCTGCTTGGGGTGAAAGTTTAGATAGATGGGCTTGAAATGTTGGATCCATCCAAGGTAAATTTGGGTGATTGCTCCAGTCAAGATTATAATTGAAGAGGCGTGATCTCGTGCTTGTCCTGAGCGGGGTAGATGATCACCGGATAGTGAACTGCAAAGAAGGGAAACGGATTAGGGGGCCCAGGGATGATTCCCTGGGGTAAACTCTCCGAAGCTTAAGTCAGTCGAGCAATGATGGAAGCGATGAAGGGAGGAGGAAGGAGATGCACGAAATCCCTCTACACCAAGGTGGTGAAGTGGATCCTGCTCAGAGGGTATAGGCGTGTGCTAGCCCTTACCTTTCGTTGGAGGTAGTCCCAGGTTTATATAGTGCACTGGCTTCATGAGTCCCGTAAGCTGAGGGGTTTCAGGTGGGTGTTACGTCCTCAACATGGGATCTTTACGTCCTCATCGGGGGATCTTTATAGCCTTGAGGGATCATGGGCCCCTTATCCTCATAAACTCCTGCTCATAAAGGGTTCTCAACGACAGCATGGATGAGCAATCGTCTGTCGTCCTAAGCATAAAAGGTACCAACCCTGTCTGGGCGATAGGCATAGCTCGGATGAGGATAGGTCGGAGTGGGCGCTGAGCGCCTGCCCTTATCCCGGCGAGGGGATAGATCGGGCATGGGTCTTTCTATGACCTGGCCGACGCTCGGGCCTTCCGAGCCTAAGGGCCGTCAAGGAAGGGTGTGATCCCGAGTGAACTTATTTGGGCTTTCTAGCTCAAGTGGGACCTGTGGGGCTGTCACTTAGATGAGTTGGGCCTCGTTTGGTCCTGATGGACCTAGTTTGGCCGCTTTTTAGATGGGATACAGAAATTCTCCTCTCCACTTGTCCCCCTCCTACTCCCGAGCCTTGGTAGGCTCGGAAGAGTAGCCGTTAGGGTTTTGGACCAGCGTGGCTCGGGTGGGTGGAGATCTGGCGGTGTTAGGAAGCCATGTGTCGTGGTCACCTGGGCCTGTAATAATGATAATCCTGACGGATTTTAAATGAAGGGGCCCCTTTCACTCGGAGGTCGGAACGACGCGCCGCCTTCCGCGTGGGGATATAGGCGTTGGGCGTTTATTGTCATTCCAGACTCCCTCCGTTTTTAGGGTTTGGCTCACCTTCGTGTTTGCTTTTTGGGCTCTTTGATGCGTCGTAAGGACATGACGAAGAGCAGAGGCTTGCAGTGGCGTTCGCGGAGTTCGCAGAGATAACTGCAGAGGCAGTTCGGCGGCTTCCTCTTCCTCCGGAGTCTTCGGGGTCCCGAGAGCGTCTTTCTTCGAGTTCTCCTCCGGAGTCCATGGCGGATCAATTTCTGGATACCGAAGAGTGGGAGGATGAGCCGGTGATGAAAACGGTGGTCCCAAACTGTAGTAAACTGGGGGAGGCGGAGGTGAGAAGGCTGGAGCACCAGTTTTGCCTGCCCCATAAGTTTAGTTTTGTCGCGGCTGCTCGGCATGAGACGAGCTTGGACTCTTGTACAGGTCATATCTGTACCTTCCTTCTGGCATGGAAGGGCGGGTTCCGCCTTCCCTTCGAGCCTTTCATCCTTAAGCTTCTCAATTTTTTCCGATTGGCGCCCATTCAGTTGGTAGCCAACTCCTATCTCCTAATCTCTGCCTTTCGCATCCTCTGCCGCCAATGCGGAGTTCCCCCTTCCCTAGACCTCTTTAATTACTTTTTTGAGTTGAAGGCGCATCCCTCGGTCGGGAGGGGGTTCTATTTCATCCAGGCGAGGCGGAATAGGAGCTGCATCTCCTTGGCTGCGAAGGATTCTTCGCATAAGGGGTGAAAAACTCAATTCTTCTCGGTGGGGATTTGTTCGGTGGAGGAAACCTGGAGGTGTCCAGTAATCCCCAATTTCCACCCGAATATCCCTCCCAGGCAGGATGAGTTCCCTCCACATGTGGAGGAATATGCGACTGTCTTGCTGAAGCACCGCCAATCCACAAAAGAGCTGGTTACCCCAGAAAATGCCGAGCGGTGCTGTAATACCCCGTATCTTTATTTGAATTAGTTATTAATTATTTCCATAGATTAAAATTTTTTGCGAATTTCCTTGAATTTATTATGAATTAATTGAATTATTAAATGAAAAGAAATTCAAATAAATACTTAAATTGAAATGAAATTGAAATGAAATGTAAGCCAAATGAAAATAAAATTTAAGTAGAATAAAACACTAATGAAATGTAGGTGGAATGAAATGTAAATGAAATGGCTTAAATTAAGGGTTTAAATTTCGGATTTAATATTTTATTATTTAATGAATAGTGATAGGTCAAAATCCCACCCACCACATAAAAATCCGAAAAAATGGTAAATTGGTTACTGACATTAAACCTAACAATTTTGTCTTCTATGATTGACTCGAAATAAATCATTCACATGGTCAAATTAGCAAATTAAGCCAAGATTTAACCCACCTAACCCCAATAGTGACCGTAATAGTAAACCCCTATTTGAAACGTGAAATTCTCCCTCATCCCTTAACCAAATTAAGTGAAACTGGTGGCAAATGAAAGATAAGAATGGGTAGACTAGTTTCCCCAAGCCAATTTCGAAGGAGATTAACCATGGGATGTAAAATCGAGAGAGCTTTGGGTAGGTCAACAATTTCGGCGGCGTTTTAATCACGCCACTTCCAATGCGGAATTCTCCCTCCACGGAAGGATCCAGAAGCTCTATTAGGTATTAAAAGAAAGCTTAAGATGTCTAGTTTCATTTGGTAGCTGGGTCATTCGACGGGGAGTCCAGATCTGGGAGTATTCGTCGATTTGGTGGAAGGTGTCGGCAGTTCGTCGTTCTTCATCACCAGCCCTTTAATCCGTCGATTAAGGTAGGTACCCTTAACCAAATGAGAATTGTAAATATAGTATCGCGATCAGCTCGACGAGATCTTTCCAATGATAGTAAAAGCCCCAATTCTTATTGGGTATTCAGGGAGATTTAGAGGCATCTTTGGAGGGTATTTCTGGATCGGGTTTATTTCTAGCTTCGATCTTCAATCTTCAATTCAGGTAGGTGATAATAAACCCAACCTAATTTCTATATATCAATGAAATCTGCATCATGTTATCTTAATTTTGACGTTGGAAGCCCTAATTATTATTGATCATGCTAATAGAATTCCTGAGTTTTCATAAGTGTGTCATGTCGACGTTCCAGCAGCATTAACTTGACTTATCTCATGATTTTAAGTGACTAAATGAAATATTCATATAGCATATCTTATATGGTTGGATAGATAGATCTCTAAATATTCATATAGCATATCTTATATGGTTGGATAGATACAGTAGCATATCTTATATTTATAAGTGTGTCCTGTCGACGTTCCTGTCAGCTTTCCGTTGATATATAGATCTCTAAATTTCATTAAGTATAGTAGGAGAATTTTGAGTTTTAGTCACTGCCTGTCCAGAACTAGGGTTTCGGTGTTCCAGTAGTTATAAATCCTAATTACAGTAATTAATCATGCAATTGACACTTCTGTTAGATAGTATTTTCTTCTAGCTTTTCAACGGTACCAAAAGCCCCTTCATTGGAGTCCAATTGCCTTAGTTATTAGCATTTTTGTGTAACCCTAGCAAACCCCCATCTTCCCGGCGTTCACCGGCCGCGGAAGGGACGACCGGAGACACCCAGAGATGGGCGGTCTTACGATAGACCGTCCAACTCCAGCCCACACCCGACCCTGGCTTAGACAGGAGTTAAACCGTTCCAAACCAACCACTTAACCTAGTTAAACGGTCAGAAACTGACCACATATCCACCCCAGCAGGATAAACGGTCCATTCTGGACCATATAACTTGTGCGGCCAGGAAACTGGCCGCACATCTGGATGGGCGGCCCTGCCCATGGCCGAACATCCCTGGGATGGGCGGCCCATCCCAGACCGCCCAAGGGGTTGGGCGGCCATGCCCCTGGCCGCCCAACTCCCAGCACCCCGTTTCAGCCCCGTTTCGACCCGATAGATATACAGTCCATCCAGAACCGTTTATCTACCCAGTAAATGACCTAAAACTAGTTCTAATGCATTCATTTTAGTGTCATTAAGGATAATTAATAATTTAAAAACCCACATGATTAAAGTTTAATTATGTAATTAAAAATTCTGTTAATTGCATGTTATTCAATTCTACGCGAGCTTATTCGTTCGTTCTTTCAGCTTAATTCATCTTTCTAGATTATGCGCTAAACTAAATGATAATGCTTGATGGATTAACATGAAAATAGGATTAATATGAGTAATTTAACTTGCTGGATAGCTTCTGTACTACAGTAGCACATCATGATTAATTTCCCGACTTCTAGTAAGTCGCTAAGGCGTTAAATAGCATGTTATTCCCAGAAACTCGATCCGGCGGAATTACCATTAATTCCCATGTTTAGTATCCCTATTTATAAATTCATTGATCAAATGGTAATCTATTTAAGTAAAGTTATATATATAACTCTTCTTGTGACTTGGTTATCGATCTTCTTGATGATTGTGCTTACCTTGAAATTCTGAAATGAATCTCCTTCCTACTTGAAATTGTTATTGATACAAAGTTTAAACCTTAGAATTCTGGCCATAAATTGTGGAAGTCTAGATTCGTGGGATCTTTGATCCAAAGAAATCAATGCCTGGCAAATAATTAAGGGCTCGGTCTAGTCCTGGGAGGAGCGCCCGAACACTACGTGTACCCCCGGGGAGGTGATTGACTAGGTGTGGCATTTGGCACCAGTACAAGGACATGTGTTAAATCTAGGAATGTCCACTACTCTCTACTACTTTTTACTTTCCACTCTTCACTGTTCCCTACTCTACTTGTTGTTACTCTACTTGTTGTTACTTGGACGTGGAAATGAAATTACATACATGCTGGACATGACTTGAATCGCCTTGATATGGCCAACTCTTTATCGTTATCTCCTGCAGTAAATTCTTGTCTTTGTTATTCCTTTTAAGTATTACCATTCTGTTCATTTATATTTCTTGACCTTGCAAGATCTTTAAATTTTGTTTCATTATATCATCATTATCCTTTTATTGCATTATCCTTTGTAGCATGACATTTGGAAAATGTAATTAAACTGTTAATCACTTATACCTGTCTATTATCTCCTACTGAGCGTTAGCTCACACCCTGTTGTTTTCCCCCTTTCCAGGCTATGCAGGTGACGAAACCCATACAGATGGGGAGGGGCAGAAGTGATTACACCTTAGTGTACCAGTTAATAGATGGAGTCGTTATGCTATTGCTTCTAGTTATGTCTTGGAGTTGTGCAAGTATTTTGGATATTTATAGCGTTAGTTGATGTACTAGTTGTACTAGATTTCCTTAGAAGTTATGTTTGTTAGTGTCTTAGTAGTTTGATGGATGTTGTAATAAATTGGGATTTTCCATGATTAATAAATTTGTTCTTTTCCAATGCCCTTGTGTTCATTATCTAGTTAAGTATTTCAACATTATTTCCCGCTAGCTCGCCTCTAACTGTACGTCTCGATATTTCCGCCTTGTTCGGGGCGTGACAGGTGCCTCCTCACGCGGATGCATCTGTCTGGCTCAGGTACCACAAGTTAGACTCTTCTCTGGCTGTTGGGTCCATTTTTCTTTTTCTGACAATGTCTTCCTTTTTGTGCAGACAGATGTGATCGACCTCGGCGATGACTCGGCTGCTGATGAGTCGGCTGCTCCCACGGGTCGCACCCGAGCCAGAGATAAGGGCAAGGGGGCGGCCCAGGGTGAATCCTCCAGGCCGCGGGGGTCCAAGCGCAAGGATCCCGTGGAGGGCATGATCCGGGCCGCCACGAAGGCCAGGAAGCGGGCCAAGAAGGCCGAGGTCATACTCGCAGTCGAAGGTGACCTTTCCGCGGCTCGCCCCTCCGCTGAGCATGATGGGGCCGACCCTACTGGGCGAGCTCTCCCACCCGCCGAGCAAGAGGGGGCCGAGGAGGTTGGGGCTGCTTCTGCGGTCGGTGACGATGCTGGCTCGGCTCCTCCTTCGGCCGGAGCCAAGGGGGCCGGGGCTGCTCCTGTGACTGGCAACGGTGCTGGCTCGGCTCTCCCCTCGGTAGGAGCCGAGGGGGCCGTAGACGAGGTGGGTGACGCTGGGACCACGGCCAAGATTGGGGCGTTGACTGAGGCAGGCGATGCTCCAGGTGGCAGTGCAGTTGCCGAACCGGTCCAGGCTGGGGGGTCGCAAGAAAAGGAGCCGCAGCCCCGACCGACCGAGGCACGAGGGGCGAACAAAGTCGCGGCTTGATCCGGGCCGTCCAGCGGGACGCTGACCGAAGAGGGTCTCCATTCCGGCGGCCCTGGAGAGGCTCGGCATCCAAGGCCCTCTGTATCAAATATGTCACGGTATAGCCGCGAAGGTGAAGGGGGGAGATAGGCAGCACTTCCCTTCCGTGGCCCTCGAGACGGTTATGGAGGGCGGCTTGGTCCTGGCGCAGATGGGGGCCACTCTGGCAGAAGCGTACGCTCGGTTGGAGTCGGAGTGAGCGACCCTGGCCTGGACCCTTGGTGGGTCTGACAGGAGGTTGGCTCGGCTTGCCGAGGAGCATGATGGGCTTTGATGGGAGCTTTCCTCAGTTAGGGAGCTGGTGCGGTCGACCCAGGTGGAGGCCCGGGTACTAACCGAGCAGCTAGCTACGGCCCGCAAATCACTCGAGAGGAAGAGCAGGCTTCTTGAAGAGGAGCGCCTTGTTCGCGTCGAGCTGGATGGCCGGTGGGAGGCTGAACGCTCAGAGTTGGTGGATCGGGTGGAGGAAGCTGAGCGCCTTTAGGCGGAGGCCGAGGCCAATCGAGCCGAGGCGGAGAAGCGGGCGGCGGAGGCCGAGGAGCGGACGGCTGAGGCCGAGTTGAAGCTATCCGAGGCGGAGCGGGAGAAGGCTGAGCTCGCTGGTAGGGTGGGATTGGCTGGGGCGGAGGCGTTCGAGCGATACAAATGCTCGGATGCCTACCGGGTCGACCTTAAAGAGGCTGCCCTCCCATACTACGAGGCAGCGCTTCGCCGGGGCATCCGCAAGGGGTTCAAGCAGGGCTACGACCGGGCCGTATCTTATGTCAAGGAGCAGGCGTCCGGGATAATTGATTTCCCGTCTGGGCAATGCTATGACTCGGATCTGTCATCCTCCAGCTCCTCTACTTCGGTGTCGGAGGAAGAAGTTCAGGAGGGCTCCTCGCCCGAGGGGTCGCTAGCTCTGGACGTCTCGGGAGGGCACGCAACCGAGGCAGTTCCCACGCCGGTGGGGTTAGTGCCAGGGTCGACCGTCGCTGAGGATGCCGGGGGTAGACCGCCTGAGCCTTCCACTTCTGAGCTTCAGGGTGGGCCAGAGGCCTAATGTATCTGCTTTGCTTCCTCTCTTTGTATGTCTTTTTTATTTTGAAAAAAAACTTTCTCCGTTGTGTAGAAAAATAGATATGGTAATAGCGTTATGACGAAGACTTAACTGTTTCATATCGCCATTGCCGTATTTTGTTCAGTGTATCTGTAGTGGTTGGAAAGTGCCGATACTTTCTGCGTGGATCTCGCCTGATGGTTGGGTAAGCATCTGACATGGTGTCTTTCCATTTTCTCATGCTTTGAATGTTTGGCCGCTTCGTGTGTCCCGCTGGGGCGAAAACGAGAAGTTTATGGTGACCGTTCATAGGGAGAGATCCCATTTGCATGTTTTCGAGGAGAGAATCATTTGAGGCAAATAGCCTCCCTTCGCCTATAAAAGGTCTGAAGGGCGTCCCTTCCTCTCCACCGCTTAGGGTTTTCCCTGACAGTCTTTCCTCATTCTTTTTTCATGTAGCGTTGTGCTGTTGTATTTGAAGCATGGAAGACGCTCTGGAAGATGAGGCTGCCGATGACGGAGGGTACAGAGTCCTTGCTGCTTCGGGTTTGAAGGAGGTTCGACGGCCGATGGATGGGTTTGAAGAAGGTCCGATGTGGGAAGGCACGTCGTCTTCTTTTTATCAGTTCCGGCGGTGGGGGGGGCGAGATGGCGGACGGATGGGGGCATCAGGCATCCCTACCGCCCGTCCCTTCCTGTTCGCTCCATGGAGGGGAGGAGGAAGCCAATTAAGCTCCCTCCTTCCCGGGCTTTCTCCTGCCTCCTCGATCAGCTCTGCTGGTTTCTTTTTCCCTCTCGCAGCCTCTTTTTCCCTCTTCTGCTCTTCTCATCATTTCTTTCACTCTTCGGAGGGTGCCTGCACTCTCTTCCTTCCAAAGAGTTGGCAGGTTGGCGGGGAGGATGCCTTCATATACGTTCCCTCTTCCCCTTTCTCTTTCAAGTTCAACTTGGAAGGTAGCCTTCTCCTTCCTAATCCCTCTGTCACCTTTGTCCCGAGCTGCCCGAGCCAACGGGGTCGACTACCCTTTATCCGAGCCAGTTTCTGCACGAGACAGAGTCAGTGGCTGGACGCAAGAAGGTCAACCGAGTCAGCCAAGTGATGGGCTCATACGGCGGCGCCAGATGGATTTTTTGCTTTTTTGACATGTATTTTCTTGGCTTCGGCCTTCCTGATGTACAAGCGAGTTGTTTGAATAAAAGAAAGGATGCTTTTGTTTTATCTCATGTCGTTTACACAATGCTCAGTATTCAGAAGTAGAACTTGCGCAGTGTAGTCACGTTCCAGGTCCGAGGGATGAGCTCTCCTTCCATCGTGGATAGTCGGTATGCTCCTTTTCCGAGCGTCTCGACCACTCGGTAGGGGCCTTCCCAATTAGGGGATAACTTGCCCGCCGCCTCAAGTGGTCGAGAGGCTTCGGCTTTCCTAAGGATGAAGTCTCCTGGTTGACAGTGTCTATCTCGGACTTTGGCGTTGTAGTATCGAGTGAGGTGGCGTTGATATTCCGTTGCTCGGATGCTGGCAATCTCTTGGAGCTCATCTGTTAGGTCGAGGTTTTCGAGCAATTTCTGGTCGTTTGCCTTGGGCGAGAAACAGATGACTCAGAGCGAAGGATTGGCAATCTCCAACGGGATAACGGCCTCGGCACCGTATACCAACTTAAAAGGGCTCTCACCGGTTGCCGTTCTGGGAGTCGTTCTGTGTGAACAAAGTATGTTTGGCAATTCCTCAAGACAGCTACCCTTGGCCTTGCCGAGCCTGGTCTTGATGCCTTTTAAGATAGTCTTATTGGCATTTTTGACCAGCCCGTTAGCCTGAGGGGGGGCGACCGAGGTGAAGTGATTACGAACGCCCAGGTCGGCACATCTATCTCGAAAATAATGAGAGTCAAATTACCGACCGTTATCGCTTACTATCACCCGGGGGATGCCATAACGACAGATGATCGACTTCCAAACGAAATTCCAGACGACTGTCTCGGTGATCCTTGTTGTGGCCTCGGCTTCGATACACTTGGTGAAGTAGTCGATTGCAACGATAACGAACTTCTTCTGGGCCTGGGCCGTGGGGAATGGCCCGAGGATGTCGATTCCCCAGCGAGCGAAAGGATATGGCTCGGCCAAGGTGATGAGCTCCGTTGCCGGCTGATGGACTAGGTGGTTAAATCGCTGGCATCGGTCACAGTGTTGTGTATAAGTCGAGCAGTCGCGCTGCAGAGTGGGCCATCAGTATCCCTGCCGCAACAAGATCCTGGCGAGTGACCTTCCTCTTAAATGCTCTCCGCAGAGACCTTCGTGAACTTCTTGAATCGCTCGGTTAGCTTCAGCAGTGTTAAGGCATTTCAGGAGGGGACCGGAGAAGGATCTCCGAAAAAGAGTGCCATCCAGAGTGACGAATCACCGAGCTTGGTACTTCAATTTGTGGGCTTCCCGAGGGTATGGGGTACGCCAGTCGCTTGGGGAGGCCGAGTCAACAGCCAGGAGCTCCGAGTCGATGCTCGGGCGCTCTAGCTCTTCGAGGAGGACCGACAGAGTATGTCACGCCCCAACGCGGAATATCGGGACGTACAGTTAGAAACTAGCTAGAGATAATATTAATATGCTAAACTAAACAATCGTACAGGTGCTATGGAAAGAAGTACCTCTATTGATCAAGGAAGACTCCAAGTTTTATTACAATAACCATCAATGTTTAAACACGATCAACCATAACTTCCAAACTGATTCTAATACAATAACTGACTCCAAAAGGTAAATAAAGTGCTAACACAACACTAAGGAGTAACTAATGTAAACAACTATGCCAACTCGGCATCTACTAATAGATACACTCAAGGGTGTCACTCTTGTCCCTCCCCTTCAGTATGCGCACCGTCACCTGAATAGCCTGGAAAGGGGGAAAATAACTATATGAGCTAATGCTCAATAGATAATAATAGGCAAGTTTACATGATTAACCAATTAGTTACATTTTCAAATGCAATGACAAGAAAGGAAATAACTGACGAGACGATAAAATAGCATAATATAAGATCTTGCAAGGTCAAGAAATATATGATGACAAGAATTTAACAAGAATATCAAGTACAAGAATGTTCAATAGGAAATTGAAATATAGAATTGGCCAACAAGCAAGTATTTTAAACATCAAGTCAAGTACGATAATGTAACAAGTATAACAAGAGATTTTCTATCGTAGATGTCACGCTGATCATGCACTCGGTGCAATGCCTCACCATGTCATTACAAACTCCCATGGGCACAAGTACTTTTCGGGCGCTCTCCCCAGGACCAGACCGGGCCCTTATGATGCGTTGGCATTGATTTGTTGGATCCAAGATCCCAAGTTTTGTCTAGATATTTAATCAAGTTTGATGGCCAATTAATCAGAGGAATTTCTGTCAAAAGTATGAGATTTAAGGACTAACATGTCCTAGGATTTATTAACTTAAAAACTCGGTATACGGTCACTTCTGGGCCGTTTGACAGGACATATGGCTACTAATGGCTGCATTACAAGAACTGGACCAAATCTCAGTCCACGAGATCAAGAATGAACGGTTGACAGTGTGCCGTTCAGGTAAGTAAGCAATACGTGACCTTATGACACAATTATGATACTTATACAGACTACACTAGACCGTTCATGGAGACAAGCGGTCAACTTTGGGCTGCTCATGTGCTGGTTAGCCCAAGTTGATCCGTGGCTTATAACTCAGCGATTTGGTCATGAATTTCCAGATTGTAGCCGGGTCATACGGGTCTCAAAATAGCGGATTCTAACTTGCCAGATAGGGTGTCCGGGTAGAATCGTACTAAGGGACAGCAATTTAGGCTTAATGGTCGTAATGCCATATAGATTGTTAGTGTGCTATTAGTCTATTCTACCAGGGTATAAGGGCTTTTAATTGATTTCCTAACATCCATTTCAAAATACCTTGATTCGTGAATTATTATAAATCTCAATTTCAAGAGATAAGTTAATTACAAGATGGTAACTCAAGATACTAGAACAAGCCAATAATGACAATAGACAGTAATACAAGACAACAATTTACTTTCAAAATTACCATTTTATTATATGGGTTTCTAATTAACCATTTGTGTGCATTGAAGTGGAGATAGTAATCAGAATGGTTTTTACACTTTGATTGAGTGCAGGGATCATTGTTCTTCAATTTTGGATTGAGGAACACCGGGCTTAATTTGAGATCATAGGGCTACATGTATGGGTCATTGGTTCCTCAAAATATGGTTTTCAATTGGACTAGGCTTGAATGGGTCGATCCCCTCACGGTTCGGATCGATCCTCGGGCCAAAAACAAGCCTACCGGGTCTATCAGCATATGGGTCGACCCATTGGGTCAACCCCTGGAAAACCAGGGGTCTGCCTGCGTGTGGGTCGACCCATTGGGTCGACCCTCGCACAGACAGACTTCTGTCTATATATGGGTCGACCCAATGGGTCGACCCCCCTGCACAGACAGACTTTGTCTGTGTATGGGTCGACCCCCGCGTTCGCAGACGCGAACGTGACTTTCGGAAACCATTGAATCTCACCCAATTGGGGTCTAATTGGACTGAGATCTTAACCCCATGCCCCTAGGTTCTTGATGGACATATTAGGGTCATAATACAAGGGTTTGGAACACTAAATTCACAGGAAAACTAATCTAAATCACAACCTATCTAGGAAGAACACTTAAAAACCTAGTCTTAGCATGCTTCTAATCAAACACGAAATTCTCTAAGCATGGTCTATAAAAATTGGGGCTTTCTACGCCAAATGATAGATAACATGCTGATGATTGCAACCATATAAATTAATTAGAGTTGGGTCTGTTATCATCTACCTGAATCGAAGAGAGATTTAGAAGTTAGAACGAAGAATGCCCGTTTGACAGCCCTTCACTATTTCCACGAGATCTCCCTCCACACCTAATAGAATTTGGGGCTTTTACTACCAATGGAAAGCTAACTAAGAGAGGAACAAAATGGTATATTTACTTACATGTTTTGGCCAAGATTACCTACCTCAATCGAAGGAAGGAAGAGGGCCTAAGAAAAACCCGTGAACTCGGACACTCCTCCAATAAACGCGAGAGATCTCACTAGATCAGAATCCTCTGCGACCACCACTGCTCCCAAATGAAAATAGACACATAGGGATTTCTTTTAATAGGTCATACTCGTTCTGGATCCTTCCGGGAAGGGAGAAATCGACCCATCAAGTGGCGTGTTCAAAACGCCGCCGAAATTGTTGACCTAGCCCATGCACGACCAAATGCTCCCCATACGATAAAAATTTCATGGCGTTGTGAGAGGGGAAATGATCCTCTCTTTAATACTTTTCATTTGCCCCTGGAATCACCTGATTTGGTTAAGAAATGAGCTTGAATTGAGGATTTTAATGTGGGGTTAACATTAAGCACGAATTTGGTTAGGTAGGTGTGAAAATTTGACTAATCCCACTAATTCGGCCTAGTTAATGATTTTATTAGGGTTGGCCACGGAAGAAAAAATTGTTAAACATAATTGAAATTAATTCTACAATAATATGATTTTTATGGATTTTTATAAAATAGTCGAGATGTGACTTATTCTATGAATTAATTCCATTAATTCAAATAAATTCAAATAATTTCTAATTAAATTTCTAAAAGAATTTGGGGTATTACACCCTCCCCCACTAAAATAATTTGGTCCTCCAAATTCACTGCACTTTAATACAGAGATAGGGAAAGACTAGCTCACATAGAATAAATCAGGATACCGCTTCCGCATAGTATCTTCAGACTCCCAAGTAGCTTCCTCAGCTCCACGCCGACTCCACTGAATTTTGACCATAGGTATGGAACGATTCCAGAGTTGCTGTTGCTTCCGATCAGAATCTTGATAGGTCTTTCTTCATTGGTCAAATCTTCCTTCAATTCGAAATCCACATGCTGAATGATATGAGTGGGGTCGTACACATATTTCCGTAACATAGACACATGGAAAACATTGTGTACGCCTGACAATTGAGGCGGTAATGCCAATCTGTAAGCAACCTCTCCCACTCTATCCAGAATCTCGAACGGACCAATATATCTCAGACTCAGCTTGCCATGAATGCCAAATCTTCGAATCCCTCTTGTAGGAGAGACTTTCAGAAATACATGCTCGCCAACTTGAAATTCCAATGCCCTTCTTCTATTGTCGGCATAACTCTTCTGTCTTGATTGGGCTACTTGTAACCGGTCTCGGATAATACGGATGTTCTGTGATGATTCTGAAATAAGATCCGGTCCAAGCCATTACTTCTCACCTACCTCTTCCCAACATAACGGGGAACGACAGCTTCGCCCGTACAATGCTTCAAAAGGAGCCATCTGTATGCTAGATTGATAACTATTGTTGTAGGCGAATTCAATCAATGCCAAGTGATCACTCCAACTGCCTCCGAAATCAATCATGCATGCTCTAAGCATATCTTCCACTATCTGGTTGGTTCTCTCAGTCTGTCCATCTGTCTGTGGATGAAAAGTAGTACTGAAATTCAGACGAGTACCAAGAGACTCTTGTAGTCCCTTCCAGAAATGTGAAGTAAATCTGGGGTCTCTATCAGACACAATGCTGACTGGAATGCCATGGAGTCTTACCACTTCTTTCATATATAAAGCAGCCAATACATCAACTGTCCATTTGGACTTAACGGGTAAGAAATGAGCTGACTTTGTCAATCGATCGACAATCACCCATATTGCATCAAGTCCACCACGAGTCCTAGGTAGACCCATAATGAAGTCCATGCCAATGCTTTCCCACTTCCATCGGAGTATGTCGAGTGGTTTTAATTTTCTTGCCGGTCTGAAATGTTCAGCCTTGACTTGCTGACAAACCAAGCATCTACGCATGAAGTCTGCAACTTCCCTTTTCATATTCGGCCACCAAAAGGATCTCTTCAAATCCTTGAACATTTTAGTGTCTCAAGGATGAATGGTGTATTTGGATCTATGTGCTTCCTCAAGAATCTTATTCTTTAACTCAGCTTAATCAGGTACACAAGTTCTACCCTGGAATAACAATCTTCCATCGTCAGCCATCGTGAAGTCAAGTCTGCTGCTCAAGCTTCCCTTGGTCTCTACTAGCTCGGGATCATTATCTTGCAAAGATTTGATTTCCATCAACAATTCGGGCTTAAGTTGAATCTGTGCAATCATAACCCGATCATTGTCAATATTCAGATCCAGACTAGCTAATTATTCTAGTAGCTTCCATTCTTGTAACATGAGACTTGACAATTTAGCTATAGGCTTCCTGCTTAATGCATCTTCCACAACATTACCTTTTCCAGGATGATACTCAATCGAGAAGTCGAAGTCCTTCAAATACTCCGACCATCTTCTCTGCCTCATATTGAGTTCCTTATGAGAAAATAAATATTTCAGACTCTTATGATCTGAAAATACTGTGAATATTTCTCCATAAAAGTAATGCCTCCATATCTTCAATGCGAACATGACTACTGCAAGTTCCAAATCGTGAACGGGGTAGTTCTCTTCATGCTTCCTCAACTGCCTAGAAGAATAGGCAATCACTTTCCCATGTTGCATGAGTACACAGCCTAAACCGATACCTGAAGCATCCGTGTATACCACAAAACCTCCTTCACCAGAAGGTAAAGCCAATGCAGGTGTCGTAGTCAAACATTCTTTCAAAGTCTGAAAGCTTCGCTGACATGCTTCTGACCAATCAAACTTGCTCTCCTTGTGGGTTAATCGGGTGAGAGGTACCGCAATCTTGGAGAAATCTTGAATAAATCTTCGATGGTAGCCTGACAGGCCTAGGAAACTTCTCACTTCAGTCACACTAGTAGGCTGGTCCCAATTCTTTACTGCCTCTACCTTCGAAGGATCAACAGAAATACCTTCTCTTGTGATAATATGTCCTAGAAAGGACACCTCTTGCAGCCAGAAATCACATTTACTGAACTTGGCATATAGCTGATGATCTCTCAACAGTTGCAATGCCATCCTCAGATACTCAGCATGCTCCTCTTCATTCTTAGAATAAATCAGGATGTCATCAATGAACACCACGACCCATTGATCAAGATAGGGCCGAAATACATTGTTCATCAACTGCATGAAAGCTGCTGGTGCATTCGTTAGACCAAAAGGCATAACGACAAATTCAAAATGACCATACCTGCTGCAGAAAGCTGTTTTATAGATATCCTCTTCCTTAATCCACAACTGATGATATCCAGATCAAAGATCGATCTTAGAAAAGTAATGATCTCCCGCTATCTGATCAAATAATTCGTCAATCCTCAGCAATGGATATTCGTTCTTGATAGTCAACTGGTTCAATTGCCGGTAATCGATGCACAACCTCATCGAACCATCTTTCTTCCGAACGAATAATACAGGGGCTCCCCAAGGGGAAGTACTTGGACAAATGAAACCCTTTTCAAGTAATTCCATCAACTGCTGCTTCAATTCCCTCAGCTCCGCAGAAGACATACGATAAGGAGCTTTAGAAATCGGAGATGAGCCAGGAATAACATCAACAGAGAAGATAACTTCCCGCTCAAGCGGAAGTCCTGGTAGTTCCTCGGGAAAGATATCAGGGAATTCTCGGACAACAGAAATGTCCTTAATCTCAATCTGCTGCTCAGGGATAGCATGGACAAAGGCTAGAAAAGCCTCGCATCCTCGTTCATCAGCTTATCAGCTCGAAGAGCCGAGATAAGTGGTACGGAGTTATGGTGTCTAACTCCCATAAAAGAAAGTCCAGGGTGCCTAGTAAAAGACACAGAGCTAGAACTGCAGTGAACATTTGCCTCGTATCTAGCCAACCAATCTGCTCCTAGGATTATATCATAATCCTTCATGTCCACGCAAACTAAATCAGCTGGAAAATTCTATTCGTCAATCTTAACCTTACTAGAAGGATAGAAATACTGTATTACTGATCTAGAACCAATAGGTGTTGATATTTCTAATGGAGAATTCATCAAAACAGGTTCCACAGCTAAAAACTTAGCGAATCTCCGAGAAATAAAAGAATGTGTGGCACCCGTATCAAAAAGAACAAATGCTGGCTTGTCGAGTATAATAGGAGTACCTTCGACGAGTCCACCATCCTCGGCGGTTTCTGCTTCATCTGCGTGCAAAGCTTGGAGCTTGCCTTGC
This sequence comes from Amorphophallus konjac, assembly GCA_022559845.1. Taxonomy (NCBI): domain Eukaryota; kingdom Viridiplantae; phylum Streptophyta; class Magnoliopsida; order Alismatales; family Araceae; genus Amorphophallus; species Amorphophallus konjac. Next base: position 238,628,713 of record CM040126.1, read on the forward strand.
AGCTTTCTGATGCCTTGTGGTTTTGCCGGGGTAGCTTGCTCCGATAAAAGAGGACAATTAGGGATACGGTGCTCCTTACTTCCACATCGCAAATAGGCGCCCAGCTTGCGCCATCACTCCTCCATCTTGTGACCAGGACGATCACAAAACTTACACACGCCCTTGAATGGAACAATAGGGCCAGGCTTCTTGTCTTCATGCTTCGGCATCTTGCACTTCCACGATCCAGAACCACTCCACGAACCAGGCCCACTAATAGGCCTCTTCTTGCCATACCCGGGTTTGATATTCCCGGAACCCGTATATTGTTCCTTCTTTGTGCCTTTTCCACGGATTCTCTCCGTCATTTCTAGAGTATCTTCTAGGACTTGAGCTTTCCTCACCATCTCAGAATAGGTTGAGATCTCCATCGGTGCCAATTGATTGATATAATGCAGCCTCAGTCCATTAAGAAAGCGCTTAGCCTTCATTTTCTCGGTGGATATTAAGTGAGTAGCATAACGAGAAAGCCGAGAAAACTGAGCTTCATATTCTGCCATGGATAGACTTTGCTGCTTCAAAGCCACGAACTCCGCTGCCTTCTTCTCTTGCACTCTATCAGAAAAATATTTGCCATTGAAGAACTCCTCGAACTCCTCCCTTGTGACTTGCTGATCACCGAGAGTCACCTTTATTGATTCCCACCATGTTCTTGCATCTCGTTCAAGTTGAAAAGTTGATAGAAGGACACGTTCTTGATTGCTGCACTGCATTACTTCGAATATCCTTCCCATCTCATCTAGCCAGTGCTCAGCTTCATCAGGATCAGTCGAGCCACCAAACCTCGGCAGATTCATTCCCCAAAAGTTCCGATATAAATCACCAGTGCCATGGTGTGTAGCTCCTGCTTGGGCCGCTTGTTGCAAGGCCTGAGTAAGGCCTTGAACCGTATGCTGCAAGATCCTCCATTCCGCACGATCAGCTACCATTGCAAAGGTCTACACGTGGAATAGATTACTTAGGTTCATTAAAAATAGATAATAACACGATTAAGATATGAACTTAACCCAAGTTTCTACCCAATCTCACCAGGTCAGGTCCTTAGACTTTAACAAGGTTAGGGGTCCTATGATAACAATTAGAACCCTAGAACTTGGAAAACCTAGAACTTTTAGGGAAACCTAGGAATATTTAACCTAGGCTCTGATACCAACTAAACTGTCACGCCCCAACGCGGAATATCGGGACGTACAGTTAGAAACTAGCTAGAGATAATATTAATATGCTAAACTAAACAATCGTACAGGTGCTATGGATAGAAGTACCTCTATTGATCAAGGAAGACTCCAAGTTTTATTACAATAACCATCAATGCTTAAACATGATCAACCATAACTTCCAAACTGATTCAAATACAATAACTGACTCCAAAAGGTAAATAAAGTGCTAACACAACACTAAGGAGTAACTAATGTAAACAACTATGCCAACTCGGCATCTACTAACAGGTACACTCAAGGGTATCACTCCTGTCCCTCCCCTTCAGTATGCGCACCGTCACCTGAATAGCCTGGAAAGGGGGAAAACAACTATATGAGCTAACGCTCAGTAGATAATAACAGGCAAGTTTACATGATTAACCAATTAGTTACATTTTCAAATGCAATGACAAGAAAGGAAATAACTGACGAGGCGATAAAACAGCGTAATATAAGATCTTGCAAGGTCAAGAAATATATGATGACAAGAATTTAACAAGAATATCAAGTACAAGAATGTTCAATAGGAAATTGAAATATAGAATTGGCCAACAAGCAAGTATTTTAAACATCAAGTCAAGCACGATAATGTAACAAGTATAACAAGAGATTTTCTATCGTAGACGTCACGCTGATCATGCACTCGGTGCAATGTCTCACCATCTCATTACAAACTCCCATGGGCACAAGTACTTTTCGGGCGCTCTCCCCGGGACCAGACCGGGCCCTTATGATGCGTTGGCATTGATTTGTTGGATCCAAGATCCCAAGTTTTGTCTAGACATTTAATCAAGTTTAATGGCCAATTAATCAGAGGAATTTCTGTCAAAAGTACGAGATTTAAGGACTAACATGTCCTAGGATTTATTAACTTAAAAACTCGGTATACGGTCACTTCTGGGCCGTTTGACAGGACATACGGCTACTACTGGCCGCATTACAAGAACTGGACCAAATCTCAGTCCACGAGGTCAAGAATGAACGATTGACAGTGTGCCGTTCAGGTAAGTAAGCAATACGTGACCTTAAGACACAATTACGATACTTATACAGACTACACTAGACCGTTCATGGAGACAAGCGGTCACCTATGGGCTGCTCATGTGCTGGTTAGCCCAAGTTGATCCGTGGCTTATAACTCAGCAATATGGTCACGAATTTTCAGGTTGTAGCCGGGTCATACGGGTCTCAAAATGGCGGATTCTAACTCGCCGGATATGGTGTCCGGGTAGAATCGTACTAAGGGGACAGCAATTTAGGCTTAATGGCCGTAATGCCATATAGATTGTTAGTGTGTTATTAGTCTATTCTACCGGGGTATAAGGGCTTTTAATTGATTACCTAACAACCATTTCAAAATACCTTGAGTCGTGAATTATTATAAATCTCAATTTCAAGAGATAAGTTAATTACAAGATGGTAACTCAAGATACTAGAACAAGCCAATAATGACAATAGACAGTAATACAAGACAGAAATTTACTTTCAAAATTATCATTTTATTATATGAGTTTCTAATTAACCATTTGTGTGCGTTGAAGTGGAGATAGTAATCGGAATGGTTTTTACACTTTGATTGAGTGTAGGGATCATTGTTCTTCAATTTTGGATTGAGGAACACCGGGTTTAATTTGAGATCATATGGTTGCATGTATGGGTCATTGGTTCCTCAAAATATGGTTTTCAATTGGACTAGGCTTGAATGGGTCGATCCCCTCACGGTCCGGATCGATCCTCGGGCCAAAAACAAGCCTACCGGGTCTGTCAGCATATGGGTCGACCCATTGGGTCGACCCCTAGAAAACTAGGGGTCTGCCTGCGTGTGGGTCGACCCATTGGGTCGACCCTCGCATGGACAGACTTCTGTCTGTGTATGGGTCGACCCAATGGGTCGACCCCCGCGTTCGCAGACGCGAATGTGACTTCCGGAAACCATTGAATCTCACCCAATTGGGGTCTAATTGGACTGAGATCTTAACCCCATGCCCCTAGGTTCTTGATGGACATATTAGGGTCATAATACAAGGGTTTGGAACACTAAATTTATCAGAAAACTAATCGAAATCACAACCTATCTAGGAAGAACACTTAAAAACCTAGTCTTAGCATGCTTCTAATCAAACACAAAATTCTCTAAGCATGGTCTATAAAAATTGAGGCATTCTACGCCAAATGATAGATAACATGCTGATGATTATAACCATATACATTAATTAGAGTTGGGTCTGTTATCATCTACCTGAATCGAAGAGAGATTTAGAAGTTAGAACGAAGAATGTCTGTTTGACAGCCCTTCACTATTTCCACGAGATCTCCCTCCACACCTAATACAATTTGGGGCTTTTACTACCAATGGAAAGCTAACTAAGAGAAGAACAAAATGGTATATTTACTTGCATGTTTTGGCTAAGATTATCTACCTCAATCGAAGGAAGGAAGAGGGCCTAAGAAAAACCCGCGAACTCGGACACTCCTCCAATAAACGCGAGAGATCTCACTAGATCAGAATCCTCTAAGACCACCACTGCTCCCAAATGAAAATAGACACATAGAGCTTTCTTTTAATAGGTCATACTCGTTCTGGATCCTTCCAGGAAGGGAGAAATCGACCCATCAAGTGGCGTGTTCAAAACGCCACCGAAATTGTTGACCTAGCCCATGCGCGACCAAATGCTCCCCATACGATAAAAATTTCGTGGCATTGTGAGAGGGGAAATGATCCTCTCTTTAATACCTTTCATTTGCCCCTGGAATCACCTGATTTGGTTAAGAAATGAGCTCGAATTGAGGATTTTAATGTGGGGTTAACATTGAGCACGAATTTGGTTAGGTAGGTGTGAAAATTTGACTAATCCTACTAATTCGGCCTAGTTAATGATTTTATTAGGGTTGGCCCCAGAAGAAAAAATTGTTAAACGTAATTGAAATTGATTCTACAAGAATATGATTTTTATGAATTTTTATAAAATAGTCGAAATGTGACTTATTCTATGAATTAATTCCCATTAATTCAAATAAATTCAAATAATTTCTAATTAAATTTCTAAAATAATTTGGGGTATTACAGAGTACCCTCGGGGTCAAGAGAGGAGGCCAGCCAAGAGAGGGCGTCCGCTCGGGAGTTTTCCTCTCGAGCTATTCAGACTACCTCAAATCTCTCGAACCGCTGTGCCACGGCTCTGACTAGCTGGAGGTATTTGACCATCGGTGCTTCTCGAGCTTCGTAATCTCCGTTTACCTGGCTAGCGACTAGCTGGGAGTTAGTGTGAATTTTGACTCGCTCAGCTCCCAGCCGTCAGGCCATGCGGGCTCCTGAGATAAGGGCCTCATATTCGGAAGCATTGTTGGACGCCTGGAAGTTGAACTTCAAGGCGTATTGTAGCTCGGCTCCTTCGGGGGACTTCAGGAGGATTCCTGCGCCACTTTCGGCTGAGTTAGAGGATCCGTCGACGAACAGCTCCAAGGTTGGCCCAGGTGCGGACGGAGATCTTTCTTCGGCCGGGATGGTGCTCTCGGCGATGAAGTCAGCGAGTGCTTGGCCTTTGATAGCCGAGCGAGGTCGGTACGATATATCGTAGGCCCCGAGCATGATGGCCCATTTGACGAGGCGTCCTGAGGCTTCATGGTGAGCGAGGATCCTCTTCAACGGTTCGCCGGTCAGCACGGTAATGGAATGCCCTTGGAAATAGGGTCGGAGGCGCTTGGACACGGTAACCAACGCTAGCTCGAGTTTCTCGGTTGCGGGGTACCTTCTCTCGGCCTCGTCGAGCACCTTGCTGGTGTAGTGGACCGGTCTCTCAACTCCCGAGTCATTTCTGAGTAGGACCGAGCTAACTGTAGATGGGGTTGCTGAGAGATAGAGACACAGGGGCTTCGCCTGGGATAGGCTTGGATAGCACCGGGGGCGAAGCCAGGAATTATTTAAGCTCAGCAAACGCTCTTTGGCATTCCTCGTCCCATTCGAACGTAGCAGATGCCAATTTGGGCCCCCTCAAAAGCTTGAAGAAAGGTAGGCATCGTTCGGCCGCACGGGACAGGAACCTACTGAGTGGAGCAATGCGCCAGGTTAGGCGTTGGACGTCTTTGATGCAGGTAGGTGGGCACATGTCCAGGATGGCCTGGACCTTGTCGGGGTTGGCCTCGATCCCACGCTGGGTGACTAAGAAACCCAGTAATTTCCCGGATCTTACTCCAATGGCGCACTTGGTAGGATTGAGCTTCATTTTGTACCTCAGGAGGGTGTCGAAGGTTTCGTCTAGGTCGGCGAAGTGGTCCTCGGCCTTGGGGGTCTTGACGAGCATGTCATCAATATAGGCCTCGACATTCCGGCCGAGCTGTCCCTCGATCATATGGTTGACCTCTGGTACGTGGCTCCAGCGTTCTTCAACCCGAAAGGCATATGGGTGTAGCAGTATACGCCGAAGTCGGTGATAAAGGCGGTCTTCTCGATGTCTTATGGATTCATTCTGATCTGATGATAACCGGAATAGGCGTCCAGGAAACTGAGTATCTCGTTGCCCGATGTTGAGTCAACCAGTTGGTCGATGCTTGGCAGTGGATAGCAGTCTTTAGGGGTGGCCTTATTCAAGTCGGTGAAGTCCACGCACATCCGCCATTTTCCCGAAGCTTTCGGCACCAGGACGACGTTAGCTAGCCACGTCGGGTACAGGACTAGTCTAAAAAGGCCGGACTTTTGCCCCTTGGTGACTTGTTCCTTGATGATCGCCTGCTTCTCTGGTGCATGCTTCCTTCTCCGTTGTTGTACGGGTTTGATGATTGGGTCGAGGTTGAGCTTATGCATCACCGCCTCTTCTGGTATCCCGGGGAGTTGATCATCAGACCACGCGAAGACTCGGATGTACGCAGAAAGAAAATCTTTGTATTGTTGTTGGACCTCAGATGATAGTTCGGCTCCAATCTTAACCCCTAGGGTCGGGTCGTTGTTTAGAAAAACCACTAGCAATTCGCCTCCAGGTTCGGCGGTTGCAGATTTTTCTTCGACTTTCCGGGGGCCCTTGTTCTTCCCGTCCGGCCTTGTGGCCTCTACCGAGATGTTGTAGCACCTTCTGGCCGTGGCCTGGTTACCTCGGACTTCCCCCAACCTATTTTTGGTGAGGAACTTCATCTTTTGGTGATAGGTAGAGGGCACCGCTTTCGTTCAACTGAGGATTCCTCGGCCGAAGATGGCGTTGTATGCTATCATACCCTTGATCACTATGAAGTCCACCATGACCGTAACGGTTTTGGGTGGGGTGCCGAGAGTAACTGGCAGGCTTAGGGCTCCCTCGGGGTAAGTGGCCTGGCCATTGAACCCGCAAAGAGGGGTTCGGATCGGGCAGAGTTTAGTCGGATCCTCCCCCATCTTAAGGAAACAATCATAAGATAATAAATCAGGGGCACTCCCATTATTAACTAGAATCCTATCTACGTTACAATGGTTTATTGTGGCCGATATGACTAGGGCATCGTCGTGCGGGGTGCTTAGCCCTTCCATGTCTTGGTCGGAGAAGACTATGACCTGGGGCTCACTTGGCGGGGCCCTGGGAGGCTCAGTGGCTCGGCTTGCCCGCTCAGCATGACGCTTCCTTCCTCGACCGCTGTCTCCTCCTGATGCAGCTCCTCCAGCGATGACGTTGATATGGACCACTCGGGGGGCATTGTCGATTTCCTCGGGGGCACCTCGGTCTTCCTTGCGCTCTGCTACGAACCGGGATAGGTGTCCCTGACGGATGAGGCGCTCGATCTCATCCTAGAGCTGGTGGCAATCACTGGTGTGGTGCCCGTGATCGCTGTGGAATAGGCAGTGCTTGCTGCGGCTGCGGTTTTTCGATCTCATTGGCTCGGGTTGGCGGAGGAGGCCCGAGCCCTTGATGTCCTCGTAAATCTCGTAAACCGGAGTGGTTAGAGGAGTATACCTCTCGTACTTTCATGACGGTTCCTTGCGTTCCCCGTCTCTATTCCGCCTCTTTCCTGGACCCGAACTTGGCTCAGGTGCCCGCTTCTTGTCCCCCTCCCGACCCGAGCCGGTTGCATCTCGGCATGCGCTGAGTACCTCTTCGCACTCGGCATGGCGCAAAGCCAGAGTCACTAGCTCGGCAAGGGTTGAGGGAGGGTGGAGGACAAGCTCGCGGCGGAGGTTCTCATCGTGGGTGCCCCCGGTCAGTGCGGCTATGGCCGAGGCGACGTCCAGGCGGGGGATCCTTAGGGCTTCCGATTTAAATAGGGTAATGTAAGCCCGGAGCTTCTCCCCTTGCGCCTGTTTGAGGGCCAAAAGCCCCGCCACCGACCTTGTGGGACCGCTCCCGACGAAACTCTCTTTGAAGACTCGCCCAAACTGCTTGAAGTCTCAGATGGATCCGAGGGCGAGGGCCCGGAACTAGGCTTGGGCGCCTTGGACTAAGGTAGTCATAAAGGCTCGACATTTGATGGCGTCAGACGCTCCGTGAAGGGTCATCAGGGCATCAAAACTGTCAAAATGATCGGCCGGGTCACCCTGGCCGTCATAAAGCTTGAAGGTTGGGATGGAGGTTCTGGGAGACACCTCTGCCTTCAAGATACAGTCATAGAACGTGGATTCCTCCTTGTCCTCCATGGAAGAGACATTCTGCAGGGCGCGTAGGGCGCGCTCCTGTTCTGCGAAACGCCTCTCGAATTCTAGGAGTCTGAGGGATAGCTCCGGTTGTCGCTGCGCCGTGGGGCTGGGGGGGCTGTCTGGGTGCTCCCCGGGGACTTCGGTCTCCGGGTTCAGGCGGCGTGCCCCAGGTTTTCCCCTTTTTGGCGTGCAGGAAGCCTCTTGCTCCGGAGGAGGGACTTGTGAGGGTCCTCCTGACCTGTTACGGATAATCTGCTGGCCTCGGAGGGTAAAGCGGCCTTCGGCGGTGTGTTGTGACACGTTCGTGCGGGGAGGGCTCTCTGGAGGGGCGCGTGGCCTTCCATCCCTGGCCGCCTAGGTCCTCATGAGTTCTACGAGGATGTCCAGTTTCGCGTTGAGGGCTTGGAAGGCGTCAGCGCCACCGTTGAGTGGTAGCCCTACCGCCGTACGGGGAGGGGGTGGTCCTTTGGCGAGGGTACTGGCATTGGAGGGGGGTTTTGCGAGGCCTGAGAGTGGCCTTCCCCCGCCACTATAATGGCCTTTCCCCTCTCGCCGACGGATCTCCTCCCTGAACTTCTTCGCGCCATACTGGCTTTTTGATCGTTTCCCACAGACGACGCCAGATAAAGAGGCGTAATCTCGTGCTTGTCCTGAGCGGGGTAGATGATCACCGGATAGTGAACTGCAAAGAAGGGAAACAGATCAGGGGGCCCAGGGATGATTCCCTGGGGTAAACCCTCTGATGCTTAAGTCGGTCGAGCAATGATGGAAGCGATGAAGGGAGGAGAAAGAAGATGCATGAGATCCCTCTACACCAAGGTGGTGAAGTGGTTCCAGCTCAGGGGGTATAGGCGTGTGCTAGCCCTTACCTTTCGTTGGAGGTAGTCCGAGGTTTATATAGTGCACTGGCTTCATGAGTCCCGTAAGCTGAGGGGTTTCAGGCGGGCGTTACGTCCTCAACGTGGGATCTTTACGTCCTCATCGTGGGATCTTTATAGCCTTGAGGGATCATGAGCCCCTTATCCTCATAAACTCCTGCTCATAAAGGGTTCTCAACGGCAGCATGGATAAGCAATCGTCGGTCGTCCCGAGCATAAAAGGTGCCAACCTTGTTCGGGCGATAGGCATAGGTCGGAGTGGGCGTTGAGCGCCTGCCCTTATCCTGGCGAGGGGATAGATCGTGCATGGGTCTTTCTCAGACCTGGCCGACGCTCGGGCCTTCCGAGCCTAAGAACCGCCGAGGAAGGGTGTGATCCTGAGTGAACTTATTTGGGCTTTCTAGCTCAAGTGGGCCCTGCGGGGCTATCACTTAGATGAGTTGGGCCTCATTTGGTCCTGATGGACCCAGTTTGGCCGCTTTCTAGATGGGCTACAGAAATCCCCCTCTCCAATAATCATCTGAAAAGATATCACACTGGCGTGGAGAGAACCCTAGGGCATTTTGGACTTGTGCTTGGATGACTGGTGGGAGTCGGGCTACAGTAGGACATCCACTCACATGGTGATGGGGCATCAAGGCTATTGCATTAAATGGTTGGAAGTATTTGTGTAATAATGTATTTGAATTGTAATGTGTGTTTGTTTGGGTAAAGTTCTTTACTTGGGCTCCTTTATAAGGCTTTTAATAAGCCATTGGGCCACATTCATGTAGAGTCCATTAAGGGTTACACTTATTATAGTACAATAAGGGGTTATGGTCATATTGGACCTTAAGGCCTTCATATTGGACCTTAAGGCCACTTAAGGCCCAATTGGGCTTCTCCCTCTCTCATGGGCTTCCTCGTTTGGAAGGCCCCATAGGCTAGTCATGGTTCATGGGCCAATTGGTTGGTCCTTGGCCCAAAGTTGCCAAGATTGACCCATGAAGGAGGGCGCCCCTTCTTTTGGCATTATTAGGCTAAGTTGTTTATTGTGTTTATTAAGCTTTGACCACATGGGGAAAATTGAGTTTTTGCATTCCCAAGGTACCCCTCCTTAACCCTAGATCTGAGGGTAAGGTTGGTCATTTGCTTATGGTGTCCATTTCATATAAAAGCCATGTATTTTCCATTTTTGATAGAATTAATGAATGAATTTTGTGAAAAATAGCCAAGAAGGCCAAGTGCGTCATCTTCCTCTCTCCTCTCTCCCCTTGCAGCTGTGAGAGCTCCAATTCCTGAGGTGTGATTCCTCCCTACCAGTCCCCCTTTGAGTGTAAAGCTCATCACCGTCGCCGCCTGCCGCCATCGAGCCGCCATCGCACCGCCGCCGCCACTTCGTCGGTGTTCTGTCCACTCTGAATAGAAGCCTAGTCCATGATTTTTAGCTCTCAATCAGGAGCTCAAATCATGATGAAATTTGGATGGTGAGTTCCCCACGTCCACCCCAGCCTCCACAAAAAAATTCAGGTTATTTACCCCTCGTTTACCATTTTTCCTAATCTATTCTTCCCACCCCTAGTAATCTGCCTCCTGTGTAGATGCACCAACCAGCAAGCCACCTCTTCTCCCTTTTCACCCACTTTCTCTTTTCTGAATGACCTAAAATTTTAACTGGGAGTTCTGTCCACCGAAACCCCCTTCCATAATTTTTCTTAGGATTTTTGGAGTTCGTTTACCATTTTTAAAAACCACTGCATTTTCCCAAATCTGTAATATCGTGTGCAGTCCAGATACGACCCATCCCTATTAGAAAATCCAGTTCCCATATCAAACCTCCACCAAAATTTACAAAAAAATTATCCACATCTTCCTTACTTCCCCCTCTAGCTTCCATAAAAATCCCATCACCCAGATCCGAAGTTTGAGTCACGGTCAACGCCCTTTCTCAGGAAGATCTCAGTCTGCCCGGCCAGATCTGAGATAGGAACCCTTCCTATTTGAAGTTTCACCATGGAAAGTACGGTCCCAAAAAAATTCCTGTAACACCATAGGGTTGAAGTACTTCGAGTCAGCTTCGCAACAACACTGGTTTCGCGTCGATCCGACGCCCGTGTTGATCGCAGCAAATTTTCTCGCTGAGTCGCGCAGTGCTAAAACAACAGAATCAGCTCGGGACAGCAAGCAACCCGGCCACCGGATGGCACCAACGGAGCTGTCCAACAAGCTGCCCGTCAACCCGAGATCAGTCCTCCTGGGCCCCACTTGTAGCCCTTTACCTCCCTGCGTGGAGTGGGCAATAAAATTCATTTCTGTAATTATTGTACTTGTTTGTACCGGGAGTACGAATCTTGGCCGGGAACGTCTTCCCCACGCCCGGTAGCGTGGAGGTAAACTTGCCACTCTCTCTATCGCATTTACTCAATTCGTATATTTTCATATGCCGCTGCAAGAGTGATAGGTTACTAGCTCGATTCAATTTAAACACCGTTGCGAGAGAGAGAGAGAGCGAAACCCATCCCGTGACCCGATCCGGGCACGAAAGAGAGCCGACTAACCGACTCATCGCCGGTTCCTCAACCGCGCAAGATCTTACGTTTCCCTCGCTAGGGACATCCGCGAGCTAGAGTCCCAGGTCGCGTGTCCGTTCCGCATCAAATTGGTATCAGAGCGGAAGGTTGAGTCTAGGGTAGTCTTTGTTTAAAAACAGAAAAAAGAGTCTAAGTCTAAGTCGGTCCAAGGTTGCATTTGCATTCCTTTATTCGGTATATCAAAAGGTGTTGCCGGAACGTTAGGTTATGCCTATCGGGAAGGTCACACATTTGTGAGAGAGGATCTTCGGATCCCGTAACTCTGTCAAGTACCGTCTATTGGTTAAGTCTAGGTTTGTAGTCGAGTCGGCATTACAACTTGCAACGCATTTTAGAGTCGTGTCTAGTGTCTTGTCCAAGTGTTGACATGTCCATCTTGTAGTTCCCCATTTCCAATGGACTCCCGGTCGCCCCGGCGATATGATCGTTGGCACACCCATGGGTTTGGAAACCATCCCATCTCCTTCATTAGGCCCGAGGCCTCGAACTTTCATGGCTCCAAGGTCCCGAGCGACTACCAACATTGGGAAGCCGCTATGGACAAATACTTTGATTATTACCCCATGTCCGAGGCCGCGGAATTCACTTTTGCTAAGGAGCGGCTTCTTCATGAAGCCGCCGAAAAATGGGATGACATTGAACGCTTAAGGGAAGTTAGGAGGCAATGGCCCATCGAGTCATGGTGGGACATGAAGAGAGAGCTTAGGAGGGTCTACCTTCCCAACCCGGTCCTCCCCAACCAGTCCCACCCAACCACCTCCAACCTTCCTCACCCAGTCACCTCCCACCGGGGTTGTCATAGTCGGAGGCAAAGAGCCCCACACGTAGTAGAGCCTAGACCCAAGCCTAGGCCGGTTGATTACGGGCGAATCCACCACGATACCCCTACTCCAACCCGCACCATTGCCGAACTTGTGCAAATGATCTCAGATCGGGTGGATAGGAGGTGTGCTTATATTGAGTCATTGGTCTCCCCTTGCCCACCTCAGAGACAGGAGGTAGCCATGCCCGAGCCTAGGGAGGTCATAGCCGGTAGCCCCAACCCGGCCCCACCTACGGGGTCCCAAGGACCTCTTCCCATTCGGGAGGTCAGTCCGTCCCCACCCATGAGAGCTCCTTTGCCCCCACCCCACCTTCCAATCTTTATTCGGAGCTACCTCAGCCGGAGCCACCCGTGTTTCTAACGGGAAAGCTTTCCATCACCGAGCCACTACTTAGTTGGCTCAAGATAGGCTTGGTCCATAGAGCATCATGCTATCCATCCATGGACCCCACACTACCTTTAGTGCCAGTCAATTCATTCCATACCACATTCCAGTCTAGTCACCATGTTGATACATTGGATGACCTACTTAAGGGATTAGACCGACAGTTACAGTTGACGCACTTATTGGCCCTAGGCTTCGACCGACCCACAGGTCGTAGCTTCACTCATCCCGCTTTGGGGTCCCTTACCTCCATGTGCACCTTGGGTCATGTCACCACAGAGGTCCTCTTATTCCTCCCCCTGCCGGCTTAGCCTGATTTCCTTACATTTATCCCGAGGGAGGACCCATATTTTCTACATGAGATCATCGTCCCACTTACCCTAATGCATGAAGGTGAGCATCTACACCTTCAAGAATTTCTGACATGGGACCACGACATGTGGGAACCCAGTTCGAGGGGTCATACTTTCTTTGATCCCTTCGACCCCTTCCCTAGTGAGCCTTATGACTCACCTTATCCATTCCACCTTGTTAGGGGAGTCCCCTACCACACCCTTCCCCACGGTCTAGTCCACCTACACTCAGCCAGGGGACCGTTCCATGGTCATCATATAGGGGTGACGAAGGAGTATTCGACTCTCCTAGCCCTCCCAAGTCTCCCAAATCTAACAGGCAACCGCATGCTTGGGATAGATTAGGATGCCTAGGAGTCTCCCATTCCGTCAACCATCGATTGCATCTAGTGTATGCATGGCACACATTCAGATGTCCTGGTCCACCATTACATGTGTATGGGTCGGACTAACAGTAGGTTTGTTTAGGGTCATGTGTGAGTCTTTGTTTCGTACGGTTTGTCTGTCGAGTGCATATGCATACATCGATTTGAGTCGGTCTTTTGTACGCTCGCGTTGTCAGTCCCTTTCGAGTGTGAGGCAAGTCGGATCCAATGTGTACGTTGTAGACTTGCCAGAATTTGGGTTCAGCTCTATCTATGTGTTGGATCTAGTCACATATAGGGATTCAGCAGTGATTCCTAGTGAGTCTTCAAGCCGCCTCCTCCCCTTTGTGAGTGACCCCACCCCGGAGTGTCCACCTCTAGCCTCATTCCCATAGAAGCGTGTGCATATCGAATCTATACGGGATGAGCAGGTGATGGTTACCTAGAGTGGAGCGTACTCCGCGCTACCTGGTCGATGACGGGTCTGCAGGAGCCATACGAGCAGTCGCACCCCTTACTCAACGGGGTCGAGTTCCTCCCACCCGGGGAGAATTGATGGGGCATCAAGGCTATTGGATTAAATGGTTGGAAGTATTTGTGTAATAATGTATTTGAATTGTAATGTGTGTTTGTTTGGGTCTAGTTCTTTACTTGGGCTCCTTTGTATGGCTTTTAATAAGCCATTGGGCCACATTCATGTAGAATACATTAAGGAGTTACACTTATTAGAGTCCATTAAGGGGTTATGGTCATATTGGACCTTAAGCCTTCATATTGGACCTTAAGGCCACTTAATGCCCAATTGAGCTTCTCCCTCTCTCATGGGCCTCCTAGCTTGGAAGGCCCCATAGGCTAGTCATGGTTCATGGGCCAATTGGTTGGTCCTTGGCCCAAAGTTGCCAAGATTGACCCATGAAGGAGGGCGCCCCTTCTTTTGGCATTATTAGGCTAAGTTGTTTATTATGTTTATTAAGCTTTGACCACATGGGGAAAATTGGGTTTTTGCATTCCCAAGGTACCCCTCCTTAACCCTAGATCTGAGGGTAAGGTTGGTCATTTGTCGAGGGTGTCCATTACATATAAAAGCCATGTATTTTCCATTTTTGATAGAATTAATGAATGAATTTTGAGAAAAATAGCCAAGAAGGCCAAGTGCGCCCTCTTCCTCTCTCCTCTCTCCCCTTGTAGCTGTGAGAGCTCAAATTCCTGAGATGTGATTTCTCCCTACCAGTCCCCCTTTGAGTGTGAAGCTCATCGCCGCCGCCGCCATCAAGCCGCCATCGCACCGCCGCCGCCACTTCGTCGGTGTTCTGTCAACTTTGAACAGAAGCCTAGTCCACAATTTTTAGCTCTCAATCAGAAGCTCAGATCGTGATGAAATTTGGAGGGTGAGTTCCCCACGTCCACCCCAGCCTCCACAAAAATATTCAGGTTATTTACCCCTCGTTTACCATTTTTCCCAATCTGTTCTTCCCACCCCTAGTAATCTGCCTCCTGTGCAGATCCACCAACCAGCAAGCCACCTCTTCTCCCTTTTCACCCACTTTCTATTTTCTGAATGACCTAAAATTTTAACTGGGAGTTCTGTCCACCGAAACCCCCTTCCATAATTTTTCTTAGGATTTTTGGAGTTTGTTTACCATTTTTAAAAACCACTACATTTTCCCAAATCTGTAATATCGTGTGCAGTCCAGATACGACCCATCCCTATTAGAAAATCCATTTCCCATATCAAACCTCCACCAAAATTTACAAAAAAATTATCCACATCTTCCTTACTTCCCCCTCTAGCTTCCATAAAAATCCCATCACCCAGATCCGAAGTTTGAGTCACGGTCAACGCACTTTCTCAGGCAGATCTCAGTCTGCCCGGCCAGATCTGAGATAGGAACCCTTCCTGTTTGAAATTTCACCATGGAAAGTATGGCCCCAACAAAATTTTTGTAACACTAGAGTGTTGAAGTACTTCGAGTAAGCTTCGCAACGGCGCTAGTTTTGCGTTGATCCGACGCCCGTGCTGATCGCAGCAAATTTTCTCGCTGAGTCACGCAGTGCTGAAACAGCAGAACAAGCTCGAGACAACAAGCAACCCGGCCACCAGACGGCACCGACGGAGCTATCCAACACGCCGCCCGTCAACCTGAGATCGGTCCTCCTAGGCCCCACTTGTAGCCCTTTACCTTCCTGCGTGGAGTGGGCAGTAGAATTCATTTCTGTAATTATTATACTTGTTTGTACCGGGAGTACGAATCTTGGCCGGGAACATCATCCCCACGCTCGGTAGCATGGAGGTAAACTCGCCACTCTCTCTATCGTATTTGCTCAATTCATATATTTTCATATGCCATTGCTAGAGTGATAGGTTACTAGCTCAATTCAATTTAAACACCGCTGCGAGAGAGAGAGCGAAACCCGTCCCGTGACCCGATCCGGGCACGAAAGAGAGCCGACAATCTGACTCATCGCGGGTTCTTCAAATTGTAGTGGAATTTCAACTTTTCTTTCAATGATTCATTAGTTCAAAATGAGGGGAATGAGGTCCTATATATAAGCAACCCACATTTTACAAAAAGCCCTTGACACTTGACACATTGACAAATAACCAACAAGGTCGGGACGTCCATGCGCCAAGTCCACTGGGTTGGGCCCAATAGCTAGTCTAAATTAGCCTAAAGAGGCTCAAACTTAGGGAAATAAACCAAAGACCTAGATACATGACTCTAATAAAAGGGAAATTGCAATGATATGACTCAATAAAAATAAAGAGATACAACATAGGACTCATAATAAATGGCTAGACCATGACGTACGTCTTCGGGGTGACGAGAAGGGCCGAGAGTGCTAGGACGGATGGTGATGACCCCATCAGTCCTCCTAGGCCCCACTTGTAGCCCTTTACCCCCCTGCGTGGAGTGGGCAGTAGAATTCATTTCTGTAATTATTGTACTTGTTTGTACCGGGAGTACGAATCTTGGCCGGGAACATCATCCCCACGCTCGGTAGCGTGGAGGTAAACTCGCCACTCTCTCTATCATATTTGCTCAATTCGTATATTTTCATATGCAGTTGCTATAGTGATAGGTTACTAGCTCAATTCAATTTAAACACCGCTGCGAGAGAGAGAGCGAAACCCGTCCCGTGACCCGATCCGGGCACGAAAGAGAGCCGACAATCTGACTCATCGCGGGTTCTTCAAATTGTAGTGGAATTTCAACTTTTCTTTCAATGATTCATTAGTTCAAAATGAGGGGAATGAGGTCCTATATATAAGCAACCCACATTTTACAAAAAGCCCTTGACACTTGACACATTGACAAATAACCAACAAGGTCGGGACGTCCATGCACCAAGTCCACTGGGTTGGGCCCAATAGCTAGTCTAAATTAGCCTAAAGAGGCTCAAACTTAGGGAAATAAACCAAAGACCTAGATACATGACTCTAATAAAAGGGAAATTACAATGATATGACTCAATAAAAATAAAGAGATACAACATAGGACTCATAATAAATGGCTAGACCATGACGTACGTCTTCGGGGTGACGAGAAGGGCCGAGAGTGCTAGGACGGATGGTGATGACCCCATCAGTCCTCCTAGGCCCCACTTGTAGCCCTTTACCCCCCTGCGTGGAGTGGGCAGTAGAATTCATTTCAGTAATTATTGTACTTGTTTGTACCGGGAGTACGAATCTTGGCAGGGAACATCATCCCCACGCTCGGTAGCGTGGAGGTAAACTCGCCACTCTCTCTATCATATTTGCTCAATTCGTATATTTTCATATGCAGTTGCTATAGTGATAGGTTACTAGCTCAATTCAATTTAAACACCGCTGCGAGAGAGAGAGCGAAACCCGTCCCGTGACCCGATCCGGGCACGAAAGAGAGCCGACTATCTGACTCATCGCGGGTTCCTCAACCGCGCAAGATCCCGTGTTTCCCTCTTTAGGGACGTCCATGAGCTAGAGTCCCAGGTCGCGTGTCCATCCCGCGTCACATGGTGAATGAGACTGGTACAAAACTCACAGGTTTTCGTGAAAGTTTGGATTGAAGTTTCAGCCAGTTTGAAAGATCTTACAGATTGTTGAAGAGATGAGATTGAGACACGATTCATCGAATTTTCACTCAAAATTTTAAACAGATCATAAGCCTCATCTACACTTTTGTTCATAAATGCCCATCTGCAACATATGTCCACCATTTGCCTATCATAATCAGATAACCCCTCATAAAATGCATACACAAATTGCCATTTGGGCAACCCATGGTGTGGGCATTGACGTAATAATTCCTTCAACCGTTCCCAAGATTCATGAATTTGCTCTCCTGGAAGTTGAGTAAATCCCAGAATCGCCCTTCTCATAATGTTAGTCCGGACTATGGGGTAAATTTTTTTTCAAAAATTCTAATTGCATAACCTCCCAAGTCCTAATGATCTTTCCAAAACTCCTTAACCAACATTTTACTTTTTCTTTCAATGAGAATGGAAATAAGATCAACTTAAGGGCATCATCACTAAAGTTTCAGATTTTGATCAGGGAGTAAACTTAAAGAAAATCATCTAGATGCCTATAAGGATTTTCATTGAGATTTCCATAAAAAGATAGGAGCATCTGGATGAGACTAGGGTCAATCTCATAATGATCCACAAGAATGTCAGGTAGGTCAATACATGTTGAGGGTTTATAAGTAGAAGGAAAAAAATATTCCTTCATAGGCGTGGATTTCCCTCCAAGATTGATAGCCATGAAAAATAGGTTAGATCGTAGAAACGATTTTTTCAAAAAAAAAATTTCAAATTTTGCAAATTTTTGTTTTCAATTTTATTTTCTCTTTATTGATCTCTTTTATTTTTTTTGGTTTATTCTTTTATTTGTTTGTTTTGTTTTTTGTTTTGGTTTGTTTTATTTTTTTATATCCTTTTTTATTTGAAATTAAGTGTTTTTTCTTTTTCTTGTAAGAGTAAGATTAAAAACCCACCATTTTTTATTTATAGTTTTTTTGATTTTTTTTTGGCTAACTATAACTAAGACGAAGAGTTAGAAGAGGAGGATTTTGTTTTGTTTGTTTGTTTGATCTTTTTTTTTTACATGAACAAACAAGTTAACACATAAATTACTTGACAACTTAAATGTGACTTAGACCTACAAATGGGGTTTCACAAAATGACTAAAGTACAACTTAAGTTCACCCTCAATATTTTCACCGGCCAGATAAGGGGTGGGGTAGTGGGAGGCTCCCTCTACTTTCGTAGGGACCTAATTAGTAAACCACTAGTCCGCTTAAGGCGTTTGCCATCCGACCGTCTTGACTTAGGCACTGGTTTCCACAAGAGGGTAAATCCAAATCGTACTAAAATCACAGTGTGATCCTAGGGCCAATGTCTACAAAATTTTATTTAAGGCTTAGGTCATGCAAAGATGCAAGGAAAATGTGGTTTGTGGGCTAAGGAATGGTGATTAAATCCCCACCTTATCTTACTTATGAGTGTTGCCCTTAAATTATTTTCATAATAAAATGCCCACCACAAATTTCAAATAAGGGATTCTTATGCAGCAATGCATGCTCAAGATAAGATAAGTAGAACGTACCTTGCTCCTCGCAATCTCCAAAATGCAATGACAAAAATTTAAACAACAAAGAAAAATTTTATACTAAATGATGCATGACCTAGAACATGGATGGTGTAGTTTCTACTCTTGAATGAAGTTTTTTCTTGTAATCAATTTTTTTTAAAATTAATGAAGCTACCTAGCCAACACACTTTTTTTTTGAGATTTTATAAATATAAAAGATAACAAAATGTAGAAAACAAATCAAACCATAAGAGGGAAGATTGAGATACTTACTTGGATCGCGATCCCTCGTCCTTTATTTTTTTTATTTTTTGTTACTTTTTTTAAGGAGATGTAAAAAGGGAAGACAAATATCAAATATTTTTATTTAATATAAATATATACAAAAGAAAAACAAAATTTTCAACTCATACTAACCTCCCCGACAACGGCACCAAAAATTGATGGGACGAAATGTTCGTCGTTAAAAATCTGCGGCAATCAATAAAAATTAAATATCGAACTCACAATATAATACAAATTAACTGTAATACACTGGTAAGCACGGGTCGAATCCACATAGAGGAATGTTGAGATTGAAAAAAACTTTTAATTTCTTTTTTAAAAAATCGATAAATGATTTGGATTTGATTTTCATAATTTAAAAGAATATAAAATTAACCTAAAGAAATATAGAGAGTTTAGAAATAGAAATATGGAAATCTAGAGAGAGAATATTAATCTAACAAAATTAAATGTGAAATAAAATATACGAAGTAGGATAGATTTACGGCCGTGGTGTGATAACGGTGTCGTCTCCTCGAGCCTTTGATTTACGGGTCGTCGAGAATAACTACGTACACTCGACCAGATCGGAACCGCTTCTCTTGGCCGTCTTTGGAAGAAATTAAGAGGGTTATAGATAAAGAATTGAGGAAGGGAGATTAGAGAGATGGAGGGAGATTGTGCTAAGTAAAAAATGTAAATAACAACACCATTGGAAATAAACATGAATTAAAACTAACTTGCAAGTGTATAAAAATTATAACAAAACAAATAAATTACAATAAAGGAAATGACAAGAGATGGGAAGATAGAGACTGGAGAGCCTAACACTAGAAATGAAAGGGAACATAACGAAAGCTATCTACGTAGGGAGTGGGGGAGGGAGCTATCTACATGAGTGCATAATAGAGAGGGGGAGAGAGCCAAGATCCACTCCCCATGCCCTCCTTATATAGGGCCCCAAGCCAAACACTATTACATGTGAACACTGCTTTTATTTTTCTTCCCTCTTTTATTAAAAACCAAGGCCGACCATCCTTTTTTTCTCTGCCTTTCTCTCTTTCCCGCCGCATAGACCGCCACATGCATGAGTCGACTGAAGCTCATTCGCCTACGTCGGTGAGAAAGCCGCCCCACGTCGCAACCTTTGCTGAAGCCGCCTCCCCGCGTTGAAGCCGACGTGCGAAGCCCACCACCTGGGTTTGGCCACGTCGCCTGCCACATGCCACCGCCAATCCCATTCGCTCACCCACGTCGACGTCGCGCCCGCGTGAAGAAGCTTCCTCCTCACCGCCCGCGTGTGAAGGCACTGAAGCCCGCCTCATCCACAGTTGCCGCACGCGTTGATCGCGCGCTGTCCTGCCTCGTCGCCCGTGCGACGTGAAGGCACATCGCATGCCACGCCACCTGCCAGCCGCTTCCACATCCGCCCGAAGCTCATGCATTCATGTGCTTTGCCTGCAGCGTGTATATATATATATATCATATGCATATATATTGAATAATATGTTGTTATTATTTTTTTCTTTTTTTAAACAAGCTCATGGGCCTTTAGCCCATTTGTACTTTTATTTTCTCTCTCTCTCTTTTTTGTTTTTTTTTCATCTTTAACGGACTTTGGCCCGTTATTGTGCAGACTTTGTGGAGTTCTTGCCATCGTCCTCTTTTGTGCCTGCAAAATAAGTAAATTTATTTATTAAAATTTACTTAATTCTATCAAACTAAATATTTTGATCTAGATTGGAATTAATTGTGATAAGTGCACATTTATTAATATTAAAGCTCATAAAAAGTGTGTATATCATAAATTAACACCTAAAAATGGACACTTATCAGATGTCCTTGGTGACCCTCGTCACGGTACGGTGTCCAACGCACCTGAGAAGCATTAGAGTTAAGTGTCAGTATCAAAAGCATTTAAGTGCATTTAGAAATCTTGAGTTTAGAGTCTTACCGATGCATAAGACAGTGTGTCGATGTCATCCTGGATCGCCCACACTAAGCGTCGCAGTGACCCGGTGTCATGTACCGCCATCCACCGCCTCGGGATGGGTACACGGTCCGGATGTACCTCCTTCCCTCTCCCTAGGCTAGGGAGTTACATGTAGGTTCATACCTGCATTGTCATGTGTCAGCATATAGCAGTCACATAATCATAATTGCACAAGCATTTAAGGAAGGGCATTTTTACCTGAAGCAGAGGTGAAAACCCGCCTAGCATCGTCTGCCGGTCAGTGGTGCTGAGAGAGTCGAAGAGGAATGCTAACGTGGCAGCGCCCCATGCGTAGTCTTCAACTCCGTCTAAATCCTCCAGTAAAGGGAGGAGCTTGCAGCTCACTCTGTCTGCCCTCGTCGCGAAGATCAGCTTCCCGAACAACAACATCAGGAAGCGACGGAGCACTATATCTAACTCTGGGCCTAGTCCCGCAGCCACCCTATCTCTCGCTCGATCCATCAGCCGCCCTAGGTGCTCCGCTGGCAGCTCTCCCATGGCTATCGCTGCTTCGCACAATCCCAGGCTCTCCTGGATGGTCGCTCATGCCAGCATCGATGAGTGGTGTCCTGGTCTCGTCAGCTCCAACCCCAGCAGCTCACACGCCAACTCCCGGTAGTCAGCGTATGTCCTCTCGGTCACTGGTGCCCCGTGGACTCTCAATCCGGTATTCCTCACCACGTCCTCCAGCGTAGGGATCATATGACCCCACGGGAACAAGAAAGCCCTGCTGACTGGATCCCACCGATCATGTAGCGCGTACAGGAGGGCTGTGTCTAGCCTCATCACCTCTATCCCGAGGAACTCCGCGAACCCCATCCTAGCCAGTCTCTCTCTCTAAAAATTTGACAGCGCCAGGTACACTGCTTGGACCTACAGCCATGATATGCCCGTCCGTCTCTTTCTCTGCATGCATTTAATAGCCAAGGGTCAGTCATCCACATAGTTTGATAAGTCATGCATTGCATTAAAAAAAAACCCTCAGAACCCTAACGGTCATCCCTTGACCGTTTGACTGGCCTTAGCGGTCTGGGATTGACCATTTGGCGCCCTAACGGTCGCTGGCATGACTGCTAGGCACTCACCGTAGTGGCCGTGTTCTCCCCGTTTCCCCAAGCTCTGGAAATGGCCCTAGAAGGCCTCTACATGATTTCTATGGTTTCCCTAGCCCATTCCCTTGCTATTCCTACCCGCATGCATGGTCTAGAAAAATTAAAAATAGGTTTTTAAGGATCTCGGCTTACCTCGGACGAGGGGGTTTTGGTCGCTGCCTCGGGCGCTGCCTCGACTGTGTGCTTGCTGTCGTCGTCCCCAACACCTCCCTCAGGCACTCTATGCACTGTTGATGGTTCCTCGGCCTCCGCCGGTGGTCTCTCTTCCGTTTGATCAGCCGGAACCGCAGGCTCGTTCTCCCTAGCTATACGACATTGGAACCACCGTATTGCCCTCTTCTTCACCATTCTCGAAGTGTAAGTATGAGTTTTTGCAATGGGAGGGTGAGGAAATGACGGTGGAGGTGGTGGTCACCGGTGGTGGGTCGCCGCCGGTGGTAGTGTAAGGGTGAACGAATGGGTGAGAGTGGGAGACTGAATGGTTGCCACAGGTTTTTGAATTCACCCAGAGCCTTCCGGTCGTACGATGGACCATTTGGCTATCCTTGGCAGTCCCCTCTGGACCATTTTTCTCAGGGTTTTGCCCGTTGGAGAATGTGAACCGCCTCAAGGGTAGCGGTATATTGCTAGACCATTAGGCTTTCCCTTGCGGTCTTGGCATGACCATTTTTTGGTATTGTGATGATTAAAATGCTATATTTGCTCCATGCCTTGTTTACCTTTGCCTTATTTCATGCTTATCTCTTTTGCTTAATTATTGATGGCTGATTTCTTATTGTCAAATTTATGAGCACCATCGCATCACGTTCCTTCTCGCCAGGCAGGTAAGTATCTCGATCCCTTAGTCCCTTAATGCATTACTATATGATATCAATGATATGTTATCTCGAGAACCGGCTGGTCATTCATGTGTTCTGGGATATGATGTTCCCCTTTAACAAAAATGATGATGATCTAGGTGCACATATTTAATCATTGGATAGGCCGTTAGGTTGGAAGAGTTGGGGGACGATGGTTCTATCTCCCACGCCGTGATTGCAGATAGTGTCTTGACCCAGATTTGTCTGGTCTAGCAATACTATTCTCGAGTATCTTCTTATTTTTATGCTTTCTTTGCATTTGTTTTGATGATTTCTTTTACTTTAGCCCATCATGCATCATGCGCATCTTTGAGCATTCATGAGCCCTAATTTGTCTAAGGTGTCTCAGTATTGGTGGATAGCTGTGTCCATGGTTTTGGGTAAGGAGAGTCATTCCACTCTGAGTTGGAAGGTTTTCTTCGGTCTACTTGCTCGGTTTGGTTAACTGAGGATTCCTGTCTGGAGTTTAGTCGCTCATCTTTTACTTTCCGCTTGCTCCAATCGCCTATCAACTGTGTGTTCCAATGATGCGGTTGGTCGTGTTTTATTTCCTTAGTTAGTTTCTCCAGGCATGCGTCATTCAGTTTGGCCATTCCTTGTGATTGGTTCGGAGTTTTCCAGAAGATTTCTATCACTTGTTGGTTGAGGACGGGTGTCGTTTACCTTAACGCCCGCTTTTCAGTCTGCTCCGCTTCGTTTTCGCTTCATCTCCATGTTCCATTTCACTTTCGCTTCACCTCCGCTCGCTCCCTTACAAAGAGAACGTTAAGGAGGGGCATCTGTTGACACCTGTTTTATGACCAATGAGTTGGGTCGTTTCCTTATCCATTTTTTTGTGATGTCTCGGGTTATTCACCGGTTATTGGGCCAGTTTTGGGTCATTTTTGGGCTTATTTTATGGGTTCTCTCCCTGGTTGGGCCTAGCTCCCTCTTTTCTCATCATTTGGGCTTATTGGGCCTAGATAAGGGCTAATAAGGATTTTTTTGTGGATTTAATCAAAGATTTATTTGCCTTTATCTCTTTTGCCGCATCTCTTAGCCTTGCGGTCTATCGTACGACTGTTAAGGGGGCGTTGGCGGTCCTTTGCTAGACCGCTAGGAGGCAGAGAGTGCTGTTGGGTTTCTTTGGTCTTATCTCTTTGTGATCGACTCGGTCTTGCGGTCTATTGGTCGACCATTTTTCCAAGCCTTGCTATCGCAAGACTGTTAGGGGAGACAAAGAGTCCTACTCTGCCTGCTCTTCTTCTCTCCGTCCATGGTCGAACTAGAGTCCTTAGTTCGGTGTTTTCTCTCTGAGTGTTGATCCTCAAAAGCTTCCATTTGTTTCTATGGACTCTTGGAAGTATTATCTTTCAAGATTTATCTAGGTTCAGCCCTATTTTGTGTTATTATCTCTCCAACTCGACCCAAGGTTTTGGGGGTCTATAAATAGCACCCTTGACTTCATGGCTTGAGGAGAAGATTTTTGGAGCTTGCGGCGAAGTGCTGCCGCATTCTGGAGCGAGTACCAACTAGGGAGAGCTTGTGTCTGCGTCCTAGGGTCGTCTGATCCTGGGAGTAGCCAGTTCTTAAGTGTTTTTTTTATGCTTTTCTTCTTTTAGTCTTTCTCTTCTTTGCATCATCATAGTAAACTTCTCTTCTTCTTCCACGTTCTTCTGCACTCACATCACGTTTTTAAACATCTCTCCAACTATTTTCACACTCCACAGGGGTTAGAAAACCACCAACCCCCCAGGTATTCACCCTTCCTTTTATGCATATTTGTTTCATTACACTATAGATACTACACTTTTCCCAAGGCTACTTGGGTTATTTTTTCTTGTGTCTACACTCTTTTGTAGGTCTACAGAGCTCATTACATGAGGCCCAACTCTTCTGGCCGGCCAGGAGGGGTGGAGATTCAAGTTCCACATCATACTTTTCTGGGTGCACTTAGCGACCGTCGCTAGACCGTTTGCCTTCCCTTGCGGTCTATCTGTCGACTATTTTTCTTCGCCTTGCGGTCGCATCAGGACCATTTTCGTTTCTGCACCTGGGTTTTCTCTCCTGCGGGCGAGTGTGCTTCACTTGGCTTCTTTCCAAGGTATATAGTGTAGTTTTACTGCATTATTTGCTTTGGTGGCGATCACATCCTTCTTCCATGGGTATTTGTCATCATATTTCTCCATCTTCTCTTATTTCTTTTGTTGCTTTAGTTGCTCCACACCCACGGTGTGTGTTTACTTATTTCTTTCTTTGCTCCACACCCACGGCGTGTTTTTAGTTCTTTCTATTTGCTTTCCTTTGCACTGTTGAGATGACATGCCCACATGCTTTATGCTTGAGTTAGCACATACCACACATCACACCTCCTTATCTCACACACCTCATCACATCCACTTCACATTAAAATATCTACAGGAAGCAGGGGCCTCATGCCCCTGGGAGGAGGACGGAGAGAATATAGCGTAATCTTCAACTGAAATCTCTGTTTTAAAATTGGCATTTTTTTTAGATCAGTAGAGATCATGCAACAAGATGGAGAGGAGGGTGAAGGAGAAGTAAGGGCGAGAGGGTAGATGGATGGACAGAAAAGATCAAGGAAGGGATCAGATGAGGAGAAGAAAGGACTAGACAAATTGATGGGCGAGGAGTGCCCACAATCACAGACCTTGATGATGAGAAAATCGATTGAAGCTTGAAATAGATAAAGATTGATTAAGATGGGAGGTAAGCGGGGTATAAAATCTAGCTTTTGTAGCAACGAGAATAGACGCGAAGGGGACCAAGTGAAAACAATGGGTGATCTCCCTTCTTCCCGCGGACGATAAGCCAGCTTTCATGGCGTGTATTGCATGAGCCGCACCTTCGGGCTCCTCGGACAGTCTTCTTCATAGAACATATTGGAAAAAGCTTTACTGAAATCTTCCATGTCATCAATAGGCCCCCTAGGTAGCAATGGCGGGCCAAACATGGTGCAAGCGGTATCTTCCTTCTCGATTTGACTTGGCTGGGCCTTCAAGGTGCCTGGCTACAATAGGCCCCTTATAAAATGCTGACGGTAATCCCAAGTCAATGGTAGTGAATCACTCAGGATAGATAATGACGACTCTCGATAACCGAGGCCCCTTTTGCTCATCTTTCTGCCCCTGGGGACTAGCTTGGTCCGCCCCTGCAACTGAGCGCCGAGACCTCTCCACGGCTAATAGCCTAGTTTCAATATGATCTTCCAGCCCTTAGAATCTCTTATCTTGGGCTTCTCCTTGACGTTCACCTGTGCAATAGCAGGCTTGCGTGGTGCATAGGCGCATGGAAAGTTGAGGTCCAGCACAGAGATAACATGTTAATTACTGGGCCAAAGCGTCGGCAAAATCTTTTCTGAGATAGCTTCGACCGACTGGACCGTGGAGATGCTTTTGACTTTTACCACCCATCCTTGAAATGGGAACTTGAGGCATTGGTGAGCAGTAGATAGCACGGCATTAAGATTATCAATCCACGGATGACCCAGAATAGCTTTGAACATAGGGTCGATGTCGAGCACATAAAACTCAACGGGCATTATCAAAGGCCCGATTTCAGCCTAGATAGTAATCACCCCATGACACGGCCTTCTTAAATTATCATATGCTGCAATGGTTGTCGGGGTAGGCCTTAATAAATCTTTCGAGATATTGCATGCTCTCAAAGTGCTCAAGAGTCAAACATTGATATAGGCCCCAGTGTCCACCAACGCCGCATCTATGCTTACTTTTTTAGAAATACACAGCGGCATTTGACGAGCCTCGGGAGGTGCTAGCTCGGTTTCTGAGAATGTAATGGCTGGCCCTTTGGAGACTGTAGCCAGGGCGGTCGGTAAACTATCCACTGCAATATCTTTTTTAACCATCACTTTCTGTAAAAAGTCCCGCAGTGCATGTTGGTGGAGCTTGGACCGCTTAATCAACTCCATAACTGAAATCTTCATGGGCATTCGGTCCAGTTGATGTAGCAAGTCATACTGAGTGCCAGGCAAATGGTCTATCTCCTCATGATCAGCAGCCTGCTGGGGAAACTGGGAGTTGGGTGCAGATGCACTAGTGGTGGGATAACTCTGATGGAACAAACGCCCGCTCTGAAGGGTGAGGTTCTAAGCCAGCGCGGCATTAGGTGGATTCATGGTGGGTGGCTTAATGGGCCCAATAGGGTGGATGAGAGGTGTAGAGGTATGTGTGGTAATGGTAGCGGGGGTAATGGGGGTAGTAGTGGTATGAACGGGTCCTGCTGGGAGGATGATAGGTGGAGGGTTGTATGGCGGGGTGGCAATAATAGGCGGAACATGCACTTGCGGGGGAGCGAGGATAGGCGGCACAATGGGAGAGGCGAATGGTAGGATGAGGGGTTTGTGGGGAACAATAGGTACGCTTGGTGTAGTGGTGGCGGCTTGTTGGTTTGGCGGGAGGATGATAGGGGTAGAAGGTGGAGGGGAGTCGTGGTAGGTATAGTGGAGGGCCAAGAGCCACTGAATAGAAGACTCATCATCATAAGACCACCCGATGTTGGGGGCCGGGCGGTGGACAATGTTTACCTAAGCCGGTGTCGGCGGCTAAGGATGCAGAGCGGGCGGATGGTTGGGCATCGGATTCTGATGGATCCCCAGATCCTGCGCGGGTTGCTGTTGTGACTGCTGCGGCTGCTGCGCTTGCTGTGCTTGTAGTCTCGGCACCTGCCTTCTATTCTCTTTGATTTCGGTGATGACCTTGTGCATTTCAGCCCAATCAATGCACTGCCCTTCATGTAGATGAAACACATTGTCTCTAAACTGAAAATAGTTCTCTATTATATGCCCAGGCTGCCGGTGGAATATGCAATATCTGGACTGGTCAACAGCCGGATTCCAATTAGGCCGTTCCAGAGGAAGTTGTAGTGCGCCAATAGACATAAGAGCTGAGAAAATGTCAGGGAGGGTCTCAGGCAAGGGAGGATATTGAGCCCTCTTTGGGCACTTGGGTGCGTAGCCATTAGGAGGTGGAACATTGTGGTATTGTGGGGGTTGTTGCGACTGTTGGTGAGCGGGGAAAGAAGGTTGGGGATTTTGTGGAGCGGGGAACTGAGGGTTACGGGGAGGTTGTTGGAAGTGGGGTGGAGCAGATAGGTTAGGGAACGGGAAACTGACGGCTTGCACCTATTTGTTGTTCTGGACTCCTTTGGTAACGAGCCCCTGAGGTTTTCTATTATATTTGGGCTTTTGGGCTTCAAAGAGAGTGTGAATGGGGGAGTCTTTGAGCTAGGTTTGAATGAATCTAGCCCAGCTATATAGTTGGTGCATGTTGGCAATGTCATTCATAGCTAAAATGTTGCGGAAGGTAGATGTGGCATTGGAAGTCAGCAACTTAACCTTCTCTTCCTCTGGAATGTGGCCGGGCACCTGGGCAGCCATCTGCCTTCATATGTCGACATAAGTGGCAAAATCTTCATCAGTCTTCATCTTCTCAGCGACCAAATCAGAAAAGAATATTTTGTGCCGACCCGATCTTGGAATCTCTGGATAAATTTCTCTTTGACGACTTTGAAGCTCTCAGCATCTTCCAATGGTAATGCATAAAAGCACTCTAACTCTACTCCATCCAACGAGCAGCAGAATAAATACACCATAAGGCGATCATCATATTGAAACTGCGTCGACTCGTACATAAAATCCCTCACATGAATATATGGATTGCCGTTCCCATCATACTTGCAGTACGTGGGGAGCTCGGATTGAGGAGGGAATCGGATGTTGTGGAAACTAGGAACGGGGACATCAGCCAAGGATTGTGGGCCGATCCACTTTTGGACGAAGTCGAGTTGTTGTTGCATGGTAGCCCACTTATCAAGAAGCTCCTGCTCTCGGGATGGAGTAGGTGGAGTAAAAGGAGCGGGCTCAATGCGAGGAGCCGAGGGATAGACGGAAGAAAAGGGAGGCCTATAGGGAGGATGTTGGGCCGAAGGATGACCCGCATTGGAGTAAGTATGGGCCACCCCATGTTGAGAGCGAGAGAAATCAGTCGGGCCCACAAGGACCAGCGGCGCCGAGAGGACGGACCTGTAGGGATCAATCTGGGGAGACGAGGGAAGAGCGGTCTTCCCTTTGTCAAGAGCGTGAGGGGCCGAACCAGAGGATTGTCCCACCTCCGGATTGGATAAGCGAAGGATTTTGGGTTGGACCGGGGTAAGATCAATAGGAGCAGGTGGAGCCCCTGGCCCATCAACCATAGACTAAGAGATGGAAGTAGCAGATAGACCTTGTGAAATAGTGGGAGACGGGGCGCCTGACCCCTACAAGGTCTGATAAAGGGCCTGAAGTTGGGCCGGATCCAACTGGGCCATCATCTTGAGAATGTGACTTGTGGGGTTACCGGCAGGAGGATTGGAAAGAGAGGGCTGACCGCCCTCCATGGCAGCAGAGGATGGAGGAGGGGTGGACCCTTCTCCACGCTGAAGAGGCATGACCCTAGATGGGCCGTCTAGAATCCCTTGAAGAAGAGAGTCCTCATGGGAATGTGGGAAATCGTAGGATGACATGGTGGAGTCAAACAAGGGATTGAAGTAGAAAATGAAGGAGGAATTGCCCCTAGGAGAAGAACCTATGGACGTGAAGAAACTCCACATCTAATGTGGCACCTATCAATGAAGACAACACAAACAATAACCAATAAGCAAACCAAACAGGAAGACCCAACAAGAGGGATATGCAAACAAGAAGGGGGATGAGAGGAAACCAAAATCAACCAAGTTATAATGATGCATAGAGTTTTTTTTATTATTTCTTTCTTTTTTAGAACCTTAGTGGTTTAAATAGAATGTTCTCTCCAATCAAAGTAGGTTCCTAATAGGAATGGATAGTGGGCACTTGGTTGACTCTAGGTGTGAACTCTCTCTCACGTATGCAACCAAGACAAGGGGTGGTAAAGGTGCAACCGGCCCAACATCAGTGTGGGAATCCAGGGCTCACGAGGACTCACGGAGGTCCCAGATGTGATCACCTAGTCGACCCCAAGGAGTATGAAGGTAAGAGGATCACACACCAAGGTACGAATGCAACTATGATATGAAAGATGAATGACCCTATGTGCACCGGAGTGCATGCAATTTCTAGCCTAGAAACTAACAAACAATATGCAATCAATGATATAACTATGAACAACAAACAAGAAGGAGACCAGATAGCATCCAGGAACAATATGAATCAGCAGAAAATGTAGAATAACAATAATCCTCGGGATGCATACATGTACTGAGGTAACGGTCATCTCATGACCACCAGAGAGATAAGATGGTCGTACGCTAGACCGCTTTTGTTCTAGAGACAGTCCAAAGAGGACCGCTAGCAACCAAGGAGTAGAAACAATAGAAAATGAAATAGAAAATCCAAGAAAAACATAGGGAGGGCTGAGAAACACAAATAGAAGCAAGTCAAACATCACTCAACACAATTGGCACTAGGTGTCCCACCGTGATTGCCAAAAAAGGGTGTAGATATGTGTAAGTGGGTGAAAAGTGAGATGGAATATGAAGGGTGTGATGTGTGTGCCAATCTCAAGCAAGCAATAACATGGAATCTAAAGCATGTGGGTATATCATCTTAGAAGTGCAAAGTAAAATAGTAAATGAACTAAATTAACACACGCCGTGGATGTGAAACAATGATAGAAATGAAAGAAAACGCACGCCGTGGGCGTGGAACAATTAAAATGAAGAAAGCAATAGAGAATAGAGCAAAGATGATGATGAATACCTAAAAGACAGATGTGATCGCCACCAAGGCCTGTAACATAGAGGGAATTGTACTACGTACCTTGGAAAAGAGCCGAGTGAAGGCACACTCTCACGCGGGAGAACACTCAGTGCAGAAGGTAAACGGTCCTCTTGTGGCCTCAAAGTTGAAATAAACGGTCTCCAGACGGCCGCAAAGAAACCCTGACGGTCTGAAGATGACCGCTAAGCGCACCCAGAAAATAAAATGTGGAACTCAAACCTCCCTCCCTTCTGGCTGGCCAGAAGGGCTGGGGCTCGTATTAGGAGTGCTGTAGACCTGCAAAAGCGTGTAGAGATTGAAAGAAAACAATCCAATTAGCCTTGGAGAAGTGTAGTATCTATAAACCAACAATAATGAACATGCATGAATGGAAGGGTGAATACCTAGGGGTTGGTGGTTTTTTAACCCCTGTGGGGCGTGGAAAACAATAGGAGGATGTTTGAAAATGTATTATGGATGCAAAAGAACGTGGAAGAAAGGGAAGAATTGATGCCATGATGATGCAAAGATGAATGAAAACTAAGTGAAAGAAGACACAAAACCAAATCAAAAATTAATTACTCCCTGGACCAGAAGACTAAAGGACGCAGAAAACATGTTCTCCTTGGTTGGGAATCGCTCCAGAATGTGGCAACTTCATCACGACCTCTAGAAATCTCCTCCTCAAGCCATGAAGTCAAGGGTTCTATTTATAGAGCCCCAAAACCCTAGCTCGAGTTGGAGGGATAATAGCAAAAATAGAGGCCTTAAGCCTGATAAAACTCGTAGATAATACTCCCAGGAGTCCTCAAAATCAATCAGAAGCTTCTGAGAATCGAGATCCACAGAGAAAACATGAGATAAAGGACTCTATTCGACCATGGATAGAGAGCGAAAACTCAGGTAGACATGGACTCTCGGTCTCACCTTGCGGTCTCACGATAGACCGCAAGCCTCCTCAAACGGTCCTACGATGGACCGCTAAGCATAGTCGTTTGAAATAGATAAAGCCAACTGGGAGAAAGGCCAGACACATAGGGACTCTCTGTCTACCTAACGATCTTTCAATGGGCCGCTACCCTACGGTAGCGGTCCTGCGATAGGCCGCTAGGAAGATGGCCGTTGCAAAGAGATAAAGCGCAGATAAATCTTCGTATTAATCCAGAAAATAATCCTTATTTAGCCCTTATCTAAGCCCAATAAGCCCAAATGACGAAAATGTGAGAACTTGAGCCCAACCAGGAGAAACCCATAAAATAAGCCCAAAAATCAACCGAAAAATGGCCCAATAACCAGAGAATAACTTGGGACATCATAAAATAGGATAAGGAGATGACACAACTCATTAGTCATAAAACAGGTGTCAACAGCCGCTATGCGCTATTTGTCACACTTAAGCTCTATTTTTCACCGCTATCAGAGGCTTCTGTTTTGTCTTGCCAAGCTGCCACCGAGCTGACTCCAGATCATTTCAGAGTCAACTTCCCTTCTTTCAACTTCCCTTTTCTTCCACTTGTCAGCTCTACTGAGCTATTTTTCGCCACTATGAGCTATTTGTAGGCCCTACAAGCCTATTTGTTAATACCACTTGTCACTGCTACAGGTCCATCTGTCCCCACTAAAAGAAAGAAATCAAAAGAAAAAAAAATCAAAAGAATAGATCAATTAAAAGAAGCTGGAATTTAATATCCCCTCAACTACCAAGATTAATCTATAATATGAATAAGGCTAATAAACAACAATCAGTGGAAGAGCAAGAGGTTGAGGTGGGCGCTTTGACTCGTGTCAACCTTGGCATACCCGAAGAAATAAAAGAAGAAGAAAGAAGTGGTAATAACAAAATAAATAATAATAATAAATGAATAAAATATAACAATAATATAGGCAAATAACAGGTAAATAAGATAATAAAATGCCGATGGCATAACCCATTGACAAAAATATGATCATGCACGAAAATAATAATAAAAAAATATAATAAATAATAACAATAAGTGAACGCACAATAAAACAAAAAAAAAAATGCTAAGGCTTTCACCTCCCTGGGACCCTACACATGAGGATATCAACAAGGCCTCTGTGGATTATGCTTGAACCCCAGGGTCACCCCATCATGGTCATAGCTTGACTCCGGTTTTGGCCAATAGCCCGCTATGTTTTAATCGAATTTCTACTGGGAGCTAATCCCGAACATCAAACTTGTTGTATTTCTAGCAGACACTTGATTCAAAATTTGGTACTCTTGTCTAGGTTTAATTTGGTCAATTAATGATCAGATCTGTCTAGTTGTTTACCCCTCAATGGGGGCTATTTTATTGAAGTTTGGAATTCTTATTCCTTCCTTTAATTAATACCAATTTAAGGCCTGAGGGCCCCTTCTCTTGGCATTTAATCAAAGGTTTTCCCCTCTCCAAGGGGATGTAATTAACGCCGTGACCTTTATGGTACGGCAGGTTCTTAGTCCCGACCCGATACTCACAATCGTCTGCTTAAGTCAGACGGAGCGCACCTGTGGCTTCAGACCCCCCCATTCTTGAAGCCCGAATAAATGTCGCTTCGGTGACTAGCATGCCTATGCATTTAAATAAAACACTAAAAGATAAAACAAACAATACAAACAAATATCAAAAGAACCATTGAGTGCGTTCACCCACACAACCCAAGCAAGGGGAAGAAAAGATCAGACTGATCAGAATGAAGGATTCCTATGAAGTCAGAAATGGAATTCTATTCCGAATTGTGGAAGACACCAGAAAGAAAATACTGCTCCGGGGCCTCTCCATGGAGGAGGCCTGGAGAGTCATGAAAGAAATTCACGCTCGGTCAGCTGGGGCATACCAAGCTGGGCCGAAGATGAAGATCAAAATTAAAAAGTAGGGCTATTATTGGTCGATAGTGTTCGACGACTGCTGCAAGTATGCTAAGTCGTGTCAAAAGTGCCAAGAGCACGCAACGGTCCCCAGGAGACCTCCAACACAGCTACACCCAATAGCACCCAGTTGGCCTTTTGCCTAATGGGGAACATATGTCATGGGCCCCTGTTGACACTGAAAATATTTCTAATATTTCTTGTCATTTGCTTTTGCAGGTCATAAACTTTGGCCGAGTGCCCCTACACCCCCAAAACGGGGAGCCGAAGGTTCAATCAGCGGAAAACCCAAGTGATCCGATCAAGACACGCGGAATGCCGGAACGGTCCGTAAGTGGCCAGAAGGACCTCCGACCAGAGCAAAAATACTTCGAGGGGTGGCCCTCCTAATGAAGACACTCCACATGTCCACAGCGTGGAGTTGGCGGCACAGATTGCTAAGCGGAAGGCTAAATCAGAAGAAAACTTGAGAAATCCGCTCAACACACGCGAAATTCTGGAACGAGCCGTAGATGGCCACAAGGACGTCCAATCAGGGCAGAAATGCTTCGAGGGATGGACCTCATAATGAAGACACCCCACGTGTCCGTAGCGTGGAGTTGGCGGCACAGATTGCTGAGCCGAGGGCTAAATTAGAAGAAAACCTGAGAAATCCGCTCAGCACACGCGGAATGCAGGAACGGTCCGTAAGTGGCCAGAAAGTCAGCCGATCAGGGCAGAAATGCTTCGAGGGATGGCCCTCCTAATGAAGACACCCCACGTGTCCACAGCATGGAGTTGGCGACACGAATCAACATGCCGAACACCAAATCAAGAGAAAACCTGGGTTACCCGATTCGGGTACGCATCGCACCGGAAATGTCCATAAGTGGCCGAAAGGACGCCCAACCAGGACGAAAATACTTCCAAGGGTAGTCCACTCGATGAGGATATCCCACATATATGCGAAGTTGATCAGTTGGTTGCATGGATTATAGTGCCGAAGGCCGAATCAGGACAAAACCCGAGAAGATTGGCATGGATTCGGCACATGCCGAAATCACCGAAAACTACAAATTGGGGCCCGAAGATGATGGAATCTATACTTTATGGCCATTGCATCAAACCCAGGTGTTACCGGATGTCAGGCTTCCATTTGGGCCAGTTTTGGGACGAAGTGACAAAAATTACAAAAATACCACAAGCTGAGTCGGTGGCACCTTTTTACTTTTAAAAGAAATTGAATTCACAATAAGTTGATTCGGTGGAGCACTTTTGCAAAGGTGATTCGGTGGCCTTCTTTTGGAAGTGAATCGGTGGCCTTCTCATTTGAAGTGAATCGGTGGCACCCTTTTAACTGAGTCAGTGGCCTCTCAAGCACGAGTCGATGCCGCTGCCCTAGGGTCCCGTCTGCCCTCCGATCCCCTGCTTTCGTCTATAAATACTCCACTTCCAGCGCCGCAGAAGGAGGGAGCATTCTGAGAAGAGAAGAAAAAAAGAGAAGAAGAAGGAGAAGAGAGCCTCGGAAGGAGAGGCCAGCAGAAACAAAAGAGAAAGAGAGCGCCACAGGAAAGGGGGGGAGGGCGGAAGGTGAATAACTTTCTTCTGAGAGTCCAGGACAGAAAAAAGAGAAAAAGAAAGGTCCGGGAGAGAGTCCGTGAGGAAGAAGGTAGGGGAAGATGTAGGGTCTTTCTTTCCTCTATAATTTTTCTATTTTTCATTTAAGATTTCTGTACACGGCTCTATCCGTTCTCTCCTAATCTCCCCAACTATTGTATCTTTCTCTATGCGCCCCTCTGGGATTACAGAGGTATGTGAATAAAATGTAGCATCGTCTCTTTGCTGCTAATCTCGTGCTTGCGGATATGCTACCGATGTTGCTTCTCAATTCTTCCTGATTCCCCGTTTAGTCATTTTCTAAGTTGTCCAATGTTTCTCCCTCGAGTGTGAGGAAGCCTCCCTTTGAGAAGCTAAATTCTCTCTGCAGTGACTGCTCAGGAAAGGGGGAAGAAACCCATGGAGTTCACC
This sequence comes from Amorphophallus konjac, assembly GCA_022559845.1. NCBI lineage: Eukaryota > Viridiplantae > Streptophyta > Magnoliopsida > Alismatales > Araceae > Amorphophallus > Amorphophallus konjac. Next base: position 238,664,329 of record CM040126.1, read on the forward strand.
ATGTTTCTCCGTGAAATGGTCTCTGACCACGCCCCTTAATGGGGTGACATTGAAGCCCTCCTCGAGGTTTTTTAGAGTTACTTATTAGCTTGTGTTGCGTATACTGGTATATGGGGTGAGCCACCGAATGGCCAATACGGTTGGGGCAGTAATGGGATATCCTCTCATCCCTGCGATGAGTTGTAGGGACCTTCTGCAACCTCCATCCATTCGATTCTCCCAGGGTGTCACACAGCCTCCCTTCAAGGTGTTCGATGGAGTGTCTCATGAAAATTACTCCCGCCAGTGGTTTCTTGCCCCTTCAGTTATTTTATCACTTCCGGTCACTTTGTCTCTTCTAGTCGTCCCTGCGCTGAGCATGAGCCCAAAATATGGGCTGGGACTGCTCGTTCTTGCTCAGTGGGAATGCATCAGCATTATGCCTCAATAGTTACGTTAGATTCCGCTCCGGTATCGAACGTGAAAATACTTCTCGATGGAACCGTGCTCATCCCGTGATTGAGACCGTGGGTTAATTACCCGGGGAGGGTACAATTCGGCCCGATTGGCTACATCTTAGTCCCGTGAATCTCTACTCACCATGGGTTCCAGGGGTCTGTCTGTCAATGACATGTTTCCCTGGAAGCCCCTTGCACAAGGTGAGACACCAAATGCCATTCACTTGGCTACATTCAGACCCTCCATAATTTTTGATCCCCCGTGGAGAGGGGGATTTCTGTAGCCCATCTAAGAGCAGCCGAACTAGGTCCATCAGGACCAAACGAGGCCCAGCTCATCCAAGTGACTGCCCCACAGGGCCCACTTAGAATAAAAAGCCCAATAAGATTACTCGGGATCAAACCCTTCCTCGGCGGCCCTCAGGCTCGGAAGGCCCGAACGTCGGTCAGAACGGAGGAAGACCCATGCCCGAGTTATCCCCTCACCGGGATAGAGGCAAGCGCTCAGCGCCCACTCCGACCTATCTTCATCCGATCTATGCCTATCGCCCAGACAGGGTTGGCACCCATCATGCTTAGGTTTAACCGGTGATTGCTTATCCACGCTGCCGTTGAGAGCCCTTTATGAGTAGGAGTTTATAATGATAAGGGACTCATGATCCCTCAAGGCTATAAAGATCCCACGATGAGGACGTAAGGAGCCCACGTTGAGGATGTAACCCCCGCCTGAAACCCCTCAGCTTACGAGACTCATGAGGCCAGTGCACTATTTAAACCTGGGACTCCCTCCAATGAATGAAAAAGGGCAATACACGCCTAAACTCCATGAGTAGGAACCACCTCACCACCTTGGTGTAGGGGGATCTCATGCACCTCTTTCTTCCTCCCTCCATATCTTCCACCATTGCTCTACTGACTTAAGCATCGGAGGGTTTTCCCCAGGGAACCATCCCTGGTGCCCCTGATCCGTTTCCCTTTCTTTACAGTTCACTATTCGGTGATCATCCTCCTAGCTCAGGAACCACACGAGATCACGCCTCTTCATCTGGCGCCGTCTGTGGGAAATGACCAAAGAGCCAGTATGGTGCGAAGGAGTTCAGGGAGGAGGTCCACCGGCGACAGGGGAAAGGCCATGGTGGCGTTGGGAGAAGGCCCCTCTCAAGCCTCACAAAATCCCCCCTCCAATGCCTGCGCCACCGCCGACGGACCACCCCCTCCCCCCACGGCGGTGGGGCTACCACTTAACGGCGGCGCTGATGCTTTCCAGGCCCTCAACGTGAAACTGGATGTCCTCGTGAAAATCATGAGGACTCAGGCGGCCAGAGATGGAAGGTCACGCGCCCCTCCGGAGAGCCCCCCCCCCCCCCCCCACGAGAACGTGTCCCACCACACCGTCGGAGGCCGCTTCACCCTCCGAGGCTGGCAGATCATCCGTAACAGGTCAGGAGGACCTTCACAAGCCCCTCCTCCGAAGCAAGAGGCCTCCTTCACTCCGAAAAGGGGGAAACCCGGGGCACGCCATCTAAACCCAGAGACCAAAGTCCCTAGGGAACGCCAAGATAGCCCCCCCAGTCCCACGGCACAGCGGCAGCCGGAGCTATCCCTCCAACTGTGAGAATTCGAGAGGCACTTCACAGAACAGGGGTGCGCCCTACGCGCCCTGCAGAAAGTCTCCTCTGCGGAGGATGAGGAGAAATCCCCGTTCTCCGACTATATCTTGAAGGCAGAGGTATCTCCCAGAACCTCCATTCCGACCTTCAAGCTTTATGACGGCCAGGGCGACCCGGCCGATCACTTCGACAGCTTCGACGCTCTAATGACCCTTCATGGAGCATCCGACGCCATCAAATGCCGAGCCTTCGTGACCACCCTGGTCCAAGGCGCCCAAGCCTGGTTTCGGGCCCTCGCCCCCGGATCCATCTGGGACTTCAAGCAATTCGGGCGAATATTCAAAGAGAGTTTCACCGACAGCGGTCCCCCAAGGTCGGTAGCGGGGCTTTTAGCCCTCAAACAGGCGCAAGGGGAGAAACTTCGGGCTTACATCACCCGATTCAAATCAGAAGCCCAGAGGATCCTCCGCCTGGACGTCGCCTCGGCTATAACCACGCTGACCGGGGGCACCCGCGATGAGAACCTCCACTGCGAACTTGTCCTCCACCCTCCCTCGATCCTTGCTGCGCTAGTGACTCTAGCTTTGCGCCATGCCGAGTGCGAAGAAGTGCTTAGTGCGTGCCGAGACGCAACCGGCTCGGGTCGGGAGGGGGACAAGAAGCGGGCACCCGAGCCAAACTCAGGTCCAGGGAAAAGGCGGAACCAAGACGGGGAACGCAAGGAACCGTCACGGAAGTACGAGTGGTACACTCCCTTAACCACTCCGATTTACGAGATATATGAGGACATCAAAGGCTCGGGCCTCGTCCGCCAACCCGAGCCAATGAGGTCGAAGAACCACAGTCGCAGCAAGCATTGCCTGTTCCACAGCGACCACGGGCATCACACCGGCGACTGCCTTCAGCTCCAGGACGAGATCGAGCGCCTCATCCTTCAGGGACACCTCTCCCGGTTCGTGGCTGGGCACAAGGAAGACCGAGACGCCCCAGAGGAAATCGACAACGCCCCTCACGGGGTCCATATAAACGTCATCGCTGGAGGAGCTGCATCGGGAGGAGACAATGGCCGAGGAAGGAAGCGTCATGCTGAGCATGCGAGCCGAGCCATCGAGCCTCCCAAGGCCCCGCCAAGTAAGCCCCAAGTCATAGTCTTCTCTGACCAAGATCTGGAAGGACTGACCACCCCGCATGATGACACCCTAGTCATATCGACCATAATAAACCATTGTAACGTAGACAGGATTCTAGTTGACAATGGAAGTGCCCCCGATGTATTATCCTATGAATGTTTCCTTAAGATGGGGGAGCATCCATCTAAACTCCGCCTGATCTGAACCCCCCTGTGCGGGTTCAATGGCCAGGCCACTTATCCCAAGGGAGCCCTAAGCCTGCCGGTTACTCTTGGCACCCCACCCAAGACCGTTACGGTTATGACAGACTTCATAGTGATCAAGGGTATGATATCATACAATGCAATCTTCGGCCGAGGAATCCTCAGCCGAACGAAAGCAGTGCCTTCTACCTATCACCAAAAGATGAAGTTCCCCACCAAAAATGGGTTGAGGGAAGTCCGAGGCAACCAGGCCACAGCCAGAAGGTGCTACAATATCTCGGTTGAAGCCACAAGGCCGGATAGGAAGAACAAGGGCCCCCGAGAAGTCGAGGAAAAATCCGCAACAGCCGAGCCTGGAGGCAAATTGCTAGCGGTTTTCCTAAATGACGACCCGACCCTAGGAGTAAAGATTGGAGCCAACCTAACATCTGAAGTCCAACAACAATACAAAGAGTTTCTTTCCGCGTACATCTGAGTCTTTGCATGGTCTGATGATCAACTCCCTGGGATACCAGATGAGACGGTGATGCATAAGCTCAACCTCGACCCAACCATCAAACCCGTACAACAACGGAGAAGGAAGCACGCGCCAAAGAAGCAGTCGATCATCAAGGAGCAAGTCACCAAGGGGCAGAAGACTGGTCTTTTTAAACCGGTCCTGTACCCAACATGGCTGGCCAACGTCGTCCTGGTGCCGAAAGCTTCAGAAAAATGGCGGATGTGCGTGGACTTCACCGACTTAATCAAAGCCACCCCCAAAGACTATTATCCGTTGCCGAGCATCGACCAACTGGTCGACTCAACCTCAGGCAACGAGATACTCAATTTCCTGGATGCCTACTCAGGTTACCATCAGATCAGAATGAATCCGGAGGATATCAAGAAGATCGCCTTTATCACCGACTTCGGCATATACTGCTATACCCGGATGCCTTTCGGGTTGAAGAACGCTGGAGCAACATATCAGAGGTTGGTCAACCATATGTTCGAGGGACAGCTCGGTCGGAACGTCGAGGCCTATATTGACGACATGCTCGTCAAGACCCCCAAGGCCAAGAACCACTTCGCTGACCTAGCCGAGACCTTCGACACCCTCCTGAAATACAATATGAAGCTTAATCCCACCAAGTGTGCCTTCGGAGTAAGGTCCGGGAAATTCTTGGGCTTCTTAGTCACCAAGCGTGGGATCGAGGCCAACCCCGACAAGGTCCAGGCCATCCTAGACATGCGCCCACCCACCTATGTCAAAGACGTTCAACGCCTGACTGGACGCATTGCCGCACTCAGCAGATTCCTATCCCGTGCGGCCGAACGATGCCTACCCTTCTTCAAGTTATTGAAGGGGCCCAAATTGGCATCTGCCACGTTCGCATGGGACGAGGAATGCCAGAAAGCGTTCGCCGAGCTTAAGGAGTTCCTGGCTTCACCCCCGGTGCTTTCCAAGCCTGTCCCAGGCGAAGCCCTGCATCTCTATCTCATGGCAACCCCGTCCACAGTTAGCTCGGTCCTGGTTAGAAATGACTCAAGAGTCGAGAGACCGGTCTACTATACCAGCAAGGTGCTCAACGTGGCTGAAAGAAGGTACCCCGTAACTGAGAGACTCGTGCTAGTGTTGGTTACCTCGGCCAAGTGCCTCCAACCCTATTTCCAAGGGCACTCCATCACCGTGCTGACCGGCGAACCATTGAAGAGGATCCTCGCTCACCCCGAAGCCTCAGGACGCCTCGTTAAGTGGGCCATCATGCTTGGGGCCTACGATATATCATACCGGCCTCGCTCGGCTATCAAAGGCCAAGCGCTCACTGACTTCATAGCCGAGAGCATCATCCCGACTGAAGAAAGATCTTCATCCGTGCCCGGGCCGACCTGGGAACTGTTCGTCGACGGATCCTCCAACTCAACCAGAAGCGGCGCTGGAATCCTCCTGAAGTCCCCCGAAGGAGCAGAGCTACAGTACGCCCTGAAGTTCAACTTCGAGGCATCTAACAATGCTTCCGAGTATGAGGCCCTCGTCTTGGGAGCCCGTATGGCCCGGTGGCTAGGGGCTGAGCGGGTCGGAATTTACACCGACTCCCAGCTGGTCGCTACCCAGGTCAACGGTGATTACGAAGCTCGAGAAGAACCAATGGTCAAATACCTCCAGCTGGTCAAAACCGTGGCACAACAGTTCGAGAGTTTTGAGGTAGTCTGAATAGCTCGGGAGGAAAACTCCCGAGCGGACGCCCTCTCTCGACTGGCCTCCTCTCTTGACCCCGAGGGTACTCGATCGGTCATTCTCGAAGAGCTAGAGCGATCGAACATCGATTCGGAGCTCCTAGCTGTTGACTCGACCTCCCTAAGCGACTGGCGTACCCCCTATCTGTCGTGGCTCCAAGACTTTCGGGAGCCTCCCGACCCTCGGGAAGCCCGAAGATTGAAATATCAAGCTCGGAGATTCGTCACCCTGGACGGCACTCTTTATTGGATATCCTTCTCCGGTCCCCCACTAAAGTGCCTCAGCACTGATGAAGCCAACTGAGCAATTCAAGAGGTTCACGAAGGTCTGTGCGGAGCGCATTTAGGAGGAAGGTCGCTCGCCAGGATCTTGCTATGACAAGGTTATTGGTGGCCCACTCTGCAGCGCGACTGCTCGACTTACACACAACACTGTGACCGATGCCAGCGATCTGACCACTTGGTCCATCAGCCAGCAATGGAGCTCATCACCTTAGCCGAGCCATATCCTTTCGCTCACTGGGGAATTGACATCCTTGGGCCGTTCCCCATGGCTCAGGCCCAGAAGAAGTTCATCATCGTCGCCATCGACTATTTCACTAAGTGGATCGAGGCCGAAGCCACCGCTAGAATCACCGAGACAGTCGTCTGGAGTTTCGTCTGGAAATCAATCATCTGTCGCTACGGCATCCCCCGGGTGATAGTGAGCGATAATGGCCGACAATTTGATTCTCGTTATTTTCGAGACAGATGTGCAGACCTTAATTTTCACAATCACTTCACTTCGGTCGCCCACCCTCAGGCTAACGGGCTGGTCGAAAATGCCAATAAGACTATCTTGAAAGGCATTAAGACTAGGCTCGGCAAAGCCAAGGGCAGCTGGCTCGAGGAATTGCCGAACGTACTTTGTTCGCATAGAACGACTCCCAGAACGGCAACCGGTGAAAGGCCCTTTCAGCTGGTGTACGGCACCGAGGCCGTGATCCCGTTGGAGATTGGCAATCCCTCCCTCCGAGTCATCTACTTCTCGTCCGAGGCAAACGACCAGAAACTACTCGAAAACCTCGACCTAGCAGATGAAGTCCGAGAGATTGCCAGCATCCGAGCAACGGAATATCAACGCCGCCTAACTCGATACTACAAAGCCAAAGTCCGGGACAGACACTTTCAGCCGGGAGACTTCGTTCTCAGGAAAGCTGAAGCCTCTCGACCACTTGAGGCGGCAGGCAAGCTATCCCCTAACTGGGAAGGCCCCTACCGAGTGGTCGAGACGCTCTGGAAAGGAGCATACCGGCTATCTATTATGGAAGGAGAACCCATCCCTCGGACGTGGAACACGACTACGCTACGCAAGTTCTACTTCTGAATACCGAACATTGTGTAAGCAACATGGAATAAAACAAAAGTTTTTCTTTTCCTTTATTCAAACAACACACTTGTACATCAGAAAGGCCGAAGCCAAAAAAATACATGTCAAAAAAGTAAAAAATCCATCTGGTGCCGCCGTATGAGCCCATCGCTTGGCTGACTCGGTTGACCTTCCTGCGTCCAGCCACTGACTCTGCCTTGTGCAGAAACTAGCTCGGATAAAGGGTATTCGACCCCGTTGGCTCGGGTAGCTCGGAACAAAGGTGACAGAGGGATTAGGAAGGAGAAGGCTACCTTCCAAGTTGATAGAGATGGAGGAAGGGGAAGAGGGAACGCATATTAAGGCATCCTCCCCGCCAATCTGCCAACTCTTTGGAAGGAAGAGAGTGCAGGCACCCTCCGAAGAGTGAAAGAAATGATGAGAAGAGCAGAAGAGGGAAAAGAAACCAGCAGAGCTGGACGAGGAGGTAGGGGAAAGCCCGGAAAGGAGGGAGCTTAATTAGCTTCCTCCTCCCCTCCATGGAGCGAGCAGGAAGGGATGGGCGGTAGGGATGCCTGATGCCCACATCCGTCCATCATCTCGGCCCCCCGCAAGCGCCGCCGGAACTGATAAAAAGAAGACGACGTGCCTCCGCACGTCGAACCCTCTTTAAATCTGTCCGTCGGCTGTCGAACCCTCTTTAAACCCGAAGCAGGAAGAACTCTCTGCCCCCCGTCATCGGTAGCCTCATCTTCCGGAGCGTCTTCCATGCTTCAAATATAATGGCACAACGCTACGTGAAGAGAGAATGAGGAAAGACTGTCGGGTAAAACCCTAAGCAGTGGAGAGGAAGGGACGCCCTTCAGACCTTTTATAGGCGAAGGGAGGCTATTTGTCTTAAATGATTCTCCCCTCGAAAACATGTCAAATGGACCTCTCCCTACGAACGGTCACCTCAAACCCCTCGTTTCCGCCCCAGCGGAACACACGAAGCGGCTAAACATTCAAAGCATGAGAAAACGGAAGGACACCTTGTCAGACGCTCACCCAACCATCGGGCGAGATCCACGCAGAAAGTATCGGCACTTTCCAACTACTGCAGATACGCTGAACAAAATACGGCAATGGCGATACGAAACAGTTAAGTCTTCATCATAATGCTACTGCCTTACTTTTTTCCTACACAACAAGGAAAGTTTTCCTTCGGAAAAGGAAAAGACATGCAAAAAGAGAAAGCAAAGCAGATACATTAGGCCTCTGAACCACCCTGAAGCTCGGAAGTGGAAGGCTCAGACGGTCTGCCCCCGGCACCCTCGACGACGGCCGACCCTGGCACTGACCCCACCGGCGTGGGAACTACCTTGGTTGCGCGCCCTCCCGAGGCATCTGGAGTTGGCGACCCCTCAGACAAAGAGCCCCCCTGATCTTCTTCCTCCGACGCAGAGGAACCGGAGGATGACAAGTCCGAGTCATAGCATTGCCCGGACGGGAAATTGATTGTCTCAGACGCCTGCTCCTCGGCATAAGAGACGGCCCGGTCGTAGCCTTGCTTGAACTCCTTGCGGATGCCTCGGCGAAGTGCTAACTCGTAGTCGGGGAGGGAAGCCTCCTTAAGGTCGACCCGGTAGGCCTCCGAGCATTTGTACTGCTCGAGCACCTCCGCCTCGGCGGATCCCACCCTACCAGCGAGCTCGGCCTTCTCCCGCTCCGCCTCGGCTAACCTCCGCTTGGCCTCAGCCGCCTACTTTTTAGCCTCCGTCGCCTGCTTCTCCGCCTCGGCCCAATCAGCCTCGGCGCTTGGCTTCCTCCGCTCGGTCCACCAGCTCGGCACGCTCGGCCTCCCACCGGCCATCTAGCTCGACGTGAGCAACGCACTCCTCTTCAAGAAGCCTGCTCTTCCTCTCAAGCGATTCGCGGGCCATAGCTAGTTGCTCGGACAATGCCCGAGCCTCCACCTGGCTCGCCTGCGCCAGCTCCCTAACTGAGGAAAGCTCACGCCGAATCCCATCATGCTCCTCGGTGAGCCGAGCCATCTTCCTGTCAGACCCACCAAGGGTCTAGGCCAGGTTCGCCCGCTCTGACTCTGATCGAGCATAAGCTTCTGTCAGAGTGGCTCCCATCTAGGCCAGGACCAAGCCACCCTCCATAACCGTCTCGAGGGCCACGGACGGGGAGTGCTGCCTGTCTCCCCCCTTCACCTTCGCGACTATACCGCGACATATTTGATACAGAGGGCCCTGGATGTCGAGCCTCTCCAAGGCCGCCGGAATAGAGACCCCCCTCTTTGGTCGGCTTCCCGCCGGACGGCCCAGATCGAGCCGCGGCTTCGTTCGCCCCTCGTGCCTTGGTCGGTCGGGGCTGCGTCGCCTTTTCTTGCGACCCCCCAGCCTGGACCGGTTCGACACCTGCACCGCCACCTGGAGCCTCACCCGCCTCAGTCAACGCCCCAATCTCGACCGTGGTCCCAGCGTCACCTGCCTCATCTACGGCCCCCTCGGCTCCTACCGAGGGGAGAGCCGGGCCAGCACCGCTGCCAATCGCAGAAGCAGCCTCGGCCCCCTCGGCTCCGGCCAAAGGGGGAGTAGAGCTAGCATCATCGCCGACCGTAGGAGCAGCCTCAACCTCCTCGGCCCCCTCTTTCTCGGCCGGTGGGAGAGCTCCCCCAGTAGGGTCGGCCCCATCATTCTTGGCGGAGGCGTGAGCCGCGGCAAGGTCGCCTTTGACTGTGAGAACAACCCCGGCCTTCTTGGCCCGCTTCCTTGCCTTCACGGTGGCCCGGATCATGTCCTCGACGGGATCCATGCGCTTGGACCCCCGCGGCCCGGAAGATTCATCCCGGGCCACCCCCTTGCCCTTATCTCTGGCTCAGGAGCGACCCGTGGGAGCGGCCGACTCATCGGCAGCCGAGTCATCGCCGAGATCGATCACCTCTGCGGCCTCCTCCAAAGCCGGCCGCCTGGTGTCTGCACAGAAGAAAGATATGATCAGGAAAGGGAGATGGTCTCAACATCCGGAGAAGATACTGATTCGCGATGACCTAACCTGCCGGCTGCAGCCGCGTAAGAAGACATCGCTCGATGTTCTTCGGAGTAACCAGCTCCTCCGTGGACTGGCGACACTTTAGCAAAATGATCGCGTACTCCTCCACGTCCGGAGAAAACTCATCTTACCTCGGAGAAATGTTCGGATGAAAATTGGGGATTACGGGACATCTCCAAGTCTCCTCCACTGAGAGAATCCCCACCCAGAAGAACTGAGTTTTGCACCCCTTGTGCGAAGAATCATTTGCGGCCAAGGAAATACAGCTCCTATTCCGCGTCGCCTGGATGAAATAGAAGCCCTTCCCAGCCGAGGGATGCGCCTTCAACTCAAAAAAATAGTGAAAGAGGTCCAAGGAAGGAGGAACTCCGCATTGACGGCAGAGGATGCGAAAGGCGGAAAGAAGAAGATAAGAGTTGGCTACCAACTGTACGGGCGCCAACTAAAAGAAATTGAGATGTTTGAGAACAAAGGGCTCGAAGGGAAGGCGGAACCCACCCTTCCACGACAGTAGAAAGGTGCAGATGTGACCCGTACGAGAATCCAAGCTTGGCTCGTGCGGGGCAGCCGCGGCGAAGAAAAACTTGTGGGGCAGATGAAACTGGTTCTCCAGTCATTTCACTTCTGCCTCCCCCAGTTCGCTGTAGTTTGGAGTCGCCACCCTCACCGCAGGCTCACCCTCCCACTCTTCGACATCCGGATGCTGATCCGCCATGAAATCCGGAGAGGGACTTGAAGAAAAATACTCCGGGACCCCGAAGACTCTGGAGGAAGAGGAAGCTGTCGGACTGCCTCTGCAGTTATCTCCGCCAACTCCACAAACGCCGCTGCAAGCCTCTGCTCTTCTGTCGTGTCTTCACGACGCATCAAAAGGCCCCAAAAGCAAGCACGATGGAGAGCCAAACCCTAAAAACGGAGGGAGTCTGGAGCAACGACAAGGGCACAGCGCCTACATTCCCACGGGGAAGGCGGCGCGTCGTTCCTACCTCCGAGAAAAGGGGGGCCCTTCAGTTCAAATCCGCCAGGATCATCATTATTAATGGCCCAGGTGACCACGCCACGTGGCTTACTAACACCGCTAGATCTCCACCCACCTGAGCCACGTTGGTCCAAAACCCTAAACAGCTACTCTTCCGAGCTTACTAAAGCTCGGGAGTAGGATGGGGACAAGTGGAGAGGGGGATTTCTGTAGCCCATCTAAGAGCAGCCGAACTAGGTCCCTCAGGACCAAACGAGGCCCAGCTCATCCAAGTGACAGCCTTGCAGGGCCAACTTAGAATAAAAAGCCCAATAAGATTACTCGGGATCAAACCCTTCCTCGGCGGCCCTTAGGCTCGGAAGGCCCGAACGTCGGTCAGAACGGAGGAAGACCCATGCTCGAGTTATCCCCTCACCGGGATAGAGGCAAGCGCTCAGCGTCCACTCCAACCTATCCTCATCCGAGCGATGCCTATCGCCCAGACAGGGTTGGCACCCTTCATGCTTGGATTTAACCGAAGATTGCTTATCCACGCTGCCGTTGAGAGCCCTTTATAAGCAGGAGTTTATGAGGATAAGGGACCCATGATCCCTCAAGGATATAAAGATCCCACGATGAGGATGTAAAGAGCCCACGTTGAGGACGTAACCCCCGTCTGAAACCCCTCAGCTTACGGGACACATGAGGCCAGTGCACTATTTAAACCTGGGTCTCCCTCCAATGAAAGAAAAAGAGCAATACACGCCTAAACTCCCTGAGCAGGAACCACTTCACCACCTTGGTGTAGGGGGATCTCGTGCATCTCTTTCTTCCTCCCTCCATATCTTCCACCATTACTCTACTGACTTAAGTATCAGAGGGTTTTCCCCAGGGAACCATCTCTAGGCCCCCTGATCCGTTTCCCTTTCTTTACAGTTCACTATTCGGTGATCATCCTCCCAGCTCAAGAACCACGCGAGATCACGTCTCTTCACCCCGGATCATCACGAATCCTTAGTAGGCCAGTCCTCAGGATTTAGTAAGTGTTGATCCCGGGTTCTGAGATAGGCCCATTGGGCTTCTCAGTTGTTTATGGACTTACACCGGCCTCCCCCGTGTGTATGTCCCATTACTCCCCAAACACTCCGGATCTAGGAGAGATGCTGCTCAATTTTTCTGAGACCTTTGAATTGAACAACAACAACAACAACAACAACAACAACAACAACAACAACAACAACAATAATAATAATAATAATAACAACAACAACAACAACAACAACAACAAGAGCAACAAACAATAAACAAAACAGATGAAACAAACATGAATAAATAGACAACAAAAAAAGGGAGAGAGGGGTTGAGTCGGTGACGACGCCACCGACTCACCACCCGCGAGGGGCGATTTGGTGGCGACGCCATAGATTCACCACTCCCACAAGCATCAATTCTTTTAAAAAAAATGAAAATCACCCGTCAAAACAATTCATAACGCCACCGTCTAATCTAATATCTCCACTGTCTCACCTTTTGAACCACGCTACTTACTGTCCCCACCGATTCACCACTTTCCACATATAAAGAGAATTTGCCCTCCTGCACACGTATAAATAAATAAAGTAACACGTATTTAATGCACCCTCACACCAAGTTGCACACATGTTAACACCAAAATAAAAAGTTTTGATTCGGTGCAACCCCTTTATATATATATATATATATAATAGTAATAAATGAGGGGAGCAGGGGTGATTCGGTGGGGGTGCCGCCGAATCACCATGCTCCCACGTTTCCCCTCCCCCTTTTTTTTAACTAAAAGAAAAAAGCAAAGAAAAGCAAACAAAACACATTACACACATTAAACCCATTTAACACACTCGCTAATGCACCTCCCCTCCATTAACCATAAACACCTAAAAGAAAAAAACACGTAACACTCATATGTATTAAACAAACTTAATGCATGCATCCACGTGATAAGTAAAACACACACGTACAGCTCAATATATATATACATATGAAACCTACACTGACGTAACTCAATTCACTAATTCATCTATTTAGTGCTAATCATATTTTAACACTAATCCACCCATGTCAATACGTTCAACCCCCACTCCATATATATATATATATATATATATATACATAATAATAACAAAATAATAAAAAAAATAAAAAAATAAATCAATAATGAGACAAATAAATACACTCATTCAAAATTGGGAAAATAAAAATGGTTAGAATAAATAAATAATAATAATAAAAAGAAGATAGAATCATGCTAACCAAATAATAGCCGAATAAAGGATAAAAAATAATAATAATAAATAAATAATAATAAATAAGTAAAGAGAATAAAAATGGTAACTGAATAAAAAGATTGATAAATAAATAATAATCAAACGAAGGCAAATAATGAAAATAAAAATATGTGCATGCAATGTAAAAACTAAATAAATAAACAAATAAACAATGCAAAGGGGAATAACATAAACAAAATAAGAACAAAGAATGAAAAGAAGAGGCGTATTCACGCATCTAAAATAACAACAAGAATAAATAACAAACAATGAACTCGGCTGTACCCGCTTCGGGGCTCTCACCTCCTCTAGACCCCAGTATGGGGAATATTAAAGGTGCCCGACAAGTCGTGCCTAGACCTCGGGATTCACCCCATTATGGTCATGGCATAGCTTCGCTCCGGGCCAATAATCTGCTGTCTTCAATTCGTTCCGATCGGATTTTAACCGCATTCCCTCGATTCTTGACCAATAATTTACCGAATCCCGACATACATTATCCCGATAATACACGAGTCTGCCCGAACACAGTCACGCCAGGCCCACCTCATGGGTCCATATGTGTGTATCATAATGTCATGCGCAGTTTCAAAATAAAAGGCCCCCATAACTCTAGAAATAAGAGAGATGTTGCCGAAATCTCCCTTAAAATTAAGAATAAACGATCAAATATGTTGGGTTACGTGCACCACTCCTTGTCTTTGACAATGGTTTTGATGATTCTAACATATTGTGTGTTTTATGCTTAATGGCATTTCGATGACAAACAAACTCAAACAAACTAACACGATGATCTTTTGCATTGCAGGATTGGAATCAAATGATGAATATCATTTTGGGAGTCAAATGACTAATGGACAAGCTTCTTGCTATCCACAACTGATTTCTGTTTTACATGCCTCTCATGGATATTGATGTATTTGGTTTGAATAAGTTTCATGCATAGCAAATACATGGTCTTTGAGTGAAAGACATTATTATGGTGCTTGATAGATAGCATATTGCATTTGATAATTGGATGAGGAAATCATGTTCCTAAGTAGATTTTTCACATGTGTTTCATATGACTTTACCATGGTTCAAACATGTATATTCCTCTTGAGAATGAGTTAAGTTCAAACTGGTTTTGATTGTGCTTAGATTAGAAATGATTCATTGCTTATTCTCTTAATTGAGTTAAGGTGCTAATTGTGGAGTTAATGTTTTCAAAGTTCTTTATGCATGTCTTGAGGAGGTGTTAAAGATGAAAATGTGTTCAAAGTATTTATGTGCCTCATGCTTATGCTGTCATTTTCATATTTCATGTCATTTGGGTTTTGGTCGCAAAACTAGCTCATTATGCTAATGCATGACCCAAATATTTTGATCTCGATCTAACCATGTGTTTATTCATTGTTTCAGGTTAAAATATCATGGTTGATCATCATGGGACTTTGGTAACATCTAAACATTTATTTCCCCATGTTTCAACTGAGGTTTTTGAAGTGGCTTCTAGATGAACATGCTTTCTCTAAATCTTGTGTAAACAAGTTTGTTTGATGCATGCATTTGTTGAAAACATGTATGAATTGGTGATTCAAACTTTGGCAAAAGATTTGGATTGATTTCATAGAGATATCTTTATGTTTGTTTTGAACTACTTTTATAACTCATGTTGACTCATGCGTGCTGTGCATGAGTTTTTACATATTGACTCATGCGTGCTGTGCATGAGTTTTTGGAGCCTTCAGGTGGATCATATTCATAGTGTTTTGATTGGGGTCAAAATCCCTTTTTCATGCACTTGACTTATATTGACTGCATTTCAAGTGGGAAGTTTGCTCTTATTGTGAAAATGATGTGTTTAATGCTTACATTTGTTGAACGAGTTCTAAAAATGCTAACATCTTGTTTTCAATGCATAGTCATTTGATTTACATGTTGAATGAGGATGAATGATTTTTGGTTGGACATAAATTGATGTCATTCGGGTTTAGAATGAGTTCTCTTGTAAAATCATCATGACGATTTAGTTACATGCAAACCAATTTATTTAACTTGCTCTTAATCATTTAATTTCATGTTGAATGGTTGAATTCATTGGCTTGCATGTTTAGGTCATTAGATGACCTTTTGAAATCTCTTTTTCATGTCTCAAGGCAAGTGGGTCGACCCCCCTCACTAGATGGGTCGACCCCTGTGCAGAAAATGGCCAAATAGGCTTCTAGAACAAAGTGGGTCGACCCCCCTCACAAAGTGGGTCGACCCCTGTAAACCAGTTTGCAAAAATTGATTCTGGAGCAAAGTGGGACGTCCCACTTTGCTAGATGGGACGTCCCATCTATTGTTCACGCGTCCGTGCGTGAAAGTCGTGGGCCACCGTAGCCCATCCAAATGGACTCCGATTGGGGTGAAATTTTACCCTAATACCCTTGGGTTACTAATAAACATATTAGGGTGGTTTTGTTAGGGTTTTGCAAGGGTATTGTGGTCTTTTGCTCAACTTATCCTTATGATATATATAACATGCGAATTTGGAAGAAAAGAGGAGATAAACTCTTACGTGCTAATATTTCCTTGTTGTCTTGTAGGAAAAGAAAGAGAGAATGGAGTGGAGTTGAAGAAAAACGTGGATATCATCTACATCCAGGAGGAGTTTGCAATTGTGATAGAAGGAAGAAAGGAGCGGAACGAAAAGACGAACGCGTGGACGTTCTCATCGTCGACATCCGGCTACCCTCCGACTTGGGGATAAGAGAAGATCTTCTACAACCTCTCTCTACTCATGGAGAACTACTTCCACATCTTGTTTACATCTTCTTGAGTCATCTATTTTCAATTTTCAAGGGTTTCTATCCTTTTAGCTGAGCATAGATAAATATTTTGGGTGTTCATTGTATATCCTTTTATTTTATCAAACTCGGAAAGTCATAGTGTGTGGGCGGAGTTGTATCTCTGCATGTGTGGGCTTATTGTGGGGAAAGTTTCCCCGTGGATTGTTGTGTGTTGACGGAGCTGCGTCTCCTTGTGGATTTAGTGTCCGGGGCATGCTCCCCGATTCGGTGTGTGGGTGTGTGTGCTGCGGTGGCAGCGTGTTGGGGATTTTCCCCGTGTGTGGATATTGTTGCGGAAGCAGCGTGTGTGTGTGGTTGGGGTTCGTCCCCGTGTTGCTACGAAAGTAGCGTGTAGTGAAGCCTCACCCGGTTGGGTGAGGGGTGGACGTAGGGAGCCCTCGTGGTCCCGAACCACCTAAAAATCTCCGTGCCCTTTGTGAATGCCTGTGCGATTGTCTTTTTCTTCTATCTCCCTTCACAGGTTAATTTAATAGATTTTTACTCACTACACCACTGCACACTGCTACTTCTGTTTTCTGTGTTATGCATAATTTTATCTAACGGTTGCATTGTGATTACGAGTGAGATCGGAAAGATCGAGAGAACCTGTTAATTCTCATGTTTGTTTAGGCTAATCAAACAGTTGATTTTAATTCCACCGTGGTCAGTTAAGAGAATTTTTTAAATCCGCCATCAAGGTCAAGGGGACAATTCAACCCCCCTTCTTGTCCGCCATCCAGTCTGGGCCAACAATTGGTATCAGAGCCCAGTCTCTGATTTTTATTCAGCGGACCTCACGGTCTAGGAGAAAAGATCCTTTTATGATGGCTAGTCTGAATGCAGTTCCTGTCTTTGATGGTTTTGATTTTACATCATGGCTTGGAAAATTGTGTGTTTGGATTTCTGGGATTGATCCTAAGCTTATGAAATTAATAAGTCATGGTCCTCATGTTTTACCAAAAAATGAGTCCAGATGGATCGATGAACATAGGAAGATGAATTCTGATAATCTTTTTGTTCTGAATGCTCTTAAAGCTGTAGTATGCATTGACAAATTTTCATTTGTTTCTGATTGCAGATCTGCCAAAGAAATCATGGATCAACTGATCAGGGTTCATGAAGGAGGGCTAGAGAATGCTTGCATGATGGCTAATAGCAAGGAGGATCATTCAAGCTTAGAGTCTAATGAGGTAAGCTCTGACTCTGAACTTGATGAAATCTCATTTGAAGAATTCTTCGAAGCATATGATGAACTATCGAGTAAGTACAAGAGATTGAAATCTGAAAATATGAATTTGAAAAAGAAAATTAAAAGCTATCACGTTGATAATTCTTCATGTGAAAAATGCATTGAGTTTGAAAAGCTAGTTGAGTCACTTGTCTATGAGGTGGACAATCATAAAGAAACCATTTCATGTTTAACAACTGAAAACAAATCTTTAAAGACTGAAATTTTGGAACTTCAACAAATAAAAGAAGACAATGAAAAGCTGAAAATATTGAATTCCGCTATATCTGAAAAATTGCTTCTTTTGGAAAATGGAAAAGCTACTTTGAATGCTGAATCTGAAAAGTTGAAAGAACTAAGAAAGGAAATTGAAAGCCTAAAGAACATAAATGATAAATTTGAATGTGATAAAGCCTTGAACAAAATTGTTGGTGAAAATGTGAGTTTTCAAATGAGTGAATTTGAACACACCTCTATGAACATAAATTCATTTTAAAAACTCCAAAATGAAAATAGTGCTTTATTGTTTCAAATTTCATTGCTTGAAAGTAAATTGAAAAGTCTTGAAAAAGTTGAAAAAGGTAAATGTGTGATTTTTGATGATTGTGACAATTCGCATGGTCTTGAACAAGAAATTGAAAGTCACAAAGTTATCAATTCCTTGTTGAATGAGAAAATTGCATCTTGTGAAGAAGAATTGGCTAGTTCTGAAATCCATATTATGTCTTTGCAAAATGAAATCAAAGTTTTGACTGAATCATTGTCCGTGCATGATAAAGAAAATCAAAATCAGAAAATTGTTGATCATCGCTCTTGTATGCATGAAAAACATCTATCTGTTGAACATGCTTATGCATCAAGAAAAAGAAGGAATGTCTCATGTTACTATTGCGGCAATTTTGGCCATGATATGTACGAATGCTCTCTAATGCAATCTGATGATAATGAGGTAATAAAGTCACAACTAACAGTTGTTGATGATTTTAAAATTCCTGAAAAACCAAAGAAGAAAAACCTCCATGTTCATTGCTATTACTGTGGTCTACATGGCCATGTTATGGAGGACTGTTTCATGAAGAAAGATGATGATGAATGGTTTGCCAACAAGAATTTTTCATGTTATTATTGTGGTGAGCAAGGACACATGATGGATAATTGTTTCTTAATGAAAAATGATGAGAAATTGTCCATGAAAAGAATATCTTTCTACTGCTATTATTGTGGTGAGAATGGTCATTCTATGGATGATTGTTCTACAATGAAAATCGATGATGAGTGGTATGAAAGGAAAAATAAGAAAAATATATTTGTTCATGCTAGGACTAACCCCTCGGGACCCAAGATGATTTGGGTACCCAAACATCCAACTTGAGAATCTGTTTTGCAGGGGTACCTTGAGGTCGAAGAAATTAATAAATATTGGGATCTCAAGGTGAGGAACAAAAATGATTTGTTTTGAAACTTTGTCTCACTTGGTTCTCTTTAAAAAAATTGAAAAAGGTAAAATTTATGTTTTGAGAAAAATGCTTCCAACTTGGTTCACTGGTTATGGTATCTTTTGGAAATCTTGAGAATTTTTGAGTTCCATGTCAGAATGACTTGATCACTTCTATTTTCACTCCATGTGAATAAATTCTGTCTTCAAATGCTTTACTCTTCTCATAAAGTGTTTTCACACTTATAATAAACTCTTGTAAATAAAATTTGGTTTGAATGCTTCTCATTATGCATAGAGTTTTCAAACTCTTACTTACTTTTTGTAAATAATCACTCACTTGTGCATACATAGATCACATGCTTAAGTTGCATAAAACATGCTGCACATATCATATACATCCTCACTTGCATACATTTGCACTTGCTTGCATACATTTGCATATTCTTCATATTCGTGTGCTTGATTGCCATGATTTTTCGGTATATAAAATGGTGTTTGTGGAAGGTTGGATTATGTCTAGCCGGAAGCTTTCACTATGCGTGATGGTGGTCTTCGGACCTATGTTCCCCGCCGCGTACCGAAAATCACTTTGTTTGAATAGTTTGCTATATCCTTACTTGAATGCATGTATATAATTTTAGAACACAATTCCTTGCAAATCTTCTAAGACCTCACCTCCTTGCTATATAAAATGCAGTGATTTTAATCATTTGTGAAAAGTGACATATACAAAGGAGGATGATTCATTTCAACTGTGCATACATTTAGGGGGAGTCATAACTGTGTATAGGCAAATTCATCTTCTACATCCAAAGCAATTACCCATACATTATTCCAAAATGATGCATATGACTTTGATTGATAAGGATTTCAGAAATTCTTTTTAACACTTCATGGGAAACAAATTTCTACATGAAAATTGAGAGAATCGTAAGGAAAAAGCTGCCTACCCCGCATGCTTAAATAAGTGGTATGTCTAACTGAGTAGCCGGGAATCCCCACTGAAATAAATGAGGAAACTCGCGTCGAAAGGTGAAACAAAATCCACATTTTGTGATGAATCCTAGTAAGCCGGGAAACCCCATTGAGACACATGAGGTGACTCGCGCCGAACAGTGAAATCCAATAAAAGAAAAATAAAAAGGGGTTGAGCGAAGCTACCAATAGTCGAGGATCAAAATGGAAGTGTAGAAAGGAAATAACCCTCTAGTGTTTTCTAGAAACTCTGCTAATATCCATATAAACTTGAAGTTCATTGCTCATTTACATAAATTTCAATTGGGTATTTTTGTGATGATTGTATATCTTGAATTTGTTCTTATCATGGCTTATGTAGTACCTTGCATATATGAATGCACTACCTTTTTTGATTATGGTTCATATCTCACATTTTGATTTTGAATGAACTGTTCTTTTGCTATGCCCTTACCCCATTAAGGGGGAGCTATAGTACTGTATGTGTGCTTAACTCCAATGCATGCTTGCTTGTTTGCTTGCTTGCATACTTCATTTCACATTTAAGTTTGCATAGATGCATCTTTAGGTTACATAATCCCATTGTCCGTTGGCTTTTGTTCTTGACAATTGGGGGAGAATAATGTGCTTTTTAGCATTATACACTGTGTGCATAGCTAGGTTTTATTTCTGCATATAGGTTAGTTAAATCACACACTTGTGAAAAATTAGTTTTACATATAATGAAAAATTCAAAATTCAAAAAAATTGACCATTTTGCATTGAATTCACATACCTGTTGATTGTATGTCAAATTCCAAACCTTTGCGTGGTTCATAGTTCATACTCTTCCCTTCACGGGAAGTTAATTGCTGGGTTCGTGTGCTCATTTTTTTTTCAATTCATACTTACCCTTGCGTCCCCCACTTTTTGATAATGTCAAAGGGGGAGAGAGAGTTTGGTGGCCACAATATATTGTCATCATCAAAAAGGGGGAGATTGTTGGGTTACGTGCACCCCTCCTTGTCTTTGACAATGGTTTTGATGATTCTAACATATTGTGTGTTTTATGCTTAATGGCATTTCGATGACAAACAAACTCAAACAAACTAACACGATGATCTTTTGCATTGCAGGATTGGAATCAAATGATGAATATCAATTTGGGAGTCAAATGGCTAATGGACAAGCTTCTTGCTATCCACAACTGATTTCTGTTTTACATGCCTCTCATGGATATTGATGTATTTGGTTTAAATAAGTTTCATGCATAGCAAATACATGGTCTTTGAGTGAAAGACATTATTATAGTGCTTGATTGATAGCATATTGCATTTGATAATTGGATGAGGAAATCATGTTCCTAAGTAGATTTTTCACATGTGTTTCATATGACTTTACCATGGTTCAAACATGTATATTCCTCTTGAGAATGAGTTAAGTTCAAACTGGTTTTGATTGTGCTTAGATTGGAAATGTTTCATTGCTTATTCTCTTAATTGAGTTAAGTTGCTAATTGGGGAGTTAATGTTTTCAAAGTTCTTTATGCATGTCTTGAGGAGGTGTTAAAGATGAAAATGTGTTCAAAGCATTTATGTGCCTCATGCTTATGCTGTCATTTTTATATTTCATGTCATTTGAGTTTTGGTCGCAAAACTAGCTCATTATGCTAATGCATGACCCAAATATTTTGATCTCTATCTAACCATGTGTTTATTCATTGTTTCAGGTTAAAATATCATGGTTGATCATCATGGGACTTTGGTAACATGTAAACATTTATTTCCCCATGTTTTAACTGAGGTTTTTGAAGTGGCTTCTAGATGAACATGCTTTCTCTAAATCTTGTGTAAACAAGTTTGTTTGATGCATGCATTTGTTGAAAACATGTATGAATTGGTGATTCAAACTTTGGCAAAAGATTTGGATTGATTTCATGGAGATATCTTTATGTTTGGTTTGAACTACTTTTATAACTCATGTTGACTCATGCGTGCTGTGCATGAGTTTTTACATATTGACTCATGCGTGCTGTGCATGAGTTTTTGGAGCCTTCAGGTGGATCATATTCATAGTGTTTTGATTGGGGTCAAAATCCCTTTTTCATGCACTTGACTTATATTGACTGCATTTCAAGTGGGAAGTTTGCTCTTATTGTGAAAATGATGTGTTTAATGCTTACATTTGTTGAACGAGGTCTAAAAATGCTAACATCTTGTTTTCAATGCATAGTCATTTGATTTACATGTTGAATGAGGAGGAATGATTTTTGGTTGGACATAAATTGATGTCATTCGGGTTTAGAATGAGTTCTCTTGCAAAATCATCATGACGATTTAGTTACATGCAAACCAATTTATTTAACTTGCTCTTAATCATTTAATTTATGTTGAATGGTTGAATTCATTGGCTTGCATGTTTAGGTCATTAGATGACCTTTTGAAATCTCTTTTTCATGTCTCAAGGCAAGTTGGTCGACCCCCCTCACTAGATGGGTAGACCCCTGTGCAGAAAATGACCAAATAGGCTTCTGGAACAAAGTGGGTCGACCCCCCTCACAAAGTGGGTCGACCCCTGTAAACCAGTTTGCAAAAATTGATTCTGGAGCAAAGTGGGACGTCCCACTTTGCTAGATGGGACGTCCCATCTACTGTTCACGCGTCCGTGCGTGAAAGTCGTGGGCCACCGTAGCCCATCCAAATGGACTCCGATTGGGGTGAAATTTTACCCTAATACCCTTGGGTTACTAATAAACATATTAGGGTGGTTTTGTTAGGGTTTTGAAAGGGTATTGTGGTCTTTTGCTCAACTTATCCTTATGATATATATAACATGCGAATTTGGAAGAAAAGAGGAGAGAAACTCTTACGTGCTAATATTTCCTTGTTGTCTTGTAGGAAAAGAAAGAGAGAAAGGAGTGGAGCTGAAGAAAAATGTGGATATCATCTACATCCAGGTGGAGTTTGAAATTGTGATAGAAGGAAGAAAGGAACGGAACGAAAAGACGAACGCGTGGACGTTCTCATCGTCGACATCTGGCTACCCTCCGACTTGGGGAAAGAGAAGATCTTCTACAACCTCTCTCTACTCATGGAGAACTACTTCCACATCTTGTTTACATCTTCTTGAGTCATCTATTCTCGATTTTTAAGGGTTTCTATCCTTTTAGCTGAGCATAGATAAATATTTTGGGTGTTCATTCTATATCCTATTATTTTATCAAACTCGGAAAGTCATAGTGTGTGGGCGGAGTTGTATCTCCGCATGTGTGGGCTTATTGTGGGGAATGTTTCCCCGTGGATTGTTGTGTGTTGACGGAGCTGCGTCTCCTTATGGATTTAGTGTCCGGGGCGTGCTCCCCGATTCGGTGTGTGGGTGTGTGTGCTGCGGTGGCAGCGTGTTGGGGATTTTCCCCGTGTGTGGATATTGCTGCGGAAGCAGCGTGTGTTTGTGGTTGGGGTTCGTCCCCGTGTTGCTACGAAAGTAGCGTGTAGTGAAGCCTCACCCGGTTGGGTGAGGGGTGGACGTAGGGAGCCCTCATGGTCCCGAACCACCTAAAAATCTCCGTGTCCTTTGTGAATGCCTGTGCGATTGTCTTTTTCTTCTATCTCCCTTCACAGGTTAATTTAATATATTTTTACTCACTACACCACTGCACACTGCTACTTCTGTTTTCTGTGTTAGGCATAATTTTATCGAACGGCTGCATTGTGATTACGAGTGAGATCGGAAAGATCGAGAGAACCTGTTAATTCTCATGTTTGTTTAGGCTAATCAAACAGTTGATTTTAATTCCACCGTGGTCAGTTAAGAGAATTTTTTAAATCCGCCATCAAGGTCAAGGGGACAATTCAACCCCCCTTCTTGTCCGCCATCCAGTCTGGGCCAACAAAACAGATATTAAACAACAATAAAACTTAATACTTCTACCCTGTATGCTTGCATGGTCCGGTTCTCCGGTATATCAAATGGTGATTAGCGGAAAGTCGGGTTATGCCCGACTAGAGGCTTTCACTATGCGTGATGATGGTCTTCGAACCTAAGCTCTCCGTCTCGTATCGGAAGTCGGCTTAATGAATAAACACTACCGTATTGTGTGCTTGCATGCAATTACATCATTCATATATTTTAAGGGTCCCATGGTCCTTCTATTTTGGCGATTAATTAAGGGTTGTCCCTCTTTAAGAGAGACGTAATTAACACCGTAGCCTTTACGGTACGGCGGGTTTTGAGTCCCGACCCGAATCTCACAATCGACTGACCAAGTCAGATCGAGCGCACAATTAATTTGTCACCCATGTGACTGGCACGTCTAACGAATTTTAAATAAAAATCGTTCCGCCAAAGTGGCACGTCCGGTGGGACCCAACCTCCCTTCATCTTTTCGCCGAAATAGAGGGACCATGGGGCCCCACTCAAATATTTTAGATATCAACTATTTATCTGTCTTGTTTCTCCCTTTTGCAGGTTGGAGTGATGACGAGTGGATTGTCTGGACTTGTCTTCGGCCCCCAGATCGTGGCTGACCATGCTGCGTACGGCTACCTGTCGTACCAACTACCTTCGGCAGCTTTCCCTCGGTTGTTGGCTTCCCCAACTTCCTGGGAGTTGCATTTGTGAGTCTTCAGCATGTGGAGGGCTCGGAACCTGCGAAGCTGAAGAATGATGAAGCTACGGCCCGATAAAGTGGGGGCCGAATTAACAAAACTCTACTAAAGAGTCCAGTAATTGTGAGCTGCCATGTTTACCACATTACTCGCCCAACTGGGGCACACAAGAAGAAGCCCACTGGGGGCAACAAGAAGAGCTCCAGAGCAAGAATTGTTGCTACTCCCCGAAGTCGATTGTCAGCGACTGGGAAATCTATGTTGATCGGGGGCGTTCGAGTCTATTTGAATGGCCGCAATGCCAAAGTTCTGCCAGATCGGGTCATCCCAACCATCTCCACCTATAACACCTTTCGAGTGTTAGCAAGCCAGAGGGTGAATTTTGATAACAACAAGCAAGGGAGGCCAACCCAGAACTTACCAAAATTCAAGCAAATGTGGGTTCCCAAAAGGACCCGAAATGCTGCACCAGCCTTGCAGAGCTTCAATATTTCTGCTGATGTTCCCAGGAGAGGGGGCAACAAAGTGATGCATGCAGAGTAGGCCATATCTACAACTCCTCCATCCACTGTCAGGGCATGTATAAGGCAGGATGACATTTCTAAATAATTAAGGGGTCTCAATCAAGTGGCCAAACTAACACGGCTTTCACACATGCCTGTAGACACGCTATTCCTGACGTCTCCTGAGAAAGTCTCATATCACTATACAACGTCCCGCGACGGCTTACGCGTTCTAACTCACTTGAGTGCTTCCTTTTCTTGAGTCTTCTTCCGCCCTTTTCGGCATCCGGAATCATCTCGTCACGGCATTCGGACGGCATCAACACCAGTCAGACGCATCAGGAGGTTCCGGAATCAGGAAGGCTGCCTGCCGGGCAGCCGCCAACGCCTAAACCGAGGACCCGGGTGGGCCTTAATGGGGGCGTCCAGGACAAATAAAAAAAATAATAAATTAATGGAGGCGTCCAGGCCCCTGGACGCCTCCATAAAAACAAATATAAAAAACATAAAATGCCAGTTGGCATAAAAGACAAAACCAAATAAAAAATAATAAATTAATGGAGGCGTCCAGGCCCCTGGACGCCTCCATAAAAACAAGTATAAAAAAATTAAAATGCCAGCCTTGGCATAAAAGACAAAACAAAAATAAAAATAATATATTTTTGGAGGCGTCCAAGACCCTGGACGCCTCCATCAACTCTCTCACGGGCGCCGGCCACCGAACGACGGTTTGTCGTGTGCGAAAAAAGCCAAATTATGGAGACGTCCAGATACCTGGACGCGGCCATTTCTGAATCACGAGGCGCCGCTCACAAAATCGCGCGTTGTGCCAAACCGCGTGCGGCCGTCAGCAGTATTCGGTGGACCTGTTAGAGGCGTCCGGGACCCTGGACGCCCCCACAAAAATATTCAAAAAAAATTAATAAAAATAGAATAAAATATTAGTTCGGCCCTGATGGAGGTGTCAAGGGTCCTGGACGTCTCCACCCTCCGGAGCCCTATAAATAGAGGCCCACCCCCTCAGTTCTGGGGGAGCTTCGAAGAGATCCGATAGGCTGCCGGAGCCTAGAGGCTACCGGAGTCATTTCTAACCCGTGGGGTCTTTTGTATGTGCAGGTTCTGCCGGCTTCTCGGGTGCCCACGCTTGCGAGAGGAAGGTCAACTTCATCCACCGCGCTTCCATGTCGTCCCTACGCTGCCGAAGCCCCGCCGGAGCAATCTCCCGTGGTGGCCCATTCTCTTTTCTCTTATTTCTGTGTTGCAGCAAACAAAAAAGAAGGAGCCCGCGCACTCTGCGTCCTCTTCGCACCCCGAACCGCGTGACGTCGCTCACAGATTGGCGATCACGGTGGGACACTACTGCTTCCTTTCGGCTACCCTTGCAAGTTCGGCACCATCCGTGCCTCTCCACCTTGACGCCCGCGCGCGCCCCCGTTGTGCTCACGGCAGCACTGTCAGTTTTGATTGGTTGTTTGTTTATTACATGTCTGTTATTTCTGTTATTTTTCCACTCCATATCTCTGTCAGCATTTCATTGCATGCATACATCCCTCTTTTCTATCCTTTTTTCATTTTTTTTGAGGATCACCCTTTCCCGGTGAAGGAAGGACTCTCCGTTTGAGAATTCCTCTCAACGGACTAGAATCTCCCCCACTGGGACCTCCGTAAGTCCCCGACATCGAAGAATCTCCTCTTCGTTCACTGGGCTGGTTGTACCATTGAAGTTCCCCGAAGTTAGTCATTTCATTCGTGGTGAGACGAGAGACCCTAGCTGACACGGCGGTGAAACAAAAATAAACTAGGGTCCCCATTTTGTGTGAACTTCGGATCTCGCTAAAAACACAAAAAAAATCATCAAAATCAAAACACAAAAAAGGCGTAAAGGCATCCACTTGTTTGATAATCTGTGCTACCTGCTTGCTAGTGTATGTTCTTGCGTTCTGGGAAAACTGTGAGCATGGCTCACGAGTCTTTTGAGGAAAACCACCCTAGTCGTGGTTTGTCAGCCGACCCGCGAGTCTATCCTATGGACTCGGGTCCTTCTTATGAGCTCTCGCATGAGGTGCAGGTTATTGCCGGGGACACGTCCCCACCACAGGATATCTCTTCCTTACTGGGCGTCCTCGCCAACACGGAGCTTACCTCTGAACAGCTCCGGGCCTTCCAGGCCATTCTGAAGGGGAAATCTGTTTCCCCCACGCCCCAGGAATCAACTCCGGCCATCGCACCTCTCCAAGAGTCCGTGCAGGCCATTCCATCTCCTTCGTTGGCACAAGTCATCCAGTCTCCCTCGCTTCAAGGACAAGCGAGCCAACAACCACCCTCATTCCAGTTCCCGTCACAATCTGAAACTCCCGTTGTTCCCCACACACCGCTTCAGCCAGGGCCAACTGTCAGCGGTCCGACAGCTCCCTCTCATTCGGGGTTCCCCCCTCAAGTCTCCAGGAGACAATTTCTCCCCCAGTGGCAAGTGCCACCTTCACCTCCAGAGGAGCTTGCTCAATCGCTCCTCAATAGGTTCAATCGTATGGACGAGCAGTTTCAAAATCTGAGAAGAATGGTGGACGTGAAAGCCACCCCGGAGGTTGCTTTGCCAATCCTTCCCGTCATTCATCTTCCTCCCTCCGAAATGCCCACGTACCGCATATACAATGGTACCGGCAACCCCTTCATTCACCTCAAGGATTTCATGTATGAATCCTCCTATTGGCAAAACGATCAGAGGTCCCTGGCATACCTCTTCGGATGGTCCCGCGCTTGAGTGGTTCTATTCCTTAGAGCCCCGCGAGGCCGAGAATTTTGAAATAGTCCAGAGAAGGTTCTTGCAGAAATATAGGGATAGGGTCGGTCCCTCACTCTCCATTACCGACCTAGTGGCCGAAAAGATGAAGCCCGATGAAGATTTTGTCCGCTATGCTGATAGATGGAGGTCTCTGACGGAAAGAATAAGGGATACCCTCTCCGAGCCCGAACAAGTGAAGATGATTGTGTCTAATGTAACCCCACAATTCAGACACGTCCTGGCCATGAATAAACTTACTACAATGGAGGAACTCTATGAAAGGGCCCGATACATCCAAACCCAGTTAAAAGACTCCCCCATTATGAACATGTTTGAGTCGTCGAAGCCCAAAGTGGTCAGAAAGACAGGCGCTGGTGTCCCGGGCGGAGCCACAGAAGGGGTCGTGACAAATGAGCAAGTGGGTGCGGTCAACAATGCCAACTATGCGGTCAACCTAATGCCTCCACAAATGCCCCGACTTCCCCTCCAACCAGGTCCTTTCCCTCTTCGTCCTCCACCCCAAAATAATCCACCCCAGGATAATATGCCTCCATTACGTCAACCCCAGCAACAACAACCACAACCTCAGCAACAACAACCACCGCTTCATTACAACCAGGTTCCACCCCCGGGGAACTATGGTCCCCAACAGCAACAAAGGAGGCCGCTCGGTCCCAAGAGAGCATACTATCCACCATTGCCAGAAACCTTAGCAGATATTTTTAATGCCCTCATGGCATCAAACCAACTCGCCCTACCCAGAGAAAGGCCCGTGTGGCCCCCAAATGTTGATACCTCCAAATACTGCGTCTATCACAGGCAGCCAGGACACACAGTAGATTACTGCTTCCATTTCAAAGATTACATCCACGATATGAATGATGAACATCAAATAGATTGGGATGAAATGAGACGATACGTCGCCGCTCTCAAGGCTAGAAGACCTCCTCATAGGCCACAGTAGCAGTTACAATAGCAGCAGCAACAGCAACCACAACAACAACAACAGCCTCAGCAGGTCCCACAACAACAGCCCGACATGGGCATAATCCAGAATCCATTACCGTAGCACCAACAGCCCAATCATCAGGTTAACCCCATCTCCTCCTTCCCGGAAGTCGGGAGAGAGCAGGTGTGGCACCAGGAAAGTACCTCTATTCTTTCTTCCTCCAACCCCATCGTCATGCAACCCCCTCGCCTTGCCCGGGTAGCACCTCTCTCTCATCAACCCGCGTCAGTATCGCCTTCACCATTTCCACTACCATTACGCCCTCTCATCCGTACCCAGATCCCTTATCAACCGACACTCTCCACTACGCCTTCACATCCTCTAATCTTCTCCCACTCCCCCACTTTACCATCCACCTCTACCACATTTACCCCTACGCCTTCTAAACCCCTTATCATCCGTCAACCATACATAACCCCGTCTTTCTCCACCGTATCACCACTAATACCTTCAAAACCACTCATTACCCTTCACCCACCTCAAAATCATTGCCCACTTCAAGCCCTACCCACTTCTACTTTGTCTCCACCTCCACCTTCCAGACCCCTTATCCTTCATAATCCGCGCGATATCCCCTCTACCTCCACCATGCCTCCACCTAACAAACCCCTCATCAGAATCCCTGCTCCCGTTATCACCCATGCTTCATCGACCATTCCTCCACCACTACCCCTCAAACCTCTGTTAAAACCCACTACTACCCCCACAGAGGTACAAAAGCCGCAGGCAATGGTGCTCCAGAGTGGACGGATTTTCCACAGGGTTTTCCCCCACAACAGTCAGAATCCTGAGCGATCTCAGCCAGAGAAAGATGATGGAGAACAACCATAAAGAGCTATCCCTGGAACACAGTATGATCTATTGAAACACTTGGACAAGACGCCTGCTCGGATCTCCATCCTGGAGCTACTTCAAAGATCCACATCCGACCAGGCAGCCTTAATGGAGTACCTTCAAAGGGTCATGGTGAATGAGGACCTCCCCGTGGAGAAGATTTCGACCGTCCTGACCCCAACGGACACACAACCGGCCATCATGTTCCACAACTACGAGCTTGCTCCCAAGGAAGCTCGGAAGTATGCATTGTGTATTTCAATAAAAATTAATGGGTATCCATAAACCCGTGTCTTGTGGACACGGGTGCGTCCATAAATGTGATCTCCATGAGCACTCTTCAGTCATGTTGGGTCGACGAGGAACAAATAAGACCTTCCTCGATCACGGTCACGGCTTATGACAATAGCAAAAGGCCGCCGCAGGGGATGATTATTCTGAAGGCAGAACTAGGCCCTATGTCAATTCCCACAGAATTCCATGTCCTCGACATGGACCCCACATTCAAGGCTATACTGGGTCGCCCTTACATCGAAGCCATGGACGCTGTACCTTCCACCAACCATCAGTGCCTGAAGTTTCCTTACAATGGGAGAATTATTAAAGTGGTCAGTACACCTATCCTTCACATAGTGGATGCTATCAACACCTCTCTGCCCTCTGTGTGGCCATCTCATCGGCCCATATTGTCATTGCTGGACGTGCGTGATCTATCTCACGTTCCACTAGCACCAAAGGAGCCGGTCAGGACAACCGCAACATCATGTCTCCCTTTTCACTCCAAAGGTTGGGAGATTATGAGGAACATCGGCTATCAACAGGGTAAAGGTCTGGGCGCACAATTACAGGGGATGCTCAAACCGCCAAAGGAATTTAGGCCGAACCGTAGGTTTGGCCTAGGCTTCAAAGGACCGTTCAGGGCGGATTGGAAGCCCCTCACATGGACTTTATCAAACCACTTCAACAGAGGGCCCGTTGTTCAAATAGGAGATTACCCACGAGAAGCATATGGGGGATCACATGCTGTATATTTGGCTGAAAAATGTCCGAGGATCACCAAAAGAGGCAAGATCAAAGATCCGGAATGCGAGTGGAACAAATGGTTCTACATACGGGACATTTCTGTTGCACTGGAAAGGATGTTCTCGTCTCCGCAACTTGAAGGACCGCCATTGATCTCCGAAATACCAGAGAATATTACCACTCTTGCCAAGGTTCCAAACTATCCTCGTCCTCGCCAGAAGGACTCTGTCATCGACGGATCTTCATCCGTCCTCAACATTGCCATCGACGGCTCATTAGCCGCCATCTTCTCCATCCACTCATCTCAGCCTTTGCTGATATCTTCTTCCTGGGCCAGACAATTGTCTGATGATCTTTCCAGATCCCCTTCTCTGTTTACATACCTACGCGGGCTTTTCAACCCGCGCCAGGTCTTCAACCATGATCTGCTCTATGAGCCTCACAATCCTCTAGCCATAATTACTTTTCTCTCTCCTCCAATCTCTTTTCACTGCTTTGTCATTAAAAATGAAAATGAAAAAAAACGTTAATTTTTAAACTCCCCAACAACACATCTTCGTTGAGGAAACCTCCTACATCTCCCACGGGTGCGTACCGCCTTGCGGATCACCCGTCCAAGGTCCGATGAGTGACCTTTTCTACCCCTCCTCTGAGGGGTCTTCTCCTGTACATTCTACACCATCCTCTTCGTCTTCCTCTTCTTCTGTAAATATTGTCAGTCAATCTAGGAATGATAGGCCAAGGGTAGTACCTAGGAAGAAGTCCAAGGGGAGGCAGATCCCTCGTCGATTCCTTCTGGATTTAGCCGCCAGGTGTCAAGCCCTCCTTGCCATCCCCCAGTTGCTAGAAAATCCCATCCGGCTACCGGAAATAGAATGTGAGGGCGACTGTGCATTTGATGAAGGGTATGGAGTCTACGAGATCACGGATGAAGAATGCCCCACTGAAGATGAGGGTGAAGAATATGAGGATGCGGCGGGCGCATACGCTAGTGGAATAAGGAGATTCGACGAGCCGTCAACCGCCGTAGAAGAATCCACCAAAGAAGTCAACTTGGGATATGAGGAAGACCCTAGGATCATCCTCATAAGTGACAACCTACCACCCTCTGAAGAAAAGGCATTAATTGAAGTTCTCAATGAATATAAGGACACGTTTGCATGGAGCTACGAGGATATGCCGGGTCTGGATCCAACCTTGGTCGAACACCGTTTAACCCTAAAACCAGGGTCCGTCTCGATAAAACAAAGGTTAAGGCGTTTCAACCCTCAAATGGCTTTGAAAATGAAAGAAGAGGTCGATAAGCTCCACAAAGCCAGGTTCATTAGAGTCGTTCTTTATCCTCAATGGGTGGCGAACATTGTCCCGGTCATGAAGAAAGATGGGAAAGTCAGGATTTGCATCGACTTCCGGGACCTTAACCGCGCGTGTCCAAAGGATGATTTTCCCTTGCCTCACATTGATGTGTTGATCGATAACACGGCAGGCTATGAGACCCTCTCGTTCATGGATGGATTTTCAGGATACAATCAAATTCGTTTGGCAGAAGAGGATCAGGAGAAAACGTCATTCACTACCCCTTGGGGAACATATTGTTACGTGGTCATGCCATTCGGATTAAAGAATGCTGGAGCTACTTACCAAAGAGCTATGATGGCCATATTTCATGACATGATGCACATATATCTGGAAGTATATGTGGATGACTTATTGGTGAAATCAAGGACCAGGATGGAACATCTAGAAGTTTTGGCTAAGGTCCTGCAGAGGTCAAGGGAGTTCCAATTGAAAATGAACCCGAAGAAGTGTGTGTTTGGTGTGTTGTCAGGTAAATTGCTGGGGTTCATTGTGAGCAAAAGAGGGATCGAGATAGATCCCGACAAAGCTAAGGCTATCAGGGATATGCCGCCTCCCAAGAATTTGAGGGAAGTCCGAGGTTTAATCGGGAGGTTGCAGTTTATTCATTGGTTTGTGTCTCAACATTCACAAAGGTGTAGACCTCTCTACGAGTTGACCAAGCCAGGAATAGAATTCCACTGGAATTCTAAATGTCAGAAAGCTTTTGAAGGGTTGAAGGAATATCTGGCTAGTCCACCCGTTCTCATTCCACCCAAATCGAAAAACCTCTGATCCTTTACGTCTCAGTCTTGGATGACTCCGTGGGAGCCGTCCTCGCACAAGCTGATGAAGAAGGCAAGGAACGGGCAACCTATTACTTGTCCAAACTTCTCAATCCCTGTGAGCAGAAGTACACCGGCATGGAGAAAACTTGTGCTGCCCTCGTTTGGGTAGTGCAGAAATTGAAGCACTACTTCTTGGCTCACGAGGTCCACTTGATTGCTCGAATGAATCCTATCAAATTCCTTCTGGAGAAATCCGTCCTTACGGATAGGCTAGCACGCTGGCAAAGTTTTCTCTCTCAGTTCGACATCACCTACATCCAGCAAAAGGTGATTAAAGGCTATGCCATAGCCGAGCATCTCGCTCATCATCCTCTTCCCAAGTTCGATCCCGTCTAATCAGAGTTTCCAGATGAGGAACTAATGTCCGTCAACCAATCAGATGAGCCAATGTGGACACTATATTTTGATGGAGCTCTGAATTCTCAAGGGAGAGGAATCGGCATCGCCCTCCTATCGCCTGAAGGCCTCACATTCCCATTGGCATACCAGCTCAAATTTTCAGTCACCAACAATATAGCCGAATATGAAGCTCTTCTAGCTGGCCTAGAACTCGCTCATTCTTTTCGTATCACTGAGTTGCGAGTCGTAGGTGATAGTCAACTCATCCTTTGCCAGGTGCTCACTAAATATCGCACTCGCGATCCCAAACTCAAGCCATACCAAGAACTCACTGCTGCCTTTGCCAAACTGTTCGCCAAACTGATCTTTGTTCATGTCCCTCGTCATCAGAATATTCTCGCCGATGCCCTCGCCTCGTTGGCATCATCCATAAGGTTCCCTCTAGGAAGATGGTTTAAGTCCATTTCCATCTACAAACTTCACGCCCCTGCAATCGATGATGCTTCCTACGTAAATATCAAAGACAGGATAGCAAGAAAGATCCTGCAGGAAGATATCCTTGAGAAGAGGGAGATCATGTTGACAGAGGTTGAAGAAGAACTGGCTAATGAAGAGAAACCATGGTTCTATGAAAGTGTCAAATACTGCCAAGATCAGTCTTATCCTGAAGGGGCCACCACAGTGGACAAGAAAGCCATAAGAAGGGTGGCTCAGAAATATACTTTGGTTGGAGGTCTACTCTATAGAGGAGCCTTACTGGTATTCTGTTAAGATGTCTTGGTGACGATGAGGTTTGGAAATGTGTGGAGGAGATGCACTCGGGTGTGTGCGGTGGCCACGTGAATAGTCAGATGCTCGCCAAGAAGATCATTCGCCAAGGCTTTTATTGGCCCACTATGGAAGAAGATTGTGCTGTCTATGTCCGTAGGTGTGTCAAGTGTCAACTTCACGCCGATAAAATTCATTCACCATCTTCCTCACTTCATCCAATATCCTCCCCATGGCCTTTCTCCATGTGGGCATTCGACATCATTGGTCCCCTAGGTGATCCCAATTCCCTCACCAAGCAGAAATCTTTCATCCTTACTGCGACGGAATACTTCACCAAATGGGCCGAAGCTGAAGCTTACGTGGAAATCAAGGCGTCAACAGTCTGCAAATTCATCATAAAGAACATCCTCGCCAGATTCGGCGTCCCAAGCACGATCGTCACCGACAATGGGCCACAGTTCATTTCTCAGGACCTACAGGACCTCTGCAAAAGGTACGCAATTGCATTGCATCATTCATCGTCTTATTACCCACAAGGTAACGGCCAAGCGGAGGCCACCAATAAAACATTGCTCAAAATCATCAAAAAAACCTGCGAGTCTAGTAAGTTTTCAGACTGGCCAGAAAAGCTTATCGAAGCTCTATGGGCCTATCGCACTTCAATCCGTACCCCCACCGGGTAGACTCCATTTGCCCTTACTTATGGTATGGAAGCGGTAGTCCCGTACGAGACTCTGATCCCTTCTCTCAGGGTACAATTGGACGAGGAATTTCCCCTCGATGATTGTCGTAATTCACTCCTCGCCCAATTGGAACTCTTGGATGAGAAACGGCTGGCCGCTGCCGAACACGCGCGTGTGTATCAAAATAGACTCGCTCGCTTTTACCAAAAGAAAGTCGTTGAGAGAAAATTCAAAGTCGGTGAGATGGTCGTAAAAAGAATTTTTGTCAAACCTGGAGGTCCGCGTTCTAAGCTCCAACCCAATTGGGAAGGACCATTTGTAATTCAAGCCGTGTACCCTGGCAATGCCTACAAGCTAATCAACGCCGAAGGGACCGAGTTATCCCACCCTTGGAATGGGTTTTATCTTAATAAATACTACCCTTAGCACAAAATAAAAAAAATGATGAAAAGATAAAAAACATCAAAAACAAAGAAATATTGAAAACCACTAAACATATGGAAAATTCAAAATGCCGATGCCTGGCAGTCACCATGTAGTTAAGTACCTGCATCTAACCTTCATGTTAGGATAGGGCCCATTAAGGCTTGGTAGGCACCGGGTCTTGGTTTGCCAGAACCGTGGAGATCCCTGTCCGGCCATGTCGGCCTATACTGGCTCGAAGGAAGCTAACATGTGCTCACTTATGTATTTTATTCAAAAAAGTCGATAGCATCACCTACGGTGGGGCCCCACCCAGAAGATGATGGAGGCATCACCCACGACTCCCTTTGGCTCGGGTCCACTTCTTCACACTCGGGAGCTGGTTGAGTTTGGGCCTCACTCTATAAAGGCCCCTTATCCATTTTGTAGCTTTCCTTTGAGTCATTTTGATGTATTTCCATTTTATTTGAGTCATTTCCCTTGGTCTAGCACTTATTTTTCTATGTTCTTGTATCATCATGCTGTCTAATGTGGCTATTGGGCCCCATTCGTTGGGCTAGGCCCATTAGCACTCCCACCCCCCCTTGGTTATTTGTAGTTGTTTATTTTGTCAGGGACTTATTGTAAAGAGTGGGTTGCCTATATATAGGACCCCACTCCCCTCATTTGAAGTTAATGAATGATCAAAATCCTTTTGAGTTAAGTCTACTCTTGTGTTCAATTTGGAGAGATTCCACTTAGTTAAGGGTGAGATGCCCTAGGGAGTGATTCCCTTACCCCCCCTCCTCTCTCTCATCTCTCTCCTCCCCTAAGGGGTTCGCCCCCCTCTCTCTCTCCTCCCTTCCCCTTCAACTCCCAACCACCACCCACCTCCTTTAATGCCCTCCACTTCCCCATGGTCTCCTTTACTCCACCCCCTAGTTCCTAGGTAGAAGTCTCCCCATTCCAACACCTTTCCCCACCTTCCAACCAAATCTTCCCCATTCCAATACAAACATCCCACTTTCCCACATAATCCCCCACCTTCAAAGGCCATTTCAAAATTTGAAATCCCTTCCCTCCACTTGCCTAGGCCGCCCCCTTCCTTTACCCTCCCCCAAGCCAAGTTCGCCCCCCTCCACTCCCCATTCTCTCACTCTCACATCCTCATCCTCCACCTCCACCTGCTAGCCCCTGCTCTCAGCCATTCTCCCCTCATTCTCCAACCCATATAGCTCTCCACTCCACCCCACAAGAACCCCCATTCATCCTTAGGCCACCCCTTCACTTCCCCTCCACCAAAGAAGCCACCCCTCCCTCTCATTTCTTCTTGCAGATTGGAGCTGTGCAGACCAGCAAGTCAGCCCCTGTTGCAGCGTCGCCCACGGCTTCGTCCTGGTGATCCTGAAGGCGTAGCCTACATTGCTGGAAAGGTCCCTCTGTCTTCTTCGCAGGCGAGGTGGAATCAACTCGTTCCGAGGTCGGGGCCAACCGTAGAAGCCGTTCTCCCACGACTGCGCAGAGAGGTCTTCATCCTGAACCAGAGCCTGAGAGATCATTCTGCCACGATGAATCCCAGCGGATTCAGGCTGAAGCTCCTTCATCAAAGTTCTCCCTCTGCCAGTCCTCTTCCAAGATCAAGAAACAGAACCTCGTTTGGCTGCCGGAGGAAGGACCCCGTCGCCTCCTGCTGAAAGCTACTTCAACCACGAAGACAATGCCGCCGGTTCCGTGCTGATCGGAGCTCGGGAGGGCGCACAGTGACCTCTGCAAGTTGCTGTTCCAGTCCAGACTGAACCTGCCGCCAGACAGAGGAGTCTCCTTCCTGTTGCTGGTGCAGCCACCTCCGACCCTCTGAGCATCCCCAAAAATTCTGGAGTCTTCCCTATCAAGTCAGGAAGCTTTAGAAGGTGGTTGCACTCAATTCGGAGTCCGTACGAGTCCGAGGCAGTCGGCACAGCGACTTCCTGTCCAGAATTCAGACTACAGCTGCAAGTTCCCTAATTTCCCATTTCTCTTCATTTCGGTCCGATATCCCCACCCCGCTTGGCCGGCTGAAGGCCCCACCCTGCGTGGTGGTAGTTTTTGAATGTAAGACCTTAACCCCTACCCCAAGATCCCCCCTCCTGCGTGAGGTGTAGTTTTGTCATTGGTTTGGACAGGTCAAGCGACACCGCCGCGGCGTGTGGGGAACCACCGCCTCCCCGCTCGCCCTCGTCTCCGACCGGGACCGGTTTCTTCAAACCGGTCGAGTAAGTACCTCTTTCTTGCTCAATTAGTGTTGCTCTTTCAATATTTGATTCATGCGCCGCTGAATTTGTGAGGAGCGCCCGATCCTCAAGTCCACGACTTAAGAGTGATCGCCGTGGGATAGTGTGAACCGGTGCCCTTGTGCACTTTGTCGGCCCCAATTGAATTGGGCATCCACCCTTGGGGAGTCGATCCTTGGCCTTGCTGGCCCTCTACCAGCAAGGGCCCATTCCCATAATTCACTTTGGCATCGCCAAGTCACTCCGGGTATAGAGTGCGACGGGAGAGCGGTGGCCCATTAAGGCCCATTTGAATGCTTAATTGTGCTTTTTTGCCTAAGTCCAAGGTCGTGTCACATCAAGTGGTATCAGAGCAAGTCCTTGACTTGTCTCTATCAAGTCTAAGTCCTAGGACCTTTGCATAGTTTGTCCAACCACTTTGGCCCTTTGTCTTGCATGTCCACCCGTAGTGGTGCTAGCTATCAACCCGGTTCATCATCTTCGGCTCCACCAATGGATCCCAATCCTCACCAACTCAACCAAGATGTTCCTAGGGAGGGACCCCAAGGCCACATGGATAGGGTAGATGCTACCCTCACAACCATCCTTGCCCAACTAGAGTCCATTACCAACCGAATTGCTCGATTAGAAGACCAAGAGTTCCGCCCAAGGAACAATGAGCCTAGAATTCCCCCTCCGCATGATGAGCCTCATAGAGAAGATCCTCACCCAAGGATCAATGAGCCAAGAGCCCCTCCACCACATGGTGAGTTCCATAGGAATGGTTTTCCCCAAAGGAACCAAGGCCCAAGAGTCCACCCTCCACATGTAGAGTCTCATAGGGATGAGTTCCACCCAAGGAATAATGGCCCAAGAGCCCATCACCCACATGCTGAATTTTGTAGGGAGGATATGGGCCATGACCATTATTATGATTATGAGAGGCCTCGCCCCCATCAAAACCATGACCGGCGTCCACGGGATGATCCGGATGACCCCCTTTTAAGGATGATCAAGGTAGAGGCCCCAAACTTTGATGGTTCACATGAACCTAGTGTTTACCTAGAATGGGAGACCGCCATGGACCAATACTTTGAATGGTACCCCATGTCCGACCAAAGGAGAGTTAGATTGGCTAAGATGCATCTCACTAAGTTGGCCAAAACCTATTGGATAAATCAAGAGGGTCTAAGACGGGTTAGGCGGGAAGAGCCTATTGACACTTGGGCGGACATGAAGAACCAACTTAGGAACAAATACCTCCCCCGAACCTACCACCAAATGCTCCTAGATGAATGGCAAAGCCTCACCCAAGAAGGGAAGACCGTGGTAGAGTACATTGAAAAATTTGACTCCTATCTTCTAAAGTGTGGAGTCCATGAGGATCCGGATGTCACCTTATCCCGTTTTAGGAATGGGCTTCAAAGCCACATCAAGAGGGAACTATTCATGAGGGACGTTGATAACCTTGAGCTAGCTTACCAAATAGCTAGAGATGTGGAAAGGTTTTCTAGGAATTCCCGATTTATCCGTCCCCGACCCACCGACCCCAAAAACTTGGGAACACGTCCCCTTCCACCCACTCCCATGAGAGCTCCTAGCCCAAGTGGGAATGCCCCTTTAAGGTCCTACAACCCTCCCCCACCCATCACTCCAAACAAGCCCCCTCCTAGTCACCCTCTCCCACGGAAGGATGACAACCACAAAGGCCTAAGTGTAGGAGCCACCCCGGGAAGTGGGCGCCAACAATGCTATAAGTGTCATGGGTATGGTCATTTTGCGGGGCAATGTCCATCTAAGGGGTTATCTAGTTTGCTTATTGAGGAAGAAGTTCAACCCCAAAAGGAACAAGAAAATGTCATTGAAGAACATGAAGCCTTAATAGATTGGGAAGAGGAGTATGAAGCCCAATGTCTAGAGTCGGATCTAGATCACTCCACTCCTTCAAACAACTCCCATCTAGGAGTCATTAGGTGCACCCTCACCCAACCTCAAGAAGAGGATTGACGACGGACCTCAATTTTTCACACCTTTATCAAGATAGAGAACCATGTGAGGAAAGTGATCTTGGATAGTGGTAGTTGTGTTAATGTCGTGTCACCCGACACCGTCAAGCTCCTTGGGCTTACTCTCACTCCCCACCCAAGTCCGTACCGGGTCTCATGGATCAACAACAACTCCATCCCGGTCAACACCCAATGCTTAGTGCCTCTCACTTTCTCTTCCTACTATGGCCAAATATGGTGTGACGTCATACCCATGGAAGCGGGTAGCATCCTTTTAGGAAGACCTTGGCTCTATGATGTGGATGCCACCATTCTAGGAAGAAGCAACATATGCACCTTTGAGCATGAGGGTAAGACTATCCGTCTTAACCCCTCCCCACCTCGACCCATGCCCAAGAGGGACACTCTCCCTCAAGGATCACACCCCACCACTCCACAAGTCTCGGGGAACTCCACCCCTCCAACCCAAGCCCTTATTCAAACCCCAAAACAAAGTAGAACCACGGGGTTGACCAAAGGAATTCATCTCATCACTAGGAAAGAGCTTGAAGAGAAATTGCTCAAGGGGTGCCTTTGTGTGCGGTTGTCATATGCTTAGGGGAACCTACCCCTTCTAACCCCAATCCCATAGAGATCCAACAACTTTGGAAGAATTCCATGATGTGTTCCCGGAAGAGCTCCCGGACCAACTCCCTCCCATGCGTGATGTGCAACACGCAATCGATCTAGTGCCGGGAGCCACCCTTCCAAACCTTCCTCATTATCGCCTCAATCTCACGGAACATGCCGAACTTAGGAGGCAAATAGAGGAACTCATTAGGAAGGGCTTCATCCGCATTAGTAAGAGTCCATGTGCCGTCCCGGCCCTCCTTACCCCCAAGAAAGATGGATCATGGCGGATGTGTGTGGATAGCCGGGCCATTAACAAGATTACCGTCAAGTATAGGTTCCCCATCCCTAGGCTTGATGACATGTTGGATATGCTAGCCGGAGCCACCATCTTCTCTAAGATAGATCTCAAGAGTGGCTACCACCAAGTTAGGGTAAGGCCCGGGGATGAGTGGAAAACGGCCTTCAAGACCAAGGATGGTCTCTTTGAGTGGTTAGTCATGCCATTTGGGCTTTCTAATGCCCCAAGTACTTTCATGCGTCTTATGACAGAGGTACTTAGGCCTTTCATTGGGAATTTTCTAGTGGTATACTTTGATGATATTCTCATCTATAGCCAAACTCATGAGGCCCACCTTGACCACCTTAGGAAAGTTTGCACCGTCCTCCGGTAAGAAAGCCTATTTGCCAACCTAGGAAAGTGTCATTTCATGACCACTTCCATCACCTTCCTAGGATTTATGGTATCAACCAAAGGAGTCTCCATGGACCCCGACAAGGTCCAAGCTATTCTTGATTGGCCGGAACCCCACACCCTTCATGAGGTTAGAAGTTTCCATGGGTTGGCTACATTCTATAGGAGATTCATTCGAGGGTTTAGCACTATCACCGGCCCGATAACTGATTGTCTCAAAAAGGGAACCTTTGTTTGGACCAAAGCCGCCTCTAAAGCCTTCCTTGAGCTTAAGGAAAAGTTGACCCAAGTCCCGGTCTTATGCCTTCCCGATTTCTCCAAAGTTTTTGAGGTCACTTGTGATGCATCCGGGATTGGGATAGGAGGGATTCTTAGCCAAGAGGGACATCCGGTCGCCTACTTTAGTGAGAAGCTATGTGATGCTAGGACTAGATACTCCACCTATGACAAAGAGTTCTATGCCGTGGTCCAATCCCTCCGACATTGGAGACATTACTTGCTTCCCAAAGAGTTTGTCATCTTTTCCGACCATGAGGCCCTCAAATACCTCAACTCCCAACATAAGTTGAATGCCCGACATGCCCGATGGGTTGAGTTTATCCAATCCTACACCTTTGTCATCAAACACAAGGCCGGGAGTGAGAATAAGGCCGCGGATGCTCTTAGTAGGAAGATGTCCTTGCTATCCACTATCCAAGTGGAAGTGATTGGCTTTGACAAGGTCAAGGATGAGTACCCTAGTTGCCCCGACTTTGGGCAAATCTATGCCAACTTGACCACTCATTCTAGCAAGAAGCATGAGGGATTCATGTTAGAGGATGGGTTCCTCTTCAAGGGGCCAAGGCTTTGCATTCCCCGGACCTCTCTTCGAGACTTCTTAGTTTGGGAATTACATGCCGGAGGGTTAGCCGGTCATTTTGGGGTCCACAAGACCATTGCCTTAGTTGAGGGTCAATTTTATTGGCCAAGTCTCAAGAGAGATGTAGGCAAAATAGTAGGTCAATGTCGCACATGTGCTTCGGCCAAGCAAGTAAAACAAAACACCGGCCTATACACCCCACTTCCCATTCCCGACCGACCATGGCAAGATTTGAGCATGGACTTTGTCCTAGGCTTACTCAAGACCTCTAGGAAGCATGACTCCATCTATGTGGTGGTTGATAGATTTTCCAAAATGGCCCACTTCATCCCATGCTACAAAACATCCGATGCCTCCCATATAGCCCGGTTATTCTTTGATGAGGTAGTCCACCTCCATGGGCTGCCCAAGACC
This sequence comes from Amorphophallus konjac, assembly GCA_022559845.1. Taxonomy (NCBI): domain Eukaryota; kingdom Viridiplantae; phylum Streptophyta; class Magnoliopsida; order Alismatales; family Araceae; genus Amorphophallus; species Amorphophallus konjac. The sequence continues at coordinate 238,705,971 of CM040126.1, forward strand.
ATAGTCTCCGATAGGGATGTCAAATTCACTAGCTATTTTTGGAAGACTCTTTGGCACATGATGGGTACCCTCCTCAAATTCTCCACTGCCTACCACCCCCCAAACGGATGGTCAAACTGAAGTGGTCAACCGGAGTCTAGAGAACCTCCTTAGGTGTCTTGTTGAGGATCGGCCAGGAAATTGGGATCTCATCTTACCACAGGCTGAGTTTGCATACAACAATTCCGTCAATAAGTCAATAGGGATGAGTCCATTTGAAGCCATGCATGGGTACAAACCAAGAAAGCCATCCGACCTCATTCCCCTTCCCCAGCATGCTAGAGTGTCCATGTCTGCCGAGTCTTTTGCACAACATATTAGGGAATTGCATGAGGAAATTCGCAAGCACATTGGCATGAAAAATGAGGTATATAAAAGGTTGGCCGATTCTCACCGGCGTCACTTAGAGTTCCAAGTGGGTGACTTTGTGATGGTAAGGACGGAGAGGCTCTCCCCAGGAGCCCACTCCAAGTTGAGACCACGTGGGACTGGGCCCTTCCAGGTCTTGAGGCGCGTTGGTGCAAATGCTTATGAGTTGGATCTCCCCGAGGATTATGGGGTAAGTCCTACATTCAACGTCGCCGACTTAGTGTCTTACAAGGGCCCCACGGTGAGACCTAGTGAGGAGATTGAGGCTACTTCTTCCCTTGAGAGAGCACCCACCTGTGAGAAGAGTCCACTAGCCAAGAGAGCTCAGCGCGATCGCATTGAACGAATATTGGATGAGCAAATCACTACCACCCGGAGTAAGGTATATGAGCGCTATCTCGTCAGGTGGAAGGATCGGCCTCCGTCGGACGACTCATGTGTGAGTCGGGAGGACCTCCAGCGATTGGATCCGGATCTCCTCGAGCGGTACCTTAGCCGGATGGACCCTTACTCGACGGAGTCGAGCTCTTCGCGGCCCAGGGGATTTGATGGAGGCATCACCCACGACTCCCTTTGGCTCGGGTCCACTTCTTCACACTCGGGAGCGGGTTGAGTTTGGGCCTCACTCTATAAAGGCCCCTTATCCATTTTGTAGCTTTCCTTTGAGTCATTTTGATGTATTTCCATTTTATTTGAGTCATTTCCCTTGGTCTAGCACTTATTTTTCTATGTTCTTGTATCATCATGCTGTCTAATGTGGCTATTGGGCCCCATTCGTTGGGCTAGGCCCATTAGCACTCCCACCCCCCCTTGGTTATTTGTAGTTGTTTATTTTGTCAGAGACTTATTGTAAAGAGTGGGTTGCCTATATATAGGACCCCACTCCCCTCATTTGAAGTTAATGAATGATCAAAATCCTTTTGAGTTAAGTCTACTCTTGTGTTCAATTTGGAGAGATTCCACTTAGTTAAGGGTGAGATGCCCTAGGGAGTGATTCCCTTACCCCCCCTCCTCTCTCTCATCTCTCTCCTCCCCTAAGGGGTTCGCCCCCCTCTCTCTCTCCTCCCTTCCCCTTCAACTCCCAACCACCACCCACCTCCTTTAATGCCCTCCACTTCCCCATGGTCTCCTTTACTCCACCCCCCTAGTTCCTAGGTAGAAGTCTCCCCATTCCAACACCTTTCCCCACCTTCCAACCAAATCTTCCCCATTCCAATACAAGCATCCCACTTTCCCACATAATCCCCCACCTTCCAAGGCCATTTCAAAATTTGAAATCCCTTCCCTCCACTTGCCTAGGCCGCCCCCTTCCTTTACCCTCCCCCAAGCCAAGTTCGCCCCCCTCCACTCCCCATTCTCTCACTCTCACATCCTCATCCTCCACCTCCACCTGCTAGCCCCTGCTCTCAGCCATTCTCCCCTCATTCTCCAACCCCTATAGCTCTCCACTCCACCCCACAAGAACCCCCATTCATCCTTAGGCCACCCCTTCACTTCCCCTCTACCAAAGAAGCCACCCCTCCCTCTCATTTCTTCTTGCAGATTGGAGCTGTGCAGACCAGCAAGTCAGCCCCTGTTGCAGCATCGCCCACGGCTTCGTCCTGGTGATCCTGAAGGCGTAGCCTACATTGCTGGAAAGGTCCCTCTGTCTTCTTCGCAGGCGAGGTGGAATCAACTCGTTCCGAGGTTGGGGCCAACCGTAGAATCCGTTCTCCCACGACTGCGCAGAGAGGTCTTCATCCTGAACCAGAGCCTGAGAGATCATTCTGCCACGACGAATCCCAGCGGATTCAGGCTGAAGCTCCTTCATCAAAGTTCTCCCTCTGCCAGTCCTCTTCCAAGATCAAGAAACAGAACCTCGTTTGGCTGCCGGAGGAAGGACCCCGTCGCCTCCTGCTGAAAGCTACTTCAACCACGAAGACAATGCCGCCGGTTCTGTGCTGATCGGAGCTCGGGAGGGCGCACAGTGACCTCTACAAGTTGCTGTTCCAGTCCAGACTGAACCTGCGGCCAGACAGAGGAGTCTCCTTCCTGTTGCTGGTGCGGCCACCTCCGACCCTCTGAGCATCCCCAAAAACTCTGGAGTCTTCCCTATCAAGTCAGGAAGCTTTAGAAGGTGGTTGCACTCAATTCGGAGTCCGTACGAGTCCGAGGCAGCCGGCACAGCGACTTCCTGTCCAGAATTCAGACTGCAGCTGCAAGTTCCCTAATTTCCCATTTCTCTTCATTTCGGTCCGATATCCCCACCCCGCTTGGCCGGCTGAAGGCCCCACCCTGCGTGGTGGTAGTTTTTGAATGTAAGACCTTAACCCGTACCCCAAGATCCCCCCTCCTGCGTGAGGTGTAGTTTTGTCATTGGTTTGGACAGGTCAAGCGACACCGCAGCAGCGTGTGGGGAACCACCGCCTCCCCGCTCGCCCTCGTCTCCGACCGGGACCGGTTTCTTCAAACCGGTCGAGTAAGTGCCTCTTTCTTGCTCAATTAGTGTTGCTCTTTCAATATTTGGTTCATGCGCCGCTGAATTTGTGAGGAGCGCCCGATCCTCAAGTCCACGACTTAAGAGTGATCGCCGTGGGATAGTGTGAACCGGTGCCCTTGTGCACTTTGTCGGCCCCAATTGAATTGGGCATCCACCCTTGGGGAGTCGATCCTTGGCCTTGCTGGCCCTCTACCAGCAAGGGCCCATTCCCATAATTCACTCTTGGCATCGCCAAGTCACTCCGGGTATAGAGTGCGACGGGAGAGCGGTGGCCCATTAAGGCCCATTTGAATGCTTAATTATGCTTGTTTGCCTAAGTCCAAGGTCGTGTCACATCAGAAGATCTCCGGAAGCTGTAATCTTTATTCTTTTCTCTTCGACCAAATGAGACAGTCGGCGCCCTTAAAACGCTGAGCATGAGAAACCGAAACTCAAACCCCCAAGGCAAGAGTAGGATCTATTTCCTCGAGCATCGATGAGAGCACGAGAAGAGGGCAGTGTCCCCGCAGGCACACGAAAAGGGAGCCCACAAACGTCAAACGACTTTATCTTCCTCACAAAAAGAAATACAAAATCAAAATCAAGAGAAAAGCCTGGTCGTGACCGTGCCTGGTGCGATAAACGGAACCCCTCAAAGCAAAAGTCTAAATCCACAAAGGGGGCCGTGGAATGTAAATGCTCGAGATTTGGTCCGAAGTTGTCTGAAAGGAAAGAGTTAATGGGCCCTTGTTCGCTCGCCGGGTTAACGGCTTTGCCGGTCCTCTCAGGAGGTTTATCCCCTACACTCTTCCTTCTCCCTCTAAAGATGAAAGTTCGATGGAGTTTCTGAAAGGTGAAAACTGCCTAGGGTCTGCGACCTTATTTTAATATACATTTGGTTACCTACTTTGAAAAGCAAAAGCTATCGCTGCGAAGGAGTCTTTGTGTTTCTGGCTGGTCAAGATCCCTGTTTACCACCTTGATGTCTTCTTGTTTAACCTCGGGCTTAGGCCAATGCAAGCGCGTCACCTATGGGTGCGACGGCGTCTGATTCCGGGTCAGCGTCGCGCGGTTGGTCGTTAGGGTTCTAGGGTGTTCCATCATATACCATCTAGAGTTGTGAGGAAACACACCCGGGTCGGGCAAATCATTTACCTCGAACACCTTTTGGGTGAATCCCTGTGGTCAGAAGCGACTGGGAGCCTAAGCATGGCATGACGGTATTGTCATCAGGGTAAGTCTTAGCCGGCGGGATCATCATTCGAGGGGTCTAGAGGCCCAAATCAACCTAGATGTGCACTTAGGATACCTGGGAGGTTAGTAAGAAACCCCTGTTCTCACGTAGGTTAGGTGCCATTTGGGTGCTTGCCGGGCGTTAGCAACAAAAAAAATTGAAATGATAAAAATAACAAAAAAGAGAAAAAGAGAAAATGTACATATTTGCAAACAAAAAATCTTTTTTATGATAAAACAAAAAAAAATGCCAAATATAAAAAAGAAAACAAATCAATTTTGCATGATTGCATTTCCGTGCAGCATCTCACTTTAATACCGCTTACATTCGTGTGCTTGCCTGTCGCATTTATCATCACTTCTTTCCCTTGCCTTCGTTAAATAAAGGCTTGGCCCCTTGACCAGTTATCAAGGACAGTCACAGTGACCATTTGCTTATTGAGCAAGGGGCCGAGTCAGAACAGAAATTTTGATTTGTTTGTTTCAGTGATGTATGCAGGGATTCAGGCAACAGAAGTAAAGGTGAAAACCAAACAAACCGAACCTTGTATTTTATTCCAAAAACCAAAAAAATTACATCAAGTTCCGCCCTCTCTCTCCGCATTACTCGTCCCACTACTCTCCGGGCAAAACGCTCTCAAAGGTGCTACCCAACTACGAAAAGCGATACTCCTACCGATCTGTACTCCCCTTCCTATTCCCACATCCCGGCGTTGATCCACGGAAGCAGCAGAGAAGCTACCAACACGAAAGCCGCGCTCTCGTGCTCTTCGGTAGCGCTCCTCACCATCTCTCAGCCACTGTTCAGCAAGACCAAGGCTGATTCGGAGTTCGAATAGTTGGGCCTCCATGGCCCTTCGTTCCTCCCTTTCAGTCAATCTGTTGGCTCTTTCTCTCTCTGCGTCTCTTTCTCTCTCTACCCGTTCTCTCTCGCGGTCTTCCCTCTCCAACTGGAGAGTGATCCTCAGTTCCACGGCATCCCTAGAGGAGTCGTCATCAGGATGACGCCGCAGTTCCCTCTCCAGTTCTGCTATCCTAGCTTCCTTCTGCGCAGCCGTGGCAAGCACTTCTTTCGTCTCCTTTTCCTGCCGAGTATACCATCTCAGATACGCGATAAGGCGTAAACCAAGAGAACTCAACACTGAAACTTTTACCTATATACAGAGCATCCCTTCTGCCTCCGCAGCACGCTGCGTGGCGTGAGCAAGTTGCTCATGAAGCAGGTCAAGTTCGGAGGTGGGAATCCACAAGCTGGAAGAGACACCACCTACTCCCATCGCTGGGGAAGCAGTGCCAATCTGGGCATGCTACGACCGCGTGAATTAGCAGCCAACATCTGGAATCTGGGGTTTTAATTAGGAACGTGCTGTACACCTACCAAGGCGCTCATAGCTCCGCGGGCATTACCCAACTGTTGTTCCATCTCTGCCAAGCGAGTTCGTAAATTCGCTATCATGGCATCCCGGACATCCTGTAGCCTTACGAGTCAGCATTTTTCACCAAAAAACCAAGAAAAGGAGAAAAGGGAAAAAGGGGAAACCTACCTCCACAAGTCCCCGGGGTTGGAACCGCTCTGCGTACTTTGTCCTATATAGACGCAAGTAGTTCTCGCTATCCCGCGCCTGTGATTCTACAATCGTGCCACCCCGTTGCCAGTCCTCGTACTGTTCGGGGAATCGCACGCGCCAGTCAATGCAGGTCGCCGGTCCCCGCGTCTTTCTCCCGACACAAGGTGGCACAGCTGAATCCACCCATTCTTGAGCCAGTCCTAAAGTCCTCATAACTAATCGTAGCCGAAGCGGCTCGATTTCATTCAGGCAGTGCATCCACAGTTCCCGTCCGAACCGGGCACGACTTGCTAGAACCCACGGCTGGTCGGCATCGACCATGTCTGAGTAGGGTCTCCAGTTTACCATCGCTGCAGGGAACTCCTGTAGCTCCCGCCTTAGCACCATCAGTTGGTAGGTTAGGGGTGCCGCACTCATGATGGGTTCCCACCGCCTGGCTAGCGGCACCATCGCGGGTCGCCAATGCCGAGCTCTCCCCATAGGGAGGTAATAATAGCTCCACAGCTGCTCGGCGCAGGTCATCAGAACCTTGCAAAAACACAAAAAATACAAAACAAGCAAAACCAAAAAATACCTGGATGAATGGTGTGAAACCACTCACAGTCATCTCACGATCCGTTTCTTGGAATAGGCCTACAAACAAGTGTGCCAGCATGGCGACTCCCCAGGCATAATACCCTACTCTTTCAAGGTCTGATAGCAGCTCCAAGAAGCGACACTGGATACCGTCCCACTTCGAGCTCAGTACCAATCTCCCCAAAAGAAAGAGGAGAAATCTCCTCAAATCTATGTTGCATCTTTCCCAGTCGCCGAAATCTGTGCAGTACACGGCACGGCATCCTATTTCCATCCTTTCCATGAACTCTTCTGAGGATTCGTCGTCCCGCCGACGAGTGTCGGTGAGCCCTAATGCATCCATGAGGGACGCCCTAGCTACCGACCTGTTTTTCCGACCATCTAGGTCCAAACCCAGTAACTTATGGGCACCTTCTCTGTAGTCCGCGTAAGTGACTCCGGTCACTGCCTCGCCCTCCACCTTCAGGCTTGTGATCCGGACCACATCCTCTAAGCTGGGCACCATGTGCCCCCAGGGCATCAGGAATGCCCGACTCACTGGGTCCCATCTCTCACACAAGGCTTGGATCAGGACCAGGTCGAGCTGGATCGGCTCGATCCGAAGGAAGGTGCCAAAACCCATCACGTCTAGCCTGGCCTTCTGAAAATCTGGGAGACCTCGGTATGCTGCCACTACCAACTCCCATGAGATTTGTGATTTCATCACACACTACGCATGCGGGGAAGGAAGAGGAGGTTTGGTAAGAAAGAAAGGAAGAAAAAAAGAATGAAAAAAAGGGGGGGCAAGAAAACTTGGCTTACGAGTTGTGATTGGGGCCTTTCGCTGAAGTGCCCTTCGAGGTCCGAAAGCCTCCGGGAACTACTACCACTGGATCTGCTTCTCTTCGAGGAGTGGGAAGATTCACCCTCCATCCAACTCTCGGAATTTTGAACTCCTCCTCTCCCGTGAGAACTTGTGCTCCTCGAGTTAGCTCTTGATATACCTGGGAGGATAAAAAAGGGACACGAATTTATAGAAATGGAAGGAGTGCAGGCCAAGATTACCTCCATCACCTGTTAATGATAGCCCTCACGATGAGGCACCTGCCATGCGATCCCGTGTATCACTCGCACAGGGTGATTGATTGGACGAAGAATATGACGACTTGCACCCTATGTTGTCTAGGGATACCGCATCATGTTTTGGAGGACGCCTGCAAAATTTGACACAACATCCGGGAAAAGGGGCTAGGGCCGTCATTATTGACTTCGACGGCAGATTCCCGTGGAAAATGGTCACAACAAGACGCGATTCTCCACTCGGCGTTGAGTCTCGGTAGACCCATCACATGGGAACAGTGCAAAGGAGAGGAAGTGTAGGGAAGAAGGAATGCACAAGAGAACAAACGAGCAGCAGAAAATCAAATCACTCCATTCATAATTCTACATAAGCTATCACAAACACTATAATCATAGAGAGGTGGTGGGTCCACTAGCTCGCCAGCTCTTGCCATTATTTCCATGCTCGTCCCTCTAGGCGTCCCTCTCCTCTCCCCCGAGGTGAGGGTCCCTCAAAAGCCTCCGGGATCCCCGTGCAGTAGCACCTGCCTCGCCTCTTGGCGCCTGTTCCGCAGCAGTGACTCGCTGCTCCTCCCCTGGCGTGGCGAAGAAGCCACTAGCGGCAAAGCGATCGGACTGGCGGAGTCGCTCCCCGAACTCTCGCGCTCTCTCGTAGCGTGTATCCATCCCTCCTAGCCTCTGCACGACGGCCTGAAGGCCCAGTTGGAGCTCCCTCACTTGGGCCTCCAAAGCCCTCCTCTCGGTCTGATCCCGCTGTCGCTCGGACCTTCTCTCGATTTTCTCTCTCTCTGCCTCTCTCCTCATCATCTGCAGAAGAACCCTTAACTCCAGGATGTCTGGAGAAGGTCTCTCCTCACCGCGATGTCGCAGCTCCGCTACAGTCGCCACCCAGGCATCACGCTCCTCTTCCGCCCGGGTCGCCCGAGCCACCGCACCGGCAAGTTGCTCCCGGAGGGAGGCAATCTCGAGAAAAGGGGCCGAGGAACTAGAAGATGCGCCACCAATCATCCCCGCCATCGCTGTCTGCTGGGCACGCTGGAACAAAATAAACAACGACCGTCAGTGAAACTCCAAAATCTGAAGATAAAAGTGTGGCACGTAACTTACCAGGAGCGACAGCTCATGCTGAGTGATGGCCAGCTGCCGCCTAGCCTCTGATAGTTGGGCGCGCGAGCCGCCGATGCCACGCGTGTCCCCAACTTGGGGAAGCCCCGCATAACTCTCTCTCCACCACCGTAGGAAGTCGGCGCTGTCCTGCACCAATACACTCCCTTGCTGTCCAGGGAGACGTACATGCCAGTCCTCGAGCCTCGCCTTGCCGCGACTCTCCCTCCTGACGCGGCTCGGCTCGTCCGCACTCGCCCACTCATCGGCCAGGCCCAGGGTCCTCACCATGTCCTGCACCAAGAAAGAAGGGCCTCGCATCATAACAAAGAACGTGTCCCCTGTCTAGGACGCGTCCATCATTTGAGTGCAACACTCGCCGAACCCTTTCCCCCCTCGCGCGGCCTGCTTCAAAACTCAAAATGAATTAAAAGAGGAAGAGATCGGAGGACCTACTAGACCGTGTTCACCTCCCTCCGCGACATCGGGCCCCTCGGGTCCCTCGGGGGCCCGAAGCGGCCCTTCCTCCTCCATGGACGTCGTTCCATGTTCTTGCGTGTCCCTCCTCGGGCGAGGAGTTCCTCGTCCCTCTCCACCTTCACCATGGTCGGGCCCACCGAACTCCATCGATCAAAAGAGGAGGAAGACGAAAGGGGGCAAGCGAGTTTCGGCGGAAGGCGGGCTCGTTTGTGGGTAAGGCACGGGAGAAGAAAGGCCACCCGACGCTTTAAATTTGAATTCAAGGACTAAGACGCGTCCTCGCGCCTGGACGCGCCCAAAAGGGGGAGAAAGGAAACAGAATCCCCCTGTGCAAAGCGTAGTTCCCCGCTGTTCAGGGTAAGGTCTCGTGGAGCGTGCCTCGAAGGACAACTCAGTGTAAAGAAGAAAGTGTGGGGGAGAGAAAAGAACACACAACACAAGAAAGTCATTTTCATTTCATATAATAGCTGAAAGTACATCATACAGTGAGAAGGGTGACGTGTACAAGTAACTCTCTAACTCTCACCATCACCCTCCTGGTCATCTCTCTCCTCCCTCCTCTGCCGGGGATCCCTAGGGGGCCTCTGCGAACCCTGAGAAGCCGTGCTCGCCTCGCCCTGCGGTGGCACTCCAGCCTCGAAGGCGCGACGACGCTCCTCGGCCGAAGAAACCAGATAGCTGCCCATGGAAAAAGAACCAGACTGACGAAGTCCCGCCCCGCATTCCTTCGCCCTCTGGTACCGCTCCTCGCTCTCCCGAAGCCTCCCCTCTGCCGTGCCGAGACTCAATCGGAGCTCCAGCAGCTGGGCCTCCAGAGCCCTCCTCTCGGTCTGATCCCGCTGTCGCTCCTCCCTCTCTCTCTCCCTCTCCTCTCTCTCTCTCATCGCCTCCCTCCTCGACAGCTCGAGGGCGATCCGCAGATCCAGCACGTCACGAGGGAGCTCCTCAGCCTCTCGTCGACGCTCGTCCTCCAGCTCCACAATCCGGGCGTCACGCTCTGCAATCCGGGCGTCACGCTCCGCCACCCGAGCGTCGCGCTCCTGCTCGGCACGAACAGCACGCGCCAGGGCCTCTCGGATCTCGGCCACCTGTCAAAGCACGCATGCACCTTAAGAGAATAGTGATAGAAGGAGGGCAGCCAGAAGGAGAGTCGAGGTCAGGAAAACGCTCACTCGAGCCTCGCGGTCATGCTCGGCCTCCTCAGCGTGAGCCACCGCATACGCCAGCTGCTCCTGGAGGGCAGAAACCTCCGGAGGAGGGCCCCGCGAACTGGAACCCGCTCCACCAGCCATCCCGGCTGCCGCTGTCTGGTGGGCCCGCTGAAACACAGAGCGAATGACAGTTAGAGGCCAAGTATCAAAAAAAAAATCCAGGTCACAAAAAATGCATCGCATAAACTCACCAGGATCTCCAACTCCTGTCGGATGGCCACCAACTGCCGCCTGGCGTCCGCCAACTGGGCCCGCAGGTCGGCGATCATGTTATCACGAGCATCCTACATTGTACATAAGTTAGTGTTACATGCATATACATATAAAAGAGTGAAGCATTCTCATTTCACTTACCCCTGCCATACCACCAAGGAAGAGACGGTCCCCATACGTAGCCCGGTACCGTCTCAGGTAATCAGTACTATCCTGTACATGGGACACCACTGGGACCCCGCCCTGCTGCCAGTCCTGGTACTGTGCTGGGAAGCGTGTACGCCAGTCCACAATCTTCACCTTCCCCTTGGTCTTCCGCCCGATGCGGGCCGGCTCATCGACATCAACCCACTCCTGGGCTAGCCCCAACGTCCTCATAACCAGCCTCAGCCGAAGCGGCTCGATCTCGTTCAGGCAATGGACCTACATGTCCCGCCTGAAACGAGGAAGACCCGCTACAACCCAAGGCTGGCCAGCGTCACCCATGCCCAGGTAGGGTTTCCACACCACCTGCATCACCATACATACATCATATTAGTTGCCATTCAGTCACATAAGAAAACACAAAAAAAACATACGCATCATACCATGGCCTCGGGATACTCGCTCAGCTCCCGACGAAGCGACGCCAGCTGGTAGCCTTGGGGTGCTGCAACCACGACCGGCCTCCACCGCCGCACCAGAGGCACGGCCCTCCTGTTCCCATGCCTAGCCCTCCCTATCGGGAAATAGTAATAGCTCCACACCTGCATCCATCATACATCATTAGTACAATAATTGCATATTTAACTGTGAAAATGCATAAATAAATTGTGTACCTGGAGAAAAGGTGCGAAGCCGCTGACTGTCGTCTCTTTCTCCGAAGTCTGGGAGAGATCAGCAATCAAATGGGCAAGCAGAGCCACTCCCCACGCATAGTGTCCCACTCTGTCCAGATCCGCCAAGATCCCGAGGAAACGGCAGTGGATGCCACCCCCCTTCGTCCCCAGCAGAAGGCGGCCCAAGAAGATGAAAAGAAACCTTCGGAGGTCTCGATCCACCAGCTCCCTCTCGCTCGGATCATGGGTAAAAGATGCACGGGCATCTCCCTCCAATCGTGCCAGAAACTCCGCTCCAGTCTCGCTAACCCGCTGGCGCGGGTCAACGAATCCGAGCGCCTCCATGATCTCCACTCGGCCAACTACCCTGCTGTCCCTGTCATTCACACTCGTCTCTAACCACAGCAGGTCCAGGGCACTCTCTCGGTAGTCGGGGTAGGTAACCCCGCTCACCGCCTCTCCATCCACCCGTAGCCCGGTGATCCGAGCCACGTCCTCCAGTGATGGCACCATGTGCCCCCAGGGCATCAGAAACGCTCGGCTCGGCGCGTGCCACCGCTCCCTTAATGCCCGGATAAGAGGAAGGTCGAGCCGAAAGGGCTCGATCCTAAGGAAAGCTCCAAAGCCCATGGCGTCCACACGCGCCCTCTGGAAGTCTGGCAGCCCACGGTATGCTGCCACCACTAAGGACCAGCTGATCCGGCCCTTCATCACGCCCTGCACACCACAAAACCAACAAAAGAACACATCAGTATTATGAATAGTAATAAACAATAACACTGTATATACTACTTATTTATCTTATTTTATTTTTATTTTTAAAAAATATTTATGTTTTTTTAGAGGCGTCCAACACCCTGGACGCCTCCATTACATTTTCTTTATTTTAATTTTAGAAAAACCCAAAAACAAAAACAAAAATAAATAAAATATATATATATATATATTATCATGGAGGCGTCCCCTTCCCTGGACGCCTCCTTTTTTTTAAATTCTTTTTTTATTATTTACGAAAATAAATAAACTAAAAAATAAGAAAAAAGAAAATGTGGAGGCGTCCAGGCCCCTGGACGCCTCCTTCCCTCACACCCGGCGTTCTCCACACAGCCTCTCGTCCGCCCTTTCAACCCAGTGAACCAATAGAATGGAGGTCTAAGGGGCTTACCGGATCGTGCTCGTCCTCTGCCGCGTCGCCAGCATCCACTGCAGCCTCCAAGGCCAAAGGAAGAGCCTCCTCACCCGCGGCAATCTCCTCCGCCACAGCAGCCTCCTCGGCATCATCCCTCAGCCTCCTCGGACGACGAGCCCGTCGTTTCCGCTTCTCTGGACCCTGGCTCGATCCTCCTCGCTCCATTGGGACTAAGAATGGGTCGTCTGGGGTGACTGGGTCGTCAGAATGAACAGTACAAATGAGCAGGGGGTGAGGCCCCCCCCATATATATAAGATCCACTTTTATTGGGGCGTCCAGGCGCCTGGACGCCCCCACCTTTTTTATTTTTTTTCAAAATTCAAAAATTTAGGGGCGTCCAGGCGCTTGGACGCCCCCAAAACAAAAAAACCAAAAAAAAAAAATAAATAAAAGTTGGGGCGTCCAGGACCCTGGACGCCCCCAAAACAAAAAAAAACTTAAAAAAATCAAAAATAAAAAGTTGGGGCGTCCAGGCCCCTGGACGCCCTCATAATAAAAATAATAAAAAATACATATATATAATAAAAGTAAAAAAACATAAGAGTATGTATATAATCCAAACAAAACAAAAAAAACACAAAGAAAAAGAAAAACCACAAAAAAGATAATAATAATTAAGGGAACTGGTCCAAAACTGTCAAATGCCAGGTTTTATTCCATCAGAAAAGCAGAGTGAACTACATCAGGGGCTTAGACGCCTTAGGCCTTAACTTCCCCAGTTCGGTTACATAAGCCCTCCACAGCTCACACTCTTCCCCCACGTGCGCTAAGGCCTTTCCCGCAACACTTGTCTTCCAGGGAGCTTTGACAGCTTTCGCTTCCTTCGCATCCGCTTCAGTGCCCAACTCCCTCTTCTTCAAAGGGACAATGCCAGTCGGTAGCGGGAACGAATGGCGTGGGATGCCAATCTGGAGGCAGCACCGATCCGCATTATAAAGGACAAACTCGGTCGCGTCGATCAGTTGAAGATCAACTTCGGGAGAAGGCCTCATGAGGAGATCTAGCGAAAGCAAACATGCCGGTGCGCAAGTAAAGAAGCCTTGTGTCACGGTGCGGAAGTGAGACCGCCAGTCTTCGCGTTTCTTCAGCCACAGAACGTGGTTCACTACAGTACCACCGAAGCCTAACACGTCGGCTATGTGATGAAGAGGGCTTTATTGGAAGAGCTTCGAAGCAGTTGGCATTCCCTCGCGGTGGTCGAATTTGAAGTGCAAATCAAGCCAGCAATTCAGGACAAGTGCGCAACCAAAAGGAGGCTTACCCATGCTCGAGGCAGTAAGGCCACTATACAGGTAGGCGAGGACAGCGGGTCCCACCCTCTTTCCACGCCAGATCCCGCAGATAGCACTCAATTGGTCTTCCTCCACCATGTTGTCGGTATAAGGAAACAAGAGAGCACCCGCCAGACAAATGGTGAACCCCTTCATGATTCCTTCCAAATAGTTATCGTCTGGTGACCCTCTCAGGGCGTCCATGACCCACTCCGCAAGCTTTTGGAGATCGATCCCCTTTTGAGTACGGACCTTTCTGGCTGCGTCGGGCGGCATGAAGCTTCCAAGGACGCTTTCGGAAGTCCCCCGTGTCAGCATCCGCATAGCCTTCACCTTCCCGTCACTCTTGAATTTCTTCAATCCGAGCAGAAGTTCCACCTCCTCGAGGAGGATGGTCACCTCGAAGGTCGGGAAGATAAAAGTGTGGGTCTGGGGATGCCAGATCTCCACTAGTGCGCCCATAGCCGCCCAGTCCATACGAATCTTCTCATAGTGTTTGACGTGAATAAGGAGCCCCTACAGATGCCACTTCGAGAGTATGGCTCTCATGCCGATGGAGATGTTGGAAGTTAGCTTTGAAAGCCATGGCAGTTTGGAAAACTTCCTCGGGCCTGGGAAGAGTGGATATGGCTAGAAGAGAAAAGAAAGAAGAAGAAATGAAGGAAGTAAGAAGAAGGCTCACGTGGAGAAATTTGAAAAAGAATCAGCTTACCATATGCGACATGATCGTCCCACTCAGATGACCCTCGAGGTCGGAGAGTCGCCTGATCTCGCTGCTAGGCCTGCTCCTCTTCATAACGCGGGAAGACTCTCCTTCCATCCTGAAAATCTCTAGATTCTCCTCTCTTTCCTCTCCTGAGCTTCCAAAACCCACCTTGGTGCATTTGAATGAACTAGCCTAAGGGGAGTTCTTATAGAAGGGAAGATCGCTACAGGACGGAACATGTCACATCAGTGGTCATTGTCAAGATTTTGTCTGGATCTCCTTTGTACTGTGGTGCGATTCTGCTGTGATTCTGCTACTTTCTGATGTTGCTAACCTCTGCTAGTCTGTGCAGGTTTTACTAACGGACGTCTTTGTCCAGTCTCCTGTCCCACCTTTCAATGGTTGGTCCCACCATGTCATGCATCATAGTATACGATACCTACGCTACTAGAACATGTCAAGGACCTTGCGACCCGAACAAATCTGGGATTTGAGTTCCCCTTCAACAAAAACAGTGATGATCCCGGAAGAATTTTGGTTGTACAGATAGGCCGTTAACTTGTGGTAGCATGGGGACGACGATTCCATTCAGTGAGTTGGTGCACGGATAAACGGGCCCCAGCTCAGTGTCGGCTCACCGGATCGATATCCTGACCCGTTCTTAACAAGTTGACAATATTATCCTTGGCTATTTTCTATTTTAGTTTGTTTAAATTTTTATTTTAACCCAGCATGCATTCATATAGGATTTTGATTTATTGCGGAAGATCATTCAAGTGATTCGATTGCGAAGGCCGTTGTGCTTCAATTCCTACAAATATGAGATATTCCACTCCGAATGAAATACTGAGTTTCCATGAAACGGCTCTACGCTGCTCTTCTAAAGGAGACCCTTGTTTGGACAGACCCTCAGATATTCCTTTTTACCTTGCTTGACCCACCTTGGCCGCAGCACTTCCACATTGGCTGGTAACCGCTCCCCAAAGGTGAAACCTCTGATTTATGACCCAGGTACTTCCACACCGAGAAGTTGGTCTCCTTTTCGTGCCTGAGCGCACATCTCACCCTCCCTTATTTGATCTCCGTCCAAGCAATCATCAATATTTGAAAGACCTTCTTCAAGGTCGCCTCATTGAAACTTCAGGAAAGATTCCAAACAGTAACGTCAAAAGCGTGTCTCATCACACCTTGGCATCAAGTTGTCAGTCCGCTCCCACTTCATTTCACTCCACTTCGATACCATTCCACTACGTGTCGCTCCCTTGCAAAGCAGACGCCAAGGAGGGGCAGCTGTAGACACGCTATTCCTGACGTCTCCTGAGAAAGTCTCATATCACTATACAACGCCCCGCGACGGCTTACGCGTTCTAACTCACTTGAGTGCTTCCTTTTCTTGAGTCTTCTTCCGCCCTTTTCGGCATCCAGAATCGTCTCGTCACGGCATTCGGACGGCATCAACACCAGTCAGACGCATCAGGAGGTTCCGGAATCAGGAAGGCTGCCTGCCGGGCAGCCGCCAATGCCTAAACCGAGGACCCGGGTGGGCCTTAATGGGGGCATCCAGGCCCCTGGACGCCCCCATTCTTTTACTTTATTTTTCAGACCCAAAACACAAATAAAAAAATAATAAATTCATGGAGGCGTCCAAGCCCCTGGACGCCTCCATAAAAACAAATATAAAAAACATAAAATGCCAGTTGGCATAAAAGACAAAACCAAATAAAAAATAATAAATTAATGGAGGCGTCCAGGCCCCTGGACGCCTCCATAAAAACAAGTATAAAAAGTTAAAATGCCAGCCTTGGCATAAAAGACAAATCAAAAATAAAAATAATATATTTTTGGAGGCGTCCAAGACCCTGAACGCCTCCATCAACTCTCTCACGGGCGCCGGCCACCGAACGACGGTTTGTCGTGTGTGAAAAAAGCCAAATTATGGAGACGTCCAGATACCTGGACGTGCCCATTTCTGAATCACGAGGCGCTGCTCACAAAACCACGCGTTGTGCCAAACCGCGTGCGGCCGTCAGCAGTAATCGGTGGACCTGTTAGAGGCGTCCGGGACCCTGGACGCCCCCATAAAAATATTCGGAAAAAATTAATAAAAATAGAATAAAATATTAGTTCGGCCCTGATGGAGGTGTCCAGGGTCCTGGACACCTCCACCCTCCGGAGCCCTATAAATAGAGGCCCACCCCCTCAGTTCTGGGGGAGCTTCGAAGAGATCCGATAGGCTGCCGGAGCCCAGAGGCTACCGGAGTCATTTCTAACCCGTGGGGTCTTTTGTAGGTGGAGGTTCTGCCGGCTTCTCGGGTGCCCACGCTCGCGAGAGGAAGGTCGTCTTCATCCACCGCGCTTCCACGTCGTCCCTACGCTGCCGAAGCCCCGCCGAAGCAATCTCCCGTGGTGGCCCCATCTCTTTTCTCTTATTTCTGTGTTGCAGCAAACAAAAAAGAAGGAGCCCGCGCGCTCCGCGTCCTCTTCGCACCCCGAACCGCGTGACGTCGCTCACAATGCCGTCGGCCTGAATCCAAGCCCTACCTTCTGCCACCCCTGCGAAGCGCAGCCAAGAAGATATGATTCAGATGGTCTGGGAATATTTCCATAGCTTTGGAAGTCCCGTTGTGGGCCGGCAGAGGTCGCTTCATGCTGTCAAAGTCGAAGAAGAAGAAAAAAGCAAGATATAACCAGTGGAGGTGAATGAAGAGGAGAGGCGAACCAGGGCTAGAAGCCTTGAAAAGCCTCCACAAAATGAAAAAAGGAAAAGAATTTCCATATGTAAAGAATCGACTTTCTCCCGTCAAGCCCGAAGGGGAGTCGGAATGTACAATAGAAGAATTCTAATCCTCACCTGTAATATGACAAGGGTGATGAGTGGGCATGGTGCCATGCTGAATGAACAAGAGGAGCCGGCTGAGATCGCTGGAAGGAAAGACCCAATGATAAGATAGGGCGAAATTACCATTGAACTACTGCAAGCCGCTGAGGGCAAACATGTTGTTGATGAAGACATCACAATTGTCATTGTCAGAACAATGGCGTCTGAACA
Organism: Amorphophallus konjac; assembly: GCA_022559845.1. NCBI lineage: Eukaryota > Viridiplantae > Streptophyta > Magnoliopsida > Alismatales > Araceae > Amorphophallus > Amorphophallus konjac. The sequence goes on from CM040126.1 coordinate 238,723,315, forward strand.
ACAAGGAGTAGTCCCGTCTTCTCTATTCAAGTGTGCCTCCAATAGCACATTCGAAGGCACCAGTAACGAAATAGCTATGGACCCCGCCGTCCTGATGATGGTGCAAAAGTACCGACAGGAGATGGAACTGCTGAAGAGATAATTAAATGAAAAGACGGAGCATGCTATGTCACCCGAGCAACCGAGGGCACGAGCCGAGTCGTCACGGGAAGGTTCCGACCCCACGGGTACTCCTTCACCGGCCGTTTTACAAACTGCTAATCAGAACTGGGCTACTCCCCAGCATTGTTCCCAGTGGCTTCAGCCGGCACGGCTAATGCCTCCTCAAATGCAGCAGCAGGATCCCCTATCAGAGCCTCTGCCACCTCATGTTGCGGCTTCTGTCTCACAATTGATGTAACCCGCCCACCTCTGCCCGCAACTAGCAGAGCCAGTTATGGTGAGCGAGCTGATGGTGGAGCAGTTGATCGAAGCAAGGCTAGAAAAGAGGGGTAGTGAAGATCATTCCCCCTTTGACATATATGAAGTGTCATATCCAGCCTATCATGCTGCCAAAAGACTGCCACTTGGCATTAACAAGCCTCCTAAATTTGACAAATTCAACGGGCAGGGCTCCCTGAAAGAACACATCGCACACTATATAGTAGTCATGGGTGACTTGGCAGCGGACGAGTCGTACCTGCTGAAGTTCTTCGGGTCTTCTCTTACAGGACTTGCCTTTGAATGGTAGTCTAGTCTACCAGCCAGATTTATTAAAGACTGGTCAGATATGTAGCGAAAATTCACTGAAAGATTTCATGTTGCTGAGGCAGAGGTAACTGTGGCCAAACTATTGGCAACCAAACAAAAAGATGATGAGTTGGCTGCAGAATATATTAACAGATGGAGGGATCTCATCGTGAGATGCCGACACCCTCCGCATCCAGAAGATGCAATACAGATGTGCAAACAAAATCTGGAGAGAGAGATCATAAAAAAGATAATCGGAGTAGAAATCTGGTCTTTTGACAGATTAATGGATGTTGCCACAGAAGTGGAAGACTTCTTCGAAAGATATCCCACACTTCCTGCCGACTCAAGTCACCAAGCCAGGAAGGTGAATAAGTGGCCAATGCTAAAAGCGGTCCATGCTGTTAGCCTCAAGGCGAAAAGACATAAATGGGTGCACAATCCTCCCCCAAATGAACTCACTGAATGTCGAGAAAGGCACCCCCAATAGAACAAAGAAAGGAAGCTCTATCCCTTCCCCAGGGACAGGACTCGAGCATTGTTCGAATGGGCTATCAAGTATAACAAGATTACTCTTCCGAAGTCAAAGAGGCCTGATGATCTTAGTCGAAGAGATGATCCTAGCTTCTGCCTCTACCATAGAATCCTCGGGCACCCCATTAAGGATTGCCAAATATTCAAGGACATCGCCTAGGGCCTAATAAAAAGAGGGGAACTACAGATGAGGGAGCACAAAGTCAATCCTCCATGCCCGCATGAATTGCCTGCTCTAGGGGCATCAATCAACATGATATCTATATGTCAACAACTACTCGAAGAAGTGCCAGAGGCCTACAACTGGCGCCCCAATGGGGACTGTGCTCTAGCTCCTAAATAAAAACAAAGGAATCGGCGAGCAATGCCAACAAGAAAAAGAGCAAGGCCGACACCTCGCCCGGCTCTTGAGATGCATGAAGAAATCAACCCAGCCGAGGAACGGCTGCAGACCATTATAAACGGGCTAGAAAAGCGTGAGTAGCCCGATGGCCAGCCCATGCAGCTTAAGAAGCCTGCCCCTCAAAGATGCAATGAGCCCCACTGGCTAACAAAAAGAACTAAAGGAAAGGAGAGAGTGTTCAATGCACCAAGCAACCCACTGTGGAGGCAGAGGCCAACCATAGAGGGGATAAAAAAGAAGCACCCAAAGGCTGAAAGGAGATATATGGATCTCTCCTACAACACATTGTCAACCTCATCTGACGGGCGCAAACCGCTGATGAGAAAGATGAAGAAATCTGCTTCATGCCGAAGGGAATAATTCTGGCTGAAGCTTCCGCCTCGCACTCATCTACTGGGTCTGGGAAAATGTCAAAACAACGCCCGTCAGCTAATAAAGGGGTTTAACACCACATTTCTCCTCCACCCGGAGGCATAAAACACAAGGAGTTCATCTCGAAGGAGCTACCTATAGCCGATAATGACGGTAGGAAGCCTTTCAACTCATACAAGCCGGAGGCGAAAGGCAATAGCACTCCCGGCCCCTCCTGGCGAGATCTCATCTTAATGGTGCTATTGCACCAAAACCATCAAGAGATTGAGATGCTGCAGAGGCAGCTAAATGAAATGAATGTAAGTCTATCCATGCCTTGGTCTGCAGGACATCTACAGGAAGTGGCACAAGTTGGTGCTGGCTTACCTGAAGCTTCAACATGGCCAACCATGCTCCGACTAACGCCTAAATATACAGGGGGCATTCCCTCTTAGCCACTCCAATATCCAGTCCCCCGGGCATGTCAGGAGGCAATCGAAGCATCTCCGACAATGGCGTCGATGGAGCCGCATATGCAACCAATTGCCTTACATCAAAGTCCAACAAGTCTGGTGACAATAGATAGACCGAGGACAGAACAAACAATGAGCATGAAGATGGCCAAAGAAGAAGTCACTGAGGCCGAATTGCAAGCAACCAAACAAAAAGATAATGAGTCTGCCATGGACTACATTAGAAGGTGGAGGAATCTCCGTGAAAGGTGCCGACATCCACCAAACTACGGGGACTCTATTCAAATCTGCAAAGAAAATTTGCCAACAGAAATTCTATGATGGGTCATTGACATTGAAGTCATAACCTTTGAACAGTTAAGTGACATCGTGGCCGATGTCGAAGTAATTCTGGCCAAGCTCTGCCCGGCTTCTACAGCCTCAAGTCAAAAGAATAAACCAACCAGTAAATACCCGGCAAAAAAAGAAATTTGCACTTCAAATTTTGAAGTCTCCAAGCAACAAAAGAAGAAAATGAAAGAGGCAGCCAACCTTTCTTCCACCGAGCCGGTAAAACAAGGGTCCTCATTAAGGGGCAGAATGATGAAACCGTACTTTTGACGACTCGAACTCCGGATACCGGATATACCCGATAGGAATATCGAGTAGACCCGATACCACTTGGAACCCGCGAAGCCTCCCAAGACCTGTAAAGCTCTGAAGCGATAAAAGGATTGTCGTGTAGTACATTGAAGCCCTAGATATAACAGTAAGCAATTAAGTTTCATTAATTAGGTTTGCTAAAGTAGTAGAAATAAAATTACTTTTTAATTAATAGTTTAACTTAACAATTATACTAGAGTCTAGTCCAAAGGAAAGACAAGTATAGTCCAACAGAAAGAAAACATACACTGAGGTCGGGGGAAGCCCGACGCAGGTACCACTGGCAACTACGACAATGCCACACCAGGAACCGCGAAGGAAGAAGAGCCCCACACCTGAAAAGTAGCGGTGAGCCTCGTGTCACTGGCTCAGTAGGGGTCACGCGGATCCCCACTGAAAAATAACACAGTAACATGGAACAACATCTAAAACAGTAGTAGTAGTAAAGTAGGAAAAGCTAAACTACAACTAGAAAGTTGTAAAAGAAAGCCGTAACAGCAGGAGTAGAATAGCTAAAATAAAAGGAGAAAAGCCGCACCGAGCAAAACACGGCTGCCGAACTAACTTCGGCTCCCTAACTACTCCAAACAATGACAGAAGGGCGAACCCTGATCTCACAAAGTTAGAGTTATCGATCCATCGATAGGCACACGGCCCAAAGCGAAGGTCTTACAAAACTAGGCAAAAACCTTAGAAAAGACTTAGACAGACACAGACACTAACGTACACATGACTAGATCGTCATGCACGCAACAGTAAACTGATCTTGGACGAAGCCAAGAACAAACTAACTCGGAAGCGGAACACAGACTCCGGGAAACACGAGGCTCACGTGCCAAGTGACGGAACCACCTCCTCACTAGAAGAATAGCAGATGCGTCCACTGACGTCTTACACTGTGTCACAAGTATCTCGCTATGGACGCCGAGGATGACGGAGACTGAGATACTCACCGAACTGAACTAGGAACTACAGTAACGAGTGACTAGTCAGGGTCACGCCCGTCGGCGTTCGTCCAAAACGCCCCTAACCACGTGTGCACACACAAGCTTAATGCCTTGAGCCAGACCTCTAGCTAGTTTTCTCCCCCAGCAGGACGCTACTGCAAGGCAAGGGAGCCCACGAAAACTAGCCTACAAACCGTATCTTGGGAACTGCCCCACCACCACTCCCAGGTGGGCCGACACTCGAGGTCGTCAGGCTACGACTAGTGGAGGCTCACTAGACACAGAGACTTTGAAACACGAGTGTTGGAGTACAGACAGGCTAAGCACGCACTATCACCCGTACTACGAAGCACGAAGGCAGTACACCAACTGCCAACAGACTCATGACAGGGTAACTAGACCTACCAACGTAACGATCCTTGAGTCTCATGGCTCGGAGTCAAGATCGTCGCACAACGGCGGTGACAAGCCGCCAATCAGCCTAATCCTAAGCCGAGGAAAATGACACTGGATCATTAGATCCACACAACCGTATAAAACGACTCACGGAGACCTGAGGGTTCACCAAGACCCTCAATGCATCTGGACACATATACCAAGGTAAGTACCTCTTAGGCATCCAGAACCATGTATCATCTATCGAGACACACACAATGTCACTTGTCACCCACTGGGTCTCACCGGGTTGACCAGAACCTAAATAATGACTCAGGAGACTCAGAAGCAGTACAAAATACTACTCGAGCTAAAGACACTCTTGGCTACCTTATAACATGGTCATAGCCCTCATAGGATATCAAAAGACATCCACGGGACAATGGGCAAACCATAAGGTCAAGACAAGACGATTGGAAACCAGAACTTCGGACACACAGCTCTCTGGTGGTACGCAGTCTAATGCTTGGCCGCGCAACAACGTAGGCGGTCAAGTAAATGGCCGCTTACCAGTTGTAGAGAACACAGACACTAGGCGGTCACAAGGAAGGCCACGAAATGACTGAAGCGGTCATTCGATAGGCCGCTAAGCCCAGTCATCTCACAACCGACCTACTAGTCAAACCACCTAAACGGTCTATGAAGGGACCGTTCACAAACGTACACGGTCTACGAAAGGGCCGCCAAGCAATCTAGATGGTCTAAGAGAAGGCCGCTAGATCAAACCGACTTAAAACAGTAACTTGGTCAAACGGTCAATAGCGGTCTAGAAAGGGACTGCCCAAGACAAGGAACGGTCTAGAGAAGGACCGCTTCACTAGCTTAGCGGTCTAGCAAAGGACCGCTTAAACAAGCTAAACGGTCTATCGTAAAACCGTTCAACTGACCCGCGTAACCAAGGACACCACACGGCCACGCAAGAGCCATGCGAAGGGGTATAAACGGTCCTATAAGGGACCGTGAAACATAGAAGATGGTCTATCGCGTGACCGCAAAGACCCAAACCGACATACATAACACGGTCGCCTGATGGACCGCGTAATAACCTAAATGGTTACTGTAACGACCGTTCAGGCGTTACGGCGGGAAAACCATGGGATCGGCCGAATCTCAGCCTTTCCATGCCCCGTTCGCTTCGAAACGAAGGGCATACAACCACAATGATGATACCGACCTTCCACACTCCGGAAGGGGTCAAATCGACGCACAAACGGCTACAAACGGGCAATTCTACCGAATTGACCCAAATGGAATCACATGGATTCCCGGGCTCCTACCGGTCCCAAATGACCACCAATCACAACGAAATCAGTGGGAATGGAATGCTGACATTCCAGGGGTTGGAATGACACCAACTGATCTAAAAATCATCGCCATTTTCTGGCGAACCCGACGAACACCCCAAAGGCATGATTTTCCTAAACTTGAATGAAACCCACTCGTTCTCACACCGTTCGACGTGAAACTGCGAGGGAACGTAGCAGAGAAGTAGAGCTTCCATCTCCCTACCTCCACCGACGATTCCGCGCGTCGAAGCGACTAAACCAAGCCGAAAACCATCAAACCAACGAACCGCGTCGGCTTTGAATCCAGTCGATGCACATTTGCCATCTGCATACTAAGGTCAGTGCAAGTTGCATGTAAGGTCGATGCTAGCTATTGAGGTCGGTGCCAACTGAACTCAGGTCTATGCTAGTTGCACTTTGTGCATACTAAGGTCAGTGCAAGTTGCATGTAAGGTCGGTGCTAGTAGTATTCCATGCACAACTAAGGTCGATGCAAGTTGTGTATCTTTCATACAACGTCAGTGCTAGTACTTAGTTGGCTGCATCTAAAGTCGATGCTAGTCTTTGTCTTTAAGCATTTAAGGTCGGTGCAAGCACCATGTCTCCTGCACCTAAAGTCGATGCTAGTCCTTGCCATGTGCATATGGTCGATCCTATTGTGCATTGTCTTGTGTTCAAGGTCAAAGCTAGTAGTCTGGTTTCATACTAAGGTCTATGCATGTTCATACAGAGGTCGGTGCAGGTTTGATTTGTGCATAGAAACGTTGGTGCACATCTCAGTGGTCTGCATATAGAGTCGAAGCTAGCAGAAGTTACATGCAAGCTAAGGTCTGTGTTACCTTGAAGTATCATGCATCAAAGTCTGTGTTAGCACATTATGTCTTGCTCAACAGGGTCGGTGTTAGCATGAGTAGAGTCTATAGAGTCTGTGCTAGTTCAGTGTGCTTCATTAATAAAGTCTGAGCTATTTGCTCTGACTTATATATAAAGTCAACGTTAGTCTGTATATCATTCTTGTTAGCCTATGACAGGTTTGCGTTTACATTGAATTCACGACTTGATCTCAAGAGCATGTCATGCATGTTGTGTTCACTTAAATTTGAACATTCATTGATGGCATAATAACATTATATCTCTCACACTTTACATTTTATTTTTATATAAAGTCAATGGATATTGATTTTTGCTATGAAGACAAAGTGTTTGATGCAATGCCTCTTGACTTATTGGCAGGAACTTAAAGTCGCGTGATATCAAGACAAAAGCTCATGATCCAAAGATGCCTTATTAACTAGAGATTCTGCCACGTGGCCAGCCACCATCATTTAATCTCTGACACGTGAACCTCCAACGAGTTAAGTTACCTAGAAATCTGGGCGGGAAATTGCTTCCTACGCACCCATCCTCTACAGCCTATAAATAAAGGGTTTTCGCCTAAAATCGAAGTAGGAGAGATTGTTGAAGAACGAGCAGAAGAAGAGAGAGCAACGAGGATGTGAAGGAAAAAAAAGAAAATAAGTGTGAGTAGTAGAGAGCTAGTAGAAAATAGAGAAAGAGAGGGAGCTAGAATTGCAGAGAGTGAGAAAAAGAGATCAGAGAGAGGGGAAATTGAGAAGAGTTAGAGAGAGTCTTTGAGAGCACAGATCGTGAGAGAGTTAGCAGCAACAAGATTGAAGTAGAAGAGAGTGCAGCAGCAAGATCAAAGGAGGAAGAAGATCTGTAGCTTCTGGATCAAATCCAAGCTACATTGCTCCAAGAGCGAGCTATATTTTTTGAGCTTTATTTCTAGCTTTCCGTTGCTGAATTTTATCATACTTGTTTTTCCATTTTACATTCCATCTCAGAAGCTGTGAATCAGCGGTGGCATAAGCTGTAAGGCCCAGCAGTTTGAAGCCGTGAATTAGCAGTGGCTAAGCTGTAATGCCCAGCGGAGCAAGCTGTAAGTCAGCGGTTGTAGGCAAGCTGTATGGCCCAGCAGTTTAAGCTGTGTATCAGCCAAATCCACACTCTGGTTGGAGTGTGGGGTGGATGTAGGTCTGGAGGACCGAACCACCTAAAAATCTCTCCTCTACTGTGGTTTGATTTCCATCTGCCATCTATTACATGTATGTTAGGGACGATCTCATTAACAGTCCTGACTGACTGGCTTTTGAGTTCACGTACACTTAACTAGATTCATTTTATCTAGCAGATCAGATCTGATAAGAGGGTTGCATATAAGCATTGTTGATCAGCTTACTATCAACTGATTAGATCTGGTAAGGTGTTTACACCTCTATAGTTTTGAGTGTTAATTAGTTATAATTCAGCAGAGCTTAATTGTTCTTACTTCCGCATAGCTTACTGATTAACTTTCAAATGGGGTAGAATTTTTAAAAGGGGATTCATTCACCCCCCCTCTTAATCTGTGTGTGCACCATTGCACCTAGTCCTCACAGACTAACATAATTCTCCAAAAATAGTACATGAGACTCTTTATACCAAACCCTAGACCTAGGAAAATGACCTCTAATACCCTTGGTCAAAGGGGTATGATGGGGAAAGGGATAAAACATAAACATAAAGAAATTCCCATATGGGACAAAGAAGGCCCCCCCCTCTTGGTGGTCAAAGATGGGGTCTTGGTCCAAGTTCTACCTTGCACTATCTCCCTTGGACCTTGGACCATGGACCACATATTGGGCCCACACAAAAAAAGAAAAATACAACACCAAATACACTCTCAAAATACAAATACACTCCAAATACATTAATACAAATACAATACTCCAAAAATGTAGTGGCCTAGCTCCGTTGCCCCATCAAACAGCCTATATAATGTGGAAGATTGATTTATACTAGTGCTACTCATGCTTGTTACCCTATATTAGCTACAAGTCGGGCCAAATCTTGAGAACACCTACCTTCTCAAAGTGATTAACGAGGTACAGGAAAGAAAGAAGAAAGAGGAAGCAGTGACCTCCTCACGTAGCAGCAGGAGAAGCCAAGCCCTTCACGATCTCTTCAGCAAGGCTTCTGTAGCAGGAAGGAGAACACAGGAAGAAGATGCCCTTCACGTCTTCTTCACATTCGTGGGAGGAAGAGAAGAAGGAAGATTCTTCTCTTTTGCAGGTGGAGACGAGAACAACAGTAGGATGTCGACAGTAACTATTGCCTGCTCGATGGAGAAGAATAATTATAGGGAAAGAGAACCCCAAGGGGTCCATTGCCAGCGAAGGTTTTAAAACCTTGCTATTCATCTTTCAAACCCCATCTAAACTAATGGTTGTTTCCCTGTGAGGAATTACCGTCCAAAGGAGGGGTGCCCATTAAACTACGCCCTTATAAGGGTGCGCCCATTAACTGGTTTGACCAGTTAATGGAATTTGCGCCCTTGTAAGGGGGCGCCTATTCCTTTTGTTTGGAAAAAGGAGAACTACGACACATGGGCTCTATGTGTTGGTCTTTAAGTGATGTTGGGCCTCTTATATATATATAGTTAGTGGTGGTGTTAAGGTGGTCCTCATCAAGTATAGGGCTATGATATTTCTTTTTATTTTGTCTTCATATAAAGTTATTTATTTATGAAAAGTTGATTTCGCTATTATTTTTATCTGGGGTGCTACAATCGCTGCCTCACAGCTTGGACCACTGATTACACAGCTTACAAACTTTCAAAAGAAACGAACTGAAATAAACGAAGGAAAACAATAACAGAATGAAAAGATGTAGCTCTCTCTCTAGAGCAATTCGACTCTGGATCTGATCCAGAAGTCGAGATCAAATCAGACTCTTCTCAAGCTCTCTCTACTCTTAGAATTCATCTCCTTCTTCCGACACTTTGTTTTCTCTCTCTTTTTCTTTTCTACACCAAGCTCTCTCTCTCTCTCTCTCTCAGGCTCTTTTTAGCATCTGTACTCTCACTTTCAGGTTTGCAGTAGCTCTCGTAACTCTCTTCTGCTTCTCCTTTTCTTGATCTTCTTTTATCTGATCTTCTGTAGCTCCTTTCTCTTTCGTTATTCTCGGATCTCCATATTTCTGCCGCTCACGTTCTGGCCCCTATTTATCCTTGTGAACGAGAGTTCTTGTGGTCCCACAAGATTCAATTTAGGCGTGTGGAAGGAATGCTCCCGCCCAAAGCCTTTAAAAATATTTGGCCACGTGTCAGATGAAAATGTGAAGGTTCTTTAAGATATAGTCACGTGGAAAGGTTACTTTGATAAGAATATCCAAAGTGCTGGGAGATCACCTCGGATCACGTGCCCCTAACGTTTGTACTTTTGAACCCACGTGACAATCAGAATTTCTGCCTCCAGTTTGATCAATGAGGTTGCTTTGCAGCTAACTGAACTTTGGACTTGGCCTCTCTTCTCATACCTTTATGCATCTAAGGTGTTTGATCATGAATCTGAATTATTACTTATTGATCTTCATCCTATTTTTCCTGCCAAACCAAATATAGAGATTCATCAACAATCTTGTCATCATGTGGCTCATGAAATAAGTAGTAAGTTTCTAAAAAGTGTAGGCTCAGATATTTCATAATAACATGCAAATCATATGAATGGATGCGTGAAGATTTGCTCATGCATCGATGCATAAATGAGGTACATTGACCTGTCTTACTGACGTGAAGAAAAGAATGTAGCAGTATTTTACTAAAGCATCGACCTGTATATCATACAGGTTGACCACATTTAGCCAGAAAGACTATATCTGCTTTGATGCTTATGCATAGTGCATTAATTGACCTGATAGAGCTTGTTGCTGCATGTGCGTCGACCTGATGAACATAACGCTTTCATGTGCGCCGACCTGGTAGACTGAATGCATGTATGTGCATCGACCTGATAGACTAATAGAGTGTACATGCGTTGACCTAACAGACTTAATGCGTGAATGTGCATCGTCCTAATTTCAAAGTAATGCTTAGATGCATCGACCTGCATGACTGAATGTCTATATGCATCGACCTGATGTTCTGTGCACTAGGAGATGCATTGACCTTACAATGCATCCGCATGAATATGCATCGACCTGATGGTGAACAGGAACTAATTCTGACTTAGAGAAAAGACAATATAACAGACATTATTAAATCCAAACAGTTTTGCCAGCATCAATCAAGATCAATCACACTACTGCCAGCATCAAAACCAGAGGAGACACAACATTCTCCCACTTTTTGATGATGACAACACTGCCATACATTAATGGCAACACTAAGAAAATTGTGAGTTAGAATATGCAGTTTAATTGCAATGAGAGACAGATTTGGAAGAGTTAAGCTTTCTTTCTTCCTATAAGTTTTCTCTCCCCCTATATCTCATCTCTCCCCCATACAAATTAGAGACCAAACTCACAATTCAGATCAAACTCCCAAAAATTCTTTCCCCTTGTATCAACTCAGCCCATGCAGATAGACACTTTCTTGGTAATGCAGACAAACTTTCTCTCCCCCTTTGCCATCAGCAAAAAATAAAGACAATTTGAGCTAGACAGTGAAGTGACAGATAGGTGAGAAGAGGTATGTATAACAAGTTCAAAGTGGTGAAAGCACAGGAATGAACATGCTTAAAATCTGATTTAACTGTCATTAACCAAGCATACACATGTCAGGTTCTTTTGGTATAAGACTTCATGGAGTGCAACCTTGATAAAGATTTGGTTTAAGAATGATGAATCTAGAGTTTAGTAATCAAGCTCTTTGAATAATTTTGCATGTACTGTTAATAGCAATAAACCAAACCTACATAGTGATGTTAGGTTCAATCTCACTTTATCTTACTCATTCAAACTCATTGAAGATCTTAGATGTGACTGATGACATGTATTGAGATTAAACATTTTGATGGTTTTGATTTTTCACTGTAGGGTTACAGCATGATCTTCTTTTACTTTTCAGAACAGTCAAGTATAATCCATACCTTTTGACATAAGGGTACACGTTGACTAGACACCAGTACCCCTAGTTACTCAGTAGAATTTACCATTCTATTTCAATTTTTGAACAGAGTTAACTAAAACACTTCATGACATAGGTTTTTGTTTCATTTCTTTGATGAAAGACCTAGTTTCTCGGTGCACTTAGCCATTGTTCTGTCTACAGGATTTTGACTCATAATTTTGACATGGCTGCCCTTAGCTTTTCAGAAAGATTTATGTTTAAAAGCAATACACAATCTAAGTTTCTCAACTATGATTCTTATGAATTTTAAAACTTTCAGATTCTGAGAGACTTTACAAAGCATACCACGCTGGATTTGGTTAAAGGCTATTAACTGAAAAACTACAACCTTTTCATTGAGTTCTATCCTTAGACTCTTTAATTCATTAGACCTAAACCATGAATTTTTCATGGTGCATTATAGAATCTTATATGGAAGATTTCTGACTTTTTAGTAGCTCAGAGAAAGGAACTGAAGATCAGGTTGTCATCATTTCAGCTCAAGAAAAATACAGGATTTTGCTAGATAGTTCAGCGGAGAAGAATCTGATTTCAAGTGATAAAATGCCAAGTGATAAGAAAGATATAAAGGAGAAGATATTGGTCCAACTGAGATTATTCAAAACAAGAATAGTCAGGATTTCAGTTGACCAAAAAATGTCAGAGTCAGAACCAAAGACACATAAAGTATAAGACAGAACTTATTCAAAAAGGTGTCGACTTTGGGTGTCGACATTCCTTAAGAGACACTCACATCTGCCTTGATGCAACAATATGGACCTGATCTGACTTAACCTTTGAACATCCTACCATGCACTCCCCCTATCAATATGCAAGAAATAAGATGGACACAAGATGTTTTTGACACAAACTCCCCCTGTCTATATGCACTATTATTTTACAGCACATGTATGAATTTCGACTATCATAACAAAATAGAATGCAGACTCTAAACACACCGTTGACCCATGATACCTGGTGGAGGACTTGCCTCTACACAACATGTGGATTTCCAGACATAAGAGATCTGCCCTTCTCCCAGTGTACCTTTTGATATACCTTTAGGATCAAGATGAACAGAATGCAATGCAATACATGCAATGACAACTACATTATACTTGTACTAATAGCATAAAACATGTGCATTTTTAATATGAAATACAAAAGGCATTTATTCCATGCAAGAAAAAACTCAAGTAATCAGTTATCATTCTAAAATTTACATAAACAAAGTGTTCTTCTTAAGAACTTAAATCTTTCATTTCCAAGAGGTTTAGTAAATATATCAGTAATCTATTATTTTGATTCTACAAAGTTCAGTTCAATTTAATTCTTATTTACTTCATCTCTCAAGAAATGGTGTTTTATCTCCATGTGCTTAGTCCGGGAATGATGAACAAGATTTTTAGTCAAGGATATATGGCACTAGTATTATCACAAAGGATTGAAATACATCTAAGTTTGATGTGATAGTCAATGAGCTGGTGTTTGATCCAGAGAACCTGGGCTGCACAATTTTTTGCTGCAACATACTCAGCTTCAGCAGTGGAAAGAGCAATAGTGTGTTACTTCTTAGATGCCCAAGACACTAGACAACCACCTAGGTATTGACAATACCCACTAGTACCTTTTCTATCTATCCTACACCCTACATAGTCTGCATCAGTGTAAGCTATCAGTTCAAACTCACACCTAGTAGGATACCATAGACCTAAGTCAATGGTGCCAGATAGATATCTAAAAATCCTTTTCACTACACTCATGTGAGATTCCTTAGGACTAGCCTAAAATCTAGCACATAAACATACAGAAAACTGAATATCTGGATTAGATGTAGTAAGATAAAGCAAGGATCCAATCATACCTCTATATATTTTGGAATCAACCAATTTACCTTCTGGGTCAGCATCAAGACTAGTTGATATACCTATTGGTACAGTGATGGCCTTGAGGTTTTCTAGCTTGTATTTATTTAACAGATCCTTGATATACTTTACCTGAGTGATGAAGCTTCCCTCTAAGGTTTGATAGATCTGTAAATCAAGGAAAAACTTCAGTTCTCCCATTGAACTCATTTTAAATTCATCAGTCATTACATTTGAGAATTCCTCACACATGGATGGTTTAGTTGACCCAAACACTATGTCATCTACATAAATCTGAACAACAAGAATATCATTGTTATCTATTTTAGTAAATAGAGTTTGGTCAACCTCACCTCTTGAGAAGCCTTTACATGTGAGGAAAGAGCTCAACTTGTCGTACCAAGCTTTGAGAGCTTGCTTCAGTCCATACAACGCCTTGTCGAGTTTTTACACATGATCAGGAAAATCAATACACTCAAAACCAGGGGGTTGTTTGACAAAAATATCTTCTTTTATTAAACCATTCAAGAATGCATATTTGACATCCATCTGCTGAAGTTTTATTCCTAGGCTACATACAAATGCAAGGAGAATTCTAATGGCTTCTAGCCTGGCTACAGGAGCAAAAGACTCTTCAAAATTTATCCCAAATTTTTTATTATACCCCTGTGCCACTAGCCTAGCCTTAATTCTAACAATCTTTCCATGTTCATCAGTTTTATTCATGAAAACCCATTTTGTGCCTATAATGGAGCCGTGTGTTGGTTTAGGAACTAAGTGACATACCTTGTTCCTCTCAAACTGACTAAGTTCATCATGCATGGCATTAATCCAATGTTCATCTTTTAAGGCACTTTCAATATTTTTGGGTTCTACTTGTGAGACAAGAGCAAATGAAGTTAGTTCATTTTCAATTCTAAAGTGAGATCTAGTTCTAGGGGGTTCATTCAGATTACAAATTATATTTCTAATGGGTGATCTCTAAGTACTCTAATGTTGCTAAGCTGATTACCTGAATTCCCAATTACCTCCCCCTGAACTCCTCTCCCTTCAGTCTCACCTTCATCTCCTTGTTCTGCATTTTGCTCTTCTTCATTTTCCAGAAACTCTCCTTCATTCTTGTTCCTGTAGAAATTAATTTTAGATTTGTTAGTTGTCTCATCAAATACAATGTGTGGTGATTCTTCAACAGTTTCAGATTTAACATTATAAATCCTATAGGCTCTAGAAGTCTCAGAATACCCCAGAAAAATTCATGGTTCACTTTTGGCCTCAAACTTATGAAGGTCTCTTTTAGAGTTAACATGTATAAAACATTTAGATCCAAAAACCTTGAAATGAGCGAGTGAAGATTTTTTACCTTTCAATATTTCATAAGGGGTCTTTTGAGTAGAAGGCCTTACCAAAGCCCTATTGATAATGTAACAAGATGTGTTCACTGTTTCAGCCTAAAACCTTTTAGGTAAGTTATTTTCCACCAACATAGTTCGAGCCATCTCCACTAAGGTTCTAATTCTTCTTTCAACTACTCCATTTTGTAATGGAGTTCTTGGTGAAGAAAATTTATGGTTTATCCCATTGTCCCTGCAAAAATCATCAAACTGTGATTTCTCAAACTCTCCTCCATGGTCTGACAAAATATTGGATATAGATCACTCACCATTTTGTTTTATTCTGTTGAAGAATTCCTGAAATTGGTTGAAAGCATTATTTTTGTGAGTCAAAAAGAATACCCAAGTATATCTAGAAAAGTCATCAACTAAGACAAATCCATATCTTCTACCGTTCAAACTGGCTGACCTAGTGGGTCCAAACAAATCCATGTGAATCAGCTCAAAGGGTTTAGAAGACATGCTTTCAGCTCTAGATTTAAAAGACTTCCTAGTCTGTTTGCATTGGGTACATGGCTCACAGATTTTATTGTTCTTATTAAATGAAATTTCTGGTAAACATTTTACCATGCTAAATTTAGTCAACTTATGTAACATATTATAGCTAGCATGACCTAATCTATGATGCCACATATATGCAAGGTCATCTTTATTTACTGAAAAACATAGATTAATGTGTGCTGCATCATGTAGATCAACCATATAGATGTTATTGACTCTTTTTCCAGTGAATTTTATAATTTCTGAATTAGGTTCATAAATGGTGCATGCAAGAGAGTCAAAAACTACTTTATGGCCTTTATCACATAGTTGACTAATGCTAAGAAGATTATATGCAATTCCTTCAACTAGTAAAACATCTTCAATGCAGCATGATACACACTTACCGACCTTACCTGTTCCAATTATCTTTCCTTTCGTATTGCCTCCAAAAGTGACATGACCAACATCTTTCTCAATCAGTATACATAATTTTCTTTTATCCCCGATCATGTGCCTAGAGCAGCCACTGTCAAAGTACCATCTATTATGTGTGGCTGCTAGGCATACATGCAATTGCAATCAGGCAGAAGATTTCAGAACCCAAAATTGTTGGGCCCAATAACAGCAGTCAAATCAATCAAACATGACAACAGTTGTCTTGGTATCCACATTTATTTCTGTGATTTTATTTGAATTGTGGATTTTTTACTCTGCTCATTGTGCACATTCTGAGAGTTTGTTGTTGATCTTTGATTTTTCATAGTTAGGTGTTTTTTAAAACCATAAGAGTTTCTGTGCCAATTTTGGAATCTAAAATCATTGGGATATGTGGGTGCAGTAAAGAACCTAGGTTGGGCAGACTTAGGTTGAACAAAACCATAGGACTTATGGTTTATAGATGGCCTGACCCTAGGTTGTGCAGAGGTACTCCAAATATAGCGTCGATGCACCTGATAAGGATGGGATTTTTGAATGTTCTGTTATATCGACCTTACATAATGGCTGCCTCGACTTGTCCTACCAGAAGTGTGATAAGAAGAGTAGTAGCTTTGACCTAAAGTCTTCTTGCTCAGACCCTGGCTTCTAAAGGACCGAAACCCAGATGAGATGTACGTCGGTGCAGGTTGGTTGTTGCATCGACCTTTCTGTTGTGACTGGGTTATGTTGGTTTTGGGACTTCTTTGGACTTGAGATCTAACTGGTTGACCCCTATCCTGAACCTTAGGCTTAGGTGCAGTGGTGTATGTGCTAGGTTCTCTAGGAGCATCCACCTTCTCTTTACCTTTATCCTTGGCACTCACTTTACTTTGCTTATTATTTTTCACAGATTTTTCATTCCTATTTTCCTCACAAGTCATTCCTATCAAGGGATTAAATTATGATTTTCCTTTTTTAGCAACAAATGAGATTGTCTTTACTTCAAAGCTTTTCTTATTTGTTGTTTTAAAACCTAACCCTTCTCTTCCAAAATTCACTTTGGTTCCTAGAATGGCATTCAAATTTTCCTTACATTGAGTCATAGCCTCAAGTGAGTTTTGTTTATCATTACTTTCCTTTTCCAAGCAATCAATGGTTTTCTTCAACTCCTCATTCACACCTTTTATAGCCTCATCTTTTTCATTTGTAGTTTTTGTTTCTTCTTCAAATTTTTGCATTCTGATTTTCAATTCATCAATGATATTTTTCAAGTTTTCATTTTCACGTCTTAATTCATTCAGAGCAATTCTATATTCATCTGTTACAGTAATAGAGTTTTTCAAGTCAGTGTTTTCAGTTTCTAGATATGCAATCCTATCATTCAAAGTGGTGACATTAACAAGGGCATTTATTTTCTTTTTAAAGTGTCTATTCTCCCAACGAATATCATCATATTTATTTAAAATTTCAGCATAAGCTTCTTCCCAATCACTATGAGTGTAATTTTCGAATGGGGAAGTTACCTTATCATCTTCCTTTTCTTCTTCTTCTCTTCTAGCCATCAAACACAACTTGTCCTCGTTCTCACTGTCAGATGAGCTGCTCTGACTATCTTCTTCTTCATCACTCCAGGTGCTTACCATGGCCATGCCCTTCTTCTTCTTCTACCTGGGCTATTTCTCTTTCTGCAGTTTTGGACAATCCGCCTTCAGGCACCCTGACGTCCTGTAATTATAACATACAACACCATTAGTCTTTTTGGTAGTGTCAGATTTATATATCGACTGTCTTTTCCCTAAGGAGTATCTTCGTCTAAAACTCTTACCTTCTTTCCTCAAAAATTTCTTAAATTTTCTAGTTAGCATAGCAAACTCACCTGAGTCTACTTCGGAACTAGAAGAGCTGTGCTCACTCGAACACCCTTTGCTGCTAGAATTTACCTTAAGCGCCAGGGACTTTTTCTTCTTCGCAGAATCATCAAATCTCTTGAGATTCAGTTTGTATGTCATAAGAGAACCGATGAGTTCATCGACAGATCGGTGTCAAGGATCAAAGGATCTTTTTGACCTGCTCATACTCACTATAGATCTTGCCTAAACTTCTCAAACTGTTAATAAGCACTATTAACCTAGCATACATCTCAGATATTGTTTCATTAGATTTCATCTTAGATGCTTCATACTCAGATATTAGCATATTCGCTTTGGTTTCTCTTACCTGAGATGTCCCCTCACATATTACCTCCAACTTGTCCCACATTTCCTTTGCTGTGGAGCAGGAGGACACTATGGAAAACTCAGTGGGATGTAGAGCACACTGCATAGCGTTGACAACACTCCAATTTATAATTGATCTTTGGATTTGTTCCCGAGTCCAGACATCTTCATCTTCGGGAAGCACGAATGGACCTCGACTGACCACCTTCCAGATCTCATAGTCTTTAGCTCGTAGGAAGACCTGCATTCGATTCTTCTAGTATGCATAGTTAGTTCCATCAAAGAATGGTGGCTTACTTATGGAATGACCTTCAGCTGTAAGTCATCTAGCATCCATTTCACTAGATCTCTCAGGGATGTTAAGCCCTTAAGGAGAGTTAGGCTCTGATATCAAGTGATATACTATGGATAAACTACTGATCTGGAGGGGGGGTGAATAGATCAATCCCAAATTTAATTTTTCAGTAGTAAATAAAATGCGGAATGAAAACTCTGCTGAAAAATGAGTTATCAAATCAAGCTGAAGTAAACAACACGTATATCTAATGAAGACATGCTGTCAATCACATAGACTTGCAGATGATAAAGTGATCGGCAGATGAGCATTCAAGAACACACCTCAGTCTAGTACTAGGCGGAGGTTTGATTCACGAAATCCCTCACGCAAGAAGCAATTTTACAGATAGATGTAATATATCCATACGACTGCAACTTTTAATATACCATTGAGATATCGATTGATAGATAAATATATGATAGAGAGACCACTGAGGAAATTCAAACACGCCAAGCAATCACATAGTTGACAAGGCAATTTTATGGTGGTTCGATCTCAATCTTGATATCTACGTCCACCCCTCACTCAATCGAGTGAGACTTTCGCTGAATCACAACTTTGAATCCACTGATTACATAGCTTACAACCCGCTGAGCTTCACAGCTTGATGTCCAAGGATCACACCTCGTCGCTACCTCACAGCTTGGACCGCTGATTACACAGCTTACAAACTTTCAAAAGAAACGAACTGAAATAAACGAAGGAAAACAATAACAGAATGAAAAGATGTAGCTCTCTATCTAGAGCAATTCGACTCTGGATTTGATCCAGAAGTCAAGATCAAATCAGACTCTTCTCAAGCTCTCTCTACTCTCAGAATTGTTCTCCTTCTTCCGACACTCTATTTTCTCTCTCTTTTTCTTTTCTACGCCAAGCTCTCTCTCTCTCTCTCTCAGGCTCTTTTCAGCATCTGCAATCTCTCACTTTTAGGTATGCAGTAGCTCTCACAGCTCTCTTCTACTTCTCCTTTTCTTGATCTTCATTTTTGTGATGTTCTATAGCTCCTTTCTCTTTTGTTATTATCAGATCTCTATATTTCTGCCACTCGTGTTCTGGCCTCTATTTATCCTTGCCAACGAGAGTTCTTGTGGTCCCACAAGATTTAATTTGGTCGCGTGCAAGGAATGCTCCAGCCCAAAGCCATTAAAACTACTTGGCCACGTGTCAGATGAAAAGGTGAAGGTTCTTTAAGATATAGCCACGTGAAAAGGTTACTTTGATAATAATCTCCAAAGTGCTGGGAGATCACCTCGGATCACGTGCCCCCAATGTTTGTACTTTCGAACCCATGTGACAATCAGAATTTCTGCCTCCAGTTTGATCAATGAGGTTGCTCGCAGCTAACTGAACTTTGGACTTGGCCTCTCTTCTCATACCTTTATGCATCTAAGGTGTTTGATCATGAATCTGAATTATTACTTAATGATCTTCATCCTATTTTTCCTGCCAAACCAAATATAGAGATACATCAACAATCTTGTCATCATGTGGCTCATGAAATAAGTAGTAACTTTCTAAAAAATGTAGGCTCAGATATTTCATAGTAACAAGCGAATCATATGAATGGATGTGTGAAGATTTGTACAAGCATCGATGCACAAACAAGGTACATCGACCTGTCTTGCATACGTGAAGAAAAGAATGTAGCAGTTTTCACTAAAGCATCGACTTGTATATCATACATGTCGACCTCATTCAGTCAACAAGACTATATCTGCTTTGATGCTTATGCATAGTGCATCGACCTGATAGAGCTTGTTGCTGCATGTGCATCGACCTGATGGACATAACACTTTCATGTGCGTCGACCTAGTAGACTGAATGCATGTATGTGCATCGACCTGATAGACTAATAGAGTGTACATGCATTGACCTAACAGACTTAATGCATGAATGTGCATCGTCCTGATTTCAAAGTAATGCTTAGCTGCATCGACCTGCATGACTGAATGTCTATATGCATCGACTTGATGTTCAGTGCACGAGGAGATGCATCAACCTTACAATGCATCGGCATGAATATTGATGTGGCATGGGCAAGTATGCCACGGGGTTGACTCGACGCACCTCGGACTTAGACTCGCAAGCATGCAACGGAGAGTGACGGACTCGCTCGAGCAGGCTCACTCGCATAGCGCTCACTATTGCCCGTAGGCAAGCCGACGATGGTGGAGAGGGTCCGGGGTGGGACCTTGACACTCCGGGGGTTTGGCTTAGCTCGGATTGACCCCTAAGGGGCTGGGATACCCAACTCCGTGGGCGGCCAGCATGCCAAGAGCGTGGGTTTCGGGGTATCTCTCTCAACTCGCTCCGCGGTGGACGCTCAATTTGACCGAGTATGAGTTTGGGTGCTCACCTCCCCGTCCGATGGCACTAAAGCGATACTAAACCAGCAAGGAGGGACTACTAGATGCTCACCTGATCGGTGTGAAGACATGGATCCCGACTTGAGATGAGGGCGAGCGAGGAGGTATGGGTACGCACCCGCAACCCGCATCAGTGTCGCTTGACCTGCAAATTAAAGCTTACAGCACTACGCCTCTCGCAGGAGGGGGATCTCGAGGCGGGGGTTGATTTAGATTACAACCAAAACTGCCTCCATGCAGGGAGGGATGATCAGCTGGCCAGGCGTGGGGCGGGGAGCGAAGTGGAGCGGGTTCTACCGGGACTGACTCGAGAGGGATAGCACATCGAACTTGGGGATGTCAAGGATGCCTCCAAGTGCTACTAGTCATGGGGCCAGTGCTAGGTCGTCCGGGGTTGATGTAGCAGGTCGCAGTAGGGGCCCCAGGTCGTGCAGAGGTCCGACAGGGGTGCAACAGGTCAGAATTCCCGCGTCGCTATGGTTCTATTGGTCCAAGGTCTGCTGGATAGAGTGCTAGTGTTGGGTCTCCCACGAACTCTTCTGGTCGCTTCTGGTGGCGGGGCCGGTGCAAGAACGTCCGAGGCTGGTCCAGGAATGCGCCGATGAATTTGTGGGCCGATCGGAGTACAAATGTGGCCACGACAGCCCTGGGATCAGGACCGGTCCGGTGCTGCTTGTCTGGGTCCAGAACAACAGCTGCCTGAAGAAAACGTCGCCACGAGCTCCTCCAGATTCGGATGAGGATGGGACTGGCGTCGATGTGGCCGTGGATGAGGTGGGAGCCTGCTGACAGAGTCGCCAGTCAGCCAAGGGTCAGACAGAGATACGGTGGGGATGACTCTATGAATCGGTCGGATCAGTTCTGTCTAAGCCTGCCAGACCACCGGTCGAAGTCGAGGGCGTCACGAGCTCCTCAGGTTGCTGAAGGCAGCGAGACTGGCTCTGAAACGTCGTTGGGAGGCCTGGGAACTCGCCGTAGGTTCTGTGGGCCGATCGGGGCCCAGATGGGGACGTGGCAGCCCTGGGATCAGGACCAGCCTGGCGTAGCTCTGTTTGGTCCAGAATAGCAACAGCCTGAAGAAACTATCACCACAGACTCCCCCAGGCTCTGATGGAGACGAGACCAGTGCCATCACTTTCATGGGGGAGTCTGATTTGACTAGGACCGATGGAGCTCCAATACGAGGTTAGAGCAGGGCACTGGGAGAAGAAGAGCAGGAGGGGGTCCAACCTGGTTCTGGCGAGACTACACTGCACACGCCAGCGGGGATGGCCAGAACGGGGTGCTCCGGTGCCCGATTGGCCTTCTTCTTCCTTGTGCCGATAGAGGACTGGTGGAGAGTCGTTCCAGTTGAAGGTTGCACCTAGAAACACCAAGGGTCGGTCATGGGAGATTCTGCAAGTTGCTTCAGGTTGTCTGCCGAAGGTACCTTGCGAGGGTCGGCGAGACTTGCTCCTCCGGGCAGCTCCGAGGTCGGATGACAGCGAGACAACCTCGGCTGCGAAGCTGTCCGGATGTCGATTCCACCAATATATAGTTTGAAGCCTGGATCATCGTGGTGATGCCGTGGCCTGCTCTGCAACTGGATGCTCCTCTGCTGCCTGCGAACCTGGATTGAGTATTGTGTAGAAAGGGGGGTAATGTGGGCAAGGGGAGGTGAGGGTATAGCAGGGGGATGGGGCTAATGGCTGTGGGGGTTGGATGGGTGATGGAAGGGGATGATGGGGTGGCTAGGAAGGAGGTTTAGGGCGGATCTGGGGTGGTGCAAGGGGGAGGAAGAGAGGGGTGGAGTGGGCTGCGACCAGCACAAGGAGATGAGAGGGGGGGATGGGGAGTTCGACGAAGGGAAGGGGGGATGGGAGGCCGGTCGACCAGCCAAGGGAGAGGGGATGGGAGATGGTGGGGGGAGTAATGGTTGGTCTTGGGGAAGAGGGAGGGATGCTTTGGGAGGTGAAGGGTTGCTTGGGGAATAGGAAAGTTGGTTGGGAGAGTGAAGAAGTGTCTAGGGGCAGGGGATTCTCCCTTGGGGTTGGAGGAGAATTGAAGGGGATGTATGGGGAAGGGGGAGGGGTTTTAATGGGGAGTGAATGGGGAGGAGAGAGAGGGGATTTTGAAATTGGGAGGGGGAGGAGAGAGAAAGGGGTCGCCCCTTCTTTGGAGAGAGAGAGAGATAATTGGAATAAAATCCCAATGGGTTTTCTTCTATTCAAATATCCAAAGTTGTACATATGAGTGGAGTGGGGGCCTATTTATAGGCTTACATAATTCCTATGACCAAACTAACCCTGACAAACAAGCAAATGACCAACAAGTCCAAGGGAGGGGCGCCCCTGGGCCTAGCCCACTAGTCGGCCCCAATTGACTAACAAACTGACCCATTAATGATGGTGTCATCACCATCCGTTCTGGCACTCACGGCCCTTCTCCTCACCCCCGGAGGCATCCGACATGATCTAGACATTTATTTTTGAGTCATATGTAATTTTATTTGAGTCATATCATTGTAATTTTCCTTTTATTTGAGTCAAGTACCTAGGTTAGGTTGTCATTTACCTAAGTTGAGTGTCATTAGGATGACTAGGTTGGTTAATGGGCCCCATTAAGTGGGCTAGGCCTAGGGGCGCCCCCCTTTGGACAGTCTGGTCATTAGCTCTTTTGTTCAGTGTTGTTTTGTTCCTAGAAATTGTCAGTGCCTATAAATAGCCCCCTCCCCTCTCTCATTTGTAACATTTGATGATCAATGAAATTTGAACTTCTATTGGAATTTTATCTCCCCTCCCTCTCTTGATATATATCTCTCTGTCATATCTCTCTCTCCAAGGGGGTCGCCCATCTCTCTCTCTCTTCCCCTCCCACCTACTTTCTCTCTCTTCACTCCTCCATTAAGTCTATTCCAAGTCCCCACAGCCCCCTCTTTACTCCACCCCAACCCCAAGAGAACCTCCACCAATCCTTGCTCCACCATCCAACCCCCAACTACCCATTTCCTTTACCCAAGCACCTCTCCATCTCTCCAAGGCTGAAGAGGCTCAAACCCTAGGCCAAATTTGAATCTCCCTCCCTTGTTGGCTGCCCCTCACCCCTCCCCAACACCCCCTTCCTCCCCTGGTCACCCTCCCCATTTCCCCTTGCTGCCCTTGGCCATCCCACCCTCATACACACAACCCTACACCACCAGCCTGTTCTCAGTTCGCAGGTAGCAGAGTACTAGCAGATTGCAGAGAGTGTCATGGCGTCATCATGAGGCTTCAGGAGGTGCACCATATACCGTTGGAATCATCGTCCAGTCAGCTTTACAACGGAGGTGGTCTCGCCATCAACCGACTTTGGGGCTGCCCAGAGGAGCCGATCTCCCCAGACTGTGCATTTCCTCCCAGGCAGACGACCAGCAACGACTTGCAGAGGCTTCCACGACCAGAACCCTGGGCTTCTTAAGGTGACACTTGTCTGAGGGCTTCTCCTTCAAGTTCCCTTCAATCTTCAAGAAGCAGAACTATTTTTGGACCCTGGAGTCAAGAGTTCCGGATTTTCTCCCTAAGGTGCGCCAGGTCAGTTCACCTGAGCCAATTCCGACACCCCTCCACTGTTCCGGTCTTCGTGGTCAGCTCTGACCTCAGACGATAGTCCCGTTGGTCCCGACTCAAAGAGGACTCGTCCACAGTTGTAGAGGTTCTCATTCTGCCTTATTCAGAGTGTGGGAGTGTTCATGGCGCCTTGGTCTTCCAACAGCAGTAGACTGAGAGCAACTAGAACCAGCACCAAACAGTCCTGTTCTAGACCCTGCCCCGGCCACCAGTGATGTCACAAAATTCTCCAATAATTCTGACATCCTCCTAGGCCAACTCAGGAGGTTTTGGTGCTAGTTTCGTCAACAACGGAGTTCGGGAGAGCCTGTAGCGGAGCTGAAAGCGACTGCCTATCTCACTGTCTAGAAAGTTGGTAGAATCGGCTTAGCTCGCCATTTCAGTTTTATCTTAAGTTCCCCACCCCGCCTGGCTGGCTTACAGCCCCTCCCTGTGTGGAGATAGTGTTTGATTGTAATTCTTACAATTCCCCACCCCTAGTCCAACTCCCTTGCAAGGGTCATAGTGCTTGTTAATTAGGTAATCAGGTTGAAGCTTCATCTGCGCAGCGTGCGGGGAATCACGCTTCCTCGCTCGCCCACGTCTCCGACCGGAGCTGGTTTCTTCAAACCGGCTAGGTAAACACTCGTCCCTTGCTCCCAATAGTGCTTGTTCGTTTAATATTCTTCAATTGCACCATCGGTTAAGGGAGAGGGCGCCCAGTCCCAAGGCTCCACCGCCTTCGTGCGACCACTGTGGATGTGAGTGAGTGAACCCGCGCCCTTCGGCCATTGCCGACTCATTGAGTTGGGCATCCATACCCCAAGGGGAGGTTTACGTTGGACTTTGCTGGCCCTCTACCAGCAAGGGTCTTGTCCTACTTCCTCGACTCAGCATCCCCGCGTCACTCCGGGGTTGAGTGTGCGCGCCATACGAGTGTCCGCTTACGTAGGCTTCTTAGCCTTGTTGTTGTGCTTGCATACTTAGGTCCAAAGAGCATTGGCCTTGTGGCTATCACCCCAAGGTGGTGTCACATCAATTAACCTATTAACTGACTCAAATAAAGAATGATTACACATACATGACTCAAATAAAATGAAAATTACATGCTACAACTCAAAATTAAGTGATGAAAATGATGATGGGCCGTTGGCGAGCAACAAGAGTCCCAAAAAAAGTGAAGTGGTTGGAGATATCCCCATCATACCCCTGGGGTGGGGAGAACTCAACCCCGTAGAGTGTGGGTCCACCGGGGTAGCGGTACACCAAAGCGGATTTGGGCGAAGCACGTCCTCCCAGCTCAACCCTGCGTCCTTAGCCAGGGGATGGCTCTTCCACTTCTCAAGATAGCGCGGGCACACCGTCTTACTGGCGATGGTACCTTGCTTGCCTAGTATCGCGTCTATGTGCTCACGTCAGGCTCTCCGGCTCATATGTGGAGGCTCTCCGATGGTGTTGCTCACAAAGGTAGGTGTAGGCTCGAGGTGCTCACTAGGTTCCACCACGTGCCCCATGTAGGGTGCTAGATCCGTCACACGAAAAGTCAGGTGTATCCCAAAATCCTTTGGTAAGTTCAGCCCATAAGCGTGTTTGCCAATGCCACTCAAAACTCGGGAAGGTCCAAGTCCTTGTGCCCTCGGTTTGGAGATAGCCCTAGGGTAGAGCCATTCTAATATCACCATCACCGCATCACCTACTTGGCACTCTAAGTGATGCTTGTGAGTTTTTGCTAGCTCTTTATGAACCTTGCCACTCGTTTCTAATTACTTGCTTGAGTGCTCATGCCATGCATCATGATGCGGTGTGTGGGTGTGAGAAGTTATAGTGTGCAAGGGTGGACCGGGACAACCATATGTGGACCTATCGGGCATGTAGTGACTATCAAGCTTGTTAGACGTGGGAGGTCCTTGGCACCCACAAGTGAACCTATCATGTGTAGGTGTGACCAATGTTGAGGGACTAGGACACCCATAAGTGTACCTTTCATGCACAAGACTAATTGGGTGGGTGATGACGGATGGGGGAGGGACGGCACATCCAAATGTGGACCAATCATGCACCTGTCCTAATGTGTATGCGACACAAATGGGATGACCTGACCTACTAACCATGTTGGATGATGCGATATGCCATGACACATGCATTCCTATCCCATAGATGACTTCCATGTGTAGGGGTATGGGATGGCCTTTGAGCTTCCACTCGTACGGGTCAAAAGGGTCTAGGAAGGTGGACATCTTGGGGTGGGGCACTTCCTCATTCCCTAGGTACATGTCGTTCATGGTTAGGGCTTCCCTTGTGTGGCCCGGGTCTAGGAAGTAGTGGGTGGAGACTGACGTGGGTGGGCCACGTGGGTACCTGAGTTCCCATAGGAAGGGGTCAAAGGTATCGTGGAAAGGGCCACCTAGAGAGAGGAACTCTATGCCTTCAAGGATTTGTAAAGGTTGTGGCTCATCTTCCTCCTACAAGACAATTTGGCTAGTGACTCGGGTGGGTAGACCGTTCTTCATGCCCAAAATAATGATGGGATGGGAGTGGACCGGGATGGGTTCCTCCTCCATGGGAAGAAGGAGGAGGATCTCACTAGTGCAGTGGCCTCTCGTGCAGACGAAAGTGATGGAGCCAATGGCAGGACAAGTGAAGGTAATAGTGCAAGGCCTTGATGGCTCCCTGGCTAGCAAACCGGTCAAGTGGATGTGCCAGTGTAGGCAATCCACCAAGTCTCCCAAATTTTCCACAAAATAGGAGGTTTGATAGGTGACATGGGGAGGTTGGAGGGGCACCATTTGAGATTGGTGTCCCATGAGTAGGGGGTATGGGTGCAAGCTATGGAGGGTGGGGTCTACCTTGAGCCATTTGAGTAAGGGCCCATCTATGGTTATGGTGTCATGTGTGATGGTATGTGGCTCTTGAAGATCCGGGCAATGTGGGGTGGGGGAGACTTGAGGCACTTCCTCCCTATTGGTGTGAACTTGGGTCTCCTCGTGAGTGGGGAGGGGTTTCGGGCTAGCATCTATTCCCATGTGGTCGGGTGTGGGGGCCATGGTTTCCTCAACCAAGGGGATGGGAAGGTCTTTTGTGGGTGGGTTGATGATGGCCGACACATGGTGCACCCGGGGTGCTGGGTTAAGGTAGGATTGGGTTGGGGTAGGGAGTGGGAGTAGCGGGGGCCTATGTTGGGGTCGGGTTGGGGTAGGAAGTGGGAGGAGGGTTGGGTGAAGGGGTTTGGGTTGGAGTGGTGAGCTCTTCATGGGGGTAGGTGGATGGGCAATGGCGGGGCCCAATTGGTGGTGGGAAGTGATGGTGGTGGTGAGGGCTAGGTGGCAGGGTGTAGGGGCAGTGGCCGAGGTAGGAGAGGTGGGGAGCGGTGGGGGTTGGGCGATTTGGGTGGTCTTAGGCTAGCCTGGTGGGAATGGAGGAGTTGTAGTGCTCCTCGGGCTATGGCTACCTAGGTAGGAGGGGGAATGTCAGGGGACGTAGGCCTTCCTAAGCTCGGCCTTCATTTCCACCCAAGTGTCAATCAGGACTTGCCCGCGGATCCTCCTTAAACCCTCAACCATTAGCCAACGAGTTTTGGCTTGCTTGGAGAGGTGCATTTTGGCCAGTCTCACTTTCCTCTCTTCAGTCAAGGGGTAGCAATTAAAGCATTGGTCCATCGAAGCCTCCCAATCTAGATATACACCAGGGTTGTAGGATCCCTCAAAGGCGGGGGTTTTGACTTTCAAGAGGGCCAACAGGTGGTCATCCGGATTTTTCTGGGGGTAACTCTCATTTCCCCTTGGTGCGGGCCTACTTCCCTCAAGTTTATCGAGTTGGGCAGTGATATCATCAAGCCGCCCAAAAATGTTGGGCATGGCCTCCATGAGGGAGCGGATGCAGTCAACCTTGTTGGCCACGGGGCTTCCATGGGGTTTGGGATCCATTGGGAGAGGCGAAGGAGACGGGTGTGATTGGTGTGAGGTAGCCATACAAACGGAGATGATGCACGTGAGAAATGGATGCAAACGCCCTAGGACTAGACTTGTAGAGACAAGTCTAAAAGTTACTCTGATACCAATTTATGTGGCACGGGCAAGTATGCCACGGGGTTGACTCGACGCACCTCAGACTTAGACTCGCAAACATGCAACGGAGAGCGATGGACTAACTCGAGCGGGCTCACTCACGTAGCGCTCACTATTGCCCGTAGGCAAGCCGACGATGGTGGAGAGGGTCCGGGGAGGGATCTTGATGTTCCGGGGGTTTGGCTTAGCTCGCATTGAACCCTTAAGGGGCTGGGATACCCAACTCTGTGGGCGGCCAGCACGCCGAGGGCGTGGGTTTTGGGGTATCCCTCTCAACTCGCTCTGCGGTGGACACTCAATTTGATCGAGTATGAGTTCAGGTACTCACCTCACCATCCGATGGCACTAAAGCGATACTAAACCAACAAAGTAAAACCAACAAGGAGGGACAACCGGACGCTCACCTGATCGGTGTGAAGACACTGATCTCGGCTGGAGACGAGGGCGAGCGAGGAGGCATGGGTACGCACCCGCACGCTGTGTCAGTGTCGCTTGACCTGCAAATTAAAGCTTACACCACTACGCCTCTTGTAGGAGGGGGATCTCGGGGTGGGGGTTAATTTAGATTACAACCAAAACTACCTCCATGTAGGGAGGGGCGGTCAGCCGGCCAGGCGTGGGGCGGGGAGCGAAGTGGAGCGGGTTCTGCTGGGACTAACTCGGCAGGGACAACACACCAAACATGGGGATGCCGGGGATGCCTCCAAGGGCTGCTGGTCGTCGGGCCGGTGCTGGGTAATACTTGGTCGAGGTAGTAGGTCGCAGTAGGGGCCCCAGGCCGTCCGGAGGTCCGGCTGGGGTGCTGCAGGTCGGACTTCCTGCGCAGCACTGGTTCTGCTGGTCCTGGGTCTGTTGGATAGGGTGCTGGTGTCGGGTCTCCCACGAACTCTTCTGATCGCTTCTGGTGGCAAGGCTGGTGTAGGAACGTTCGGGGATGGTCCAGGAACGCGTAGATCAATTTGTGGGCCAATCGGAGTTCGAATGTGGCCGCGACAGCCCAGGGATCAGGACCGGTCCGGTGCTGCCTGTCTGGGTCCAAAACAGCAGCTGCCTGAAGAAAACGTTGCCACAATCTTCTTCGGATTCCGTTGAGGATGGAACTAGTGTCGACGTGGCCATTGACAAGGTGGGAGCCTGCTGACAGAGCTGCCAGTTGTCCAAGGGTGAGACTGAGCTACGGCGGGGCCGAATCCATGAACCGGTCGGGTCAGTTCTGTCTGAGCCTGCCAGACCACCGGTCAAAGTCGAGGGCGTCACAAGCTCCTCCGGTTGCTGAAGGCAGCGGGACTAGCTCTGAAACGTCGCTGGGAGTCCTGGGAACTCGTCGTACGTTTTATGGGCCTATCGGGGCCCAGATGGGGACGTGGCAGCCCTAGGATCAGGACCAGCTTAGTGTAGCTCTTTCTGGTCTAGAATTGCAGCAGCCTGAAGAAACTATCACCACGCACTCTCCCAGGCTTTGATGGTGACGGGACCAGTGCCAACACGTTTTTGGGGGAGTCTGCTTTGACCAGGGACCGACGGAGCTTCAATACGAGGTCAGAGCAGGGCGCTGGGAGTAGAAGAGCAGGAGGGGGTCCAACCTATTTCTGGAGAGACTGCACTGCGCACGCCGGCGGGGACGGCCGGAATGGGGTGCTCCGGTGCTCGATTGGCCTTCTTCTTCCTAGTGCTAATTCCACCAATATATAGTCTAAAGCCTGGATCATCGTGGTGACGTCGTGGCCTGCTCTGTAACTAGATGCTCCTCTGCTGCCTGCGAACCTGGATTGAGTATGGTGTAGAAGGGGGGGTGATGTGGGCATGGGGAGGTGAGGGTACTGCAGGGGGATGAGGGTAATGGCTGTGGGGTTGGATGGGTGGTGG
Source organism: Amorphophallus konjac (assembly GCA_022559845.1). Taxonomy (NCBI): domain Eukaryota; kingdom Viridiplantae; phylum Streptophyta; class Magnoliopsida; order Alismatales; family Araceae; genus Amorphophallus; species Amorphophallus konjac. The sequence goes on from CM040126.1 coordinate 238,753,609, forward strand.
AAGGGGATGATGGGGTGGCTGGGAAGGAGGTTTAGTGAGGAGAAAGAGAGGGGTGGAGCTGGCTGCGACCAGCACAAGGAGATGAGACGGGAAGGGGGGATGGGAGGCTGGTTGACCAGCCAAGGGAGAGGGGATGGGAGAGGGTGGGGGGAGTAATTGTTGGTCTTGGGGAAGAGGGAGGGATGCTTTGGGAGGTGAAGGGTTGCTTGGGAAATAAGAAGAGTTGCTTGGGAGAGTCAAGAGGTGTCTAGGGGGAGGGGATTCTCCCTTGGGGTTAGAGGAGAATTGAAGGAGATGTATGGGGAAGGGGGAGGGGTTTTAATGGGGAGTGAATGGGGAGGAGGGAGAGGGGATTTTGAAATTGGGAGGGGGAGGAGAGAGAAAGGGGCCGCCCCTTCTTTGGAGAGAGAGATAATTGGAATAAAATCCCAATGGGTTTTCTTCTATTCAAATATCCAAAGTTGTACATATGAGAGGAGTGGGGGCCTATTTATAGGCTTACATAGTTTCTATGACCAAATTGACCCTGACAAATAAGCAAATGACCAACAAGTCCAAGGGAGGGGTGCCCCTGGGCCTAGCCCACTAGTCGGCCCCAATTGACTAACAAACTGACCTATTAACCTATTAACTGACTCAAATAAAGAAATATTACACATACATGACTCAAATAAAATGAAAATTACTTGCTACGACTCAAAATTAAGTGACGAAAATGATGACAGGTAACTGGTGAGCAACAAGAGTCTCAAAAAAAGTGAAGTGGCTGGGGATGTCCCCATCAAATATGCATTGACCTGATGGTGAACAAGAACTAATTATGACTTAGAGAAAAAACAATATAACACACATTATTAAATCCAAATAGTTTTGCCAGCATCAATCAAGATCAATCACACTATTGCCAGCATCAAAACCAGAGGAGACACAACACTAGCCCCCTCCTGATAACTGCCTGTCAACTCCATGATTCCGCCCACTCCGGGCACATCCTCTGCAATCGGTCCCACTCAGGCGGTTGAGGCGCATATAGTCTCACATGTTCTCACCTCCGAATTAATCAAAAATCACTTTGACTCTATTTTCAAAGATTTTTACGGAGGGACATCAGTCGACATACAAAAAGACTTGTCCCGAACAACCTACAGGGGGGTTGGACATTTTGGAGTAGGAGAGGTTGGTAGCTTTGGGGCAAGGCGAGGAAGCTGTGAGAGCTATAGGAACCCCTCCTCATCTTCATCCTGTGGCCGAATTTCATCCACGAGAGAGAGAGCCTATGTGTATACATCTACAAATGGTGGCCATCATCTTGGCCACCCACCATCCCTGAATGGCCAGTGACCTGGCCGCCTTCTACTGGTCGATGGGCAAACCCCGTCATTCTTCTCCTTATTTCTTCCCTGGTGAATTTTAATTTTTTTACGTATATTCTCCTTCATTTGCACTGTATTGCATGCATCATATTTATCCTAGATCCTATTCAAAGAGGTTTTCTCCCAAAACATAGGGAATGCAGATGGTCGAAAGTCTCGGCCATCCCCCTTCCCAACCCCCTTCCCGACACGATCACCCCCATTTGCGTGATTTCTCTTCTTGTTTGAACATATACTACACCTTCAAAGTCTAATGGGTTTATTTTCTCTATTTACTGGTTAACTTGCAGGAACTTCATCACCGACTCGTAGATACGAGCTCCCTATTCTTGGCCGGCTGAGAGCAAGGATAGGTAGAGCACATATTCTCCCATTTCAAAGGCACTTACGATCATCACTACTATAAAGCTCAGGTATAAGTCTTTGGCGATCACACCTATTTATTTTTTTCTAATCCACGCACTGTAGACATAGTGTCGGAGGCACCTTTCCGGTGCCTACACTTACCTCTTTCATAGGGTTGGTGCTTAAATGATTTGGAATTGATGTGAGTCTCTACAGGTCCCCGCAACTTGATCTCAAGTGATTTGGGCCATCATATGGCACGCCGATGTCCATCCCTTCACCTCCGCACCTCTTCATGGTAACTAGAGGGCTTAAGGGTGAGGGAGGCTTTGGTAGGAGAAGGCCTTTCGTGCAGAACGAATTTGGCTCTCTAGACTTATTTATAGAGTTCTAGAAAGGCATAGTCTCAATGGGAGTTAGATTAGGATGATGGGTTTCAAATTAGAGTGGGTTCAGGAGCGTTAGGAATCAATTTCAGGTGGAGGCTTTTGTGGTGCGGTTCGGGTTTGGAATAGGATTTCTCAATTTTCCTGATCACGGTTGCGCGATATGTCGCTAACTTGAGATTCACAGTCGCCATCCCCGCGTTTATCATCGTGGTTCCTGATCAGATTTGGTCGTTTGGCCCTTTTCCAGAAGCTAGTCGTGGTCTACTAGCAGACCGCGTTGTGTTCCTCATCGCGGTTCTTGATCAAATTCGCCCATTTGGCCCTTTTTCTAGAAGCTCATCGTGGTCTACCACCAGACCACGTTCCATGTATCATCGCGGTCCCTATTCAGATTTGGTCATTTGTGTTAAATTGCTAGACAGGATCTAGAAGGGGGGATCAATAGATCCTTTAAAAACTTTGTTCAACTAGAACTCATACTGAGGTGAAACGCAACATAAGCTCTAAGCTGTAAACAGACCGGACTATAGATGATCACTACAAAGCACAGTAGGACTTAGAAGGCAACACACAGAGTAAACCAAAATGCACAGGATAGCGCCTAAGCGCTGAACACTCAACAATCTCACCATGCAATAGACTATATGGCCAGCAGCTAGATAGATGTCAAACTCAATGAATCATACAGGATGCAAAAACTAAATTGAGATGCATCATGAACTGGTTCACTTAGATATATTATCGTGTGCTTGACACTAAATCATAATAAGGAATGAATCATGAGAATGCTCAACCACATTGCTCTTAAAGAGCTCAAAGCACAGGAAACACAAGGAAGCGAATGCTTCTACTAAACACTCAGACGAACACTTAGTAACTATATCAGTTTCAAAGAGATATCACACAAGATAACTTCTATTATAGAACACATAAGCAACCTGTAAAGGGGGGGTTGAAGATATGGAAAGTACGCACAGAGCAAACCACAATGGACACAATATTTTAGATGATTTGGTCTGCTACCCACAGACCTACGTCCATCCCCAACTCAAACCTGAGTGAGGCTTCACCTTGCAAATCACAAGAAGCAGACTCAGTCTGCAAACAATCCGCTGCCAAACAGCTTGAAATCGAGGGAGACATATCCCTCTGACTAGAACTTGCTACCCACAAGATCAGCCCCACTGCTACCCGCAGTGACTCGGAGAACCGACCTCCCTTCTTCTGATTTCTCATAAGGAACTGTGAGCAACACCTAGTTTCCCACAACTAGAGGACATGTCCTCTATACCTCTGACGCACAAAGGGACCCCGAAGATCAGATCTCCCTTCTTCTGATCGCTCAGAAGGAACCCAATCTCCAAACAGAGAATCGGAAGAACAAGATAGAAAATAGAAAATGAACAACGAGAATGAAAACAGAAGGAAATTAAAACATATAGCTCCATAGGAGCAAGGCAGTTTTGGATCTGATCCACGAACTGATAAACACACTGATCATCAATAAGACTTGCTCCTTTGACTTCAAGCTCTCTCTTCCTCTTTCTTTGATCTTCTCTCTTTCGCTCTTTTTCTTTTCTTCAACTCACTCACTGGCCCTCTTCCCTTCTCACTGGCTCGCCTTCTTCTTCTCTGATGATCAATCTTTTTCTTTTCCCTGGATGGTCACCTTACCCTTCTGCGCCCTCCTTAGCTCGAGGGATGAAAGTCCCTTTTTATATGCAAAACAGGGCCTCCGGAGCCACTTGGGATAACAATGATTCTTTACCTTTTATTTCTCATTCGTCCACGTGGCAGGAGAGAGAAGAATATTTTTGACATCAAACCTCAGATCACGTGCCCATCATTGCTCACCTGGGTTCACGTGCCACTTGCCTATTGTACTAATAACTAGTCGAACCCACGTGACTGCCTTGAGTTCTCACACTTCCATTTAAGTGATGCTGCTGCCAACCCATTGTTCGGTCGTTTGTCAACCTCAATTGCTTAAGGTTTGTTGACACTTTTTCATCTTGAACTATTGCTGCTGCTCTGTTAAACTGCTCGACTATATGAGCTTGCTGCTGCTGCTGATCTGACCATAGGACTTGGCTACTTAAGCCCTTGAGTTTCTCTTGATAACTCTTGATGACTTTGTTGGAGGAGTCAACACTTGTTAAGGTAACTGTCTTCTAAACCCAAGCATAGTATGTCGCATGCATTGACTCAATGTACTGTGAGGTTGATGCTATTGGGTTGTGCTCACTGAGACATTTCATCAACCACTTCTTCTTCATCATTGGATTTGACTCATCTGGGCAAGGGCCACTAAACATAGGCTAACCCAGCTCGTAAGATAACATCTAGTTTCATCTAGCTTGATTAGAATATGCTTGCATGCAGGTGTAGATTGTAATCTCACGGGAGACATTACCTACTTCTACTACATCGACCTTATGCATGTGTAGAAGCAAGATGCATCGACCTCTCTCTGTTCAGGCAAAAGATTTGAGCTTCTGCACCGACCTATCCAAGCAATGGACGAACTGCTACATCGACCTGATAATGAGTGCTCAACCCTTTTTGGCTATGAATTGCTCTAATGTCTCGACCTAAGTCACCCAGTTAACTTTGTTACATTGACCTGATGAGTTTTATGCGTTGGTGCAAAACTCCTGGATACTTTGAACTTGTAGACACAGTGGCAAGTGCCACCCTTAGTGCATCGTCGCAGTGGCTTGTTGCATCGACCTGTCTCCCTATACATTCGTGGCAGCTGCTTTGACCTGATCTCATGAGAAGCCTTGGTGCGTCGATGCGGCTCTTGGTTGCGTCGACCTGTCCTGGCTCAAGATCCTTTTAGCGTCGACCTGTTGGTCTTGTAGAACTGAGTTTCATCGACCTAATGACCTTTAGCTGTGCCATTGCATCGACCTATCCTCTTCTTTCCAGTATGTAATCCAGCTTCTCTATTCTGCTGCATCGACGCGGCTGATGATTGCATTAAACTGACCAACGATATGGCACTTGATGCATCGAGGCATTTGCATAACATCGCTTGATGCGTCAACCTGTTAACTGTTCAGCTTCACTGATCTCTTATTCATGACTGCAGTGTCTATCTCTTCATGACTTTTTGATTTATCCTCAGAGCCTGTTCTAGCAGAATACAACACACATCTTCCATATATAATAAGATCATCATAGGAGCAATCATGACATCAAAAAGGTAATGTATCACAGTCACAATGCATCAATGCAACATCAACACATAAGTCTCCATCAAAACCACATTCACACTTAGACTCATGATGGCATTCACACTCAGACTCATAATGACTCATAGTGCTTGACATCATCAAAATCATAGGGACACAACAATCTCCCTCTTTTTGATGATGGCAACACTATGAGTTATAAGAGTCACCTAACATCATGCAATCATCATGATTTGACTTAGAATCATCATGATGCAGACTCAGACTCAAATCAAATTTATTATCCCCCTTTGACATCATCAAAAAGAAAGAACATCAAGCTGATTATGCAGATTATTTTTCCCCTTTGAGACCAATTGACGTCAATGAGGCAATGTTCCCCTTTGACAGAGCATAAGGATTGGAATGGAAGTATATCAGCAAAGACACATGGACAATCATGCACAATGACAGATCATGTGAGATTAAATCAGTGAATATAATCTGATATTGAATTGAATGTACAAAGAGGTTGAAACAGATTACATGAGCATTCTGATTCAAGAATTTCAGCATAAATAGAAACTGAGCACCAAAGTTCCGACTGAAGGTGCAAATGATTAAAGAAGATTTTCAATGAGATATCAATTTCATAAATCTGATAGAAAATAATTTTTTAGAGTCTTCCATTATAAGGGCTTATGAAATTAATCTTATTGAACATCATTGTTTAAATATGATGTATATAAAGTTTGTCCATAAGATTTATATAGTCATATCTGAAATCTGATTTTAATAAAAATGAACCAACCCCTCATATTTAAAATATTGTTTAACCTTCTTCCATCTTACTCACTCAATTTCAAGGACTCCTTTAGGGGTTTCATTTAGTAGTATTGAGGTTAAACAAACAAGAAAATTTCAAATTGGGTTCTTGAGATTCAGTATTTTTTCTTTTTAACCATTTTTCAGATTTTTCTTTTATTCAGCAACAATTTTCATATTCAAATTTCAGGAGCAATTGAGTTTAGTGCACCCTTGTAACTAGAGGATACATGTTGTTTAGACGCTAGTATCCCTAAGCACTTGGTATGACTAACTGTCATGCTTCACAGAGATAACAATAGGATGGCTTTTGACGTGAGGCACAATACGTCTCAGGTGAAGTGACCCAGTTACTCACCACTCATCATGTTATTGCTTTGCCAAAGATTTCACAGATATTGCAATAAATTTTCAACAGAGATAACTATGGTACCTCATCACACAGTCTAATTTTAGACATGGTTTCTCAGTAGCCAAAGTCATTACTCTGACTAAATTTACCTTTAGACATTTACAGATTCTCAGATGTTTAAACACAATACTTACTTCATGTATCTCAACCAAGGAAAGTCATGATTTCAAAATTTTCAGATTTCAGAAGATTTTACGTGACATATCATGAAGCAGCTGGTTAAGGTTTATTAAAGCATTGACTCAGATATTTTCAAGTTTTTCATATCCAAACTCAAAGAATACATTAAACTTAAACCAACTGAGTCTTTTAGACATTCATAATTCTTATAATAGAAGATTCCTTATTAACATGGTTTTCAAATTTATGGCCAAGATATACAAATTGAAATCTTCCTAAAGTTTTAAGACACTGAGGTTTCAGAGCAGCCACAGTTCAGCACACAGGATGGTGACTTTCATGAGTGAGCATAAATTTTAGCGAATGGCAACAGGAGTGCCAAGATTGATAAAGATTTTCAAAAGAGTGTGCAATAATGGATATACAACATGAATGAGAGCAACTTGAAGACAGTTAGCTGAAGTTATGACTAGAGAGTTTAAGGTTCAGCCGAAGTGAGAGATTTTCAGAATGACTAGCTCACCAAAAATAGGAATGAAATCTCAACCACAAATAACAAGAATGAAAGTGAATTACAAGGCAAGCTAGTGATCAACCCACAACTGAGATCAATACTTAGGCGAAGGTTGGATCCAAGGATCTTCTCATGCAAGGGCAAGTTTCCAGATAGGCCTAACCTATCTTCCCTACTATGCCTTTTACTGTCTAGTTGTTACAAGAAGTGAGCAAATTTAGCAGGCAACTGATAATTCAGTGATATAGCAAGGAAAATCAAGCAAGTAAAAACAGCAAGCTCCCCTTCAGCAAATGTAGGAGCAACAGATAGTAGATTCCTCAACAGATAAGAGTGGAAATCAGATGAGGCTTGAATAAAGAGTTGACCAAGAATACAATGAATTTTGAGATATATCAAACAATTTAGATCAAGACATGAATTCATTAAACTAAAACAGTAGCCAATCAGCAGCACATGATTTCTGATTTTCAAACATATTCCTCTTAATAATTCAGACTCCCGCTAAGTCCCAGCTCAACTTTTCTCAGCATTCTTCAAGACAATGAGCCAAACACCCCCTTTCACTAGGACCATTCTTTCATAGCAAATAGTTTGACATAGACTCCCCCTCAATAAATGCAGTGAGGAACGAGGCAAACATCAAGCATCCTTTTTATTTATCATGCTTTTGCAGTCATGAGATGTAAAATGCAAGTATGTCAACTAAGTGCAAACTGACTAAGGATAGTAGGCGGAGAACTTAGATCCAGAAGGATCACCATCAAGCATAGTGATAGTTTCTAGATAGGCCTAACCTATCCCTCCACAGTCACCATTTGATATACCACTTAGTCAGTATTTATTGTATGAAATACATCAACTAAATGACCACGACTTTCCCTTAACTAAGCATATGGACATGGTGTTGTATAGAGAGTAATAATGCAAACAAGTTTCGAGCATCATTTATGACAATTGATCATAGCAACAGATGAGAGCATGAAGAAAGCTTTCAGTTACCTAGAGGAAGATCAAAAATATCCAATGCTAAGAATGAGTGAGAATCTGGGGTTATACCAACTCATAGGTGCCTTGGCTTTATTCTAACCCCCTTTATATTTTCTTTAAACTTCCAAAGCATGCCTGCAAAATAAAAAATTTCATTTTCTATTTATTGGTACCCAAGATTTCTTGGGTCTTGAAAAGTCAGTTGCACTTCTTGCAGGTGCTTTCCTTGATCTTATGGCAACAGAATCATCATTTTTCAACTGATGGCAGTCATCCATAATATGCCCTGCCATACCACAATAATGACAGTGAAATGAAAAGATGTGCTTCCTATTAAGGTGTGCACCATGTTTCTGAGTGTAAGCAGGATTCATGTTCTTTCTAACATGGGTGTTGTGTTTCCTTCTCAAATGCCAACAGTCCTTGACTGTATGGCCAACTTTTCTACATTCCTGATAGTAAGGTCTCCTTGGAGCAGTGTTGTCACGCCCCGAACTGATAGTAGCGGAACGTGTCGTTTGCTCGGAACGTGGCAGTTAAACAGTCGTGAATGATCAAGAGCAATCGCATAAGACTAAAATAATTTTGAACAACAATAGAAATTTTATTTCTAATATAAATCTCTTACAAGAACTTGTTTTCCCCAACTTAAAGACTCCATCACAATGGAAAGGAAAGGAAACGACTTAGACAAGATAACTAAATAAGAGACATCATGCTAGACTCAAGAAAGATAAAAGACATGGGTTCACTAGCTTCCGAAGCTCGCTTGCACACTTGTCCCTCCTGTGTGAGTCTCGGTCTTGCTAGCCACCTGATTACCTGAAAAAATGTTGGAATAAACTGGGTGAGCGAACGCTCAGTAGGAATTATATCTTAGGAACTAGCAATGGGTTTAAGTAATTATAATTTTTCACATGTAAATGCAATATGGCTATGCATGTAGAAATAACTGAGCAAGTGAAATAAAACTAGAATAACACGTCGTACAAAACATCCAAGTGAGTCTTAAACCAGAAATATTCATGAGAGGCTTTATAGATTATTGGCTAATTCACGCAAGTACTTTGCCCGTGTCGGGCCACGCTAGTAAAGTCACGCAAGTCGAGTCACACACGCGAGAAAGAGAGAGAGTGTGGAATATCAAAGATCAAGAGAGAAAGTACTTCGGTGCAATGCTAGACACCGTGATCATTATAACTCCCATGGGCACTAGTACTTTTGGGTGCTCCTCCCAGGACCAGATCGGGCCCTTATATGTACAGCATTAAAGATAGATCTAGACATCCACGATAATTTATAGCCAATAAGGAGTTTCAAGAACAAGCTTTAATAGGATGATAAGATAAGATTTTTATGGAATTCAAGGGCAAGGCCCTTGAGTAAGGACATACTGGCGATAAAATTCACGCAAAGCATATAAACCATGACATGTCGATAAACTGGGTGGAATTGGTTCCCTAACCGGGTACCATAACAAATAAGTGCCCATATGTAGATGGTCACTCTTTTTATATAGAATTGAGGTCCACAAGAACAACATATTAATGGCATGATGTCCTCATCCCATTAAGAATATTCTCATGATATCCACTTAGCATAACATGAGGGCCGGTATACCATGTTTCTATAGAGTGACATGGCAAAATAGTGTAATAGGTTTTTATGGTACAACCAGCTCAATTGGCCTTGAGGGAATCCAAGGCTACGAGGAGACTTACGGAGGTCCCAATGACTAACTTGCTAGTCCAAAGGGAACGGAATGTCCAATGGAGAGTTTGTATGTCATCGAGAGTTAGTGGGTAAACGATAAACCATTGGAAAACATGGGACTATATTCACGGAGTGGAAATATAGTGCCGATAATATACTTGCACACACACACACACACACACACACACACACACACACACACACATATATATATATATATATATCGAACCCTCGGTTAACAGAAAAAAATGGGAAAAATAGTAACACAGGAAAATAGCCACTTAAGCTAAGTCATTACTTATAAAATTAACGCCTTTCGCAGGGGGCGTTTATTTACAATTTGACGACTTATACAGCAGGCGTCCATCATATTTCTTCTATTTTGCATAATTTCTAAATTCTGGAATTTTTGTAGAACGCGCCTTAAACAGGGGCGTTACTTTCAATTTCGCGCCCTGGTTCAGGGTGTCACTTTTATAAGAGACGACCTCATGCAGGTCGTTAATTCACTATCTTCCGTAATTCGGGATATTAACATGAACAGTGTAAATTTTCCAAATAATAAATTTCAGGAACCAAGGTACAGGGTTAGGACAATAAAAATAGCAGGATTCAACAGGTATGATCATGCATCATATTAGATTCATAGTTTCATAGATATTAAATTTTAAACACTGTTAATTAGCAATTAGGTGAAATTGACGACTCCTGGGCAGGGCGTCAAAACTCAAATTAGCGCCCTAGCCAGGGGCGTTATTTTCAAATACGCGCCCTTGTCAGGGTAGCTTCTTTTAAAATTTCACAAAAAACCTTTGAAACCACAATAAAACTATATGCATGCATGACTGATGGTATTATTGTGAACTTAAGCTAGTTTGCGCTACATTCTTGAGAAAACCTACCTGATCTTAAGATTTTGGCGATGGTACGTGAAGAACTTGAAGAAAGAACTATACTCTGTTCCAAACAGAGTCTACGGAAGCCTATGTAAACCGTACAGAACAACACCCAGAGGGTGCTAGGAGATGAGAGTGTTAATAGATGAGTCAGGAAGAAGCTTTCTCCCATTCTTCAGTAGGTCAAGAAGGATTTCTGCTCGTAACCTACAGAGAAATAAGATGAAGAAGCATTAGTTTTCTTCATAACACTCTACTGAAGGCAGAGGAAGAAGAACACATGTTCTTCACGGTTGTCGGCAGCAGGATAGATTAGATCGCCAAAATAGCAAGGAGAGGTCGATTCGAAAGGTATTTATAGGGTCTTAGGAATTCTAATAGAGTTAGAGTTCGATTAAAAATAATATTTCCCTGATAGAGTCCTTTCCATGATCTATCAACCCATACTAATCCTAAAACTTACCCTGGATAGTCTCCCAGGTCGAACGGAACTCAAATGTAATTAACGCCTTAGGCTAGGTCGTTAATTTTTTATTTGACGCCTTGCATCTCGTCGTTTTTAAAGAAATAACACCCTTCCGTCGGGCGCTGTTCACGATTTCACGTTAACTTATGCTAGTTACTATATTTGAGGATTTTTATCTTTTTTATTTGATAAGGTCTAGTTACGAAAATTTATGGGTAATATTTTTCCATTTTTCTTGATTTTTTCATATAATTATTTTTTTAAAATTCCTTTAAATCAAAAAGTGGCACTATTCACTTTATTTTGAATTCACGACTTAATTTAAGTCATCTTTTATGAAACACACGCCCAAGATCATGGCGTCATTTTCCTTTTGGCATTTATTTGAAGAAATAAAATTGTGTTTATATCCTTCCTTATGCTATTTATGCTTTATTTGATTTTTTCTAATTTAGAAATAACGACTTGCTCAAAGTCGTTTCTTATAGAATAACGTTGGCGTCAATTTAATTTCTACTTTTTTTGTTAGCCTCTGAAAGACCGATATCGTATATATATCCCTGTTATTTCTATAACTATATAATGCACAAGTCCATACATTCCATTACACAAGTCTATACATTGTCAAAGTCTTTGCATTCCTGAAGTCTATACATTCTACCCACTCAAGTCTATACATTCATTCCTTCATTCAAAGTCTATACGTTCATCTCCAAGTCTATACATTCATAAGTCCATACAATGCATAAGTCGATACATTCATAAATGCATAAGTCTATACATTTCTCCAAGTCTACACACTCCTTCCCCAAGTCTATACATTCATCTCCAAGTCTACACCTTCATAAGTCCATAAGTCTATACACTCACAAGTCCACACATTCCTTTATCCTAAGTCTGTACATTCCTTCATCCCAAGTCCACACATTCCCTAAGTCTATACACTCACAAGTCCACACATTCCCTAAGTCTATACGTAAATCTTATATTTATATATATACTCCCTTTATAATGTAATGAATGTGGAATATTAAATTTGCTAAATTAAAAAATATATATATATATATTGACCTTTTCTTCAAGATTTAATGATTCTCAATTCAATTAAAATTATGTTGTGCATTAAATGGCTACTTAAAAATAACATGTTGTTTCTCTTTTAAAAATATATATTTATATATTTATTCCTTTTTTATCCTTCAAAATTACCGGGTGTTACAAGTGTTCCTCCTAGGAACCTTTGATTCAGTCCTTTTCAAAAACCAACAGTCATGCATTGCATGACGAGACCGCCCACAATGGTATATTTGAGTTGCCTCTTCTGAGCAACCTGATTCTTGGGTGAGCCTTTAGTAAGATGCACATACGTGTTTCCTGAATTTTTTACTTTCTTCATCCTATTATGAGCATTCAATTCATCATATTTCAGGATATAACAGTTGTGCATCACATGACCAACTTTTTCACAGTAATGACATGAAATTCTCTTTGCATGAGTGTGTGAAGGTGCATTTGACTTGTATGCGACACTCTTGGTGATAATAGGAATATTTTTGCTCTTTTTCTCTGAATTTTATTTCTTTTTCAATTTCTCAGTTTGATCTGGAGGTTTGGGAGTGATAGTAGATTTTGGGTTTCTCTAGGCACTAAATTGAAAGATGGGTGCACTGGAAATGCTAGTCGGCCCAGAGCTACACACAAATGATGTGTGAAGCATGCTGTCAAACCCCTTTTTATTAGCTGGGTTAAAACCTAGTCCCTCTCGTTGGAAGTTCACTTTGTTACCTAGAAGTTTGTCTAAATTTCTTTTTACACTCACAAATTTTGCCAATGATTTATTCAAGTCAGAAATTTCAGACTGAAGTTTTGAAATGTGAAGCTCATATCGAGCTATCTTTTCTTCATAACATGCAGCCTTCTCATTTAACATCTGATTGATAGTTTTGAGGCTTGCAATTTCCTGTTCAGCATTTACCATTCCTTCAGAATTGTCCATGCTCACTCACTTACCTTTTTCAAATGTGATTTATTTTTCAGACAGAGCTGTGTTTAGGTGTATCAACTTATCAATCTCCTCTTTCAAATTGTTATTCTGTTCATGAAGTTCATCGTCAAACATTAAGTCACTTAAGAAGGTCTGATTTTCATCAACCATTTTTTGTTGGTTTTCTGATTCAGGTTTCTCAAGGTTTTTCTGAAGCTCTAAGTTGACTACTCTAAGAGCCTCCAATTTTTCTGAAATAAATTTATTTTCATTCACAAGATTCATTGATCTACGTTCAGATTCCTGAAACTGGTTTTTGAGCCTTTCATTTTCAGATTTCATATAATCAAGTTCTTAGCTAACAACATCAAGATTTTTTAATTATTTTCTGAATATTTCATTTTCTATTTTTAGAATTTCAATATTCTCACCTTCAGAACTAGCATTCACAAGATTATTTAACTTCTTTTTCAGGGTTTTATTTTGCTTTCTCAATTTTTCATGGGACCCTACCAGATTGGCATATGCATCCTCCTAGTCTTCTAAAGAAAAGTTAGCGAAAGGATTGCTTACCTCTTCAGCATCCTCGCTTTCATCGCTTCCTTCAGCCATCATACATTTTTGGTTTTCCTTCCGATGAATATCGTTCAAGTAATCCCAAATTTCTTTGGCAGTCCTGTAGGTAGGTACAAATGGAAATTCTTTAGTGTCGACTGCTCTCTTCATCATATTCAGCGCTTTAATGTTCTCAAGATATTTCACTTTATGATCCTCAGTCCAATTGGACTTACTCTTGGTCAATTTGTGTGCCCCTTGAGTAATAATTGTCCATAGGTTTGGATCAATTGAATTTGCGAGCTGGCCCATTTTAGCTATCCAGATATAAAAACTAGCACCATTAAACACCGGTGTGGAATCCATACTGAAAAGCTTAGAGAATTAAAATCGAACAATAACATGGCACTAGGATCCTTTCTCTGCAGACAAATGAATCTGTAAGGATTGGAAATCCGCTCTGATACCAATTGTTAGATTGCTAGATAGGATCTAGAAGGGGGGATGAATAGATCCTTTAAAAACTTTGTTCAACTAGAACTCATACTGAGGTAAAACGCAAGATAAGCTCTAAGTTGTAAACAAACCGAACTATAGATGATCACTACAAAGCACAGTAGGACTTAGAAGGCAACACACAAAGTAAACCAGAATGCACAGGACATTGCCTAAGCGCTGAACTGTAATATCTTAGGTCTTTCGGATCTTTATCGGAGAGCTTTCGGATCGGTTTTGTAGGTCCTGAGTTATGTTTGACGATCCACGTGGGTTTTTCTCTCGTACTAGTTACGGAACCCAGTGGAGAGTTCACTGTTGCATTCATCGACTCGAGGACACTACAGTTGTGTTGTGCTCCTTCCGAGGATCATTTAGACTATTTTTTCATATTTTTCTGAATTAGTGAATTTTTGGGGAAAAATAAGATTTTTCAGAAATTGCAAAATTTCCTAATTTCCTTTTCCATTTCTTCTTTCTTTCTCCTTCCTCTCTCCTCACCGTAGCTCACTTCCTCTCTCACGTTCTCTCTCCTCTCTTCTCCTCTCTCCACGGGACGCGCGACCGTGGTGAGGTGGACGAGGTAGGGATGTCGCGGAGTTGGTCTGGCGCGTGATGGGCGACGAATGGAGCATGGCGATGGTGCTATCCCTCGGTGGATTCAAAGCCGATGTGACGAGCTTGTGAGATGGTTTTCGGCATGGTTTAGTCATTTCGGCGTGCTAGATTTTTGATGGAGGTAGGGAGATGGTTGCCCTACTCCTGTTCTACGTTTCCCCATGATTTTGAGCCAAACGGTGCGAGAACGAGCGGGTTCTACCTTGTTTTGGGTAAAGCATGCTTTGGGGGGGTGTGAGAAGTGTTCGCCCTTCTCGACAACGATTTATAGCCTAATTAGTGTTATTTCGATCTCTGGCATGTTAGCATTCCATTCCTGTAGGTTTCGTTGTGATTGGTGGTCATTTGAGACCGGTATGAGCCTGGGAACCCATGTGACTCAATTAGGGTCGATTCGGTAGAATCGCCCGTTTCTTGTGTTCTTGGCATTGTTTGGATCCCTTCCGGTCTATGGAAGGCTTGTATGGTCATTAGGGTTGTTTCGCCGTCGTTTAGACACAATTGGGGCGTGGAATGGTCTGGATCGGCCATTCCCCTATTTTACTCGCCGTGACGCCCTTGCGGTCGCACCAGAGACCATTTGGGTGCTTCCAGCGGTTCAGTAGGTGACCGTTTGCGTCTATGTCGGTTTTAATGTCAGTTGGGTCTAAGTGGTCATTCGATAGACCGTTTGGTCTGGCTTGCGGTCCATTGTTAGACCACTTAGCAGTGTCTGGAATGTCGGTTTGGCCAAGCGGTCACGCGATAGACCGCAAGGCTAGTCCTAGCGGTTCTGTTAATGACCGCTAGGCTCTGTTTATGTCGGTTCGATGATTTTAAGTCGGTTTGGGCTAGCGGTCCTAGCCTTGACCGCATGGTGTTCTTGACGGTCCTTTGGGAGACCACCTGCACCTTTAACTGGTTTATGTCGGTTCGGGGGTTGACTGGGTCAAGCGGTCATGTCCATGACCGCTTATGTCTCCTTGCGGCCCTGCGATACACCGCATGCCCCTGTGCTTTTGTAGTTGTTTTTCTAGCGGCCCTTTGGCTGACCGCTTGGTCTTCCTAGCGGTCAGGAAGGTGACCGTTTGCTTCTCAGAGTTTGTTTTCGAATGTTTAGGCTCCATTTGTCTTGGCTTGACCTTGTGGTTGCCCGTAGTCCCGTGGATGTCTTGGACGTCCTATGAGGGAGATGACCATGTTGTGAGATAGCCGGAGAGTGCCATTACATCGAGCTGTGTTCCGTGATGTTTCCGAGTCATTATTGGTTTCTGGTCAAGCCGGTATGATTTAGTGGTTGACAGTTGACCTCCTGGATGTCTCGGTAATCCTGTATGGATCGAGACATGGTTTTGGACGCCATGAGATACTATCTTACCTCGGTTTATGTGTCCACGTGCTTTGAGGGTCTCGGTGATCCCTCAGGTCTCTGTGGTTCATGTTATGCGGATGTATGGATCAAGTTGTCACATGCCGTTTCCTTTACATGTGTTTTATCGTGACCTTGGCTTAGGGACTAGGCTGATTGACAGCGTGAGTTGTGACGTGTGACGATCTTGTCCCTGAGTCTTGTGACTCAAGGATCGTTGTGTCAGCAAGTCTAGTTGTCTGTCCTAAGTCTGGTGGCAGTATGGTATGCTACCTTGTTTATTGTGTTTGTGCTTCGTAGTACGTGAGATAGTGCATGCTTAGCCTATCTGTACTTCAGCACTGAGATTTTGGAGTGTCTGTGTGTCTAGTAAGCCTCCACTAGTCGTAGCCTGACGACACATTCCTGTGTGCTGGCCCACCTGGGAGTGATGGCGGGCAAGTTTTCGATATACGATTTTTAGGCTAGTTTCCATGGACTCCCTTGCCTTGCGGTAGTGTCCTGTTGGGGGAAAAAACTAGCTAGAGGCCTGGCTCAAGGTATTGAGCTTATGTTGTGCACACGTGGTCAGGGGCGTTTGGACGAGCGCCAACGGGCGTGACCCTGACTAGTCACTCGTTGCTGAGGTGTTGTTGTTCCTTGTTACTGTAGTTCTGTTGCTCCTCGTACTTGGTACTATTGTTCCTTGTACTTGGCTCTTTGTGAGTGTCTCGGTTACCGCCGTTCTAGGTGAGTACGAGATACCTGAGGCGCTGTGTAAGACGTTACTGGACGCATTTGGTTGTTCTTATAGTGAGGAGATGCTCCTGTCACTTGATACATAACTCTCGTGACACGTGTTTTCGTCATTGGCTTCCGAGTAGCCTGTGTGTGGCTTTACTTGAGGTCCAGTCTTGTGTAGCGTACACGACGGTGAGTTCGTGAATGTTCGTGCTTTGACTGTGTAGGTCTTTAGTTGGCTTTGTTAACGGATCGGTAACGCCCGACTTTGTGAGATCGGGGTTCGCCTTTCTGTTACCATTTGGAGTACCTTAGGGAGCCGTGGTTCGATCGGCAGCCGTGTTTCTGGTTAGTACGGCTTTACTATTTCCTTTAGTTATTTAACTCCTATTTTTACAGCTCTACTGTTGTAGCTTAGTACTGCTGTTACTTTTGTTCTTCCTACTTTACTGTTTAGCGTGGTACTGCATTGTTTCTAGTGGGGATCCGTGTGACCCCTACTGAGCCAGTGACATGAGGCTCACTCCTACTTTTCAGGTGTGGTCATTCTTCTTCTGCTTGGTTCGTGACGCGGTGCGTCAGTTCGTAGTTGCCAGTGTTGCCAGCGTCGTGCTTCCCCCGACTTCAGTCTACGTTTTCTTTTCTGTTGGACTGTACTTATCTTTAATTTGGACTAGACTCTGTTAATTTAAATTGTTAATTGAAAAAGTAATTTTATTTCTGCTACTTTAGCAAACTTAATCAATGAAATATTAATTGCTTACTACTTTATCTGGGACTTCAATGTACCACACACACTCCTTTTATCCCTTCTAAGCTTTACCGCTCTTGGGAGGCCTCGCAAGATCCAAGTGTTATCAGGTTTACTCGGTATCCGGACCCTGGGTCGTCACAGTTGGTATTAGAGCTGTGTTGTGTGAAGGTACATGGGAATTCGAGATATTACAGTATTCAGAGTCCTTAAGGTCCAGTACAGTCGACAGCTAGCGTAGGTTTTGCGATTGTTTGTCACATTATTTTTGCGTGTGGTCTTGTGCCTATTGTATTGGGACTGTGCGAGATGGTTTTGCTCTCGTCAGTGTGAGCGATGTCACGCGGTTCAGAGATGAAGACGGAGAGAGCGGAGCGCGCGGGCTCCTCTTTTGCTTTTATCCTGGTGCTTTAAGCTGCAACACAAAGAGATCAAGAGAGAAGAGAGAAGGGGCCACCACGGGAGATTGCTCCGGCGGGGCGAGCGGGACAGATATAATGCAAAAATCAAATAACAGAAATTGAAACGGCCATTGCGGGAAGTAACTTGCCGCGGCCTCGAGAATATAACAGTTGGAAGAATAACACGTAATATAATGGCGGGAATTTAAATGGCCATTGCGGGAGATGACCCTCCGCGGCCTCGAGAATATAACAGATATAAGAGACAGATATGAAGAATAACACGTAATATAATGACAGAAATTTAAACGGCCATTGCGGGAGATGACCCTCTGCGGCCTCGAGAATATAACAGATATAAGAGACAGATACGAGAGTGATGTAGATTATGAAGAACAAAATTTAAACGGCCATTGCGGGAAGTAACTCGCCGCGGCCTCGAGAATATGGCAATTATAAGAGACAAATATGAGAAAGAGGCAGAATATGAATGACAAAAATTAAACAGCCATGGCGGGAAGTAACTCTCCGCGGCCTCGAGAATATAAGGTGATCGCCAGGGGTCGAGGACCCCAAAATAGAAAGAGATCGCGCCTACCACAAGAGCGGGAGACGGTGGGTTGCTTCTTTCTCTCCTACCGGCCGGCCGACGGAGAGGGCTTTCCTCGGTTACCCTTGCAAAACAATAGACAATAAACGAACGGAATTAGAAAACGGCAGTGTAGTAACAATTCCTTGCAATAAAAGTAACGAGATCGTGACCTGACACACACCTGGTTGGTGTGATTTTAAACCCCTCTCGGACTCGAGTAGGAGAAAAATGCGATGACGAATTCAAGAAGTATGCAAGAGGCGACGCCCTTATGAAGGGAGATAGAGGATGCGGTATGATGAATGTAAAGAACTATAGGGAAAAAGGGGAAGAAATGGCTTATTGGATGAGCCGATGGTGAGATACGGTGGAGCTTCGGCAGCATGGGGATGACGTGGAAGCGCGGTGGACGAAGACAGCCTTCCTCTCGCGAGCCTGGACACCCGAGAAGCCGGCAGGATCTCCTCCTACAAAAAGGCCCCACGGGTTAGAAAAATGACTCCGGCAGCCTCTCGGCTCCGGCAGCCTATCGGATCGCTTCTTAGCTCCCTCAGAACTGAGGGGGTGGGCCTCTATTTATAGGGCTCCGGAGGGTGGACGTCCAGGACCCTAGACACCTCCATCAGGGCCGAAGTAATATTTTATTCTATTTTTATTCATTTTTATTGAATATTTTCGTGGAGGCATCCAAGGTCCCGGACGCCTCAATAAGGTCCACCGAACTCCACCGAAGGCCGCACGCGGTTTGGCACAACGCGTGGTTTTGTGAGCGACGCCTCATGATTCAGAAATGGGCGCGTCCAGTTGTCTGGATGCTTCCACAATTGGCTTTTTTCACACACGACAAACCGTCAGTCGGTGGACGGGGCCCGGTGGGTAAGTTGATGGAGGCGTCCAGAGTCCCGGACGCCTCCAAAAAAATATATTTTTTATTTTTGTTTTGTTTTTATGCCAAAGCTGACATTTTTGTATTTTTTATATTTGTTTTCATGGAGGCGTCCAGGGGACTGGACGCCTCCATAAATATATATATTTTTTATGTATTTCTTTGTCTTAAAAAAAAAATTAAAGTAATGGAGGCGTCCAGGGGCCTGGACGCCTTCATTAAGATCCCCCAGGTCCGTTGAAAAGGCGTCGGCAGCTCCCCGGCAGGCACCCTTCCTGGTTCCGGAATTCTTTGGCGTGTCTGAATGGTGTTGATGCCGTCCGAATGCTGCAACGAGACGATTCCGGATGCTGAAAAGGGCGGAATAAGATTCAAGAAAAGGAAGCACTCAAGTGATTCAAAAATACGTAAGCCGTCGCGGGGCGTCATACAGTAATATGAGACTTTCTCAGGAGACGTCAGAAAAGGCGTGCCTACAGCTGCACCGCCTTGGCGTCTGCTTTGCAAAGGAGTGACACGTAATGGAAGGGTATCGAAGTGAAATGGAATGAAGTGGGTGTAGACTGATAAGTTGATACCAAGGTGTGATGAGACGCACTTTTGACGTTACTGTTTGGAATCTTTCCTGAAGTTTCAATGAGACAACCTTGAAGGAGGTCTTTCAAATTTTGACGATTTGCTTGGACGAAGATCAAATAAGGGAGGGTGAGATGTGCGCTCAGGCAGGAAACAAAAAGAGACCAACTTCTCGGTGTGGAAGTAGCTGGGTCATAAACCTACAGGTTTCACCTTCGGTGAGCGGTTACCAGCCAATGTGGAAGTGCTGCGGCCAAGGTGGGTCAAACAAAGTAAAAAGTAAAGAAATATCTGAGAGTCTGTCCAAACAAGGGTCTCCTTCGGAAGAGCAGCGTAGGGCCGTTTCAAGGAAACTCAGTATTTCATTCGCAGTGGAATATCTCATATTTGTAGGAATTGAAACACAATGGCTTTCACAATCAAATCACTTGAATGATCTTCCGCAATAAATCAAAGTCCTATATGAATGCATGCTGGGTTTAAATAAAAATTTAAAACAAACTAAAATAGAAAATAGCCAAGGATAATATTGTCAACTTGTTAAGAATGGGTCAGGATACCGATCCGGTGAGCCGACACTGGGCTGGGGCCCATTTATCCGCGCACCAACTGATGCGGGACGGGACCACGGACACGACAAGCTCGCGGTTGTCCCTTAACGAGGGAAGCGTCGGACGTGCACGGTTGAGAAATCGGCAAGAGCTAGGGTGGTCAATTCACTCTTTTGTGCCCGGATCGGGTCACGGGACGGTAACGCTCTCTCTCGCAGCAGCGGTAATGAATAGATAAAGCGAGCTAGATATCCCTACACATGCTCTCTAGCAGCGACATAAACAAATATATATGAAGTAAGCAAAATCCCGAGAAGGGAGCGGAAACGATACCTCCACGCGCTCGGCGTGGGGAAGACGGGCCCGGTCGAAACTCGTACCCCCAGAACAATAATACACAAGATTACATAAATACAACTCGCTGCCCACTCCACGCAGGGAGGTAAAGGGCTACACAATGGGGTCCGGGAGGACCGAATTTGGGTTGACGGGCGGCTTCTCGCGTTGATTCGGCAACACCCGAACTAGTGACGGTGGGGCCCACGTGCTGTCCAGAGCGGCCGTGTGGGACCCGGTGGCACTGCTGTAGTGGTGGATGCCCGGAGGATCACTCCTTGGGATGGCGGCGCGCTGGAACGCCGGCCGGAGGCCCGGCGGCTCCGTTCGGCACCGGTCGGAAAACCGGCCACGGACCTGCACTTTCTGATTTTCAGCGCGCGCTCGGATGGGAATGGACGCTGCGATCAGCCCCGATGTCGGATCGACACGAAACTGGCGCCGATTGAAAGCTGCTTCAAAATCCTCTAAGATAGGACTGGAGAGAGGTGTTGGATTATCACGGATCTGGACTTATGGAATTTTCAAGTTCCTGTTGTACAGTTCCTGAAATCTCAGGTTAGCAGAGAAATTTCCTGTGGATTGCCTTTGACCGCGAGGTAGACGTCCGAATCTGGGGTTGTGTTCTTCACCACAATTGTAGGAAATCAAGCTACGAAACAATGACTATTTTGGGATCTAGATTTGGGGAAGGCTATGAATTTCTATGATTTTTGCACTAGCAGTGGGTCGGATCTGGAATCTGGTTGACAACACTGTAGCTGAGGAAGAACACGAATTTTGAAAAATGGATAGATGGCAGATAAAAAATCAATAAAAATGGTGGATGTAGGGGATGATGGACAGAACTCCCAGTAAAAGTGGGAGGGTTTGGAAAAATCAAAAAGAAGGTCGGAGGTGAGAAACATAGGGCTGCTATCACTCTAGACAGAGACAAAACAGATCTGGGAAAGAAAGGTGCACGAAAATGGAAAATTACTAAATGGAGAAGTTTGGACGTGAAACTTTAGGTGGAGGTGGGGATTCAAGGTAAGAACACACCCTCAAAATTTTAGCTTGAGATCTTCATGTGGTGGAGAGAAGGAATTCGTGGACTACACCTCTGTCCAGCAGGACAGAACCTTGAAGATGGCTCCGCGGCGGCTCGAAGGCGGCACGAGTGGCGGCGGCGGCGGCACAGATGATCACCGGAGATAGAGGGGAGGGGATTGAAGATAGAACCACTCTAGAATTTGAGGTTGGAGGAGATGAACACCAGGGGAGAGGGGAGGGGCTCAAGAATCACTCTTGATTTTCCAACAATTTTCTCTTCATTAATGCTAACAAATGGAAAATACAACCCTTTTATATGCCATGTGTCAAATCTATTCTACACCATTAGATCTAGGGGTGGGGAATGGAGGGCCTAGATTGGATGTGAATAACACACAAAAAATAATAAAATATTAAGGGGAGAGGGGCGCCCCCTTGACCATGGTTAATGGGGTTGAATGGGTAGGTGAGGTAGGTAACCCACCTTGGACTAATTAAGCCACTTGTCTCCCATGTGGTCAAATGGCATTCAACCCTTCTAGATGGCCACCTAGGATGGTTGACCAGCCCCACATGGATGACATGGACCAATGGGAAAGGGCTGGGGGCCCCCTTGCTAGTCCTACTGACAAATTACATAGAAACCCACACAATCCGTGGGAATGACGCATTGGCCGATAAAGCCGTACAATTGCGCGTATACTTCCCCGTGGATATAAAAAAGGATATAAATGCAATATGAAAAGTACTAGCTCGGCGTCGATTCCCATCAACTCTCCCCGGGTGGGAGGAACTCGACCCCGTCGAGTAGGGGTATGGATGCTCGAGTACTCTGGCGGATCCGTCACCGTGCCAAGTAGCGCGGGTATGCTCCACTCCAAGTGACCGTCACCTGCTCATTCCATATATACTCGATATGCGCAAGCTGCCATGGGGTAGAGGTGGACACTCCGGGTGGGGCACTCTCAAAGGGAAGGAAGCAGCTCGAAGACTCACTAGGAATCACCGCTGAGTCCCTGTAGGTGACTGATCCGGGTATAGATGTAGAACCGATCCCATACTCATCGAATGAGTCCACTCGCCTCTTTACTCATAAGAGAACGACAACGAGCTTGCACAAGACACATGCAGACAAACGACACACAAACCATACAAACAAACCACACAAAACAAACCACACAAGGAAAACACACCGACTCATATATGACCCTAGAGACACCTAATGTTAGTCCGACCCGTACATGGGTGACGGCGGACCAGGACACCTGAACGTATGCCATGCATGCATCTGACGTAACCGGTGGTTGACATCATGCGGAAATCCTAGATCTCCTACGATGCACCACACATGGACATTTGGATTGGAGGTGGGACATCCGGGAGGTTCGGGTGGTTTAGGTGGACTCGGGGAACCAAAGTCTTCTTGAACCCCAAATGATGGTTCGGACCTATCGCTATGTGGAGGTTGCTTGGCCCGAGTGGGAAAGGCCTGATAGTGAACTCCGCGGGGGAAGTGAAGTGAAGATGGAGACTCGGGAGATTCACTAGTGAAGGGGTCAATAGGGTCGAAGAAGGTATGACCCCGTGAGATGGACTCCAACATGACATGGTCCCAGTCGTGAAATTCTTGAAGGTGCGGGTGGTCACCTTCCTCCATCATGGCAGATGGGACCGTGTATAGGAAATATGACTCCTCCCTCAGAAGAAAAGTAATGAAGTCGGGTTCATCCGGTTGCGGGATAAGTAGAAGAACCTCCGTGGTAACACAACCCACGGTGCACTCGGAGGTAATGGTCCCGAAGGTCGGATGGGTGAAGCTAAGACTTGCGGGTTGGTCAAAGCCTCGGGCCAAAAGATGCGTCAACTCCCATTGTGAATCTAATCCCATGACAAGATCGTCCAACGTATCAACATGGTGACGAGATCGAAATGTGGTATGGAAGGAGTTGACCAGCACTAAAGGGAGGATGGGGTCCATAGGTGGGAAGGAAGGTGGGACCAAGCCATCCTTGAGCCAACTAAGAAGCGGCTCGGTTATGAAAAGCGTACCCGTTAGAAACACGGGTGGCTGGGGCTTGGGTGGCTCCAAATGAGAGGGTTCCGAATTTAGATCGGAAGGTGAGGGTGACAATGGAGCACTCTCGGGTGGTGAAGGAATTGGGTTAGGTAGTCCGATCGGCTCGGGACTCGGTTGGGAGGTAGATGTTTGCCAAAGGGTTCGACCTCTAGAGCGAGAAAAATGAGACTCAAAGGGCTCGACCTCTAGAGCGACCTTATAAGATTGCGCCAGCGAGAACGCGTCGCGGACAAGACATTCAAGTTGGAAGTGAAACTGCAAACCTCTCTGGAACTCAAAGGCAATCGTGATGCTATCCTCTCCAACTCCATATTCCATCCGGTACTTATCATAGTCCCAAACGTACTCGGACACAGACCTATCGCCTTGGACGGGTCGGCATGGGTTGGCCATAGTTGCCAAAATACGGGAATGGATCCCTAGGAATGGATATGAAAGGCCATTTAGACATGACACTAGACCGACTATGCAAGGTTGGGATGCATGCACACTAAGGACAAGACTCGGTACGGGGCGGAGTTAATCGATCCGAAGATCACTCGCGCAAGTGTGCGACCTTCCCGATAGGCGTAGCCTAACGTTCGGATAACACCTTTTTATATACCGACTAATGGTATGCAAATGCAACTCCTAAGACCGACTTAGACACTTAGACTTAAATGACACTCTTTTTTTTTGACACCCTAGACTCAAACTCGCTCTGATACCAAATTGATGCGGGACGGGACCACAGACACGACAAGCTCGCGGTTGTCCCTTAACGTGGGAAGCGTCGGACGTGCACGGTTGAGAAACCGGCAAGAGCTAGGGTGGTCAATTCACACTTCCATGCCCGGATCGGGTCACGGGATGGTAACGCTCTCTCTCGCAGCAGCGGTAATGAATAGATAAAGCGAGTTAGATATCCCTACACATGCTCTCTAGCAGCGGCATAAACAAATATATATGAAGTAAGCAAAATGCCGAGAAGGGAGCGGAAACGATACCTCCACGCGCTCGGCGTGGGGAAGACGGGCCCGGCCGAAACTCGTACCCCCGGAACAATAATACACAAGATTACAGAAATACAACTCGCTGCCCACTCCACGCAGGGAGGTAAAGGGCTACACAATGGGATCTGGGAGGATCAAATTTGGGTTGACGGGCGGCTTCTCGCGTTGATTCGGCAACACCCGAACTAGTGACGGTAGGGCCCACGTGCTGTCCGGAGGGGCCGTGTGGGACCCGGTGGCACCGCTGTAGTGGTGGATGCCCGGAGGATCGCTCCTTGGGATGGCGGCGCGCTGGAACGCCGGCCGGAGGCCCGGCGGCTCCGTTCGGCACCGGTCAGAAAACCGGCCACGGACTTGCACTTTCTGATTTTCAGCGGGCACTCGGACGGGAATGGACGCTGCGATCAGCCCCGATGTCGGATCGACACGAAACTGGCACCGATGGAAAGCTGCTTCGAAATCCTCCAAGATAGGACTGGACAGAGGTGCGGGATCTTCACGGATCTGGACTTATGGAATTTTTAAGTTTTTGTTGTACAGTTCCTGAAATCTCAGGTCAGCAGAGAACTTTCCTGTGGATTGCCTTTGACCGCGAGGTAGACGTCCGAATCTGGGGTTGTATTCTTCACCACAATTGTAGGCAATCAAGCGAGGAAGCAAGGACTATTTTTGGATCTGGATTTGGGGAGGGCTACGAATTTCTATGATTTTTGCACTAGAAGTGGGTCGGATCTGGAATCTGGCTGACAACACTGTAGTTGAGGAAGAACACGAATTTTGAAAAATGGATAGATGGCGGATAAAACATCAAGAAAAATGGTGGATGTAGGGGATGATGGACAGAACCCCCATTACAATTGGGAGGGTTTGGAAAAATTAAAAAGAGGGTCGGAGGTGAGAAACACAGGGCTGCTATCACTGTAGACAGAGACAAAACAGATCTGGGAATGAAAGATGCACGAAAATGAAAAATTACTACATGGAGGAGTTTGGACGTGCAAATTTAGGTGGAGGTGGGGATTCAAAGTAAGAACACACCCTAAAAATTTCAGCTTGAGATCTTCACATGGTGAAGAGAAGGAATTCGTGGACTACACCTCTGTCCAGCAGGACAGAACCTTGAAGATGGCTCCGTGGCGGCTAGAAGGCGGCACGAACGGCGGCGGCGGCACAGATGATCACCGGAGATAGAGGGGAGGGGATTGAAGATAGAACCACTCTAGAATTTGAGGTTGGAAGAGATGAACACCAGGGGAGAGGGGAGGGGCTCAAGAATCACTCTTGATTTTCCAACAATTTTCTCTTCATTAATGCTAACAAATGGAAAATACAACCCTTTTATATGCCATGTGTCAAATCTAATCTACACCATTAGATCTAGGGGTGGGGAATGGAGGGCCTAGATTGGATGTGAATAACACACAAAAAATATTAAAATATTAAGGGGAGAGGGGCGCCCCCTTGACCATGGTTAATGGGGTTGAATGGGTAGGTGAGGTAGGTAACCCACCTTGGACTAATTAAGTCACTTGTCTGCCATGTGGTCAAATGGTATTCAACCCTTCTAGATGGCCACCTAGGATGGTTGACCAGCCCCACATGGATGACATGGACCAATGGGAAAGGGCTTGTGGCCCCCTTGCTGGTCCTACTGACAAATTACATAGAAACCCACACAATCCGTAGGAATGACGCATTGGCCGATAAAGCCGTACAATTGCACGTATACTTCCCCGTGGATATAAAAAAAGATATAAATGCAATATGAAAAGTACTGGCTCGGCGTCGATTCCCATCAACAACTCACTGAATGGAACCGTCGTCCCCATGCTATCACAAGTTAACGGCCTATCCGTACAACCCAAATTCTTCCGGGATCATCACTATTTTTGTTGAAGGGGAACTCAAATCCCGGATTCGTTCGGGCCGCGAGGTCTTTGACATGTTCTAGTAGCGTAGGTATCATATACTACAATGCATGACATGGTGGGACCAACCATTGAAAGGTGGGACAGGAGATAGGACAAAGACGTCCGTTAGTAAAACCTGCACAGGCCAGCATGGATTAATAACATCAGAAAGTAACAGAATCGTAACAGAATCGCACCATAATGGAAAGGAGATCTAGCCAAAATCCTGACACTGACCGCTGATGTGACATGTTCTGTCCTGTAGAGATCTTTCCTTCCTATAAGAACTCCCCTTAGGCTAGTTCATTCAAATGCACCAAGGTGGGTTTTGGAAGCACAGGAGAGGAAGGAGAGGAGAATCTAGAGATCTCAGGATGGAAGGAGAGTCTTCTCGTGTTATGAAGAGGAGCAGGCCTGGCAGTGAGATTAGGCGACTCTCCGACCTCGAGGGTCATCTCAGCGGGATGATCATGTTGCATATGGTAAGCTGATTCATTTCAACTTTTCTCCTCTTGAACCTTCTTCTCACTTGCTTCCTTCCTCCTTCTTTCTTTTCCTTTTTCAGCCATATCCACTCTTCCCAGGCCCGAGCAAGTTTTCCAAATTGCCATGGCTTTCAAAGTTAACTTCCAACATATCCATCGGCATGAGGGCCATACTCTCGAAGTGGCCTCTGTAGGGGTGCCTTATTCACGCCAAACACTACGAGAAGATTTGTATGGACTGGGCGGCTATGGGCGCACTAGTGGAGATCTGGCATCCCCAGACCCACACTTTTATCTTCCCGACCTTCGAGGCGACCATCCTCCTCGAGGAGGTGGAACTTCTGCTCGGATTGAAGAAATTCAAGAGTGACGGGAAGGTGAAGGCTATGCGGATGCTGACACGGGGGACTTCCGAAAGCGTCCTTGGAAGCTTCATGCCGCCTGACGCAGCCTGAAAGGTTCGTACTCAAAAGGGAATTGATTTGCAAAAGCTCGCGGAATGGGTCATGGAGGCCCTGAGAGGGTTACCAGACGATGACTATTTGGAGGGAATCATGAAAGGGTTCACCATTTGTCTGGCGGGTGCTCTCTTGTTTCTTTATACCGACAACATGGTGGAGGAAGACCAACTGAGTGCTATCTGCGGGATCTGGCGTGGAAAGAGGGTGGGACCCACTATCCTTGCCTACCTGTATAGTGGCCTTACTACCTCGAGCATGGGTAAGCCTCCTTTTGGTTGCGCACTTGTCCTGAATTACTGGCTGGATTTGCATTTCAAGTTTGATCACCGTGAGGGAATGCCAACCGCTTCGAAGCTCTTCCAACAAAGCCCCCTTTATCACATAGCCGACGTGTTAGGCTTTGGTGGCACCGTGGCGAACCGTGTTCCGTGGCTAAAGAGACGTGAAGACTAGCGGTCTCACTTTAGAACCGTGACACAAAGCTTCTTCTCTTGCACACCGGCATGTTTACTCCTGCTTGAGCTCCTCATGAGGTCTTCTTGTGAAGTTGATCTCCAACTGATTGGTGCGACCGAGTTTGTCCTTTACAATGCGCATCGGTGCTGCCTCCAGATCGGCATTCCACGTCATTCGTTCCCACTACCGACTGGCATCGTTCCTTTGAAGAAGAGAGAGTTGGGCACTGAAGCGGATGCGAAGGAAGCGAAGGCCGTCAAAACACCCTAGAAGACAAGTGTTGTGGGAAAGGCCTTAGCGCATGTGGGGGAAGAATGCGAGCTGTGGAGGGCTTATGTAACTGAACTGGGGAAGTTAAGGCCTAAGGCGCCTAAACCCCTAATGTAACTCGTCCTACTTTCTGATGGAATAAAATCTGGAATTTGGATGTTTCGGACCCCCATCCCCCTAATTATTATTTTTTTGTGATTTATTTTTCTTTGTGTTTTTTTTTTGTTACGCTCATCTGGAATGATTTTTCTTTTTATTATTATTTTCTTTTTTCTCTCTTTTTTATTCTTTTTTTTGAAATTTTTATTATGGGAGCGTCTAGAGTCCTGGACGCCCCTAATTCTTTTATTTTTATTTTAAAATTTTTATTTTTTTGGGGGCGTCCATGGTCTTGGACGCCCCTATAATAATTTTTTTAATTTTTGGAATTTTTTGTTTGGGGGCGTCCAGGCGCCTGGACGCCCCTGCTTTTTTTGAATTTTTGAAAAAAAGAAAAAAGTGGGGGCATCCAGGCGCCTGGACGCCGCAAAAAAGGGTGATTCCTTATATAAAGGGGGCCTCACCCCCCTTCCACTTCTACTGTTCATTCTGACGACTTGTTCACTCTAAACGACCTATTCCAAGTTCCAATGGAGCAAGGAGGCCCGAGCTAGGGTGGAGAGAAGCGGAAACGACGGGCTCGTCGTCCGAGGAGGTCGATGGATCATGCAGAGGAGGCTGTCGCAGGAGAGGAGATCGCTGCGGATGAGGAGATAGCCGTGGAAAAGGAGGCGCCTCCTTTGACCGTGGAGGGCCCTACGGGCGCTGGCGACGCGGGAGAGGACGAGCACGATCCGGTAAGCCCCTTAGACTTCCATTCTATTGGTTCACTAGGCTAAACGGGCGGACGAGAGGCTGTGTGGAGAAGGCCGAGGAGTGGGGGAAGGAGGCGTCCAGGGGCCTGGACGCCTCCAAAAAATGTTATTTTTATTTTTATTATTTGTTTTTTTGGGTTATTACGTAAATAAAATAAATAAATAAATAAATAATAAGGAGGCGTCCAGGGCCGTGGAGGCCTCCACGATAATATATATTATTTATTTTTTTTTGTTTTGATTTTTGTTAAAAAAAGAAATAAAAAAATAGGAAGGAGGCGTCCAGAAGGTTGGACGCCTCTAAAAATATATATATAATAAATATTATGTACAGTGTTATTGTTTATTATTATCCATGATTCTGATGTGTTGCCCTGTTGGTTTTGTGGTGTGCAGGATGTGATGAAGGGCCGGATCAACTAGTCTCTAGTGGTGGCAGCGTACCGTGGGCTGCCAGACTTTCAGAGGGCGTGTGTGGACGCCATGGGCTTTGGAGCCTTCCTCAGGATCGAGCCCTTCCGGCTCGACCTTCCTCTTATCCAGGCATTGAGGGAGCGGTGGCATGCGCCGAGTCGGGCGTTTCTGATGCCCTGGGGGCACATGGTGCCGACACTTGAAGACGTAGCTCGGATCACCGGGCTACGAGTTGACGGAGAGGCGGTCAGCAGGGTCACCTACCCCGACTACCGAGAGAGTGCCCTGGACCTGCTGTGGTTAGAGACGAGCGTGACCGACAGAGATAGCAGGGTAGTCGACCGAGTGGAGATTATGGAGGAGCTCGGATTCGTCGACCCGCGCCAGCGGGTTAGCGAGACTGGAGCGGAGTTTCTGGCACGACTGGAGGGAGATGCCCGTGCAGCTTTCACCCAGGACTCGAGCGAGCGGGAGCTGGTGGATCTAGACCTTCGGAGGTTTCTTTTCTTGTTTCTGGGCCGCCTTCTGCTGGGGATGAAGGGGGATGGCATCCACTGCCGCTTCCTCGGGATCCTGGCGGACCTCGATAGAGTGGGACACTATGTGTGGGGAGCGGCTCTGCTTGCTCATCTGATTGCCGATCTCTCCCAGACTTCGGAGAAGGAGATGACAGTCAGTGGCTTCGCACCTTTTCTCCAGGTAAACATTTTTTTATGCATTCTATCGTAGTTAAATATGCAATTATAATACTAATGATGTATGATGGATGCAGGTGTGGAGCTATTACTATTTCCCGATGGGGAGGGCTAGGCATGGGAACAGGAGAGTCGTGCCTCTGGCGCGGCGGTGGAGGTCGGTCGTGGTTGCGGCACCCCACGGCTTCCAGCTGGCGTCACTTCGTCGGGAGCTGAGCGAGTATCCCGAGGCCATGGTATGATGCATATATATATAGATTTTTTTTTGGCATTTTTATACATGTGACTGAATGGCAACTAACATGATGTATGTATGGTGATGCAGGTGGTGTGGAGACCCTACCTGGGCATGGGTGATGCTGGCCAGCCTTGGGTTGTAGCGGGTCTTCCTCGTTTCGGGCGGGACGTGTGGGTCCATTACCTGAACGAGATCGAGCCGTTGTGGCTCAGACTGGTTATGAGGACGTTGGGGCTAGCCCAGGAGTGGGTTGATGTAGATGAGCCGGCCCACATTGGGCGGAAGACCAAGGGGAAGGCGAAGATTGTGGACTGGCGTACGCGCTTCCCAGCATAGTACCAGGACTGGCAGTAGGGCGGGGCCCCAGTGGTGTCCCATGTATAGGATAGCACTGATTACATGAGACGGTATCGAGCTACGTACGGGGACCGCCTCTCCCTCGGTGGTATGGCAGGGGTAAGTGTGAAATGAAAATGCTTCATTCTTCTATGTGTATATGCATGTGATACTAACTTATATGCCATGCAGGATGCTCGTGATGACATGATCGCCGACCTGCGGGCCCAGTTGGCGGACGCCAGGCGGCAGTTGGTGGCCATCCGACAGGAGTTGGAGATCCTGGTGAGTCTATGCAATGCATTTTTTGTTACCTGGATTTCGATGCTTAGCCTCTGACTGTCGTTTGCCCCGTGTTTCAGCGG
The DNA here is from genome assembly GCA_022559845.1 of Amorphophallus konjac. Lineage (NCBI taxonomy): Eukaryota > Viridiplantae > Streptophyta > Magnoliopsida > Alismatales > Araceae > Amorphophallus > Amorphophallus konjac. The sequence goes on from CM040126.1 coordinate 238,785,226, forward strand.
GCCCACCAGGCAGCAGCTGCTGGGACTGCTGGTGGAGCGGGTTCCAGTTCGTGGGGCCCTCCCCCGGAGATCTCTGCCCTTCAGGAGCAGCTGGCGTATGCGGTGGCCCGGGCTGAGGAGGCCGAGAGTGACCGTGAGGCTCGAGTGAGTGCTTGCTTGGCCCTGACCCTCTTCTAGCTGCTTTCCTTTTATCACTGCTCTCTTACGGTGCATGCGTGTTTGGACAGGTGGCCGAGATTCGGGAGGCCCTGGCCCGTGCTGTTCGTGCCGAGCAGGAGCGCGATGCTCGGGTGGCGGAGCGTGACGCCCGGATTGTGGAGCTGGAGGAGGAGCGGCGACGGGAGGCCGAGGAGCTCCCTCGTGACATGTTGGATCTGCGGATTGCCCTCGAGCTGTCGAGGAGAGAGGCGATGAGAGAGAGAGAGGAGAGGGAGAGGGATAGGGAGAGCGGAGAGAGAGAGAGGGAGAGGGATAGGGAAATCCTAGAGAGAGAGAGAAGGAGAGGGATAGGGAGATCATAGAGAAAGAGATGGAGTACAGGAGGGCAGAGCAACATCGAGATTGGGAGGAGAGGAGGGCTCTGGTGGCCCTGGTGGCCCTGGTGTCGGAGCTCTGACTGAGTCTTGGCACGGCGGAGGGGAGACTTCGGGAGAGTGAGGAGCGGTATTAGAGGGCGAAGGAGCGCGGGGCGCGAATTCATCAGTCTGGTTCCTTTTCCATGGGCAGCTTTCTAGTTTCTTCGACCGAGGAGCGTCACCGCACCTTGGAGGCTGGCATGGTGCCACTTGGGGAGGCGAGCACGGCTTCTCAGGGTTCGCAGAGGCCCCCTAGGGATCCCCGTCAGAGGAGGGAGGAGAGAGATGACCAGGAAGGTGATGGTGAGAGTTAGAGAGTTACTTGTACACTCCACCCTCCTTACTGCATGATGTACTTTTGACTATTATATGAAATGAAAATGGCTTTCTTGTGTTGTGTGTACCTTTTCTCTCTCACTTTTCTGCTACACCGAGTTGTTTCGAGGCATGCCTTACGAGACTTTACCCTGAACAACGAGGAACTGTGCTTTGCACGGGGGGATTCTGTTTCCTTTCTCCCCTTTTTTTGGGCACGTCCAGGCGCGAGGACGCGTCTTAATCATCGAATTCAAATTTAAAGCGTCGGGTGGCCTTTCTTCTCCCGTGCCTTACCCGTAAATGAGCCCGCCTTCCGCCGAAACTCGCTCGCCCGTCTTTGTCTTCTTCCCCTCGATCGATGGAGTTCGGCGGTCTGGACCACGGCGAAGGTGGAGAGGGACGCGGGACCCCTCGCCCAAGGAGGGACGCGCCAGAGAACGGAACGGCGTCCATGGAGGAGGAAGGGCCGCTTCGGGCCCCCGAGGGACCCGAGGGGCCCAATGGCGCGGAAGGAGGTGAACACGGCTCGGTGAGTGCTTCGATTTCCCCTTCTTTGATCTATTTTGAGTTTTGAAGCGAGGCGTGCGAGGGGGGAAAGGGTTCGGTGAGTTTTGCACTCAAATGATGGATGCGTCCTAGACAGGGGACGCGTTCTTTGTTATGATGCGAGGCCCTTCTTTCTTGGTGCAGGACATGGCGAGGACCCTGGGCCTGGCCGATGAGTGGGCGAGTGCAGACGAGCTGAGCCACGTCAGGAAGGAGAGTCGCGGCAAGGCGAAGCTTGAAGACTGGCGCATACGTCTCCCTGGACAGCAAGGGAGCGTACTGGTGCAGGATAGTGCCGACTTCCTGCGGCAGCAGAGAGAGAGTTACGTGGGTCTTCCCTGAGCTGGGGATACGCGCGATGTCAACGGCTCGCGTGCTTAATTAGCCGAGGTCAGGCGGCAGCTGGCCGCCACTCAACAGGAACTGTCGCTCCTGGTAAGCTAAGTGCTGCATTTTCTATTTTTAAATGTGGAGCTTAGCTGACGGCTGTTGTTTGTTCGTTCCAGCGTGCCCAGCAGACAACGATGGTGGGAGTGGCTGGCGACGCATCTTCTAGTTCCTCGGCCCCTTTTCTTGAGATTGCCTCCCTCCGAGAGCAACTTGCCGGTGCGGTGGCTCGGGCTGCCCGGGCGGAAGAGGAGCGTGATGCCTGGGTGGCGACTGTAGCAGAGCTGCGACATCGCGGTGAGGAGAGACCTTCTCCAGACATCCTGGAGTTAAGGGTTCTTCTGCAGATGATGAGGAGAGAGGCAGAGAGAGAGAAAGCTGAGAGAAGGTCCGAGCGACAGCGAGATCAGGCCGAGAGGAGGGCCTTGGAGGACCAGGTGAGGGAGCTCCAGCTGGGCATTCAGGTCGCGGTGCAGAGGCTAGGAGCGCTAGAGATGCGCTATGAGAGAGCGCGAGAGTTCGGGCAGCGACTGCGCCAGTCTGGTCGCTTTGCCGCTAGTGGCTTCTTCGCCACGCCAGGGGAGGAGCAGCGAGTCATTACTATGGAGTCGGCGCCACGAGGCGAGGCAGGTGCTACTGCACGGGGATCTAGGAGGCTTCTGAGGGACCCTCACCTCAGGGGAGAGGAGAGGGACGCCTAGAGGGACGAGCATGAAGATAATGGCAAGAGTTGGCGAGCTAGTGGACCCACCTCCTCTATATGATTGTGATGTTTATGACAGCTTATGTAGAATTATGAATGGAGTGATTTGATTTTCTGCTGCTTGTTTGTTCTCTTGTGCGTTCCCTCTTCGCCATGCTTCCTTTGTACTATTTCTATGTGATGTGCCTGCCGAAACCTCGCCCTAGAACGGAAAAACGCGTCTCGCTCCGATCCCCTTTTACAGAAATCTACTGCGGGAGTCAACAAAGACGGCCCTAGCTTTTCTTCTCGGGCGGTTTGCCAGCCTTTGCAGACAACCTTCAAAAGGATAGGGCATCTTGTCCAAACAATCACCTTGTGTGAGTGGTGAAGTAACACATGTGGGACCGTATGGCAGGTGTGTTACCACAAGGGCTATTGGAGGGATCTTGCTCGGCACTCCTCCCTTTTTCTATAAATATCCGCTCTTTTGTTCTCCCAGGGTCCTTGAGAGCCAACTCGAGGAGTACAGATTCCCACAGAAGAGGAGGGATTCAAAATCCTGAAGTCGAGATGGAGGGTGAATCTTCCCACTCCTCGAAGAGGAGCAGGTCCAGCAGTAGCAGTTCCAGGAAGCTCTCGAATCTCGAAGGGCACTTCAGCGAAAGGACCCGATCGCAACTCATAAGCCAAGTTTTCCTGCCCTTTTTTCCATTCTTTTTTCTTCCTTTCTTTCTGACCAAACCTCCTCTCCATTGCCTGCATGCGTAGAGTGTGATGAAATCACAGATCTCATGGGAGTTGGTAGTGGCAGCATACCGAGGTCTCCCAAATTTTCAGAAGGCGAGGCTAGACGTGATGGGATTTGGCACCTTTCTTCGGATCGAGCCGCTCGAGCTCGACCTGGTCCTGATCCAAGCCTTGTGTGAGAGATGGGACCCAGTGAGTTGGGCATTCCTGATGCCCTGGGGGCACATGGTGCCCAGCTTGGAGGATGTGGTCCGGATCACAAGCCTGAAGGTGGAGGGCGAGGCAGTGACCGGGGTCACTTATGCGGATTACCGAGAAGGTGCTCGGAAGCTACTGGGTTTGGACCTAGATGGTCGAAAAAATAGGTGGGTTGCTAGGGCGTCCCTCATGGATGCATTAGGGCTCACCGACACTCGTCGGTGGGACGACGAATCCTCAAAAGAGTTCATGGAAAGGATGGAAATAGGATGTCGTGCCGTGTACTGCACAAATTTCGGCAACTGGGAAAGATGCAACATAGATTTGAGGAGATTTCTCCTCTTCCTTTTGGGGAGATTGGTACTGAGCTCGAAAGGGGGACTGTATCCAATGTCGCTTCCTGGAGCTGCTATCAGACCTTGAAAGAGTAAGATACTATGCCTAGGGAGCTGCCATGCTGGCACACTTGTTTGCAGGCATGTTCCAAGAAGCAGATCGTGAGATGGCTGTGAGTGGTTTCACACCATTCATCCAGGTATTTTTGGTTTTGCTTGTTTTGTATTTTTTTCTTATTTTTGCAAGGTACTGATGACCTGCGCCGAGCAGCTGTGGAGCTATTATTACCTCCCCATGGGGAGAGCTCGGCATTGGCGACCCGCGATGGTGCCGCTAGCCAGGCGGTGGGAACCCATCATGAGTGCGGCACCCCTAACCTACCAACTGATGGTGCTAAGGCGGGAGCTACAGGAGTTCCCTGCAGCGATGGTAAACTGGAGACCCTACTCAGACATGGTCGATGCCGACCAGCCGTGGTTCTAGCAAGTCGTGCCCGGTTTGGACGGGAATTATGGATGCACTGCCTGAATGAAATCGAGCCGCTTCGGCTACGATTGGTTATGAGGACTTTGGGACTGGCTCAAGAATGGGTGGATTCAGCTGCGCCACCTCGTGTTGGGAGAGAGACACGAGGACCGGTGACCTGCATTGACTGGCATGTGCGATTCCCCGAACAGTACGAAGACTGGCAACGGGGTGGCATAATCATGGAATCGCAGGCACGGGATAGCGAGGATTACCTGCGTCTATACAAGACAAGGTACGCAGAGCGGTTCCAACCCCGGGGACTTGCGGAGGTAGGTCTCCCCTTTTTCTCTTTTCTTCTTTCTCCCTTTTTTGGTTTTCTGATGGAAATGCTGACTCGTATGGCTGCAGGATATCCGTGATACGATGATAGTGACTTTATGAACTCGCTTGGCAGAGATGGAGCAACGGTTGGACGATGCCCGCGGAGCTACGAGCGCCTTGGTAGGTGTAAAGTGCATTCCTATATAAAATCCCAGATTCCAGATGTTGGCTGCTAATTCACGCGGTCGTAGCATGCCCAGATTGGCGCGGCTTCCCCAGCGATGGGAGTAGGTGGTGCCTCTTCCAGCTTGTGGATTCCCACCTCAGAACTTGACTTGCTTCATGAGCAACTTGCTCACGCCACGCAGCGTGCTGCGGAGGCAGAAGGGATGCTCTGTATACAGGTAAAAGTTTTAGTGTTGAGTTCTCTTTGTTTACGCCTTATCGCGTATCTGAGATGGTACACTCGGCAGGAAAAGGAGACGGAAGAAGCGCTTGCCCAAGCTGCGCAGAGGGAGGCTAGGATAGCAGAACTGGAGAGGGAACTGCGGCGTCGTCCTGATGACGACTCCTCTAGGGATGCCGTGGAACTGAGGATCACTCTCCAGTTGGAGAGGGAAGACCGTGAGAGAGAACGTGCAGAGAGAGAAAGAGACGCAGAGAGAGAAAGAGCCAACAGATTGACTGAAAGGGAGGAATGAAGGGCCATGGAGGCCCAACTATTCGAACTTCGAACCAGCCTTGGTCTTGCTGAACAGTGGCTGAGAGATGGTGAGGAGCGCTATCGAAGAGCACAAGAGCGTGGCTTTCGTGTTGGTAGCTTCTCTGCTGTTTCCGTGGATCAACGTCGGTGTGTGGGAATAGGAAGGGGAATACAGAGCAGTAGGTGTACCGCTTTTCGTAGTTGGGTAGCACCCTTGAGAGCGTTTTACCCGGAGAGTAGTGGGACGAGTGATGCAGAGAGAGAGGGCGGAACTTGATGTAATTTTTTTATTTTGGAAAGGAATAAAATACAAGGTTTGGTCTGTTTGGTTTTCACCTTTACTTTTGTCGCCTCGAATCCCTGCACACATCACTGAAACAAACAAATGAGAATTTCTGTTCTGACTTGGCCCCTTGCTCAATAAGCAAATGGTCACATTGACTGTCCTTGATAACTGGTCAAGGGGCCAAGCCTTTATGTAAGGAAGGCGAGAGAAAGATGCAGTGATGATAAATGCGACAGGCAAGCACACGAATGCAAGCGGTATTAAAAGTGAGATGCTGCACGAAAATGCAATCATGCAAAATTGATTTATTTATTTTTTATATTTGGCATTTTTTTTGTTTTATCATAAAAAAGATTTTTTTTGTTTGCAAATATGTACATTTTCTCTTTTCCATTTTTTTGTTGCTTTTATTATAAAATTTTTTTGTTGCTAATGCCTGTCAAGCACCCAAATGGCACCCAACCTATACGAGAACAGGGGTTTCTTACTAACCTCCCAAGTATCCTAAGTGCACATCTAGGTTGATTTGGGCCTCTAGACCCCTCGAATGATGATCCCGCCGGTTAAGACTTACCCTGATGACAATACCGTCATGCCATGCTTAGGCTCCCAGTCGCTTCCGACCACAGGGATTCACCCAAAAGGTGTTTGAGGTAAGAGATTTGCCCGACCCGGGTCTGTTTCCTCACAACTCTAGATGGTATATCATGGAACACCCTGGAACCCCAATGACCAACCGCGCGACGCTGACCCGGAATCAGACGCCGTCGCACCCATAAGTGATGTGCTTGCATTGGCCTAAGCCCGAGGTTAAACAAGAAGACATCAAGGTGGTAAACAGGGGTCTTGACCAGCCAGAAACATGGAGACTCCTTCGCAGCATAGCTTTTGCTTTTTAAAGTAGACAACCAAATGTGTATATTAAAACAAGGTCACAGACCCTGGGTAGTTTTCACTTTTCAGAAACTCCATCGAACCTTCATCTTTAGAGGGAGAAGGAAGAGTGTAGGGGATAAACCTCCTGAGAGGACTGGCAAAGCCGTTAACCCGGCGAGCGAATAAGGGCCCATTAACTCTTTCATTTCGAACAACTTCGGACCAAATCTCGAGCATTTACATTCCATAGACCCCCCCTTTTGTGGATTCGAACTTTTGCTTTGAGGGGTTCCATTTATCGCATCAGGCACGGTCATGACCAGGCTCTTGATTTTGATTTTGTATTTCTTTTTGTGAGGGAGATATAGTCATTTGACATTTGTGGGCTCCCTTTCGTATGCCTGCGGGGACACTGCCCTCTTCTCGTGCTCTGATCGATGCTCGAGGAAATGGATCCTACTCTTGCCCTTGGGGTCTGAGTTTCGGTTTCTCATGCTCAGCGTTTTAAGGACGCCGACTGTCTCATTTGGTCGAAGAGAAAAGAATAAAGATTACAGCTTCCGGAGATCTTCTGGGTGGGGCCCCACCGTAGGTGATGCTACCGACTTTTTTTTGAATAAAATACATAAGTGAGCACATGTTAGCTTCCTTCGAGCGAGCATAGGCCGACGTGGCCGGACAGGGATCTCCACGATTCTGGCAAACCAAGACCCGGTGCCTACCAAGCCTTAATGGGCCCTATCCTAACATGAAGGTTAGATGCAGTGACTTGACTACATGGTGACCACCAGGCATTGGCATTTTGATTTTTCCATATTTTTAGTGGTTTTCAATATTTCTTTATTTTTGATGTTTTCTATCTTTTCATCATTTTTTTTGTGTGCTAAGGGTAGTATTTCTTAAGATAAAGCCCATTCCAAGGGTGGGGTAACTCGGTCCCTTCGGCGTTGACTAGATTGTAGGCATTGCCAGGGTACACGGCTTGAATTACAAATGGTCCTTCCCAATTGGGTTGGAACTTAGAACGCAGACCTCCAGGTTTGACAAAAATTCTTTTTACGACCATCTCACCGACTTTGAATTTTCTCTCAATGACTTTCTTTTGGTAAAAGCGAGCGAGTCTATTTTGATACACACGCGCGTGTTCGGCAGCAGCCAGCCGCTTCTCATCTAAGAGTTCCAACTGGGCGAGGAGTGAATTACGACGATCGTCGAGGGGAAATTCCACGTCCAATTGTACCCCGAGAGAAGGGATCAGAGTCTCGTACGGGACTACCGCTTCCATATCATAAGTAAGGGCAAATGGAGTCTGCCCGGTGGGGGTACGGATTGAAGTGCGATAGGCCCATAGGGCTTCGATAAATTTTTCTGGCCAGTCTGAAAACTTACTAGACTCGCAGGTTTTTTTGATGATTTTGAGTAATGTTTTATTGGTGGCCTCCGCTTGGCCGTTACCTTGTGGGTAATAAGGTGATGAATGATGCAATGCAATTGCGTACCTTTTGCAGAGGTCGTATAGGTCCTGAGAAATGAACTGTGGCCCATTGTCGGTGACGATTGTGCTTGGGACGCCGAATCTGGCGAGGATGTTCTTCATGATGAACTTGCAGACTGTTGACACCTTGATTTCCGCGTAAGCTTCGGCTTCGGCCCATTTGGTGAAGTATTCCGTCGCAGTAAGGATGAATGATTTCTGCTTGGTGAGGGAATTGGGATCACCTAGGGGACCAATGATGTCGAATGCCCACATGGAGAAAGGCCACGGGGAGGATATTGGATGAAGTGAGGAAGATGGTGAATGGATTTTATCGGCGTGAAGTTGACACTTGACACACCTACGGACATAGACAACACAATCCTCTTCCATAGTGGGCCAATAAAAGCCTTGGTGAATGATCTTCTTGGCGAGCATCTGACTATTCACGTGGCCACCGCACACACCCGAGTGCGTCTCCTCTACACATTTCCAAACCTCATCGTCACCAAGACATCTTAACAGAATACCAGTAAGGCTCCTCCTATAGAGTAGACCTCCAACCTATGTGTATTTTTGAGCCACCCTTCTTATGGCTTTATTATCCTTTGTGGTGGCCCCTTCAGGATAAGACTGATCTTGGCAGTATTTGACGATTTCATAGAACCATGGTTTCTCTTCATCAGCCAGTTCTTCTTCGGCCTCTGCCAACATGATTTCCCTCTTCTCAAGGATATCTTCCTGCATGATCTTCCTTGCTATCCTATCTTTGATATTTACGTAGGAAGCATCATCGATTGCAGGGGCGTGAAGTTTGTAGATGGAAATGGACTCAAACCATATTCCTAGAGGAAACCTTATGGATGATGCCAACGAGGCGAGGGCATCGGCGAGAATATTCTGATGACGAGGGACATGAATAAAGATCAGTTTGGTGAACAGTTTGGCAAAGGCAGCAGTGAGTTCTTGGTATGGCTTGAGTTTGGGATCGCGAGTGCGATATTTAGTGAGCACCTGGCGAAGGATGAGTTGACTATCACCTACGACTCGCAACTCAGTGATACGAAAAGAATGAGCGAGTTCTAGGCCAACTAGAAGAGCTTCATATTCGGCTATATTGTTGGTAATTGAAAATTTGAGCTGGTATGCCAATGAGAATATGAGGCCTTCAGGCGACAAGAGGGCGACGCTGATTCCTCTCCCTTGAGAATTCAGAGCTCCATCAAAATATAGCGTCCACATTGGCTCATCTGATTGGTTGACGGACATTAGTTCCTCATCTGGAAACTCTGATTGGACGGGATCAAACTTGGGAAGAGGATGGTGAGCGAGATGCTCGGCTATGGCATAGCCTTTAATCGCCTTTTGCTGGATGTAGGTGATGTCAAACTGAGAGAGAAAACTTTTCCAGCGTGCTAGCCTATCCGTAAGGACGGATTTCTCCAGAAGGAATTTGATAGGATTCATTTGAGCAATCAAGTGGACCTCATGAGCCAAGAAGTAGTGCTTCAATTTCTGCACTACCCAAACGAGGGCAGCACAGGTTTTCTCCATGATGGTGTACTTCTGCTCACAGGGATTGAGAAGTTTGGACAAGTAATAGGTTGCCCGTTCCTTGCCTTCTTCATCAGCTTGTGCGAGGACGGCTCCCACGGAGTCATCCAAGACTGAGACGTAAAGGATCAGAGGTTTTTCTAGTTTGGGTGGAATGAGAACGGGTGGACTAGCCAGATATTCCTTCAACCATTCAAAAGCTTTCTGACATTTAGAATTCCAGTGGAATTCTACTCCTGGCTTGGTCAACTCGTAGAGAGGTCTACACCTTTGTGAATGTTGGGACACAAACCGATGAATAAACTGCAACCTCCCGATTAAACCTCGGACTTCCCTCAAATTCTTGGTAGGGGGCATATCCCTGATAGCCTTGGCTTTGTCGGGATCTATCTCGATCCCTCTTTTACTCACAATGAAACCCAGTAATTTACCCGATGACACACCAAACACACACTTCTTTGGGTTCATTTTCAATTGGAACTCCCTTGACCACTGCAAGACCTTAGCCAAAACTTCTGGATGTTCTATCCTAGTTCTTGATTTCACCAACAAGTCATCCACATACACTTCCAGGTATATGTGCATCATGTCATGAAATATGGCCATCATAGCTCTTTGGTAAGTAGCTCCAGCATTCTTTAACCCAAACGGCATGACCACGTAACAATATGTTCCCCAAGGGGTAGTGAATGACGTCTTCTCCTGATCCTCTTCTGCCAAACGAATTTGATTATATCCTGAAAATCCATCCATGAATGAGAGGGTCTCATAACCTGCCGTGTTATCGATCAACACATCAATGTGAGGCAAGGGAAAATCATCCTTTGGACACGCGCGGTTAAGGTCCCGGAAGTCGATGCAAATCCTGACTTTCCCATCTTTCTTCATGACCGGGACAATGTTCGCCACCCATTGAGGATAAAGGACGACTCTAATGAACCTGGCTTTGTGGAGCTTATCGACCTCTTCTTTCATTTTCAAAGCCATCTGAGGGTGGAAACGCCTTAACCTTTGTTTTACCGAGACGGACCCTGGTTTTAGGGTTAAACGGTGTTCGACCAAGGTTGAATCTAGACCCGGCATATCCTCGTAGCTCCATGCAAACGTGTCCTTATATTCCTTGAGAACTTCAATTAATGTCTTTTCTTCAGAGGGTGGTAGATTGTCACTTATGAGGATGATCCTAGGGTCTTCCTCAGTTCCCAAGTTGACTTCTTTGGTGGATTCTTCTACGGCGGTTGACGGCTCGTCGAATCTCTTTATTCCACTAGCGTATGCGCCCGCCGCATCCTCATATTCTTCACCCTCATCGTCAGTGGGGCATTCTTCATCCGTGATCTCGTAGACTCCATACCCTTCATCAAATGCACAGTCGCCCTCACATTCTATTTCCGATAGCCGGATGGGATTTTCTAACAACTGGGGGATGGCAAGGAGGGCTTGACACCTGGCGGCTAAATCCAGAAGGAATCGACGAGGGATCTGCCTACCCTTGGATTTCTTCCTAGGTACTACCCTTGACCTATCATTCCTAGATTGACTGACAATATTTACAGAAGAAGAGAAGACGAAGAGGATGGTGTAGAATGTACAGGAGAAGACCCCTCAGAGGAGGGGTAGAAAAGGTCGCTCATCGGACCTTGGACGGGTGGTCCGCAGGGCGGGACGCACCCGTGGGAGATGTAGGAGGTTTCCTCAACGAAGATGTGTTGTTGAGGAGTTTGAAAATTGACGTTTTTTTTTCGTTTTCATTTTTGATGACAAAACAGTGAAAAGAGATCGAGGAGAGAGAAAAGTGGTTATGGCTAGAGGATTGCGAGGCTCATAGAGCAGATCATGGTTGAAGACCTGGCGCGGGTTGAAAAGCCCGCGTAGGTATGTAAGCAAAGAAGGGGACCTGGGAAGATCATCAGACAACTGTCTGGCCCAGGAAGAAAATATCAGCAAAGGCTGAGACGAGTGGATGGAGAAGATGGCGGCTAATGAGCCGTCGACGGCAATGTTGAGGACGGATGAAGATCCGTCGATGACAGGGTCCTTCTGGCGAGGACGAGGATAGTTTGGAACCTTGGCAAGAGTGGTAATATTCTCTGGTATTCCGGAGATCAATGGTGGTCCTTCAAGCTGCGGAGACGAGAACATCCTTTCAGTGCAACGGAAATGTCCCGTATGTCGAACCATTTGTTCCACTCGCATTCCGGATCTTTGATCTTGCCTCTTTTGGTGATCCTCGGACATTTTTCAGCCAAATATACAGCATGTGATCCCCCATATGCTTCTCGTGGGTAATCTCCCATCTGAACAACGGGCCCTCTGTTGAAGTGGTTTGATAGAGTCCATGTGAGGGGCTTCCAATCCGCCTTGAACGGTCCTTTGAAGCCTAGGCCAAACCTGCGGTTCGGCCTAATTTCCTTTGGCGGTTTGAGCCTACCCTGTAACTGTGCGCCCAGACCTTTACCCTATTGGTAGCCGATGTTCCTCATAATCTCCCAACCTTTGGAGTGAAAAGGGAGATATGATGTTGCGGTTGCCCTGACCGGCTCCTTTGGTGCTAGTGGAACGTGAGATAGATCACGCACGTCCAGCAATGACAATATGGGCCGATGAGATGGCCAAACAGAGGGCAGAGAGGTGTTGATAGCATCCACTGTGTGAAGGACAGGTGTGCTGACCACTTTAATAATCCTCCCATTGTAAGGAAACTTCAGGCACTGATGGTTGGTGGAAGGCACAACGTCCATGGCTTCAATGTAGGGGCGACCCAGTATAGCCTTGAATGTGGGGTCCATGTCGAGGACATGGAATTCCGTGAGAACTGACATAGGGCCTAGTTCTACCTTCAGAATAATCATCCCCTGCGGCGGCCTTTTGCTATTGTCATAAGCCGTGACCGTGATCGAGGAAGGTCTTATTTGTTCCTCGTTGACCCCACACAACTGAAGGGTGTCCATGGAGATCACATTTATGGACGCACCCGTGTCCACAAGACACGGGTTTATGGATACCCCATTAATTTTTATTGAAATGCACAATGCATATTTTCGAGCTTCCTTGGGAGCGAGCTCGTAGTTGTGGAACATGATGGCCGGTTGTGTGTCTGTTGGGGTCAGGACGGTCGAAATCTTCTCCACGGGGAGGTCTTCATTAACCATGACTTTTTGAAGATATTCCATCAAGGCCGCCTGGTGGGATGTGGATCTTTGAAGTAGCTCCAGGATGGAGATCCGAGCAGGCGTCTTGTCCAAGTGTTTCAATAGATCATACTGTGTTCCAGGGATAGCTCTTTCTGGTTGTTCTCCATCATCCTTCTCTGGCTGAGATTGCTCAGGATTCTGACTGTTGTGGGGAAAACCCTGTGGAAAATCCTTCCACTCCGGAGCACCATTGCCTGCGGCTTTTGTACCTCTGTGGGGGTAGCAGTGGGTTTTAACAGGGATTTGAGGGGTAGTGGTGGAGGAATGGTTGATGAAGCAGGGGTGATGACGGGAGCAGGGATTCTGATGAGGGGTTTGTTAGGTGGAGGCATGGTGGAGGTAGAGGGGATATCACACGGATTATGAAGGATAAGGGGTCTGGAAGGTGGAGGTGGAGACGAAGTAGAAGTGGGTAGGGCTTGAAGCGGGCAATGATTTTGAGGTGGGTGATGGGTAATGAGTGGTTTTGAAGGCATTAGTGGTGATATGGTGGAGAAAGACGGGGTTATGTATGGTTGACGGATGATAAGGGGTTTAGAAGGCGTAGGGGTAAATGTGGTAGAGGTGGATGGTAAAGTGGGGGAGTGAGAGAAGATGAGAGGGTGTGAAGGCGTAGTGGAGAGTGTCGGTTGATAGGAGATCGGGGTGCGGATGAGAGGGCGTAATGGTAGTGGAAATGGTGAAGGCGATACTGACGCGGGTTGATGAGAGAGAGGTGCTACCCGGGCAAGGCAAGGGTGTTGCGTGATGATAGGATTGGCGGTAGAAAGAATGGAGGTACTTTCGGGTGCCACACCTGCTCTCTCCCGACTTCCGGGAAGGAGGAGATGGGGTTAACCTGATGATTGGGCTGTTGGTGCTCCGGTAATGGATTCTGGATTATGCCCATGTTGGGCTGTTGTTGTGGGGCCTGCTGAGGCTGTTGTTGTTGTTGTGGTTGCTGCTGCTGCTGCTGTTGTAACTGCTGCTGTGGCCTATGAGGAGGTCTCCTAGCCTTGAGAGCGGCGACGTATCGTCTCATTTCATCCCAATCTATTTGATGTTCATCATTCATATCGTGGATGTAATCTTTGAAATGGAAGCAGTAATCTACTGTGTGTCCTGGCTGCCTGTGGTAGACGCAGTATTTGGAGGTATCAACATTCGGGGGCCACACGGGCCTTTCCCTGGGTAGCACAAGTATGTTTGAGGCCATGAGGGCGTTGAAAATATCCGCCAGAGTTTCTGGCAACGGTGGATAGTAGGCTCTCTTGGGACCGACCGGCCTCCTTTGTTGCTGTTGGGGACCATAATTCCCCGGGGGTGGAACTTGGTTGTACTGAAGTGGTGGTTGTTGTTGCTGAGGTTGTGGTTGTTGTTGCTGGGGTTGAAGTAATGGAGGCATATTATCCTGGGGTGGATTATTTTGGGGTGGAGGACGAAGAGGGAAAGGACCTGGTTGGAGGGGAAGTCGGGGCATTTGTGGAGGCCTTGGGTTGACTGCATAGTTGGCATTGTTGACCGCACCCACTTGCTCATTTGTCACGACCCCTTCTGTGGCTCCGCCCGGGACACCAGCGCCTGTCTTTCTGACCACTTTGGGCTTCGGCGACTCAAACATGTTCATAATGGGGGAGTCTTTTAACTGGGTTTGGATGTACCGGGCCCTTTCATAGAGTTCCTCCATTGTAGTAAGTTTATTCATGGCCAGGACGTGTCTGAACTGTGGGGTTGCATTAGACACAATCATCTTCACTTGTTCGGGCTCGGAGAGGGTATCCCTTATTCTTTCCGCCAGAGACCTCCATCTATCAGCATAGCGGACAAAATCCTCGTCGGGCTTCATCTTTTCGGCCACTAGGTCGGTAATGGAGAGTGAGGGACCGACCCTATCCCTATATTTCTGCAAGAACCTTCTCTGGACTATTTCAAAATTCTCGGCCTCGCGGGGCTCCAAAGAATAGAACCACTCTAGCGCGGGACCATCCAATGATCTCCGAAAGAGGTATGCCAGGGACCTCTGATCGTTTTGCCAATAGGAGGACTCATACATGAAATCCTTGAGGTGAATGAAGGGGTTGCCGGTACCATTGTATCTGCGGTACGTGGGCATTTCGGAGGGAGGAAGATGAATGACGGGAAGGATTGGCAAAGCAACCTCCGGGGTGGCTTTCACGTCCACCATTCTTCTCAGATTTTGAAACTGCTCGTCCATGCGATTGAACCTATTGAGGAGCGATTGGGCGAGCTCCTCTGGAGGTGAAGGTGGCACTTGCCACTGGGGGAGAAACTGTCTCCCGGAGACTTGAGGGGGGAACCCCGAATGAGAGGGAGCTGCCGGACCGCCGACAGTCGGCCCCGGCTGAAGCGGTATGTGGGGAACAACGGGAGTTTGAGATTGTGACGGGAACTGGAATGAGGTGGTTGTTGGCTCGCTTGTCCTTGAAGCGAGGGAGACTGGATGGCTTGCGCCAATGAAGGAGATGGAATGGCCTGCACAGACTCTTGGAGAGGTGCGATGGCCGGAGTTGATTCCTGGGGCGTGGGGGAAACAGATTTCCCCTTCAGAATGGCCTGGAAGGCCCGGAGCTGTTCAGAGGTAAGCTCCGTGTTGGCGAGGATGCCCAGTAAGGAAGAGATATCCTGTGGTGGGGATGTGTCCCCGGCAATAACCTGCACCTCATGCGAGGGCTCATGAGAAGGACCCGAGTCCATAGCATAGACTCGCGGGTCGGCTGACAAACCACGACTAGGGTGGTTCTCCTCAAAAGACTCGTGAGCCATGCTCACAGTTTTCCCAGAACGCAAAAACATACACTAGCAAGCAGGTAGCAGAGATTATCAAACAAGTGGATGCCTTTACGCCTTTTTTTGTGTTTTGATTTTGATGATTTTTTTGTGTTTTTAGCGAGATCCGAAGTTCACACAAAATAGGGACCCTAGTTTATTTTTGTTTCACCGCCGTGTCAGCTAGGGTCTCTCGTCTCA
This sequence comes from Amorphophallus konjac, assembly GCA_022559845.1. Lineage (NCBI taxonomy): Eukaryota > Viridiplantae > Streptophyta > Magnoliopsida > Alismatales > Araceae > Amorphophallus > Amorphophallus konjac. Next base: position 238,800,861 of record CM040126.1, read on the forward strand.
CCACGAATGGGATGACTAACTCCGGGGAACTTCAATGGTACAACCAGCCCAGTGAACGAAGAGGAGATTCTTCGATGTCGGGGACTTACGGAGGTCCCAGTGGAGGAGATTCTAGTCCGTTGAGAGGAATTCTCAAACGGAGAGTCCTTCCTTCACCGGGAAAGGGTGATCCTTAGAAAAAATGAAAAAGCATATAAAAGAGGGATATATGTATGCATGGAATGCTAACAGAGATATAGAGTAAGAAAATAACAGAAATAACAAACATATAATAAACACCCAACCAATCACAACTGACAGTGCTGCCGTGAGCATAACGGGGGCGCGCGAGGGCGCCAAGGTGGAGAGGCACGGACGGTGCCGAACTTGCAAGGGTAGCCAAAAGGAAGCAGTAGACGTCCCACCATGATCGCCAATCTGTGAGCGACGTCACGCGGTTCGGAGATGAAGACGGAGAGAGCGGAGCGCGCGGTCTCCTCTTTTGCTTTTATCCTGGTGCTTTAAGCTGCAACACAAAGAGATCAAGAGAGAAGAGAGAAGGGGCCACCACGGGAGATTGCTCCAGCGGGGCGAGTGGGACAGATACAATGCAAAAATCAAATAACGGAAATTGAAACGGCCATTGCGGGAAGCAACTCGCCGCGGCCTCGAGAATATAACAGTTGGAAGAATAACACGTAATATAATGGCGGGAATTTAAACGGACATTGCGGGAGATGACCCTCCGCGGCCTCGAGAATATAACAGATATAAGAGACAGATATGAAGAATAACACGTAATATAATGACAGAAATTTAAACGGCCATTGCGGGAGATGACCCTCCGCGGCCTCGAGAATATAACAGATATAAGAGACAGATACGAGAGTGATGCAGATTATGAAGAATAAAATTTAAACGGCCATTGCGGGAAGTAACTCGCCGCGGCCTCGAGAATATGGCAATTATAAGAGACAAATGTGAGAAAGAGGCAGAATATGAATGACAAAAATTAAACGGCCATGGCGGGAAGTAACTCTCGCGGCCTCGAGAATATAAGGTGATCGCCAGGGGTCGAGGACCCCAAAATAGAAAGAGATCGCGCCTACCTCAAGAGCGGGAGACGGTGGGTTGCTTCTTCCTCTCCTACCGGCCGGCCGACGGAGAGGGCTTTCCTCGGTTACCCTTGCAAAACAATAGACAATAAACGAACGGAATTAGAAAACGGCAGTGTAGTAACAATTCCTTGCAATAAAAGTAACGAGATCGTGACCTGACACACACCTGGTTGGTGTGGTTTTAAACCCCTCTCGGACTCGAGTAGGAGGAAAATGCGATGACGAATGCAAGAAGTATGCAAGAGGCGACGCCCTTATGAAGGGAGATAGATGCGGTATGATGAATGTAAAGAACTATATGGAAAAAGGGGAAGAAATGGTTTATTGGATGAGCCGATGGTGAGATCCGGCGGAGCTTCGACAGCGTGGGGACGACGTGGAAGCGCGGTGGACGAAGACAGCCTTCCTCTCGCGAGCCTGGACACCCGAGAAGCCGGCAGGACCTCCTTCTACAAAAAGACCCCACGGGTTAGAAAAATGACTCCGGCAGCCTCTAGGCTCCGGCAGCCTATCGGATCGCTTCTTAGCTCCCTCAGAACTGAGGGGGTGGGCCTCTATTTATAGGGCTCCGGAGGGTGGAGGCGTCCAGGACCCTGGACACCTCCATCAGGGCCGAAGTAATATTTTATTCTATATTTATTTATTTTTTTTGAATATTTTCTTGGAGGCGTCCAAGGTCCCGGACGCCTCAATAAGGTCCACCGAACTCCACCGAAAGCCGCACGCGGTTTGGTACAACGCGTGGTTTTGTGAGTGGCGCCTCGTGATTCAGAAATAGGCGCGTCCAGTTGTCTGGACGCTTCCACAATTGGCTTTTTTCACACAAGATAAACCGTCGGTCGGTGGACGGGGCCCGGTGGGCAAGTTGATGGAGGCGTCCAGGACTCTGGACGCCTCCAAAATATATATTTTTTATTTTTGTTTTATTTTTATGCCAAAGCTGGCATTTTTGTATTTTTATATTTGTTTTCATGGAGGTGTCCAGGGGCCTGGACGCCTCCATAAATATATATATATTTTTATGTATTTTTTTGTCTTAAAAATAAATTAAAGTAATGGAGGCGTCCAGGGGCCTGGACGCCTCCATTAAGATCCCCCGGGTCTACTGAAAAGGCGTCGACAGCTCCCCGGCGGGCACCCTTCCTGGTTCCGGAATTCTTTGGCATGTCTGAATGGTGTTGATGCCGTCCGAATGCTGCAACGAGACGATTCCGGATGCCGAAAAGGGCGGAAGAAGATTCAAGAAAAGGAAGCACTCAAGCGATTCAAAAATGCGTAAGCCGTCGCGGGGCGTCGTACAGTAATATGAGACTTTCTCAGGAGACGTCAGGAAAGGCATGTCTACAGTTAGGGTGTGACGGAGTGCTCTTCTTTTATTATGGTGTCTATCTCGGTTATGATGTACTTGGCAGATTTTCGTCAGTAGGCGTGAATCTGCAGTGCACTGTTTGAGATTTTTCTGTAATTGTTCATGTGGCTGGTGACTTTATCGTTGGTGTGATGGCCGTGCACATTCCTATGTTGCTTTGGGCGTCCCAACTTGAGTTTGTTCAGCCCCTGAGGTGTTAAGCTTGTGTTGAGGTGTTCGATTAGATGCCTTGTTTGAGAGAATGCTCGGGCGAACTTAGGATTTTCCTTCTTGGTGAGCTATTGTTAGTCGAGCTTGATTCTTCTCATCTTGTTTGGTGGCGTCTTTTCGAGGTAAGCCTTGGAAGTGCTATCTTAGTGAAGCCTTTGTCCTGTGTCTACTTAAGTGTGGACAGTGTTAGTTCTGAACCTGATTTGCCTTTGTTTGACAGTTGCTTAGCTTTGGACCTAGATTTTGTGTTTCGGAGCCGTTGTTCACTGTGTTCGATGTGCCGTGTTTGGCGGCTGTTGTGCTGTGAAGGTTCAGTAATTGTTCCAGGACGTGAGGATAAGCTGAGACATGTGTTCTTTGTGCTTTGTGTTGAAGCTAGTGCTCTTCTTAGTTTGCACTTTGGCTACTTGTGCTCAGTTGTTAGCAGGATCAGCACTCGAGGCGTGGTACGTTGCAGTTTTGTGAATTGCGATGGCGCCAAGTGTGTGCTGAGATGCAGATGCCGAGTTGTTCTTGATGCCTGTGTGTGTGTGTTGAGCGTGCAGCGGAAGCGTGTGGGCTGATAACCTATGGTTCAGGATCGTGAAGTTGGAAGATTATGGCCGGCTGAGAGGTTTGTTTCCTCGATGTGATTAGCGTCTTGGCTATGTGTGCCTTGATGCTGTTGGTTGTCGTGCCATTACGGGAGGCATTGTGGTTATTGGCATCGACATGTTGTGAGGTTAGGGAAATCTGTTGGCATGTTTGCTGGTTGAGTACCCTCTCTTTCCTCTGTAACTCTTTCTTGGATGTTGTGTTCTTGGGACATGATCGTGGTCCTTGAGATGCATTATCTGAGATTGCTTCTTGTTGTTGTGGGTCCTTGTTGGTGAGCTGTTCTTAGCATGGCTTGTGCATGTTAGCCGTGTGTTCAACTGTAACTGTGCCTTGATGTGACCCAGCTTGCAGTTGTGTTCCGTGGTTCTGTGTTAAGAATCGAGTCGAGATTTTGCAAGTGCTGCTATTGTTGTTGTTGTTTTTCATTGGTGGTTGTGTTCAGCTTGGGAGAAGTTCCCTGTGAGTCTGATTTGGCATTGTGTGGACCGAGGTCTTGTTGGTTGGTTTTGCTGTACTCTTCTATCATGGTGGAGTTAGTATGCGACTCGAATCAGATGTAATGTCTGAGTGAGGACTGACTTGATTGTGCTTGTGGTCCAGTGCTGTCGTTGGCGTTCTATGTGCCATATTTGTTGTTCTTGGCACAGAAGCCGATGATGTGGAGCTGTCAGCTGAGAGGACTATGTTTCCTTATTTAAGCTGATGCTTGTTATGTTTGTCGTGTGTTTTATCAGTAGCTATTTTTCGTGGCATGAGTTGTGTCTCTTTTCCCTGTGAGACGTAAGCGACGTTGCCTTGTTTCGTAGGTGTCGGACTTGTGTTCACTTGGGTGCCGTGCTTTTTCTTTGGATCGATTTGCCTTAAGATCTAGAGCGTGTGCCTGTGATTGTAGTCTGGCAGTGTTACTTTGAATTGTATTTTTCGAGAATCGTGTTATTGTGTTTTTGTTTTTAGAAAATGGCTGATGCTTGGAGAGCGTAGCCAGCGTTTCAGTTGTTCTTCCCTTGTTCACTTGCTAGCTCCTTAAATTTCAAAGAATGAAATTCCTGTAAGGGAGGAGGACTGTAATATCTTAGGTCTTTCGGATCTTATCGAAGAGATTTCGGATCGCTTTTGTGGGTCTTGAGTTGTGTTTCATGATCCAGTGGGTTTTTCTTTCGTACTAGTTACAGAACCCAGTGGAGAGTTCACTTTAGCATTCATCGACTCGACGACGCTACAGTTGCGTTGTGCTCCTTCCGAGGATCGTTTAGACTAATTTTCCGTATTTTTCTGAATTAGTAAATTTTTGGGCTAAAAATCGGATTTTTCGAAAATTGCAAAATTTCCTAATTTCCTTTTCTATTTCTTCTTTCTTTCTCTTCCTCTCTCCTCACCGCTGCTCACTTCCTCTCTCCTATTCTCTCTCCTCTCTTCTCCTCTCTCCGTGGGGCGCACGACCGTGGCGAGGTGGATGAGGCAGGGACGTCGTGGAGTTGGTCTGGCGCGTGATGGGGCGACGAATGGAGCGTGGCATTGGCGCGATCCCTCGGTGGATTCAAAGTCGATGTGATGGCCTCGTGAGATCATTTTCGGTGTGGTTTTGTCGTTTCGGCGTGCTAGAACTTCGGTGGAGGTAGGGAGATGGATGCCCTTCTCCTGTTCTACGTTTCCCCATGATTTTGAGCCAAACAGTGCAAGAACGAGAGGGTTATACCATGTTTTTGGGTAAAGCATGCTTTGGGGGGGTGAGACGTGTTCGCCCTTCTCGGCGACGGTTTCTAGCCTAATTAGTGTTATTTCGATCCCTGGCATGTTAGCATTCCATTCCCGCTGGTTTCATTATGATTGGTGGTCATTTGGGACCGGTATGAGCCTGGGAACCCATGTGACTCAATTAGGTTCGATTCGGTAGAATCGCTCGTTTCTTGTGTTCTTGGCATTGTTTGGATCCCTTCCGGTCTGTGGAAGGCTTGTATGGTCATTAGGGTTGTTTCCTCGTCGTTTCGATGCGATTGGGGCGTGGAATGGCTGGGATCGGCCATTCCCCTGTTTTACCTGCCGTGACGCCCTTGCGGTCGCACCAGAGACCGTTTGGGTGCTTCCAGCGGTCCACTAGGTGACAGTTTGGGTTTATGTCGGTTTTAATGTCGGTTGGGTCTAAGCGGTCATTCGACAGACCGTTTGGGCTGGCTTACGGTCCATTGTTAGACCACTTAGCAGTGTCTGGAATGTCGGTTTGGCCAAGCGGTCACGTGATAGACCGCAAGGCTAGTCCTAGCGGTTCAGTGGATGGCCGCTAGGCTCTGTTTATGTCGGTTCGATGATTTTAAGTCGGTTCGGGCTAGCGGTCCTAGCATTGACTGCATGGTGTTCTTGACGATCCTTTGGGAGACCGCCTAGACCTTTAACTGGTTTATGTCGGTTCGGGGATTGACTGGGCCAAGCGGTCAAGTCCATGACCGCTTAGGTCTCCTTGCGGCCCTGCGATAGACCGCATGCCCCTGTGCTTTTGTAGTTGTTTTGCTAGCGGCCCTTTGGCTGACCGCTTGGTCTTCCTAGCGATCAGGAAGGTGACTGTTTGCTTCTCAGAGTCTGTTTCCCGATGTGTAGCCTCCATTTGTCTTGGCTTGACCTTGTGGTTGCCCCTAGTCCCATGGTTGTCTTGGACGTCTTATGAGGGCGATGACCATGTTGTGAGATAGCCGGAGAGTGCCATTACATCGAGCTATGTTCTGTGATGTTTCAGAGTCATTATTGGTTTCTGGTCAACCCGGTACGATTCAGTGGTTGATAGGTGACCTCTTGGATGTATCGGTAATCCTGTACGGATCGAGACATAGTTTTGGACGCCTTGAGGTACTGTCTTACGTCGATTTGTGTGTCCACGTGCTTTGAGGGTCTCGGTGATTGATGTGACATGACCTAGGATGTTTGATGAAGCCTTAGTAATGCAGCAACTAATCTATCAATCCCTCGGACCTAGCAAGCAAACAAGATTTACGGACCGGCAACTTCACTCGAGCAAACTCTCCCGCTAAGTGCACATTAGTGCCTGTAGGCAACTTGGTGATGGTGGTGAGGGTCCGAGACGGGACCTCGCGGCTCCGGGGATTGGCTAGCTTAAGGTTGAACCCCTAAGGGTCTTAGGATGCCCACTCTCGGGGGCATCCAGCACGCCGAGGGCGTGGGAGGTAATGGCTCTCTCACAACTCACCCGCGGTAGTCACTCACACAATAGTAATTCGGGATCGGGCACTCACTTACCGTCTGACGGCACTAGCAGCAATACTAAACCAGCAATGGAAAGAAACCAGCAAAGGGGTAACTGAAGCTCACCGGACCGGTGTGAAGATGCCAATCTCGGTCGGAGACGAGGGCGAGCGAGGAAGCGTGGGCTTACCCGCACGCCGCGCCGATGATGCTTCAACCTGAAATTTTAGTTTACATGCACTACACCCCTTGCAAGGGGGTTGGACTAGGGGTGGGGATTAGTTTTTACAACCAAAATGTACCTCCATGTAGGGAGGGGCGGTCAGCCGGCCAGGCGGGGTGGGGAAAACTACGCTAGAAGCCGAAGTGGACGAAGATCGTCGGTTCTGCCAGCCCTCTGGAACAGCGGATAAACAGTCGGTGTTGACGCCTCTGTGGACTTTCCCGAACTCTGTTTGCAACGAAACTAATGTCAAAACCTCCTGGTTGACCCAGGATGTCGTCAAAATTTTTGGGAATTTTCTTGTTGGCGACGACGGTCGGGGCAGAGGCGTGAACAGGGTTGCAGGCTTCTGATTCTGGTAGCTTCTGTGTCACTACAGCAGAAGGTGAGGACACCACAGTTGCTCCTGAGCTATGATTCAGGCGAGGCTGGAGTCGTTGGATTTATGGTCGAGCCCTCTTTGAACGTAGACCCACGGCGACGCTGTCGGAGGTTGGAGCTGACCGTGAGATCCTAAGAAGTGGGAAGGGGTCGGATCAGTCTTCAGTCAGACTGACCAGCGCACTAATGGTAGGAAATTCGGAACATTGTGCTTCAGGCTTCAAACGATGCTCCGCTTCTTGGAGATGATAGGGGACTTGGAGGAGAACTTTTCAGCCAGGTGCCGCTCAAAGAATCTCAGAACTCTGGTCGTGGTAGCCTCTACAATCTGCTTCGGGATGACTCTCAGGAGGATGATGCGCAGTCAAGCGATGTCAGCTCTCTTGGGCAGTCACGAACTCAGACAGGGACGAGACCACCATTGTTGCAAAGAGGACTGGGGGACGCTTCCAACGGTATATGGTACGCCCTCTGAAGCTTCTTGGTGATGATGTGGCAGCCCCAAAAAGTCGCTGGTACTCTGCTGCCTGCAAGCTAGGAATAGGATGAAGGTGTAGGGTTGTGTGTATGAGGGTGGGATGGCCAAGGGAAGCAAGGGGAAATGGGGAGGACGACCAGGGTAGGAAGGGGGTGTTAGGGAGGGGTGAGGGGCAGCCAGCAAGGGAGGGAGATTCAAATTTGAACCCCTTCAGCCTTGGGGAGATGGAAGGGTGCTTGGGAAAGGGTAGTGGGTGATTGGGGGTTGGAGGGTGGCTTGGAGATTGGTAGGTTCTCCCTTGGGACTAGGGGTGGAGTAAAGAGGTGTTGTGGAAAGTTGTGGCGACTATTGAATGAGGGGAGGAGAGAGAGAAAGTAGGTGGGAGGGGGAGGAAAGAGAAAGGGGATAGGGGAGGGGAGTTTCTCACTCCTCTCTAATGGCTTCTCACCAAATGAACTCAATTTTCTGGACTCATAATAATAGATCTTCATTAGCTTAAAATGGAGAGATGGGGGTCCTATTTATAGGGAACCCACATTTTATAATAAATCCCTGACTTTTAGAACATTGACTAGACAACCAGGGGGAAAGGGGGCGCCCCTGGGCCTAGCCTATATAATTGGACCCATTAACCAAACTAATCAACTCTACGACACTTAACTTAGGTAGATGACTCATTAACCTAGGTACTGGACTCAAATAAAAGGAAAATTACATAGTTATGACTCATAGAAAATATGAAAATTGCATGACTTGACTCAGAAAAGTGTACGGACACAATGGAACCATGCCGGCGAGCAATCGGAGCTGTGAAAAATGTGAAGGGCAAGAGATGCCCCCATCATACCCCCAGGGTGCGAAGAACTCGACTCCGTCGAGTATGTGTCTGCCGGGGAAGAGGTCCTCCAATGCAACTCTGGGTGAGCCATGACCTCCAAACTCATCCTTACATCCTCAGCTGGGGGGCGGCTCTTCGGCCTCTCAAGGTGGCTCGGGCACACCCTCTTGCCGGTGATGGAACCATGCTTGCCTAATATTGCCTCCGTGTGCACACGTCGGGCTCTCAGGCTGATATGTGGTGGCTCTCCGAGTGTCTCTCTCACAAGGGTAGGGGTAGGCCCTAACTCTCACTAGGATCCACCGCGGTGCCCATATAGGGTGTCGGACCCGCCACGTGGGAAATGGGGTAAATCCCAAAACCGATTAGATGCCCAACCCATAAGCCGGGTTGCCAAGGCCACTCGGAACTAGGCAAGGTCCAAGTCCTCGTGCCCTCAAGTTGGAGGTGACTCTAGGGTAGAGCCACTCCAAAGTCACCATCGCCAAGTTGTCAAGTTAGAATTCAAAGTGGCGTTCGCGAGGTTTTGCCCGCTTCTTGTGATTCTCAGTGCCCGTTGTTTATTGCTTGCTTAAATGCTCATGCCAAGTACTACAATGCGGTGTGAGTGGGAGATGCAGGATATGCAAAGGGGGGCCTGGACAACCATATTTAGACCAATCATGTAGAGATGCTATGCAGACTTTGAAGGGTGTAGGGAGGTCCGGGGCATTCATAGGTGTCCCTCTCATGCGTGGGTGTGATGAGTGCCGGAGCACCCGGACATCCATGAATGCTCCTAACATGCTTAAGACTCATGATGCATGAAGGTGGACCATTACATCCGAATATGGACCACTCATGCTTCCTACTTGACATGTGGGTGATATGAATGAATAGACCCGACTTACTAATCATGTCAAGTGGTGGGAGGTGCCAAGACATAAGCATTCCTACTCCAAAGATGATTTCTATGTGAGGGGTTGTGGGATAACCTTTGAACTTCTATTTGAAATGATCTAAGGGATCTAAGAAGGTGGATAGCACAGAGTGAGACACTTCCTTAATCCCTATGTGAATATTGCCCAAAGTCATGGCTCCTATGGTGTAACCTGAGTCTAGGAAGGGGTGGGTTTGATCCATCATAGTGGGTTGGGGTAGGGAAAGGTGGGTGGTGGGTATGGTGGTTGGGCCACATGGGTATCCGTACTCCCATTGGAATGTGTCAAAGGGATCATGGTAAGGGCTACCTAGAGAGAGGAACTCCATGTCTCCAAGGTTTTCATAAGGTGGTGAGTCATCCTCCTCCAAAGTAATTGGTCCAAGATCTCTAGTGAGTTGTCCATTTAAGGCATTTGGGGTCTCAATGGGTGGGGAGTAGACTGGAGTGGGTTCTTCCGCCAAGGGGAGAAATAGGAGGATCTCAATAGTGCATTGCCCACTCGTGCAAATGGAGGTGATGGAGCCAATGGTGGGGTGGGCAAAGTTAATGGTGCTAGGTTCCGATGGTCCCATGGCAAGCAAGCCGGTCAACTAGATTTGCCAACATAGGCAATCCACTATGTCTCCCAAGTCTCCCGCGAAGTAGAAGGTTTGGAAAGTGACATGGGGAGGCCGGGTAGGAACAATTTGGGATTGATATCCCAATGGTGGTGAGCTAGGGAGGGTGGGATTTTGCTTGAGCCATTGGAGTATGGACTCATCTATGGTGAGGTTGCCATGAGTGATGGTGCATGGCTTTTGAGGATCCGGACCATGAGGGGTGGGGGAAGATTGAGGCTCTTCTTCCTTATTGGTGGAAGCTTGGGCTTCCTCTATGGTGATAAGAGGGTCCAGATGGGCATAAATCTTCCTAAGTTCATTTCTCATCTCAACCCAAGAGTCGATGGGCTCTTGCTTTCCAACTTCCCTTAAGCCTACAATGTTTTGCCATTCATTGCTAGCTTGGCGCCAGAGCAAACTTTTGGCATAGTTGACTTGCATAGACCCTGACAGGGTGAACCTCCCAAAGTGGTGATCTATGGAGCTTTCCCATTCAAGATATAAACTAGGGTGGGATCCATCAAACACAAAGACGTCTATTGGGTTCAAGCGAGACGAGTATGCTAAGTAGGAAGTGGCCATGATGAATGGGTGAATAAATGCAATGGCTGTAATACCCCGTATCTTTATTTGAATTAGTTATTAATTATTTTCATATATTAAAAATTTTTGGGAATTTCCTTGAATTTATTATGAATTAATTGAATTATTAAATGAAAAGAAATTCAAATAAATACTTAAATTGAAATGAAATGTAAGCCAAATGAAAATAAAATTTAAGTAGAATGAAACACTAATGAAATGTAGGTGGAATGAAATGTAAATGAAATGGCTTAAATTAAGGGTTTAAATTTTGGATTTAATATTTTATTATTTAATGAATAGTGATAGGTCAAAATCCCACCCACCACATAAAAATCCGAAAAAAATGGTAAATTGGTTACTGACATTAACCAATTTTGTCTTCTATGATTGACTCGAAATAAATCATTCACATGGTCAAATTAGCAAATTAAGCCAAGATTTAACCCACCTAACCCCAATAGTGACCGTAATAGTAAACCCCTATTTGAAACGTGAAATTCTCCCTCATCCCTTAACCAAATTAAGTGAAACTGGTGGCAAATAAAAGTTAAGAATGGGTAGATTAGTTTCCCCAAGCCAATTTTGAAGGAGATTAACCATGGGATGTAAAATCGAGAGAGCTTTGGGTAGGTCAACAATTTCAGCGGCGTTTTAATCACGCCACTTCCAACGCGGAATTCTCCCTCCACGGAAGGATCTAGAAGCTCTATTAGGTATTAAAAGAAAGCTTAAGATGTCTAGTTCCATTTGGTAGCTGGGTCATTCGACGGGGAGTCCAGATTTGGGAGTATTCGTCGATTTGGTGGAAGGTGTCGGCAGTTCGTCGTTCTTCATCACCAGCCCTTTAATCCGTCGATTAAGGTAGGTACCCTTAACCAAATGAGACTTGTAAATATAATATCTCGACCAGCTCGACGAGATCTTTCCAATGATAGTAAAAGCCCCAATTCTTATTGGGTATTCAGGGAGATTTAGAGGCATCTTTGGAGGGTATTTCTGGATCGGGTTTATTTCTAGCTTCGATCTTCAATCTTCAATTCAGGTAGGTGATAATGGACCCAACCTAATTTCTATATATCAATGAAATTTGCATCATGTTAGCTTCATTTTGACTTTGGAAGCCCTAATTATTATTGATCATGCTAATAGAATTCCTGAGTATTCATAAGTGTGTCCTGTCGACATTCCAGCAGCATTAAGTTGACTTATCTCATGATTTTAAGTGACTAGATGAATATTCATATGGCATATCTTATATGGTTGGAATCCTTAGCCTGTCAACTTTCTGTTGATATATAGATCTCTAAATTTCATTAAGTATAGTAGGAGAATTTTGAGTTTTAGTCACTGCCTGTCCAGAACTAGGGTTTCGGTGTTCCAGTAGTTATAAATCCTAATTACAGTAATTAATCATGCAATTGACACTTCTGTTAGATAGTATTTTCTGTTAGCTTTCCAACGGTACCAAAAGCCCCTTGATTGGAGTCCAATTGCCTTAGTTATTAGCGTTTTTGTGTAACCCTAGCAAACCCCCATCTTCCCGGCATTCACCGGCCGCGGAAGGGACGACCGGAGACACCCAGAGATGGGCGGTCTTACGATAGACCATCCAACTCCAGCCCACACCCGACCCTGGCTTAGACAGGAGTTAAACGGTTCCAAACCAACCACTTAACCTAGTTAAACAGTCAGAAACTGACCACATATCCACCCCAGCAGGATAAACGGTCCATTCTGGACCACATAACTTGTGCGGCCAGGAAACTGGCCGCACATCTGGATGGGCGGCCTTGCCCATGGCCGCACATCCCTGGGATGGGCGGCCCATCCCAGACCGCCCAAGGGGTGGGGCGGCCATGCCCCTGGCCGCCCAACTCCCAGCACCCCGTTTCAGCCCCGTTTCGGTCCCGTTTCGGCCCGATAGATATACGGTCCATCCAGAGCCGTTTATATACCCAGTAAATGACCTAAAACTAGTTCTAATGCATTCATTTTAGTGTCATTAAGGATAATTAATAATTTAGAAACCCACATGATTAAAGTTTAATTATGTAATTAAAAATTCTATTAATTGCATGTTATTCAATTCTACGCGAGCTTATTCGTTCGTTCTTTCAGCTTAATTCATCTTTCTAGATTATGCGCTAAACTAAATGATAATGCTTGATGGATTAACATGAAAATAGGATTAATATGAGTAATTTAACTTGCTGGATAGCTGCTATAATATAGTAGCACATCATGATTAATTTCCCGACTTCTAGTAAGTCGCTAAGGCGTTAAATAGCATGTTATTCCCAGAAACTCGATCCGGCGGGATTACCATTAATTCCCATGTTTAGTATCCCTATTTCGAAATCCATTGATCAAATGGTAATCTATTTAAGTAAAGTCATATATATAACTCTTCTTGTGACTTGGTTATAGATCTTCTTGATGATTATGATTACCTTGAAATTCTGAAATGAATCTCCTTCCTACTTGAAATTGTTATTGCTACAAAGTTTAAACCTTAGAAGTCTGGCCATAAATTGTGGAAGTCTAGATTCGTGGGATCTTTGATCCAAAGAAATCAATGCTTGGCAAACAATTAAGGGCTCGGTCTAGTCCTGGGAGGAGCGCCCGAACACTACGTGTACCCCTGGGGAGGTGATTGACTAGGTGTGGCATTTGGCACCAGTACAAGGACATGTGTTAAATCTAGGACTGTCCACTACTCTCTACTACTTTTCACTTTCCACTCTTCACTGTTCCCTACTCTACTTGTTGTTACTCTACTTGCGGTTACTTGGACGTGGAAATGAAATTACATACATGCTCGACATGACTTGAATCGTCTTGATATGGCCAACTCTTTATCGTTATCTCCTGCAGTAAATTCTTGTCTTTGTTATTCCTTTTAAGTATTACCATTCTGTTCATTTATATTTCTTGACCTTGCATGATCTTTAAATTTTGTTTCATTATATCATCATTATCCTTTTATTACATTATCCTTTGTAGCATGACATTTGGAAAATGTAATTAAACTGTTAATCACTTATACTTGTCTATTATCTCCAACTGAGCGTTAGCTCACACCCCGTTGTTTTCCCCCTTTCCAGGCTATGTAGGTGACGACACCCATACAGATGGGGAGGGGCAGGAGTGATTACACCTTAGTGTACCGGTTAATAGATGGAGTCGTTATGTTATTGCTTCTAGTTATGTCTTGGAGTTGTGCAAGTATTTTGGTTATTTATAGCGTTAGTTGATGTACTAGTTGTACTAGATTTCCTTAGAAGTTATGTTTGTTAGTGTCTTAGTAGTTTGATGGATGTTGTAATAAATTGGGATTTTCCATGATTAATAAATTTGTTCTTTTCCATTGCCCTTGTGTTCATTATCTAGTTAAGTATTTCAACATTATTTCCCGCTAGCTCGCCTCTAACTGTACGTCCCGATATTTTCGCCTTGTTCGGGACGTGACAGTTTAGTTGGTATCAGAGCGCCAGGTTTAATGTTCCTAGGTGTTCTAAGTTCTAGGATTTTCTAGGTTCTAAGGTTCTAAGTGTCGTCGTAGGATCCCTAACCTAGTTAAAAATCTAAGGACCCGACCTGGTGAGATTGGGTAGAAACTTGGGTTGAGCTATACCTTGATTGTTGTATTATGTCTTAATAACCCTAAATGATTTACTCTACTTGTAGGTAATTGAAATGGCAGCCGAACATGCTGAATGGAGGAACCTGTAGCGCACGGTTCAAGGCCTGACTCAGGCATTACATCAGGTAGCTCAAGCTGGAGCGGCGAGTCATGGCACCAGTGACTTATACCGGAACTTTCGAGGAATGAACCCGCCAAGATTTGCTGGTTCGACCAACCCCGACGAGGCCGAGCATTGGCTCAATGAAATGGGGAGAATCTTTGAAGTCATGCAATGCACCGACCAAGAGCGTGTTCTTCTTTCTACCTTCCAATTGGAGCGGGACGCACGTACTTGGTGGGATTCTGTCAAGGCAACTCTAGGCGATCAACAAGTCACATGGGAAGAGTTCGATGAATTCTTCAACGATAAATATTTTTTTGATCGTGTACAAGAGAAGAAGGCGGCGGAGTTCGCTGCTCTAAAGCAGCGAAGCTTATCGGTGGCCGAATATGAAGCACAGTTCTCTCGGCTTTCGCGCTACGCTACTCACCTTATCTCCACCGAAAAGATGAAAGTGAAATGATTTCTCAACTGGTTGAAGCTTCACTACATCAATCAACTGGCGCCGATGGAGATCTCTACTTATTCTGAGATGGTGAGAAAGGCACAAGTTCTAGAAGATACCCTAGAGATGACGGAGAGGATCCGTGAGAAAGGCATGAAGAAGGAACAACTAACTCCTAAACCCAGACCTGGCACTAGCCAGAAGAGGCCCATGAGTGGGTCTAGTTCGTGGATCGGATCGGGAACGTGGAAAGGTAAGATGCCGATAAATGAAGAGAAGAAACCCGGCCCTATTGTTCCATTCAAGGGCAAGTGCAAGTATTATGATCGTTCAGGTCACAAGATGGAGGAATGCTGGCGCAAGCTAGGCGCATGTTTACGATGTGGGAGTAGGGAGCACCGTATTCCTGACTGCCCTCTTCTATCAGAACAGGCTACACCGGCAAAACCTCAAGCTACCAAGAAGCCGCAAGGAAGGCTCCAAGCTTTACATGTGGATGAAACTGGGGTTTCTGATGATGGCGGACTCGTCGAAGGTACTCTTACTATAATCGACAAGCCTGCATTTGTTCTCTTTGATACTGGTGCAACGCATTCTTTTATTTCTCAGAAATTTGCGAAGTCATTATCTGTGGAACCTATTAGGATGAATACTCCATTAGCTATATCAACTCCTATTGGTTCTGGAGCAGCTATTCAATATTACTACCCTTCTAGTAAGGTTATTATTGATGAACGGAACTTTCCAGCCGACTTAGTTTGCATGGATATGAAGGATTATGATGTAATCCTTGGAGCAGATTGGTTGGCCAAGTATGAGGCCAGTGTTCACTGTAGTTCTAGCTCAGTGACTTTTACTGGACATTCTGGTTTATCTTTTACGGGAATTAAGCACCATAACCCCGTATCACTTGTCTCGGCTCTTCGAGCCGACAAGCTAATGAAGCGAGGTTGCGAGGCTTTTCTAGCCTTTGTCCATGCTACACCGGAGCGGCAAGTTGAGATAAAGGACACTCCTATTGTCCGAGAATTCTCCGATGTCTTTCCGGAGGAACTACCAGGACTTCCGCCTGAGCGGGAAGTTATCTTCTCCATTGATATCGTTCCTGGCACGTCTCCTGTTTCTAGAGCTCCTTACCGTATGTCCCCTGCAAAGCTACGGGAATTAAAGCAATAGCTGATGGAATTGCTCGAGAAAGGCTTTATTCGTCCGAGTACTTCACCTTGGGGAGCTCCTGTATTATTCGTCAGGAAGAAGGATGGTTCGATGAGGTTATGCATCGATTATCGGCAACTGAACCAGTTAACTATCAAAAATAAATACCCATTGCCGAGGATCGATGAATTATTCGACCAGATAGCGGGAGCACGTTATTTCTCTAAGATCGATCTTCGATCGGGATATCATCAACTGAGGATTAAGGAAGATGATATTTATAAAACAGCTTTCCACAGCAGGTATGGTCATTTTGAGTTTGTCGTTATGCCTTTTGGTCTAACGAATGCACCAGCGGCTTTCATGCAGTTAATTAATAATGCATTCCGGCCTTATCTTGATCTATGGGTCATGGTATTCATTGACGACATACTGATTTATTCCAAGACTGAAGAAGAGCATGCCGAACATCTGAGAATGGCATTACAGATATTGAGAGATCATCAACTATATGCCAAATTCAGTAACTGTGATTTCTGGCTGCAAGAAGTGTCCTTCTTAGGACATATCATCACCAAGGAAGGCATTTCAGTTGATCCTTCGAAAGTGGAGGCAGTAAAGAGCTGGGATCAGCCTACTACAGTGACCGAGGTGAGAAGCTTCCTAGGCCTGGCAGGCTATTATCGGAGATTTATTCAAGACTTCTCCAAGATTACAGTACCTCTCACTCGATTGACCCGCAAAGATAATAAGTTTGAATGGTCCGAAGAATGTCAGCGGAGCTTTCAAACATTGAAGGATTGCCTCACTACTGCACCCGTATTGGCTTTACCTTCTGGCGACGGTGGTTTCGTGGTCTATACCGATGCTTCCGGTATTGGCTTAGGCTGTGTACTCATGCAGCATGGGAAGGTGATTGTCTATTCTTCTAGGCAGCTGAGAAAGCATGAAGAAAGTTATCCCGTTCATGACTTGGAACTTGCAGCAGTTGTATTCGCCTTAAAGATTTGGAGGTATTATTTGTATGGCGAGACATTTACCGTATTTTCGGATCATAAGAGCCTGAAATATCTATTTTCTCAGAAGGAACTCAACATGAGACAGCGAAGATGGTTGGAATATTTGAAGGACTTCGACTTCTCTATCGAGTATCACCCGGGTAAAGGTAATGTCGTGGCAGATGCATTAAGTCGGAAGCCTATGGCTAAATTGTCTAGTCTCATGCTACAAGAATGGAGGCTACTAGAACAATTAGCTAGCCTGGATCTTAATGTAGAAGATGATCGGGTGATGATTGCACAAATTCAACTTAAGCCCGATTTGATGATAGAAATTAAACTCTTGCAAGACAATGATCCCGAGCTGGTGGAAATCAAAGGAAACTTGAGCAACAAACCGGATTTCATGATGACTGATGATGGACGATTGTTATGCCGAGGGCGAACTTGTGTACCCGATGTAGTCGAACTCAAGAACAAGATTCTTGAAGAAGCTCACAGATCTCGATACACGATTCATCCTGGAGGCACAAAGATGTTTAAGGATTTGAAAAGATCCTTTTGGTGGCCGAACATGAAAAAGGAAGTGGCAGATTTTGTAAGCAGATGCTTAGTGTGTCAGCAGGTCAAGGTTGAGTATCTCAGACCGGCAGGGAGATTGAAACCACTTGATATACCCCAGTGGAAATGGGAAAGCATCGGCATGGATTTCATTATGGGTCTACCTAGGACTCGTGGTGGATTTAACGGGATATAGGTGATTGTCGACCGGTTGACAAAGTCGGCTCATTTCTTATCTATCAAATTCAAATGGACAGTCGATGTTTTGGCAGCATTGTATATGAAGGAAGTAGTTCGACTTCATGGCATTCCAGTTAGCATTGTGTCTGACAGAGACCCTAGATTTACCTCGCATTTCTGGAAAGGACTGCAAGAGTCCTTGGGCACTCGTCTGAATTTTAGTACGGCCTTTCATCCACAGACTGATGGACAGACGGAGAGGACTAATCAGATAGTGGAGGATATGCTGAGAGCCTGCATGATTGATTTCGGAGGCAGTTGGAACGATCATTTAGCATTGATTGAATTCGCCTACAATAATAGCTATCAGTCCACTATACAAATGGCTCCATTTGAAGCTTTGTATGGAAGAAGCTGTCATTCCCCGTTGTGTTGGGATGAGGTGGGCGAGAAGCAATGGCTTGGACCGGATCTTATTTCGGAGTCATCACAGAATATCCGTATCATCCGAGACCGGTTACAAGTGGCACAATCAAGATAGAAAAGCTATGCTGACAACAGGAGAAGGGCATTAGAGTTCCAAGTGGGTGAGCATGTATTTCTGAAGGTCTCTCCTACGAGAGGGATTCAAAGATTTGGCCTTCGCGGCAAGCTAAGCCCGCGGTATATCGGCCCGTTCGAGATTCTGGATAGAGTGGGCGAGGTTGCTTACCGACTGGCTTTGCCGCCTCAGTTATCCAGTGTACACAACGTATTTCACGTGTCTATGTTACGAAAATATGTGTACGACCCCATACACATTATTCAGCATGTGGACTTCGAGCTGAAGGAGGACTTGACTTATGAATAGCAGCCTATTAAAATTCTGGACCGGAAGCAACAACAACTCTGGAATCGCTCTATATCGATGGTCAAGATTCAGTGGAGTCGGTGTGGAGCCGAAGAAGCCACTTGGGAGTCCGAAGATACCATGTGGAAGCGGTATCCCGACCTCTTCTAGGTAAGCTAGTTATTTTCCATTACGATATATGAATGCAATGAATTTGAAGGACCAAATTCTTTAAGTAGGGGAGGGTGTAATACCCCGTATCTTTATTTGAATTAGTTATTAATTATTTCCATAGATTAAAATTTTTTGGGAATTTCCTTGAATTTATTATGAATTAATTGAATTATTAAATGAAAAGAAATTCAAATAAATACTTAAATTGAAATGAAATGTAAGCCAAATGAAAATAAAATTAAGTAGAATGAAACACTAATGAAATGTAGGTGGAATGAAATGTAAATGAAATGGCTTAAATTAAGGGTTTAAATTTCGGATTTAATACTTTAGTATTTAATGAATAGTGATAGGTCAAAATCCCACCCGCCACATAAAAATCCAAAAAAAATGGTAAATTGGTTACTGACATTAAACCTAACAATTTTGTCTTCTATGATTGACTCGAAATAAATCATTCACATGGTCAAATTAGCAAATTAAGCCAAGATTTAACCCACCTAACCCCAATAGTGACCGTAATAGTAAACCCCTATTTGAAACGTGAAATTCTCCCTCATCCCTTAACCAAATTAAGTGAAACTGGTGGCAAATGAAAGATAAGAATGGGTAGATTAGTTTCCCCAAGCCAATTTTGAAGGAGATTAACCATGGGATGTAAAATCGAGAGAGCTTTGGGTAGGTCAACAATTTCGGCGGCGTTTTAATCACGCCACTTCCAACACGGAATTCTCCCTCCACGGAAGGATCCAGAAGCTCTATTAGGTATTAAAAGAAAGCTTAAGATGTCTAGTTCCATTTGGTAGCTGGGTCATTCGACGGGGAGTCCAGATCTGGGAGTATTCGTCGATTTGGTGGAAGGTGTCAGCAGTTCGTCGTTCTTCATCACCAGCCCTTTAATCCGTCGATTAAGGTAGGTACCCTTAACCAAATGAGACTTGTAAATATAGTATCTCGACCAGCTCGACGAGATCTTTCCAATGATAGTAAAAGCCCCAATTCTTATTGGGTATTCAGGGAGATTTAGAGGCATCTTTGGAGGGTATTTCTGGATCGGGTTTATTTCTAGCTTCGATCTTCAATCTTCAATTCAGGTAGGTGATAATGGACCCAACCTAATTTCTATATATCAATGAAATCTGCATAATGTTAGCTTCATTTTGACGTTGGAAGCCCTAATTATTATTGATCATGCTAATAGAATTCCTGAGTTTTCATAAGTGTGTCCTGTCGACATTCCAGCAGCATTAAGTTGACTTATCTCATGATTTTAAGTGACTAGATGAAATATTCATAAGGCATATCTTATATGGTTGGAATCCTTAGCTTGTCAGCTTTCCGTTGATATATAGATCTCTAAATTTCATTAAGTATAGTAGGAGAATTTTGAGTTTTAGTCACTGCCTGTCCAGAACTAGGGTTTCGGTGTTCCAGTAGTTATAAATCCTAATATAGTAATTAATCATGTAATTGACACTTCTGTTAGATAGTATTTTCTGTTAGCTTTCCAACGGTACCAAAAGCCCCTTGATTGGAGTCCAATTGCCTTAGTTATTAGCGTTTTTGTGTAACCCTAGCAAACCCCCATCTTCCCGGTGTTCACCGGCCGCGGAAGGGACGACCGGAGACACCCAGAGATGGGCGGTCTTACGATAGACCATCCAACTCCAGCCCACACCCGACCTTGGCTTAGACAGAAGTTAAACGGTTCCAAACCAACCACTTAACCTAGTTAAACGGTCAGAAACTGACCACATATCCACCCCAGCAGGATAAACGGTCCATTCTGGACCACATAACTTGTGCGGCCAGGAAACTGGCCGCACATCTGGATGGGCGGCCCTGCCCATGGCCGCACATCCCTGGGATGGGCGGCCCATCCCAGACTGCCCAAGGGGTTCTAAGTTCTAGGATTTTCTAGGTTCTAAGGTTCTAAGTGTCATCGTAGGATCCCTAACCTAGTTAAAAATCTAAGGACCCGACCTGGTGAGATTGGGTAGAAACTTGGGTTGAGCTATACCTTGATTGTTGTATTATGTCTTAATAACCCTAAATGATTTACTCTACTTGTAGGTAATTGAAATGGCAACCGAACGTGCTGAATGGAAGAACCTGCAGTGCACGGTTCAAGGCCTGACTCAGGCATTACATCAGGTAGCTCAAGCTGGAGCGGCGAGTCATGGCACCGGTGACTTATACCGGAACTTTCGAGGAATGAACCCGCCAAGATTTGCTGGTTCGACCAACCCCGACGAGGCCGAGCATTGGCTCAATGAAATGGGGAGAATCTTTGAAGTCATGCAATGCACCGACCAAGAGCGTGTCCTTCTTTCTACCTTCCAATTGGAGCGGGACGCACGTACTTGGTGGGATTCCGTCAAGGCAACTCTAGACGATCAACAAGTCACATGGGAAGAGTTCGATGAATTCTTCAACGACAAATATTTTTCTGATCGTGTACAAGAGAAGAAGGCGGCGGAGTTCGCGGCTCTAAAGTAGCAAAATCTCTGTGGTTGACCCAGGATGTCGTCAGAATTTTTGGGAGTTTTCTTGTTGGCAACGATGGTTGGGGCAGAGGCGTGAACAGGGTTGCAGGCTTCTGATTCTGGTAGCTTCTGTGTCACTGCAGCAGAAAGGTGAGGACACCACAGTTGCTCCCGAGCTCTGATTCAGGCGAGGCTAGAGTCGTTGGATTCATGGTCGAGCCCTCTTTGAACGTAGACCCACGGGGACGCTGTCAGAGGTCGGAGCTGACCGCGAGAGACTGAGAAGTGATAGGGGGTCGGATCGGTCTTTAGTCAAACTGACCAGCGCACTAATGGTAGGAAATTCGGAACTTTGTGCTTCAGGCTTCAAACGACGCTCCGCTTCTTGGAGATGCTAGGGGACTTGGAGGAGAACTTTTCAGCCAAGTGCCGCTCCAAGAAGCTCAGAACTCTTGTCATGGTAGCCTCTAAAATCTGCTTTGGGATGACTGTCAGAAGGATGATGCGTAGTCAAGCCATGTCAGCTCTCCTAGGCAGTCACGAACTCAGACTGGGATGAGACCACCATTGTTGCAAAGAGGACTGGGAGATGCTTCCAACGGTATATGGTATGCCCTCTGAAGCTTCTTGGTGATGATGTGGTAGCCTCTGAAAGTCGCTGGTAGTCTGCTGCCTGCGAGCTGGGAATAGGATGAAGGTGTAGGGTTGTGTGTATGAGGGTGGGATGGCCAAGGGAAGCAAAGGGAAATGGGGAGGGCGACTAGGGTAGGAAGGGGGTGTTGGGGAGGGGTGAGGGTCAGCCAGCAAGGGAGGGAGATTCAAATTTGGCCTAGGGTTTTAACCCCTTCAGCCTTGGGGAGATGGAAGGGTGCTTGGGAAAGGGTAGTGGGTGGTTGGGGGTTGGAGGGTGACTTGGAGATTGGTGGGTTCTCCCTTGGGACTAGGGGCGGAGTAAAGAGGTGTTGTTGGAAGTTGTGGGGACTATTGAATGAGCGGAGGAGAGAGAGAAAGTAGGAGGGAGGGGGAGGAGAGAGAAAGGGGATAGGGGAGGGGAGTTTCTCACTCCTCTCTAATGGCTTCTCACCAAATGAACTCAATTTTCTGGACTCACAATAATAGATCTTCATTAGCTTAAAATGGGGAGATGGGGGTCCTATTTATAGAGAACCCACATTTTACAATAGGTCCCTGACTTTTGGAACATTGACTAGACAACCAAGGGGGAAAGGGGGCACCCCTGGGCCTAGCCCATATAATTGGGCCCATTAACAAAACTAATCAACCCTATGACACTTAACTTAGGTAGATGACTCATTAACCTAGGTACTGGACTCAAATAAAAAGAAAATTACATAGTTATGACTCAAAGAAAATATGAAAATTACATGACTTGACTCAGAAAAGTGTGACGGACACAATGGAACCATGCCGGCGAGCAATCAGAGCTGTGAAAAATGTGAAGTACGAGAGATGCCCCCATCAGTGATCCCTCAGGTCTCTGTGGTTCATGTTATGCTGATGTATGGATTCGGATGTCCTGTGCCGTTTCCTATACATGTGTTTTATCGTGACCTTGGCTTAGGGACTAGGCTGATTAACAGCATGAGCTGTGACGTGTGATGATCTTGACCCTGAGCCTCGTGACTCAAGGATCGTTGTGTCAGCAGGTCTAGTTGTCTGTCCTGAGTCTGGTGGCAGTCTAGTATGCTACCTTGTTTCTTGTGTTTGTGCTTCGTAGTACGTGCGACGGTGCATTCTTAGCTTGTCTGTACTTCAGCACTGATGTTTTGGAGTTTCGGTGTGTCTAGTAAGCCTCCACTAGTGGTAGCCTAATGACACGTTCCTTTGTGTCGGCCCACTTGGCAGTGGTGGCGGGGCAAGTTTTCGATCTACGATTTTTAGGCTAGTTTCCGTGGACTCCCTTGTCTTGCGGTAGCGTCCTGCTGGGGGAGAAAACTAGCTAGAGGCCTGGCTCAAGGCATTGAGCTTGTGTTTTGCACACGTGGTCAGGGGCGTTTGGACGAGCACCGATGAGCGTGACCCTGACTAGTCACTCATTGCTGAGGTGTTGTTGCTCCTCATTACTAAAGTTCTGTCGCTCCTCGTACTTGGTACTATTGTTCCTTGTACTTGGCTCTTTGTGAGTGTCTCAGTTACCGCCGTTCTTGGTGAGTACGAGATACCTGAGGTGTAGTGTAAGACGTTAGTGGACGCATCTGGATGTTCTTCTAGTGAAGAGGTGCTCCTGTCACTTGATACATAACTCTCATGACGCGTGTTTTCGTCATTGGCTTCCGAGTAGCATGTGCGTGGCTTTACTTGATGTCCAGTCTTGTGTAGCGTACACGGCGGTGAGTTCGTGTATGTTCGTGCTTTGGCTGTGTATGTTTTTAGTAGGCTTTTACCTGTTTTGGTAGGCTTCAGCTATGAAGCTAGTGCTTTGTAAACGGATCGGTAACGCCCGACTTTGTGAGATTGGGGTTCGCCTTTCTGTTACCATTTGGAGTAGCTTAGGGAGCCGGGTTCGATCGGTAGCCGAGTTTCTGGTTAGTATGGCTTTACTCTTGTTGTGCCCCTGTGTGGTTTTGATGATGGCTGACACACCATGAGTCACACTGAGGTGTACCATGAGTCACACTGAGGTGTGTTGACTGTTTGACTGCTTGAATATCTGATTGTTTGCTTGAATAGCTATTCATGAATATGGCTAGATTGTTGGATATTGTGTTTTAATGATGACAAACACTATGATTCTCATATGTTTGATGTCATATGTGTTGACTTATGTTCTGATGATGACAAATTGATGTCTTATGTGTTTACTTCATTCAGAACTACTCATTCAGAACTTGGTACATTGATTAACTATGAGCATGGCATAGTATGTTCACTCATCTGTCTGCGTGAGTCACCACATTGGTACGTGTGCTCTTCGTAAAGACTATACAATGCCATTTGTTCATGCAACTTAGCAAGTCTGTACAGCCTGTGTTCACAACACAAAGTCTATACTTCACATGCTCTCACAATCGCCAAGTCTATTCACCGGGTTGCTCACTAAGTCTTAAAGTCTGTACAGGGTAGTTCATACATCACTCTATCTGCCAAGTGTCTACATCAGTCAGCATTGCCTGATTTCATGAAGTCCATACATCCACATGCTAGCACACACTAAGTCTGTACAGCCCATGTACAAGGTCTCATGCATATTGAATGTAAAGTCTATACATCGTCCAGTGTATTGCTGCATGCCATGAAGTCTGTATAGAGTCTTTGTATCGTGTGCTTCGCATTTGGGAATCAAAGTATGTACATTGGCAGAGGAACTGCATCAAGTCTATACACTGCCTTTGGTTTTTAAAGTCGATACATTGCCTTCAAGGCATCAAGTCTATACAGTGGACTGTGCTTCAAGCATTGGCCAAGTCTGTACATCGACCTGTTCACTCGTATGAGCAAGTCTATACATTGCTTTACTTTACCTACGTTCAGGACCACCAAGTCTGTACATTGGGTAAAGTCTACACATCGCCTTGGTCACTTGCTTCAAACTCTATACACTGTGAACATTCATGTCTGTACAGACTTCACTTCAATCAAGTCGGTACATCGTTAAGCTGCCTTTGTGCCGAAGGAAGTCTATACAGTGGTCTTCATCTCAAGTCGAGTCTGACTGTGTTGTCTCCATGTCGTCCTTAGTTCGAGTCGTTTCTTTGTTATTTCTATCTTCGTGTTGTTTCTGTGCTTGTGTCTTCGTGTTATTTCTGTGTTTGAGTCTTCATGTTATTTCTGTGTTTACGTCTTAGTGTTGTTTGTATGTCTTCGTGTTGTTTCTATGTTTGTGTCTTCGTGTTATCTTTTGTGTTTGAGTCTTCATGTTAGTTCTATGTTTATGTCTTAGTGTTGTTTTTATGTCTTCGTGTTGCTTCTTTCTATCTTCGTCCAGTTTTTCTCTGATCGCGTGTTTTACTACCGTTTTACCTCGTGTCGTTCTCTCTTACCTCATGTTGTTCTCATCTGACTTCGTGTCGTTATCCTTGTAGTGTTAGCTTTGATACTGTATGTACCTCGTGTAGTTCTCTGTTTATCTCGTGTTGTAGTCATCTTATGTACCCCGTGTCGTTTTCAGTAGAGTGCACCTTTTGCTGTTCTAATGTCTATACATTCATTTCTAAGTTCAAGTCTACACACTTGTTATCACATCTTAAGTCTATACACTCGTTGGCTAAGTCTTCAAAGTCTATACATTTTATCCTTCTGATTAATCTCCTATGACTGTGTGACAGGTACTGTTCGTGGAGCCTGTGAAGAGTGGGACACGTGATACGAGGTTGGCATCTGGCACGTGATCCGAGATGCAGAGGAGCCTCCACGTGGACTGAAGCATTTGGGCGGGAATCGTGGAGAGCACACGCTGCCCTAATCTGCTGCTGCTATAAATATGTGTCTTCTTCCTCTGAAGAAAAAGGTGCGTAGAGAGTGACTGAAGTAGTAGCAGCCAGCGCTAGAAGAAGAGGGTAGAAGAGAAAGAAGAGATAGAGAAAGCATAGAGGCTGTGAGAAGAAGAAGAAGAAAGAAGAAGAAGAAAGAAGAAAGAAGAGACAGAGAGAGAGCCTGCGAAAGAGAAGAAAAAGAAGAGAGAGAAGAAGAGAGAGCTAGAGCAAAGGAAGCTTCAACTGAAGATCAGTTCCTGCTGGGCCGTGGATCAAATCCAGGCCAGCCAGCTCCTGCGAGAGCCTTTGTGCATTTTATTCTACCAGCTTTCTGTTGCTGCGTTTTTGTTTTTCTTTTTAAACCTTCAACAGTTGTTCTTCCGACTCTCTTGTGTGAGGTCAGGTTCCCTCCGGTTGGGAGGAAGAGAGGTCCGAGACCTCTAGTTTGCAGGTGGCTTGGTGTCACCTGTGCTTCCCTCTGGGTTTCAGAGGAAGAGAGACTTAGGTCTCTAGGTTTTCCTCCGGTTTGGAGGAAGGGAGGATTGATCCTCCGGTTTTGGTCTTGTGGTTGCAAGACTAGGTGTTCCCTCCTGGTCTGGAGGAAGAGAGACTTGCGTCTCTGGTTTCCAAGTGGCTGGGAGTCACTTGGGGTGTCCCTCCGGTTGGGAGGAAGAGGGGAGGTTGTTCCCCTAGTCAAGTTGTGTGGCAGCAATTTGTTGCAGACTAAGTCTGCAGTTTCTAGCCTAGCTAGAGGAAGCCTCACTCCGATTTGGAGTGAGGGGTGGACGTAGATCTTTAGACCGAACCACCTAAAAATCTTGGTGTTCTCTTGTGGTGTGTTTTTCCTTATATGTTATTTTCTCTGCTGCGATCTTTAGATGCTTGCTTAGGAGCGTGTGAGAGCTAATAGATTTGTGTTGTCTTGCTGAGTTACTTCTAAGCATTTTCAGCACATTTCATAATCTGCTTTTATTTCCGCATACTTGAGCATTAGAATTTTAATTGGGCGATTTTTAGAGCAGGATACATTCACCCCCCCCCTCTGTATCCAGGCCTTGCAACCTATCAATTGGTATCAGAGCGGTTCTCTGATTGATCAGATCCAATGATCTGCAGAGATCCTGTTGTCCCTTGGTGCATTTCTGATTTTACTCTTTGCTGCATAAATCTATCTGCCAGTTTAATCCATGGGTTCTCCACCGGTTTACAATGGTTCTAACTTTAATTCATGGGTTAGCAGTCTACACAATTATGTGGAATTGATGGATCCGGATCTGTGGAAGTTAATTTCACATGGTCCTCATAGACTGCCAAAGGAAGAGTCCAAATGGACTAAAAGTGATAGATCAAGAAATGGAGAGAATCAGAAAGTTTTGAGATTAATAAAAGAAGCTACTAACAAGGCTCTACACTCTTGTTTTTATGACTGCAGGTCCGCAAAGGACATTCTGGATCAGTTGAAGCTAGCTCAGAGGATGAATGAGGACAGCTGCCTGATGGCTGATAAGAGTGACCATAGCAGTGAACAAGATGAATTTGAAGATGCTGTGGAGGTAAACCCTTTCGAGAATTTCACTTTAGATGACTGGGAAGATGCCTATGCTAATCTGTTACACTCTCATGAAAAACTGAGGAAGAAGAATAAAAGTCTGATAAAGAAGATAACAAATCTAGGGGATCCAATTTCTGGGACTGAAAACCTTGAAAATCCTGAAATTCTGAAAACTGAAAATGAAATACTCAGAAGACAAGTGTCTAAACTAGATGGAATCCAATCAGAACTTGATCATGTTAAATCTGAAAACACTAAACTCAGAAAACAATGTCAGGAATCTAACCAAAAACTAATCAGTTTTGAAAGTGAAAACAGATTGATCAATGAGGAATTTGAAGCTATTAGTGTTGCGAACCTAAAATTTCAAGAAAACTGTGAAAATTGTAAATCAGAATATCCAAGTTTACTAACTGATGTATTATTTGATGATGATAAACTTGAGCAGGAAAACACAAGTCTTAAGGAAACAATTGAGAAACTGAAACAGTTGAACTCCACCATGTCAGAGAGATTGCTGACATTTGAAAAAGGAAAATCTGTTGATGAAAATCAAAATGAGCTCAAATTGAAACAAGAGATTGAAACTCTTAAAAATTTGAATGATGTGATGCATCAACAGATTCTGGTCTGTGAAGAAGATATAGTCAACTATGAACATCAGATTTCTTCTCTTCAATCTGAAATAAATGATCTGAACAATTCTCTGTCAAAATTTGTAAGTAGGCAGAAAAATCTAGACAAGCTACTAGGTGTAAAAATCAACACTAGGAAGGAAGGGCTGGGCTACAATAATGGTAACAAGAAAGAATTTCAGAGCAAGTTAATGACATCTTTTGTAAAGGCTTGAAATGTAACCACCACTTCAAAAGATAAACAGCCCATTGTTCAGAAAACTGAAGAACAGAAGAAAAATCAGAAAAAGATTGGAAAACAGAAAATAAATAAAAAGGGTTCATTAGGGCATGTTGATCAAAGTTCACACACACATTCACATGCATCTAAAAAGAAAATGTCATGCCATTATTGTCATAAATTTGGTCATCTGATGCATGAATGTAAATTGATGGAGAAGGATGATATGACTGCTAGGAACCTTCATGATAGAAATCCTTCATTTTAAAAAAGGGAATTGAATATTTTCACTGTGGTAAATTAGGACACACAATTGCACAATGTTGGTTTGCAAATGATAAGAAAACATCTCATTCATATCATGGTAAATCTCCTGCAAGCCAACATGGTCCTAATAAGAATAAATTTATTTTTAAAGATAAGCTCATTACATGCTTTGAGTGTGGAAAGACAGGCCACAGGGCCATTGAATGCTGGCTGAGGGCTGGTGGAAGAAATTCTAGTTCATGCTTTCACTGTGGCAAGATGGGCCACATTGCAGCCCAATGTTGGCATGCTCAGGGAAGGAAGTTTAACAATAAATCTGGTAAATTCCCTGTCAATAGAAATATTTTTGATAGAAATAAATTTGTGTTTGAAAAGAAAACACTTACATGTTTTGAATGTGGGAAGCCAGGCCATAGAGCTTCTGACTGTTGGCTGGCTTATGTTGGTAAACAGAATCTTAATTCTGTTAACAGAAAATTTCATGCAAATGCACATAGAACTCATGCTAATCAGAATGTGCATAAAACAAATCTGAAATCTGCTGTCTCTTGCTATTATTGTGGTATATTAGGTCATTCAATGAATAATTGCCATCTGATAAGATCTGATGACCTAAATGCTATAAGGTTGTTTAGAACACCTACCAAAGGTGTCACTATTAACCATGCAGGACCCAAGACTGTTTGGGTACCTGTCCATGCAAAATAGTGTGCTAACTTGCAGGTGTGCCTTGGAAGCTGAAGAATAAAAAGGGGGAAATAAACCAAGGCACTCAAGTTGATAAAACCCCATTCAGGTAAATTTCTCAAATCTGTTCAAATGAAAATTATGGTTGAGCTGAAAAGTCATAGCTTCATGCATACATGTTTTATTTTAAATGGTTTGACTATTGCATTGATCTTTGTGGGCTTTCTTGTTTGTACTGTGAGCTGTGTGCATATATGAGAATGGCATAAACATGCACATGACATACAATCATTGAAAATCTGATGCATATAGGACTGTTTGTATTGCATTGTCATTCATGACCACTTGGTATATAAATGAAAAGCTACTAAAGGGCAGAGGAAATCTGTCTAGAGGATCTTACTATGTGTGAGATGGTCTTTTAGGCCAAGTTCTCCGCCAAGTACCAAGGGTCAAATTTGCATATCATAGAATGTCTGCATTTTCATGTGAATATTTTACTTCATGCCCCTGCATACATGAAGTTAATTGCATTGCATTTCTTTACATTGAAAAAGCCAAAAAGATAGATTGAATGCATACATTTAGGGGGAGCATTATTCATACATCTGAAATCACTCAAATGTTTTTAGATTTACTGCATAGCATGCTAAATCTGTTGTTGCATAGTCATTCATCATCTACATTGTCTGCATGACATATAGGATGATTCAGTGTTTTTAGTTAGAGGGAATCATTGCATAGCATATCACTTCTTTGAAAAATCAAAAAAAAAGGGGGGGGGAAGGGAAATGTCACTGCATATAGATAGGGGGAGCATGCTTAATCCGTTCCTCTCCAGCTATATGATTAATCTTGTCATATCTGAAGTGTCAGTGATTCCATCATGTAAAGTGGTATCAAATGATTTCTTGACTACTTCTGAAGCTGTTCTAAATTTGAATGCTTACCTTATTGGTATCTGTTTGTCTCTCCTAAATCTGCTGAATGAGAGCTTTTTCTCTATTCAGTCAACTTTGAACCTCTTTGCTCAAGAGCAGCTCATTTGCTACAATTCTTCAGAATCATGCTGTTTAGTGAATATTCTCACTTGAATTACTCTGCTGAGATATGAAGTAAACCTTCAGCCTGAATACTACTTCATAAAAGTTAAAATATCTTGAATGAGGAACCTTCCATTATATATGCTTAAGAACATTTGTTAACTGGAAGTGGTTTAAGTCTTATGTACTCTTGTTTGGTCACAAGAAACTTGAAAATATCTGTTTCAACCTCTTAATAAACTTTAACTGTCTGCTTCATGAAAATTCATGTAAGACTTTCTGAAATCTGAAAAGTTGATATCCATGTCTACGTTGACTGAGATATATAGTGTATGTGGTTGTTCCTAAACAACTAACTTGTTCTGAATCCTTTATAAGTAAAAGTATGGACAGAGCAATGACTGTGGTTACTGAGAAACCTGTCCAAAGGATTGTGTCATGAAGTACCATGGTTAACTCTGTTTAAAGAGATGATTGGCAATTATTATAAAAATATGGCAGAGCAATGGCATAGTTGTATTGAGTAACTGGGGATTCTGGCCTCTGATCAAGGTGTATCCTCATGCCAAAGATACTTTTAATGCTACCTCTGTTCTCCAAAAATTGGGAGAAGTAATACGGTTGTCACACTGAGTAACTGGGGATTCGGGCCTCTCATCAAGGTGTTTCCCCATGTCAAAAGGTGTTGATAAACCAAAATTGTTCATTTAAAAAGAAAATTATGAGCAAGTGTAAATCAAATTCTGAAAGAACAATGTAAAATTCTGTTGCATTCTCCTATGTATCTCCTAAAATTGTCATGGAAAGTAAACTAAGTAAGATGGAAGTTGGTTGAACTAGAATTTTATATGAGCTTGTAGTTCCTTTTTATTAAGAGCTGGTTCAGATATGAGTACAATTCTTTTTGAAAAACTTGTTTACATCATTCTTAAACCATATCTGAAAATCAAGGTTTCATAAGCTTTTATAATGGAGGACTCTAGAACTTAAAAGTTTGTTCTATGAAGTTAGTATCTTGCTGAAAAGTTCAATATCTCAACTTTCACTAAATATTGAATCTGCTCATCCTATGGCTCTTTATCACTGTGTTTTGATTCAGTGGTATTAGACTGGTTGTCATTTTTTGAGAAGCACTTCTCTCAGTTTATCATGTGTACCTGCAGTTTTTGGATAACCAGAGTTCATCCTTGTGGATTTCTCTTGCACCCAATCAATTGGTATCTTGCATCATAGATCATAAGGGCTAGATTCTCTGGTCTGTTTGAGAGACTATATGCATAAGGGGACAATGTGCTAGATTGTCTGATCATGTTGTTTGTCTGCATTAGCTCTATATCTTCTGCCATGTCAAAGGGGGAGTATTTGTTGCATATGCGTCACTGCATAAGTGGTTTGACAAAAGGGGCAGATTGATCAAAAGGAGGAGCTTTTATTTCACTCTTTTTATACAGTCTTATTCTTTCCTCTTCAACTCATGTCTTTTTGCTGAAGTCAAAGGGGGAGAAGCTCTTGAATGGATTCATTTAGAAGATAGATGTCTCCAAAGAAAAGGCCTCCTTCGAACCATCAACAAACCAAAGGGAAGTATAACCTTCCTGTGCTTTACTGAATTGTTTCCCTATTTCATTTTTTTTTATGAAGGTAAACGGGGAGAAGAATCTAATCTGAGTCAGTGTAACTCATAGTGTTGCCATCATCAAAAAGGGGGAGATTGTTGTGCCCCTGTGTGGTTTTGATGATGGCTGACACACCATGAGTCACACTGAGGTGTACCATGAGTCACACTGAGGTGTGTTGACTGTTTGACTGCTTGAATATCTGATTGTTTGCTTGAATAGCTATTCATGAATATGGCTAGATTGTTGGATATTGTGTTTTAATGATGACAAACACTATGATTCTCATATGTTTGATGTCATATGTGTTGACTTATGTTCTGATGATGATAAATTGATGTCTTATGTGTTGGGAGCAGAGGATCGTCAAACTAGAGGGGGAGGGGGTGAATAGATTGACCACTTAAAAATTTTAGGCGGAATAAGACAATTGCACTCTCTGTGATAGCACAGACAAAAATCCAGTTCGTGAATCTCTAAAGAGCTAGCGCTATATCTAAGCGGTCTAACGAGACAATGGACACAATAACAAGCCACAAGCACAAGCCACAGTAGATCAGAGTTTTTAAGGTGGTTCAGTCTCTATCTCGAGACCTACGTCCACCCCCTCACCTAACCGGTGGGGATCACCGCTGAGCCTTACAGCTTAGCTAACACCAGAGAAGAATCCTTCTCTGACCTGCAGATCCAATCTGCAGAAGACACTTATATCCTGTCTTAGAACCGCTGTCGAACAGCTTGTAGACACAGAGTCTATACACACTCTGATCTCAGAACACTCTCTGGATCAGAACACACCTGACCACTGAATCCCACTGGAACAGTAATCCGAGAATAGAATTGTATAAGAAAACGAAAATACAAGGTAAGAGGTAAACTCAGAATATGCTGATCAATGGATCTTCAGACTTCTTGCGCAGCAGAAGAGAGTAGAGCCCGACGAGATGAACAGTATGATCTGAGTGTGATCTTCCCTTCAGTTGAGACTAGATCAGTCTGAAGCCTTCATGGTTCTTCAGCTTCTGATCTTCTTCACCAGGAGAACGAGCCTATCTTTCAATCCACGCACTGGACCTTCTTCACGATGCTAGGCTCTGCACATTTTTCTCCATATACTGGTCCTTCTTCGTCTCTTCTATTCGTCTACTCTCCTCATCCCACTTCGATCCACTTCTACATTTCCTTTTTCTTTTTTCCCGTGCAAGATTGGGCCCTACGAGATTCCCAATCATTCGCTCACGTGTGGAGAAGCTTCTGGACTAAAGGAGGGAGAGTGTAGTTTGTTTGCAGACATGGCTGGCCCACTTTATCCAGTCCTTTTGCCCGAGAACTTGTCTGGGACTGGGTGCGTCGACGCCAGCATTTGAATGCGTAGACGCTGTGTGAAGACAGCTTCTTATCTTCCTTCGATATTTGACCTCAGCCTATCACTGCGTTGACGCTGATAACTGGTGGCGTCGACGCTATGTGAAGATAGCTTCTTAGTCTTTTGGCACCCGCTGCGTCGACGCTGGTAGCTGGTAGCGTCAACGCTGTGTGAAGATATCTTCTGGAGGCATGCGAGTCGACGCTGCATCCGAGTGGCGTTGACGCAGTTAGCATGCGCATGACTCAAACATCTTGAGATCTAGTCACAGCGTCGACGTTATCTTGCTTGAGGCGTAGACGCAGTTTAGATGAAGTATGCTTCAACTTGGAGGAGCTGAAGGCTGCGTCGACCCTTTGATCTTGTGGCGTCGACGCTGACTATTGCCTGCATTAAAGTTCAACAGAAATTCTTGCCACTAACCATATTGTCAGATAATAATACACCCTGTCATATCATGGTGATCATCATCAAAATCAGGAGCACAACAATCTCCCCCTTTTTGATGATGGCAACCATGATGAAGTTCTGGCACTTTAATGATCATGCAATACAATAACAATCAAGCAGAGGCATGCATAACCATAGGTATCACATTTAGCTCATTCATCATTCACTTACGCACATGATCAATTTTAATTAAAAAACAGAACGAAGTGCATTCACAAGACAAGATTGTGATTGTCTCCCCCTTGGACATCAGCAAGAAGGGGAGGCTAGAAGTCAAGTAAGAAAAACAGAATCTTCAGATCTTTACTGAGGGAAATACTGAGAATGTCTCCTAGAGGAGTGACTAGAGGACTGGCCCGGTGGAGGTGGAGGACGATGAGATGAGAAGGTCTGCTGGGCATGCAGAGCTTGAATTGCCTGTGAAAGCTCGCCCAACTGAAATAAAAGAGTGCTTTTAAGACCTCCCAGCTCGGAGCGGGCATCGTCAGATCCTCGTGTCAACGACTCAAGCGTACCACACATAGTTTCCATCGATGATGAAAGACTAGATAGCTTGCTAAACACGGCTTGAAAACCTGTGGGAGTTGAGGTGACTTGAGACTGCAAAGTAACCATAGCAATTTGAATATCATAACACATGGATTGCATCTTGGCCATGGTCTGAAGAGAAGACAGCTGTGTAGAGTGCATATTGGAAACTAACTCTGCAATCTTGTTGACAATCTTTGCAACACTCTGCAGGACCTTCCTCATTGCTTTGTCAGTTTTCTGCTTGGCCTTCATATAGTCTCTCCAGAAGACCATCATCGAAATTTCAGATAAGACAATTCTTTTATACAATCGTTCCAGCTGAAAGTCAGTATACAGAATAAAAGAGTTAAGCTTATCCCCGTGATGCTGCATCATTCGGATGAGGTGAACAAGTAATTCCTTTTCAGTTGCACCAGGAGGAGCCTGAAAATAATCATCCTGAGGTTGTTGGCTACTGGACCCAAGTTCTCTATTCAGATTATGTGAGCTAGACTCACCTTGTTCCCACTGAGACTTGGGTTCCCCTCTAATGTCAAACCATTCAGGCTCATCATCTTGAAAAGGGGGTACTGTAGATTGAAATCCTTCCTCATCAGCATCATTGGGAGACTCCACCACATACGAAGGAAAAACCTGCTCACTATCAACAGTATGAGCATGCCTATCCTGAGTGTCAAAAGGTGGAGGTGACCTGGCTGGAGCTTGTGTTGCACCTTGGACCTCAAAGTCCACAACTCTTTCCTGACCCTCCCAATGTGGAGGAGAAGCAACAGGTTCAGGAGATATCCTGACTGACTCTGGTTCGGGCTCAGGAGGAGGAGCAGCTGCCCTGACAGAAGATTGTTGACTTGGCAGCACTCTGACTGGCCTGCCATCTACAATTTTGACACCCATAAAATTCTGAACAAACGACATGGAGTACACATTGCCTCTAGGAACAACACACTTCTTTTCATTGCCAAACTGAACTCCAACCTTTCTGAATAAGGCTGTGAGGTGTGCTGCGTAGGGCAGAGTCCTAGAGTTGTCCAGGCAAGTCCCCATTGTCTGGATGATTACATCAATCAACGACACATTGATTTCTTTCAACATGCAGTATAGTAAAAATCTCTGCATGATTGTAACCCTTTCACGACCACTGCTCTGAGGGGTAAAGATGGAAGTGCATATATGGTGCAAGAGTCGAACATGAGGTGAAAACTGGTTAGCTTTTAAGCTAGACAAATGGGTCTGCTTAATGTCTGAAGGGTCCTCTGTCTGGCCAGGTCAAAACAGCAAACGCTTCATGTTCATTCAATGGAAACGATTGAAGTTCGGCCCCCTTCATAGGAATCTTCCATACTTTGGCGAGCAAACTAGCAGTAAGTTCAAACTTAACTCCCCGAACAGAGCTGATCAGTCTTCCACGTTCGGGTTGATGGCATAAATTGCGGTAAAACTCCCTAACAAGAGTAGGATAATAGACGGAGTACTTGGTGGTAAAACCCCACCAACCTTGAAACTCCAAAGTGGGTCTAATCTCAGGGAAGACAGCATGAAAGGCTTCGTCCGAGTCAAGGATATATCGAGGAATTAAAACCTTCAGGGGTTCGTCTTTACCAGAAGAAGGAGTGGAGACGGAAACCCCAGACCTGGATTTTTTGGAGAAGACTTTCTTCTGTGACAATGAAGGCTTGGAGGACGATCGGACCTTCTTCTTCTTGGAAGGAGGGGAGGGGATGCGTGGACGCTTCCCCTTGTCTTTGCGTTTAAGCGAAGAAGAAGATGTAGGAGGAGGAGCCGCCGCAGGTGATTCATAAACTTGGGCTTCAGCAACGATGGCAGGAGCTAGAGGAGCCGAAGATGGTTCCTCAGCAGGCTTCTTACCCTTCCTGGAGTATGCGAGAGCCATTTTCATGGATAGAGGAGAAGAAGAACAGTCAAGAGGTGTGACAGAGGAAGGAGAGGAACCGTCGTGCCTCAGAAGGATGAATGAAAAGTAGCCGACTGTTCTCTCGGTTGAGGGTTTTAACCGGGTGGCACGCGAAACCCCCAATTTTGTTATTGGGTAATCGGGTAACGGATCCAGATCACAACCAAAAGAACTTAGATAGAGTGGATGCGTCGACGCGAGGAAATCAAAGCGTCGACGCTATGAGCACTTATGCACAAAAGTGTATAAAAAAAAAAACACAGAGGCGTCGACCTTAAGAGATAGGATGCGTCGACGCCATAATGTGAATACACGCTGCAAGACCATGATTTGTGAAAAGTAGAAGATGCAGCTAAAAGAGCAGAAATTGGGAAATGTCATTAGAAGCCTGGTTTCATAATGTAAAACACTCAAACTCAGGGATTTTTAATAGCTTCAGTTCAAATTCCCATGAAAAATACATTTTCTTAGATTAGCTTCGAACCATTTAGTGACATAAAATGTTGATACTCTGCGAAGTTTGAAGCACAGAAATGAACAGTAATAGTGTAGAATTGGAGTAATTTCTAAACTAGCTTCATACTCAGGATCTTCTCATAACTTTATCCTTCGTTACTCAATTTCGAAAGAATCTTTGAAGAAAGAAGTTTAAGAAGCATTGAGGATAAGTTCATTAGATCTTTTGAGCCTTTGATTTCATACCATCACACATGAGTCTTAGTATTTATTTTATTGATTCCATCCATTAGCAGTCAAATGTAGCTAGCCTTGTGACACGAGTACACATGCTTATCAGGCACCAGAGTCCCCGGTTACTCAGCATAGCTAATCATTATGCTTAGAATCAGAGGTAGTGATCAACCTCATGACATGCCTTCCAACACTTCATTGGTGAGGAAGGTAGTTTCTCGGTTGAGAATCACCATTGCTCTAACATGGATAAGTTTCATTAAAGGACAGAGATAGTAGTCCACCTCATGACTTGCTCTTTAACACTTCTTTGGTGCCTAGAGCAAGTTTCTCTGTGGAAATCTACCATTGCTCTGCAAGGAACCGATACACTGTGTGATTCACTTTTTCTTGAAGCTCTTTTTAGACCTAAGCAAACTTTAGCAACAATACCGATTAAATTTCCATATATAGAAAGATCCTTCTACTTTTGATCAATTGGGAAAAAGAATGATAGGAACCAAGTCACATTAACTTGTTTAGTTCTTATTCCAGATTCAACCACTTTTAGGTTCAAGTTCTGGTGAGTTCAAACATTGAAGGACACACATTTTATATCATTAAGTAGTGTGAAGTTATTCTAAGAAAAACTTGTTTTCATTAGAAATTATTCCCTTAGCTCCCCCTGAATGTGAGGCATTAACTTTTCACCAGGACAGTTGAGACAATTCCCTCATTCAGGAATAGAAGGAGAGTACATCAAGAAATCTTGGGATTAAGAAGGTGAACAAGATTGAGTGTAAGGTGATACTTGAAGAAGAACAAGTCTAGCAAGAAGGATGAACGAGAGAATCCTATGAGTTAGACGAGAGGTCATAATCACCATCACACCACACTGTTACTCGCATAGCGTCAACGCAGAATCCCTGAAGCATCGACGCACTATGCCATACTGCACGGATTGGTTAACATTTAAACAAAGTCAATCCATTGCAGCGTGGACTCATCCTTACGAGTGCGTTACCGCATAAAACCTTACTCCCCCTTAACTCAGGCATGAAAGAGGAGATTAAAACTGATGAATTTGTAAGCATGCTGAGGTTTTATTTCAAATGAACAAAATACAAAAAAAAATTTATACTCCCCCTAAGTGTATGACTTATTCAAACATTGACAATTTTATCATAGCAGGACTTCAAATGATCATCACAAAAGCAATGAAGCAGCATTCAGATATGAGGCCATGCAGTCAATTCAAGATTCAGAATGCAAATTGCAGAGTCCAAGCTCTCTCCTAAGGTATGAAAAACGCTCATTGTTGAGAGGCTTGGTAAAAATATCAGCTAGTTGACGTTCAGATTCTACAAATACAAGCTTGAAACTTCCTTTACTGACCTCATCTCTTAGGAAGTGATGTCTGATTTCAATATGCTTGGTCCTAGAGTGCTGGATGGGGTTCTTGGCCAGGTTTATAGCACTTGTGTTATCGCACAATATTGGGACACATCCAAGATCAGTTTGGTAATCTTGGAGCTGATGCTGGATCCACAACACTTGAGTGCCACAGCTCCCTGCAGCGACATATTCTGCCTCTGCAGTGGACAGTGCCACTGAGTGTTGTTTCTTGGAGGCCCAAGAGATCAAGCACCCACCCAAAAATTGGCAGTAGCCACTAGTGCTTTTTCTGTCCAATTTACATCCAGCATAGTCTGCATCCGAATATGATACCAAGTCAAAGGTGCAGGATGCAGGATACCAAATCCCTAGGTCTTGAGTTCCAGCAAGGTATCTAAAAATACGCTTGACAGAACTTAAGTGGGATTCTCTAGGATCAGCTTGAAAACGAGCACACATACAAACACAAAATTGAATATCAGGCCTTGATGCAGTAAGATATAGAAGTGACCCTATCATACCTCGATAGGTCTTGGCATCAACTTGTGTACCTTTCAGATCTGCATCCAAGGTTGTGTTTGTACACATGGGAGTGCTGATTACTTTCAGATTTTCCATTTTATACTTCTTCAGTAGCTCCTTGATGTACTTTGTCTGACTAATAGAGCATCCTTCTCTGCGTTGGGTGATCTGCAAACCTAGAAAAAATTGAAGATCACCCATGAGACTCATTTCAAATT
Organism: Amorphophallus konjac; assembly: GCA_022559845.1. Lineage (NCBI taxonomy): Eukaryota > Viridiplantae > Streptophyta > Magnoliopsida > Alismatales > Araceae > Amorphophallus > Amorphophallus konjac. Next base: position 238,839,442 of record CM040126.1, read on the forward strand.
CTGTTGTCATTAAGTTAGCAAACTCCTTACACATACTAGGTTTAGTGGAACCGAAGACAATGTCATCAACATATATTTGAACTAAAATGATATCTGAATTCCTTACCTTTGTAAACAATGTCAGGTCCACTTTACCTCTTGAGTACCCTTTTTCAGTGAGGAAGGAGCTGAGCCGGTCGTACCAGGCTCGAGGTGCCTGCTTGAGTCCATACAATGCTTTATCCAATCTGTATACGTGGTTAGGATTTTCTGCACATTCAAATCCAGGGGGTTGTTCCACATATACTTCTTCTTTTATTATTCCATTTAGGAAAGCACTTTTTACATCCATTTGTTGTAATTTTATTCCATGACTTACAGCATATGCAAGCAACAAACGAATGGCTTCTAATCTGGCTACTGGTGCAAAGGACTCTTCGAAGTCAATACCGAACTCTTGATTGTAACCCTGTGCAACCAGTCTAGCTTTATTCCTAACAATTACACCATTTTCATTTTGTTTGTTTTTATAGACCCATTTAGTTCCTATTATAGATTGATCCTTGGGTCTGGGCACTAGATGCCATACTTTATTTCTTATGAATCGGTTGAGTTCTTCATGCATTGCATTTATCCAGTTGGGATCTTTTAAGGCTTCCACAACATTCTTGGGTTCAGTTTGAGACACAAGTGCCATGTTATCCATTTCTTGTATTTGAGAGCGTGTCCTAACAGGTTCATGCAAGTTACCTATTATGCTAGATGAGGGGTGATCCCTTAACAACCTAATGTTAATCAGAGGGTCACCTCCATTAATATCTGCATTGCCCTGATTACTAGACTCTGGCTCATCTTCTTTTGGTCTTGAATCTCCTTCCAAAGTTTCTTCCTCCTCAGGCTTGTCAAGGAAGTCTTCATCACCCTTGTTCCTGCATGAAGATTCAACTTGTGAATTTTCAATTAGCTCATCAAAAACGATGTGAGGAGATTCCTCAACTGTTTGAGTCTTCAGATTTAGGACCCTATAAGCCCTAGAGTGACTAGAGTATCCTAAGAATATGGCGGGTTCACTCTTGGGTTCAAACTTATCTAAGGCTCGTTTATCATTATTCTGAACAAAGCATTTTGAACCAAAAACTTTAAAATGAGCAACAGAGGGCTTCTTACCTTTCAGCATTTCATAAGGAGTCTTTTTGGACTGTGGTCTTACCATTGCCCGATTTACAATGTAGCATGCAGTGTTCACAGCCTCTGCCCAATACTTCCTTGGTAGTTGCCCTTCAATCAGCATGGTTCTGCCCATCTCCACAAGGGTTCGGTTTCTTCTCTCCACGACTCCATTTTGTTCAGGTGTTCTTGGGGAAGAAAACATGTGATTTAGCCCTGTTGCTCTGCAGAAATCTCCAAATTCAGAATTGTCAAATTCTCCACCATGATCTGATATAATGGAAGAAATGACAAACTTACCCTCCTGCTGTGTTTTCTTAAAGAATGCCTGAAATTCCTCAAATGCCTCATTCTTATGTGTTAGAAAGAATACCCAGGTAAATCTAGTAAAATCATCTACTAGGACAAATCCATATCGATTACCACTAATGCTTGCTGTTCTAGTGGGTCCAAATAAGTCTAAATGAATGAGTTCAAAAGGTTTAGTGGACTGACTCTTTATTTTGGACTTAAATGACTTCCTAGTCTGTTTACCTTGGGTGCATGCATTACAGATTTTGTCATTTTTCATGAACGAAGCATCAGGCAGGCCATTCACCATGCTGTGTTTGGCTAACTTATGCAGTACACTATAGCTAGCATGTCCTAGCCTACGGTGCCACAACCAAGCTAGTTCAGTTTTATTTACAGTGAGACAAAGATTATTATGTGCAGGATCATCTAAATCTACCATGTACATGTTGTTTATTCTTTTTCCAACAAATTTAATTTTTTCTGATTTTTCTTCTAAAATGGTGCATGTGTTTGCATCAAACACTACTTTATTATTTCTATCACACAACTGACTTATACTGAGCAAGTTATACTCTAGACCCTCTACTAAAAGAACATCATCAATGGAGGTAGAAGGGTTTTTGCCAACTGTACCTTTACCAACTATTTTGCCTTTATTGTTTCCACCAAAGGTAACAAATCCTCCATCCTTCTCAACCAGGAGACAAAACTTGGCCTTGTCCCCTGTCATATGCCTTGAGCAGCCGCTGTCAAGATACCATCTGTTGTGCATGGCTGCAAGGCATTCCTGCAAGAATCATCAAATAAAAGATTTTGGAACCCAAACACACTTGGGTCCCATTGGATCACTGGAAGACTTCAAGAAATTCAGTAGGTTCTTAGGAATCCATATTTGTCTTTGTTGGGGTTTTTGATGGCTTTTAGTTGAGGAGGCAGCTGGTTTCTGATTTGATTTTAAGGTTGTTTTAGCTGCTTTATTGAACCATCGTTTATTTTGGTTCCACAGAGCCTCTTGGTGATGTGGGTTGACTGCCCTAAGAACATGTGTTTGTCTTATAGGATATGCATACATGGGATGCGTCGACCTTCCTGAATGAATGCGTGGACTCACCCATCCATAGTTGCTCCTATGTGTTTGATAGAATGTAGGATGCGTGGAAGCATTGTGGTGTGTGCGTTGACCCATCCACCCAGATTGATTGTAGTGTTGGCCATGGTGGTATGGGTGCGTGGACGCATATCCCTGCATGCGTCGACCCATGTGGTCGTTCCAATTCTTATGGACTCTTTGGAATTCGGCCCGAGTCGACGCCACATGTCCGTAGCGTTGACGCATCTTAGTTGAGTGCCTAGACCTATATGCAGAAGACCTATTATTGTATGAAGGTTGCGTTGACACATTACTGGTCTTGCGTGGACGCATCTGACTCTGGCCAGATTTGGTATTTTCAATCTTTCTGGTGCTATGTTGGTGAACGAAGGGTCTGGAGCTGGAGGCCTTAGGTGGTGATGAAATGACATGCTTGCAGCTGGTTAAATTCTTTGCAAATTTTGCCTTAGGAGATTCATTCATCTTTTCTTTTCCTTTCTCCTTTGTCACTTCATTTTTCTGAATCTGTTTCCCTTTGTCTCTTTCAACATTTTTTACTTCAACCACCTGTTTCTCCTCAGCTTTCTTTTCTTCTGATATGAAGGTCACCAGTTTAAGTCCAATTTCTTTCTTTGAGCTTGGATTATATCCAAGTCCTTCTTTGCCGACATTGCATTTTGTTCCCATTAAGGCATCAAGATTATGTTTGCCTTGTGTCATTTTCTCTAGGGAAGTTTGTTTGTCCAATTTTTCTTTTTCAACTTTCTTCAAATCTTCCTGAAGTTTCAAATTGACACCATTTACAGCTTGATGTTTCTCTTCAGCTATTTTGGTGTCCTTTTCAAGTTTTTGCATTCTTAACTTCAGTTCATCATGTGTTTTTAGTAAGAAGTCATTCTCTCTTTTTAACTTAATCGATTCAGATCTGTATTCATTTTCTTCATTCAGAGTTTTCTTTAGACAAACAATTTCATCTTCTAGCATTTTAACCTTTTCATTGGACAAATTTTCTTGACTTCCCGGGTTTTTCTTCTTTTTAAGCATTTTATTTTCTTTCTTCACAATATCATATTTATCCATAAGGTCATTGAAAGCTTCTTCCCAGTCATCACAAGTAAATTCATCAAGTGGAGAATTTACCTCAGTAGAGTCCTCTCCCCTGGCCATTAGGCATAGCTTTACTTCTTTTTCTTCCTCTGATGTGCTATCCTCCTCTTCCTCTTCTTCATCACTCCATATACTGATCATGGCCTTGGGCTTTTTATTTTTGAACTTGGAGTACGCTTTCTTAGAATTTTCGGGGCACTCTGACTTGATATGTCCCTGTTTCCTGCATTGATAACACACAACTTTGTCAGATTTCTTAGTTTGGTCAGATTTAAATTTAGAATTCATTTTACCTTGATAACTTCTAAATCGACCAGCTTTACCTTCCCTTCGTAAGAATTTTCGAAATTTCTTAGTGAGCATCGCAATCTCACCTGAATCACTGTCTGAAGAAGAGGTCAGATTCTCATCTGAGCTCTCCTTGCAGCTTGGAGCAGCCTTGAGAGCTAGGGGTTTTTTCTTCTTTATTTCCTCATCAGATCTTTTCAAATTTAGCTCATAGGCCATAAGGGAACCTATCAACTCGTCAGGAGTGGTCCTGGGAAGATTCCTAGATTCTTCGACCACTGTGGCTTTTGTGTGCCACACGGATGTCAAAGATCTAAGAATCTTTCTCACCAGCTCATAATCTGTATAGGCCTTCCCTAGACCTTTGAGACCATTGACAAGTACGGTTAAACGAGCATACATCTCAGAAATACTTTCTTCAGGTTTCATATGGAACGACTCATATTCAGAAATTAGCATGTTAGCCTTGGTCTCCCTTACCTCCGAGGTACCCTCGTATATTACCTCGAGTCGATCCCACATTTCTTTCGCACTTGCGCATGAGGAGACGCGCGAGAATTCCTTGGGATGCAGGGAGCATTGCATAATGTTCATTGCCTGCCAGTTGACGGTTGATTTTCTTACTTGCTCCTTTACCCATAATTCTTCGTCGCCTTCTATTATGTAGGGCCCCTTGCTCACAACTTTCCATACTTCATAGTCCTGGGCCCTGAGAAAAACTTGCATGCGATTCTTCCAATAGGAATAGTTAGTGCCATCAAAAAATGGTGGTCTATTCACAGCATAACCCTCTGGCATAAATCCTTTACTCTCCATTACTTCTCTCTAGGCTGTTAAACCGTTCAAGAGAGCCTGGCGCTCTGATACCACTTGTTGGGAGCAGAGGATCGTCAAACTAGAGGGGGAGGGGGTGAATAGATTGACCACTTAAAAATTTTAGGCGGAATAAGACAATTGCACTCTCTGTGATAGCACAGACAAAAATCCAGTTCGTGAATCTCTAAAGAGCTAGCGCAATATCTAAGCGGTCTAACGAGACAATGGACACAATAACAAGCCACAAGCACAAGCCACAGTAGATCAGAGTTTTTAAGGTGGTTCAGTCTCTATCTCGAGACCTACGTCCACCCCCTCACCAAACCGGTGGGGATCACCGCTGAGCCTTACAGCTTAGCTAACACCAGAGAAGAATCCTTCTCTGACCTGCAGATCCAATCTGCAGAAGACACTTATATCCTGTCTTAGAACCGCTGTCGAACAGCTTGTAGACACAGAGTCTATACACACTCTGATCTCAGAACACTCTCTGGATCAGAACACACCTGACCACTGAATCCCACTGGAACAGTAATCCGAGAATAGAATTGTATAAGAAAATGAAAATACAAGGTAAGAGGTAAACTCAGAATATGCTGATCAATGGATCTTCGGACTTCTTGCGCAGCAGAAGAGAGTAGAGCCCGAAGAGATGAACAGTATGATCTGAGTGTGATCTTCCCTTCAGTTGAGACTAGATCAGTCTGAAGCCTTCATGGTTCTTCAGCTTCTGATCTTCTTCACCAGGAGAACGAGCCTATCTTTCAATCCACGCACCGGACCTTCTTCACGATGCTAGGCTCTGCACATTTTTCTCCATATACTGGTCCTTCTTCGTCTCTTCTATTCGTCTACTCTCCTCATCCCACTTCGATCCACTTCTACATTTCCTTTTTCTTTTTTCCCGCGCAAGATTGGGCCCTACGAGATTCCCAATCATTCGCTCACGTGTGGAGAAGCTTCTGGACTAAAGGAGGGAGAGTGTAGTTTGTTTGCAGACATGGCTGGCCCACTTTATCCAGTCCTTTTGCCCGAGAACTTGTCTGGGACTGGGTGCGTCGACGCCAGCATTTGAATGCGTAGACGCTGTGTGAAGACAGCTTCTTATCTTCCTTCGATATTTGACCTCAGCCTATCACTACGTTGACGCTGATAACTGGTGGCGTCGACGCTATGTGAAGATAGCTTCTTAGTCTTTTGGCACCCGCTGCGTCGACGCTGGTAGCTGGTAGCGTCAACGCTGTGTGAAGATATCTTCTGGAGGCATGCGAGTCGACGCTGCATCCGAGTGGCGTTGACGCAGTTAGCATGCGCATGACTCAAACATCTTGAGATCTAGTCACAGCGTCGACGTTATCTTGCTTGAGGCGTAGACGCAGTTTAGATGAAGTATGCTTCAACTTGGAGGAGCTGAAGGCTGCGTCGACCCTTTGATCTTGTGGCGTCGACGCTGACTATTGCCTGCATTAAAGTTCAACAGAAATTCTTGCCACTAACCATATTGTCAGATAATAATACACCCTGTCATATCATGGTGATCATCATCAAAATCAGGAGCACAACATTATGTGTTTACTTCATTCAGAACTACTCATTCAGAACTTGGTACATTGATTAACTGTGAGCATGGCATAGTGTGTTCACTCATCTGTCTGCATGAGTCACCACATTACTACGTGTGCTCTTCGTAAAGACTATACAATGCCATTTGTTCATGCAACTTAGCAAGTCTGTACAGCCTGTGTTCACAACACAAAGTCTGTACTTCGCATGCTCTCACAATCGCCAAGTCTATTCACCGGGTTGTTCACTAAGTCTTAAAGTCTGTACAGGGTAGTTCATACATCACTCTATCTGCCAAGTGTCTACATCAGTCAGCATTGCCTGATTTCATGAAGTCCATACATCCACATGCTAGCACACACTAAGTCTGTACAACCCATGTACAAGGTCTCATGCATATTGAATGTAAAGTTTATACATCGTCCAGTGTATTGCTACATGCCATGAAGTCTGTATAGAGTCTTTGTATCGTGTGCTTCGCATTTGGGAATCAAAGTATGTACATTGGCAGAGGAACTGCATCAAGTCTATACACTGCCTTTGGTTTTTAAAGTTGATACATTGCCTTCAAGGCATCAAGTCTATACAGTGGACTGTGCTTCAAGCATTGGCCAAGTCTGTACATCGACCTGTTCACTCGTATGAGCAAGTCTATACATTGCTTTGCTTTACCTATGTTCAAGACCACCAAGTTTGTACATTGGGTAAAGTCTACACATCGCCTTGGTCACTTGCTTCAAACTCTATACACTGTGAACATTCATGTCTGTACAGACTTCACTTCAATCAAGTCGGTACATCGTTAAGCTGCCTTTGTGCCGAAGGAAGTCTATACAGTGGTCTTCATCTCAAGTCCAGTCTGACTGTGTTGTCTCCATGCCGTCCTTAGTTCGAGTCGTTTCTTTGTTATTTCTATCTTCGTGTTATTTCTGTGTTTGAGTCTTCATGTTATTTCTGTGTTTACGTCTTAGTGTTGTTTGTATGTCTTCGTGTTGTTTCTATGTTTGTGTCTTCGTGTTATCTTTTGTGTTTGAGTCTTCATGTTAGTTCTGGGTTTATGTCTTAGTGTTGTTTTTATGTCTTCGTGTTGCTTCTTTCTATCTTCGTCCAGTTTTTCTCTGATCGTGTGTTTTACTACCGTTTTACCTCGTGTCGTTCTCTCTTACCTCGTGCTGTTCTCATCTGACTTCGTGTCGTTATCCTTGTAGTGTTAGCTTTGATACTATATGTACCTCGTGTAGTTCTCTATTTATCTCGTGTTGCAGTCATCTTATGTACCCCGTGTCATTTTCAGTAGAGTGCACCTTTTGCTGTTCTAATGTCTATACATTCATTTCTAAGTTCAAGTCTACACACTTGTTATCACATCTTAAGTCTATACACTCGTTGGCTAAGTCTTCAAAGTCTATACATTTTATCCTTCTGATTAATCTCCTATGACTGTGTGACAGGTACTGTTCGTGGAGCCTGTGAAGAGTGGGACACGTGATACGAGGCTGGCATCTGGCACGTGATCCGAGATGTAGAGGAGCCTCCACGTGGACTGAAGCATTTGGGCGGGAATCGTGGAGAGCACACGCTGCCCTAATCTGCTGCTGCTATAAATATGTGTCTTCTTCCTCTGAAGAAAAAGGTGCGTAGAGAGTGACTGAAGTAGTAGCAGCCAGCGCTAGAAGAAGAGGGTAGAAGAGAAAGAAGAGATAGAGAAAGCATAGAGGCTGTGAGAAGAAGAAGAAGAAAGAAGAAAGAAGAGACAGAGAGAGAGCCTGTGAAAGAGAAGAAAAAGAAGAGTGAGAAGAAGAGAGAGCTAGAGCAAAGGAAGCTTCAACTGAAGATCAGTTCCTGCTGGACCGTGGATCAAATCTAGGCCAGCCAGCTCCTGCGAGAGCCTTTGTGCATTTTATTCTTCCAGCTTTCTGTTGCTGTGTTTTTGTTTTTCTTTTTAAACCTTCAACAGTTGTTCTTCCGACTCTCTTGTGTGAGGTCGGGTTCCCTCCGGTTGGGAGGAAGAGAGGTCCGAGACCTCTAGTTTGCAGGTGGCTTGGTGTCACCTGTGCTTCCCTCTGGGTTTCAGAGGAAGAGAGACTTAGGTCTCTAGGTTTCCCTCCGGTTTGGAGGAAGGGAGGATTGATCCTCCGGTTCTGGGCTTGTGGTTGCAAGACTAGGTGTTCCCTCCTGGTCTGGAGGAAGAGAGAATTGCGTCTCTGGTTTCCAAGTGGCTGGGAGTCACTTGGGGTGTCTCTCCGGTTGGGAGGAAGAGGGGAGGTTGTTCCCCTGGTCAAGCTGTGTTGCAGCAATTTGTTGCAGACTGAGTCTGCAGTTTCTAGCCTAACTAGAGGAAGCCTCACTCCGATTTGGAGTGAGGGGTGGACGTAGGTCTTTGGACCGAACCACCTAAAAATCTTGGTGTTCTCTTGTGGTGTGTTTTTCCTTATATGTTATTTTCTCTGCTGCGATCTTTAGATGCTTGCTTAGGAGCGCGTGAGAGCTAATAGATTTGTGTTGTCTTGCTGAGTTACTTCTAAGCATTTTCAGCACATTTCATAATCTGCTTTTATTTCCGCATACTTGAGCATTAGAATTTTAATTGGGCGATTTTTAGAGCAGGATACATTCACCCCCCCTCTGTATCCAGGCCTTGCAACCTATCAATTGGTATCAGAGCGGTTCTCTAATTGATCAGATCCAACGATCTGTAGAGGATCCTGTTGTCCCTTGGTGCATTTCTGATTTTACTCTTTGCTGCATAAATCTACCTGCCAGTTTAATCCATGGGTTCTCCACCGGTTTACAATGGTTCTAACTTTAATTCATGGGTTAGCAGTCTACACAATTATGTGGAATTGATGGATCCGGATCTATGGAAGTTAATTTCACATGGTCCTCATAGACTGCCAAAGGAAAAGTCCAAATGGACTAAAAGTGATAAATCAAGAAATGGAGAGAATCAGAATGTTTTGAGATTAATAAAAGAAGCTACTGACAAGGCTCTACACTCTTGTTTTTATGACTGCAGGTCCGCAAAGGACATTCTGGATCAGTTGAAGCTAGCTCAGAGGATGAATGAGGACAGCTGCCTGATGGCTGATAAGAGCGACCATAGCAGTGAACAAGATGAATTTGAAGATGCTGTGGAGGTAAACCCTTTCGAGAATTTCACTTTAGATGACTGGGAAGATGCCTATGCTAATCTGTTACACTCCCATGAAAAACTGCGGAAGAAGAATAAAAGTCTGATAAAGAAGATAACAAATCTAGGGGATCCAATTTCTGGGACTGAAAATCTTGAAAATCCTGAAATTCTGAAAACTGAAAATGAAATACTCAGAAGACAAGTGTCTAAACTAGATGGAATCCAATCAAAACTTGATCATGTTAAATCTGAAAACACTAAACTCAGAAAACAATGTCAGGAATCTGACCAAAAACTAATCAGTTTTAAAAGTGAAAACAGATTGATCAATGAGGAATTTGAAGCTATTAGTGTTGCGAACCTAAAATTTCAAGAAAACTGTGAAAACTGTAAATCAGAATATCCAAGTTTCCTAACTGATGTATTCTTTGATGATGATAAACTTGAGTAGGAAAACACAAGTCTTAAGGAAACAATTGAGAAACTGAAACAGTTGAACTCCACCATGTCAGAGAGATTGCTGACATTTGAAAAAGGAAAATCTGTTGATGAAAATCAAAATGAGCTCAAATTGAAACAAGAGATTGAAACTCTTAAAAATTTGAATGATGTGATGCATCAACAGATTCTGGTCTGTGAAGAAGATATAGTCAACTATGAACATCAGATTTCTTCTCTTCAATCTGAAATAAATGATCTGAACAATTCTCTGTCAAAATTTGTAAGTGGGTAGAAAAATCTAGACAAGCTACTAAGTGTAAAAATCAACACTAGGAAGGAAGGGCTGGGCTACAATAATGGTAACAAGAAAGAATTTCAGAGCAAGTTAATGACATCTTTTGTAAAGGCTTCAAATGTAACCACCACTTCAAAAGATAAATAGCCCATTGTTCAGAAAACTGAAGAACAGAACAAAAATCAGAAAAAGATTGGAAAACAGAAAATAAATAAAAAGGGTTCATTAGGGCATGTTGATCAAAGTTCACACACACATTCACATGCATCTAAAAAGAAAATGTCATGCCATTATTGTCATAAATTTGGTCATCTGATGCATGAATGTAAATTGATGGAGAAGGATGATATGACTGCTAGGAACCTTCATGATAGAAATCCTTCATTTTAGAAAAAGAGAATTGAATGTTTTCACTGTGGTAAATTAGGACACACAATTGCACAATGCTGGTTTGCAAATGATAAGAAAACATCTCATTCATATCATGGTAAATCTCCTGCAATCCAACATGGTCCTAATAAGAATAAATTTGTTTTTAAAGATAAGCTCATTACATGCTTTGAGTGTGGAAAGACAGGCCACAGGGCCATTGAATGCTGGCTGAGGGCTGGTGGAAGAAATTCTAGTTTATGCTTTCACTGTGGCAAGATGGGCCACATTGCAGCCCAATGTTGGCATGCTCAGGGAAGGAAGTTTAACAATAAATCTGGTAAATTCCCTGTCAATAGAAATATTTCTGATAGAAATAAATTTGTGTTTGAAAAGAAAACACTTACATGTTTTGAATGTGGGAAGCCAAGCCATAGAGCTTCTGACTGTTGGCTGGCTTATGTTGGTAAACAGAATCTTAATTCTGTTAACAGAAAATTTCATGCAAATGCACATAGAACTCATGCTAATCAGAATGTGCATAAAACAAATCTGAAATTTGTTGCCTCTTGCTATTATTGTGGTATATTAGGTCATTCAATGAATAATTGCCATCTGATAAGATCTGATGACCTAAATGCTATAAGGTTGTTTAGAACACCTACCAAAGGTGTCACTATTAACCATGCAGGACCCAAGACTGTTTGAGTACCTGCCCATGCAAAATAGTGTGCTAACTTGCAGGTGTGCCTTGGAAGCTGAAGAATAAAAAGGGGGAAATAAACCAAGGCACCCAAGTTGATAAAACCCCATTCAGGTAAATTTCTCAAATCTGTTCAAATGAAAATTATGGTTGAGCTGAGAAGTCATAGCTTCATGCATACATATTTTATTTTAATTGGTTTGACTATTGCATTGATCTTTGTGGGCTTTCTTGTTTGTACTGTGAGCTGTGTGCATATATGAGAATGGCATAAACATGCACATGACATACAATCATTGAAAATCTGATGCATATAGGACTGTTTGTATTGCATTGTCATTCATGACCACTTGGTATATAAATGGAAAGCTACTAAAGGGCAGAGGAAATCTGTCTAGAGGATCTTACTATGTGTGAGATGGTCTTTTAGGCCAAGTTCTCCGCCAAGTACCAAGGGTCAAATTTGCATATCAGAGAATGTCTGCATTTTCATGTGAATATTTTACTTCATGCCCCTACATACATGAAGTTAATTGCATTGCATTTCTTTACATTGAAAAAGCGAAAAAGATAGATTGAATGCATACATTTAGGGGGAGCATTATTCATACATCTGAAATCACTCAACTGTTTTTAGATTTACTGCATAGCATGTTAAATCTGTTGTTGCATAGTCATTCATCATCTACATTGTCTGCATGACATATATGATGATTCAGTGTTTTTAGTTAGAGGGAATCATTGCATAGCATATCACTTCTTTGAAAAATCAAAAAAAAAGCGGGGGAAAGGGAAATGTCACTGCATATAGATAGGGGGAGCATGCTTAATCCGTTCCTCTCCAGCTATATTATTAATCTTGTCATATCTGAAGTGTCAGTGATTCCATCATGTAAAGTGGTATCAAATGATTTCTTGACTACTTCTGAAGTTGTTCTAAATCTAAATGCTTACCTTATTGGTATCTATTTGTCTCTCCTAAATCTGCTGAATGAGTGCTTTTTCTCTATTCAGTCAACTTTGAACCTCTTTGCTCAAGAGCAGCTCATTTGCTACAATATTTCAGAATCATGCTGTTTAGTGAATATTCTCACTTGAATTACTCTGCTGAGATATGAAGTAAACCTTCAGCCTGAATACTACTTCATAAAAGTTAAAATATCTTGAATGAGGAACCTTCCATTATATTCACTATATAATATCTTGAATGAGGCCTCGTAGGATCCAAGTGTTATCGAGTTTACTCGGTATCCGGACCCTGGGTCATCATAGTTGGTATCAGAGCTGTGTTGTGTGAAGGTACATGGGAATTCGAGATATTGCAGTATTCAAAGTCCTTAAGGTCCAGTACAGTCGACAGTTGGCGTAGGTTTTACGATTGTTTGTCGCTTTGTTTTCGCGTGTGATCTTGTGCGTGTTGTGTTGGCACTGTACGGGATGGTTTCACCCTCATCCGGATGTGAGGGAGTGCTCTTATTTTATTATGGTGTCTGTCTCGGTTATGCTGTACTTGACAGATTTTCATCGGTAGGCGTGAATCTACAGTGCACTGTTCGAGATTTTTCTATAATTATTCAGGTGGCTAGTGACTTTATCGTTGGTGTGATGGTCGTGCACATTCCTATGTTGGTTTGGTCGTCCCAACTTGAGTTTGTTCAGCCCCTGAGGTGTTAAGCTTGTGTTGAGGTGTTCGATTAGATGCCTTGTTTGAGAGAATGCTATGGAAAACCTAGGATTTTCCGTCCTGGTGAGCTATTATTAGTCGAGCTTGATTCTTCTCATCTTGTTTGGTGGCATCTTTTCGAGGTAAGCCTTGGAAGTGCTGTCTTGGTGAAGCCTTTGTCCTGTGTCTGCTTAAGTGTGGACAGTGTTAGTTCTGAACCTGATTTGCCTTTGTTTGACGGTTGCTTAGCTTTCGACCTAGATTTTGTGTTTGGGAGTCGTTGTGCACCATGTTCGATGTGCCGTGTTTGGTGGCTGTTGTGCTGTGAAGGTTCAGTAATTGTTCCAGGATGTTAGGTTAAGCTGAGAGAGGTGCTCTTTGTGCTTTGTGCTGAAGCTGGTGCTCTTCTTAGTTTGCACTTTGGCGACTTGTGCTCGGTTGTTAGCAAGATCAGTACTCGAGGCATGGTACGTTGCAGTTCTGTGAATTGCGATGGCGCCGAGTGTGTGCTGAGATGCGGATGCCGAGTTGTTCTTGATGCCTGTGTGTGTGTGTTGAGCGTGCAGCGGAAGCGTGTGGGCTGATAACCCATGGTTCAGGATCGTGAAGTTGGAAGATTTTGGCCGGTTGAGAGGTTTTTTTCCTCGATGTGATTAGCGTCATAGCTATGTGTGCCTTGATGATGGTGGTTGCCGTGCCATTGCGGGAGGCATTGTGGTTATTGGCATCGACATGTTATAAGGTTAGGGAAATCTGTCGGCATGTTTGCTGGTTGAGTACCCTCTCCTTCCTCTGTAACTCTTTCTTGGATGTTGTGTTCTCGGGACTGTTGACACTCGTTTTTGCCGATAAGTTGAGTCATTTCTCTTACTCCCATTTATTGATGCCTCGAGTTGTCCATCACTCGCTGGGTTATTTTCTGGCACGTTTGGGGCTTATTTTATGGGTGACCTCCCTCTCTGGCTAGGTCTGAGTTGATTCAGGGCTAATTGAGCCTTGGCTTTGATTAAACGAGCTTTTCTATGAATTTCAAGCACCCATTACGTGTGCGGTCAACCTCCAGCCATTCAACCATATGTGCAGTTGATACTGGGCTGTTCATATATTTATGGGATATTTAGCTGATTTTCTGAATTATCACCGATAGGCATATATACGGCCTATACGTAGCCGCATAAGATCGTTGTGCGGTACATACTAAGCCGTCTATCTCTCAAGAATCCTAACCTCGTTGGTTTTTAGATAATTATCTTATTTATGTTGATTTTCCACCGACAGGCATGGGCGGTTTCCTCTTGGCCGCTCTTGTAGATGTAAGGTCTACTATCAGCCGTTCATCTATCAGAGTCCAACGGCGAAGATTTCGGTCAGTTCGATGGATATTTGGATAATATTTTATATTTATGTGAATTTCCACCGACAGGGTTGAACGGCCTAGGGGATGGCCGCACATCTTGTTGGGTGGTCTATCTTGAGACCATTCATCTTCTCGATTCTTGAAAGATTAACATATTTTCTCTCTCTATCCGTGGTTTTATCACAAACTTCTCCCGTCATTTTATCCACGGATATTGAGCCATTTTGAGTGCCGTTTCTTCTAGATGAGAGATAATTCGATTATCTTCATCTTTCCTTTCATTATCTTGCCCTGAAAATGCTCTAAACCCTAATTTCGAGCTAGAACTTTAGGTGCTCTATAAATAGACTCTAAAGGCTACCTTTGAAAGAGGGGGGGAGATTTCAGGTCACGGCGAAGCCCTGCCGAATCCTTGAGTGACCTACGACCAGGGAGGGAGGCCTTCTACGTCCATACAGGCCTCCGGTCCAGGGAGTAACTTTCGTTTTGAGTCTTTTTATATTTTGATAGCCCGTCATTCTCTTTTGGTTGCATGCATCATTCTCCATGTTTCTCTTCACTTGCACTATCATTCACACACCCTCCCACATTTTTTTGACGCCCCTAGGGGTTTAAAACCCCCCAAGTATCATCCACCTCATTTAGCTATGTTTATTTCTTTCCATTGTACCATTTTCTACACTTCACAGTCCTGATAGTGGGTTTTTCTTTGTGTTCTACACTTTGTTTCGCAGGTCAGCAACACACTAACACGAGACCCATCCTTTCTGGCCGGCTGGAAGGGTGGAGGTTAGACCCTTACAACTTCTGGTGTGGTGGTTTTGCGCGGCTTCTTCCAGACCGCTCAGGGATATATGCGGTGGATCCAAAGCCGTTCTTCCTCTCTTGCGGTTACCATCAAGCCGTTCATCCTCCATCCATCTTCGTCCCGCGTTCTACCTCAGCACCGACGAGCGGCCTATCGTGAGACCGCGCGTACCTACAGGCGGCCCCTAAGCAGTCGTTCAACGCGCCAGTGCTGATTTTAAGGCGAGTACCTCCCTCTTTCCAAGGTACGGTGTGCATTCATCGCATGTCTGACATCTTGGTGGCGATCACACTTATTTACACCCTTCTGTTCTCCTTCTACTGCATATTTATATTTTCTTATATCGATTTAGTAGAAGGGATAGGGAGGAAAACATGTCAACAGGGACGTGATCGTGGTCCTTGAGATGCGTTATCTGAGATTGCTTCTTATTGTTGTGGGTCTTTGTTGGTGAGCTGTTCGTTGCATGGCTTGTGCATGTTAGCTGTGTGTTCAACTGTAATTGTGCCTTGATGTAACCCAGCTTGCAGTTGTGTTCCATAGTTCTGAGTTAAGAATGGAGCCGAGATTCTGCAAGTGCTGTTGTTGTTGTTGTTCATTGGTGGTTGTGTTCAACTTGGGAGAAGTTCCCTGTGAGTCTGATTTGGCATTGTGTGGACCGAGGTCTTGTTGGTTGGTTTTGCTGTACTCTTCTATCATGGTGGAGTTAGCATTCGACTCGAATCAGATGTAATGTCTAAGTGAGGACTGACTTGATTGTGCTTGTGGTCCAGTGCTGTCGTTGGCATTCTATGTGCCAGATTTGTTGTTCTTGGCATGGAAGCCGATGATGTGGAGCTATCAACTGGGAGGACTATGTTTCCTTGTTTAAGCTGATGCTTGTTGTGTTTGCCGTGTGTTTTATCAATAGCTATTTTTCATGGCATGAGTCGTGTCTCTTTTCCCTGTGAGACGTAAGCGACGTTGCCTTGTTTCGGAGGTGTCGGACCTGTGTTCACTTCGGTGCCGTGCTTGTTCTGTGGATCGATTTGTCTTAAGATCTAGAGCGTGTGCATGTGATTATAGTCTGGCAGTGTTCCTCTAAATTATGTTTTTTGAGAATCGTGTTATCGTGTTTTTGTGTTTAGAGTTTGGCTGATGCTTGGAGAGTGTAGCCAGCGTTTCAGTTGTTCTTCCCTTGTTCACTTGTTAGCTCCTTGAATTTCGAGGATGAAATTCCTGTAAGGGGGGAGGACTGTAATATCTTAGGTGTTTCAGATCTTTATCGGAGAGCTTTCGGATCACTTTTGTGGGTCCTGAGTTGTGTTTGACGATCCGCGTGGGTTTTGCTCTCGTACTAGTTACGGAACCCAGTGGAGAGTTCACTGTTGCATTCATCGACTCGAGGACGCTACAATTACGTTGTGCTCCTTCTGAGGATCGTTTAGACTATTTTTTCATATTTTTCTGAATTAGTAAATTTTTGGGCTAAAAATCAGATTTTTCAGAAATTGCAAAATTTTCTAATTTCCTTTTCTATTTCTTCTTTCTCCTTCCTCTCTCCTCACCGCCGCCCACTTCCTCTCTCCCATTCTCTCTCCTCTTTTCTCCTCTCTCTGTGGGGCGCGCGACCGTGGAGAGGTGGACGAGGCAGGGACGTCGTGGAGTTGGTCTGGCGCGTGATGGGGCGACGAATGGAGCGTGGCGTTGGCGCGATCCCTCGGTGGATTCAAAGCCGACGTGACGGGCTCATGAGATGGTTTTCGGCATGGCTTAGTCGTTTCGGCGCGCTAGAACTTCAGTTTAGGTAGGGAGATGGATGCCCTACTCCTGTTCTCCATTTCCCAGTGATTTTGAGCAAAACGGTGCGAGAAGGAGCGGGTTCAGTCTTGTTTTGGGTAAAGCATGCTTTTGGGGGGGTGTGAGACGTGTTCACCCTTCTCAGTGATGGTTTATAGCCTAATTAGTGTTATTTCGATCCCTGGCATGTTAGCATTCCATTCTCGCTGGTTTCGTTGTGATTGGTGGTCATTTGGGACCGGTATGAGCCCGGCAACCCATGTGACCCAATTAGGGTCGATTCAGTAGAATCGCCAGTTTCTTGTATTCTTGGCGTTGTTTGGATCCCTTCCGGTCTATGGAAGGCTTGTATGGTCATTAGGGTTGTTTCCCCATCGTTTAGACGCGATTATGGCATGGAACGGCTGGGATCGGCCATTCCCCTGTTTTACCCGCCATGACGCCCGTGCGGTCGCACCAGAGACCGTTTGGGTGCTTCCAGCGGTCTAGTACGTGACCGTTTGGGTCTATGTTGGTTTTAATGTCGGTTGGGTCTAAGCGGTCATTCGATAGATCGTTTGGGCTGGCTTGCAGTCCATTGTTAGACCTCTTAGCAATGTCTGGAATGTTGGTTTGGCCAAGCGGTCACGCGATGGACCGCAAGGCTAGTCCTAGCGGTTCAGTGGATGACCGCTAGGCTCTGTTTATGTCGGTTCGATGATTTTAAGTCGGTTCGGGCTAGCGGTCCTAGCCTTGACCGCATGGTGTTCCTGACGGTCCTTTGGGAGACTGCCTGGACATTTGACTGGTTTATGTCGGTTCGGGGGTTGACTGGGTCAAGCGGTCAACTCCCTGACCGCTTAGGTCTCCTTACGGCCCTGCGATAGACCGCACGCCCCTGTGCTTTCGTAGTTGTTTTGCTAGTGGCCCTTTGGCTGACAACTTGGTCTTCCTAGCGGTCAGGAAGGTGATCGTTTGCTTCTTAGAGTCTGTTTCCCGATGTTTGGCCTCCATTTGTCTTGGATTGACCTTGTGGTTGCCCCTAGTCCCGCGATGTCTTGGACGTCCTATGAGGGTGATGACCATGTTGTGAGATAGCCGGAGAGTGCCATTACATAGAGCTGTGTTCCGTGATGTTTCAGAGTCATTATTGGTTTCTGGTCAACCCGGTATGATCCAGTGGTTGACAGGTGACCTCCTAGATGTCTCGGTAATCCTCTACGGATCAAGACATGGTTTTGGATGCCTTGAGGTACTGTCTTACCTCGATTTATGTGTCCACGTGCTTTGAGGGTCTCGGTGATCCCTCAAGTCTCCGTGGTTCATGTTATGCAGATGTATGGATCCGGCTGTCCTGTGCCATTTCCTTTACATGCGTTTTATCGTGACCTTGGCTTAGGGACTAGGCTGATTAACAACGTGAGCTGTGACATGTCAGGATCTTGACCCTGAGTCTTGTTGATGTGACACGAGATTGAGGAAGGACTTCAAACTATCAGTCGGAGAGTAGGAAGGCGAGGTGACTAGAGAAGAACGGAGGAGCTCGGCTGGGGCCTCACACCCATCCCCATCTCAGGGATGACGCAGTCGCACTCTTCAATTCTTATCTACGGTGATGGCAGTTACAGGCGTTGCAGTTGGCACGACGATGGTGGCGGTGGTGATGGACGACGACGGCGGTTGAACGGTGAAGGAGGAAGATCGTGGAGCTTCGATGGGGCTTCACACCCGTCCTCTTCTCGAAGATGATGCACCGGAGCTTTACAAATGACCTCCATGGCGGGGCGAAGTGGGGTTGGGCCTCTAACCCGGGGTTCCAAAAATCTGGAAGAACACTCATTGCCGTAGCTAAACTGGTTTTTTCTTCATTCTATTGATTCAAATAAGGACTACAAGACTTTTTTTATAGACTTCACAAAGAAGATCAAAGCACAAACTCTAAGACTCTTTAATGCCTAGAAATATGAAAAGACACCTATGACTCCTTATAACTCTCCTAAAAACTCTAAGACTCTTTAATGTCTAGAAATATGAAAAGACACCTATGACTTATTATAACTCCCTTAAAAACTCTAAGACTTTTTGATGCCTAGAAATATGAAAAGTCGCATATGACTCATTATAACTCCCTTAAAGACACTTAGGGATATCAAAAGACAAACTTCAAATACCCTTATGTAAAATAAAAAAAATTACGAATATTTTAAGACGGAAGATCATGTCCGATGTCGATGATGATCCCGTCAAACCCCTCCGCTTGGAGAAGGTTCGACCTTGAACCTCGAATCTCGAGTCTTGAATCGCAGGACCCCGGCTTGTTGGGACAAACCGGACAACCTGGCTCTGATACCATTTGATGTGACACGAGGTCGAGGAAGGACTTCAAACTGTCAGCCAGAGAGCAGGAAGGCGAGGTGACTTGAGAATAATGGAGGAGCTCGGCCGGGGCCTCACACCCATCCCTATCTTAGGGATGATGCAGTCGCGCTCTTTAATTCTTCTCAGCGGTGATGGCGGTTGCAGGCGTTGTAGTTGGCACGGCGGTGGTGGCGGTGGTGATGGACGACGACATCGGTTGAATGGTGAAGGAGGAATATCGTGGAGCTTTGATGGGGCTTCACACCCGTCCCCTTCTCGAAGACGATGCACCGGAGCTTCATGGACGACCTCCATGGCCGGGCAAAGTGGGGTTGGGCCACTCACCCGGGGTTCCAAAAATCTGGAAGAACACTCATAGCCATAGCTAAACTGGTTTTTTCTTCATTCTATTGCTTCAAATAAGAACTACAAGACTTTTTTTATAGACTTCACAAAGAAGATCAAAGGACAAACTCTAAGACTCTTTAATGCCTAGAAATATGAAAATACACCTATGACTCATTATAACTCCCTTAAAAACTCTAAGACTCTTTGATGCCTAGAAATACGAAAAGACACCTATGACTCATTATAACTCCCTTAAAGACACTTAGGGATATCAAAAGACAAACTTCAAAGACCGTTATGTGAAATAAAAAAATTACAAATATTTTAAGACAGAAGATCAAGTCCGATGTCGATGACGATCCCGTCACTTGTGACTCAAGGATCGTTGTGTGAGCAGGTCTGGTTGTCGGTCCTGAGTCTGGTGGCAGTCCGGTATGCTACCTTGTTTCTTGTGTTTGTGCTTTGTAGTACGTGCGATAGTGCATGCTTAGCCTATCTGTACTTCAACACTGATGTTTTAGAGTCTCTATGTGTCTAGTGAGCCTCCACTTGTCGTAGCCTGACGACACATTCCTGTGTGTCGGCCCCCCTAGGAGTGGTGGAGGGGTGAGTTTTCGATATACGGTTTTTAGGCTAGTTTCCGTGGACTCCCTTGCCTTGCGGTAGCGTCCTGCTGGTGGAGAAAACTAGCTAGAGGCCTGGCTCAAGGCATTGAGCTTATGTTGTGGACATGTGGTCAGGGGTGTTTGGACGAGCGCCGACGTACGGGACCCTGACTAGTCACTCTTGCTGTGGTGTTGTTGTTCCTTGTTACTGTAGTTTTGTTGCTCCTCGTACTTGGTACTGTTGTTCCTTGTACTTGGCTCTTTGTGAGTGTCTCAGTTACCGCCGTTCTAGGTGAGTACGAGATACCTGAGGCGCAGTGTAAGGTGTCAGTGGATGCATCTGGCTGTTCTTCTAGTGAGGAGGTGCTCCTGTCACTTGATACATAACTCTCGTGACACATGTTTTCATCATTGGCTTCCGAGTAGCCTGTGTGTGGCTTTACTCGAGGTCCAGTCTTGTGTAGCGTACATGACGGTGAGTTCGTGTATGTTCGTGCTTTGACTGTGTAGGTCTTTAGTAGGCTTTTACCTATTTTGGGTGGCTTCAGCTATGAAGCTAGTGCTTTGTTAACGGATCGGTAATGCCCGACTTTGTGAGATCGGGGTTCACCTTTTTGTTACCGTTTGGAGTAGCTTAGGGAGCCGTGGTTCGATCGATAGCCGTATTTCTAGTTAGTATGGCTTTACTCTTTCCTTTAGTTATTTTTACTCCCGTTTTACAGCTTTACTATTGTATCTTAGTATTGCTGTTACTTTTATTCTTCCTGCTTTGCTGTTTAGCGTGTTACTGCGTTGTTTCTAGTGGGGATCCGCGTGACCCCTTCTGAGCCAGTGACATGAGGCTCACCCCTACTTTTCAGGTGTGGTCGTTCTTCTTCCGCTTGGTTCGTGATGTGGTTCGTCAGTTTGTATTTTCCAGCGTTGCGAACGTTGCCTGCATCGGGCTTCCGCCGACTTTAGTGTACGTTTTCTTTTCTGTTGGACTGTACTTGTCTTTAATTTGGACTGGACTCTGTTAATTTAAATTGTTAATTGAATAGGTAATTTTATTTATGCTACTTTAGCAAACCTGATAAATGAAATATTAATTGCTTACTGCTTTATCTGGAACTTTAATGCACCACACACACTCCTTTTATCCCTTCGGACCTTTACCGCTCTTGGGAGGCCTCGCAGGATCCAAGTGTTATCGGGTTTACTCGGTATCTGGACCCTGGGTCATCACATGAACACTCAACAATCTCACCACGCAGCAGACTATATGGCCAGCAGCTAGATAGATGTCAAACTCAATTAATCATACAGGATGCAAAAACAAAATTGAGATGCATCATGAACTGTTTCACTTAGATATATTATCGAGTTCTTGACACTAAATCATAATAAAGAATGAATGACGAGAATGCTCAACCACATTGCTGTCAAAGAGCTCAAAGCACAGGAAACACAAGGAAGCAAATGCTTCTACTAAACACTCAGACGAACACTGAGCAACTATATCAGTTTCAAAGAGATATCACACAAGATAAATTCTATTATAGAACACATAAGCAACCTGTGAAGGGGGGGGTAGAAGATATGGAAAGTACGCATAGAGCAAACCATGATGGACACGATGTTTTAGATGGTTCGGTCTACTACCCACAGACCTACGTCCATCCCCCACTCAAACCTGAGTGAGGCTTCACCTTACAAATCACAAGAAGCAGACTCAGCCTGCAAACAATCCGCCGCCGAACAGCTTGAAAACGAGGGAGACAATGTTAAGTCAATTAGATGGGGTGACTGAATCTCCCCTATAAAATACCCAATTTAAAACTGTACTTATAAATCTTGCGAAATTAAAATTTGATATGCTTAGTTAAACAGATATTCTAATGAGAGTTACACTCGAACACTTGTTCAGATGTTCTTATGTGATTCTCATAGAATGTTGGGCTAGCACACGTAATGACGTCACTGAAATGCTCAGCAGAGATCAAAACGTAGACAACTAAAACACACAGTGAATTTCAATATAATCTAAGCTAACCAGATGTAACGATTCTAAGCATACACCTAAGGAATTAAGAGACAACCAAACAAACCACTGCATAGATGACTTTTAGGTGGTTCGGTCCTCCAGACCTACATCCACCCCACACTCAACCTGAGTGTGGATTCCTACTGACTCACAGCTTGAAACCGCTGGGCATCATAGCTTGCCTTCATCACCTGAGCATCACAGCTTGCCATCCGTTGGGTGACACAGTTTGCCATCCGCTGATACATAGCTTCGCAAAAGTATGTAAAATGGAAAACAAGGATGATAAAATTCAACAACAGAAAGCTGACATTAAAACCAAAACAAACAAGCTCACACAGAAGCATTGTGTCTTGGATTTGATCCAAAGAACACAGAAAAAAAAGATCCTCAGATCTGGACTTCTGAATGCTTCTTGCTCACGAGTTCTTCAAACCAGCACCTCTACTTCTATCTCCCCCTCTCTCTCTTTCTCTTTCTCTTTTTCAGTAGCTCTCTGCCACTCTCTCAATCTCCCTTGTCTACTCTTCTCTGCTACTCTCGCTCTTTCTCTTTTCTCTCAGACACTCCTCTTCTGCTGCTTTCCTATCTCGCTCTCTGATTCTTCTCTGAAGCTCTTCTCTATTTTCTACTTCTGCTATCTTTTCCACGCTCGCCGCTTCTTTAGATGACTCCCTTTTTATATACTCCAGGAGATGGGCGTGTGACTACCATGTTTCCCGCCCAATTCTCCAAGCAGATCTTATCCAGACCTTTCCACATGTCAGCATCACAGTGTCGTTGCTTTACATATGGCAGGATCGCCTGGTATCAGCCAACCTTGGATCACGTGCCTGTGAGTTAAGAGACCAAGCCACGTGACTGACTTTGATGTGATTAATCTTGGTTGGTTTAGTGACTTAAGTCCCTGTTAATCTGAACATAAGGCAGAAGGCATTTTATCAAATACTTTGTAATCATAAGAGCTTAGCTAAAGTGCTTTGACCAACTGAGATGAAAATTACATTATATGAAATGCCTTTTCAACCAAGTGTAAAAGATGCACAGACTTTGACTAATCATGATGCACATATGGTTAGACCTCACCTAGCAAGGTGACGATGTGCAGAGACATGACTTCAAGCAATCTATAAAATGTGCTCTGACTTGATTGTGCAAAGATGCAAATGTGCTTAGACCTAGGCGTGCAAGATGGCAAATGTGCACAGACTTGACTTCAGTCAGTCAGCCAAATGTGCACAGACGTTGTGTACATGAAAACTAAAATATGCACCGACGTTGTTGCATTTAATACAAACATGCATAGACCTACTGCAGTGTGTGCACAGACGTTATATGGCTATATGCAAGATGTGCACCGACTTGCTACAGTGTATGCACAGACCTTTTATGCATTTAATACAAACATGCACAGACCTTAATGTGAGCACGGTAAAACCTGCACAATCCATATTGGTCACTAGCACCGACCTTAGTGATACTAGCATCGACCTTAGTGATATATGTGCACAGACCTGAGTTGTGTGCGATGTAGAACCTGCACAGACTTTGAGCTTATATGCACAGACCTATTAAGCATTATGCACATACCTTATGAACATATGCACGGCCCTTATGAACATATGCACGGACCTTAGTTAGGATATAAGTATACTAGCATCGACCTTAGTTAGTGAACCCATATACTAACACCGACCTCAGTTAGTATATAAACATACTAACATCGACCTTAGTTAGTTATATGAATGTGCTAGCATCGACTTTGGCTAATATACAAACATACTAACATAGATTAGCACAGACTAGCACAGACCGATACATACCTTAGTGCATGAGTTATACTAAGCTAGCGTAGACTAACATCAACTAGCACAGACCTTGACTCAGCTAGCTTAGACTTCATACCATCATCAGCCAAACCAATTATGTTGACCAAGAAAACACTGCCCTATTTGAACAGATATGTGGACATATACATAGTCCCTATGCATGGAATGTAATGAATAACAAAATGACATATACTTCCTGAACATGCATGACAAAACACAACACAGCTATTTATAGCAAAATTTGTTCAAAAACATATATGACAATTCAGACAAACATAGTTCAACCACATATGACATCATGCATTACGAGTCATAGTGTTTGACATCATCAAAACACAGAAATCCAACAATCTCCCCTTTTTTGATGATAGCAACACTATGTGTCTCATGACTATCATCTCATCAAGGAATGAAGTAAGTACAGATTGTGCGGGACGGACACGGGGACCGACTCTACGTGGTATGGACCTCGGACTCTAGATGCAGACACGACCAGCAACACATGATAGGAGAGACACTAAGCCCGACACGGAGAGCTCCTATGGGCTATACGTCGCTAACAGAAACGCAAGCTCACTCGTCGTCCCAAGCGAGGGAAACGCGGATCGTGCGCGGTTGAAGAACCGGCAGAGTTCACGGGTAGTCGACTCACTTCCGGACTAGGATCGAGTCACGGGACGGGTCACTCTCACACTCACAGCGGTGACATGGACACACGGGCTAGTACCTATCGCTCTTGGCAGCGGTAAAAGACCTTATACTAGCTAAGCAAATGAACGCCAAGAGGTTCAGACCATTACCTGCACGCACCCGGCGTGGCGAAGACAACCCTGGCAGAATCACGGACTCCCGGTTAACAATTATTACAGCAATGCACTAAGTCGACCCACTCCACGCAGGGAGGTAAAAGGTCACATGTGGGGTCCGGGAATCACACAACTCGGGTTGACGGGAAGCATCTTGATGTCGCCCGGCGGTGCCGAACTCCGCGTTTTCGTGCTTTCCGAACGACGGCTTCTACGGGCCCGTGGGGCCCACGGACGGTGCTGTCCTCCGGATCTGTGGGGGTGGGACCCACTGTGATGGGGACCCCTGGTGGCGCGCCTCCACGGACGGCGGTCGGCCGGGAACACCGAGCGGGGGTCGATCGGCCCCGATTCCCAATTCTTGAACTAACTTCCCACGGATTTTGATTGCTGTTTTCTGGCGCGCGCTCCGATGAAAACGACCGCTGCTATCAATCCCGACGTCGGATCGGGATGCATGAGCTATCGTTGGAAAGCTCTCTTCAAATGCTTCAATCTAGAGCCAAAGAGATCTGCTGGATCTGGTCGGATCAGAATTTCATTGAATTGACAAGTCCCTATTGTACAGTAACCAAAACCTCAGATCTACAAGTGAGTTGTCTGAAGACTGCCTTTGACCGTGAGGAAGATGGCCGATTAAGCTCCTGAGCCCTTCATCAAACTTGTGGGATTTTGAACAAGGAGAACGGGATATTTTTTTGTGGACTGATTGGAGGTGGTTGTGATTTGTTATGATTTGTTTACTGGAGGGTGGTCGGATCTGGGAACAGGTGGACATCACTATA
The DNA here is from genome assembly GCA_022559845.1 of Amorphophallus konjac. Lineage (NCBI taxonomy): Eukaryota > Viridiplantae > Streptophyta > Magnoliopsida > Alismatales > Araceae > Amorphophallus > Amorphophallus konjac. The sequence continues at coordinate 238,865,027 of CM040126.1, forward strand.
GCTATCTCTGAGATCGATTTTTGAAAAATATGGGATGGCCTCACAAAAATTTCAAGAAAACTTTGGGGATGGTGGGGTGATAGACATAACTCCCAGTAAAATTGGGAGCTCTAACAACAATCGAAAAGGGGTCCGAACATTTGAAACACAGGGCGGGTGGAAATTGAAACAGCAAGCAGACATATCTGGAAATTAAGGTTGGATGAAAATGAAAAAATATCAAAGGGGATCTTTATGATCAGCCAAATTTTTTGGGACGTGCTTGACACCTCTGGAACATCCCCTCAAAATCTCAAGTTGATCTGAGCTCGTGGCTGATGGCTGAATTTCGTGGAAGCTGCAATGGTCGGATGAAGGAAGAACTCCGGTGATCTCAGCGGTGATGCGATGGCGGCTCGTGGCGGCGGCGGCGGCGACCGGAATGATAAGGGGAGGAGTCATACCTCCAAAGGGAAGCCTTCACAGCTTCAAGGGGGAGAGGGAGGAGAGAGGAGGGGGGCGCACTAGGCTGCTCCAAGATATTTTCTTCCAAATGAATGCATTCATTCCTCAAAATGGGAAATTACAAGTATTTATGTGTTACATCTCACATCCATTGTCCACCGTTGGATCTAGGGGATGGGAATGGGTGGCCTGGATTGAGTGTGACATACACACACAAAATACAATAAATAAATTAAGGGGGGGGGGGCATTGACTAGGGTGGGTCAAGGGGACATGGTAGGAGGGAATGGGTGGATTTTGTTGACATTTGTATTCCAATGTCCCCCCACTTGGCCCACCCTTCTAGAAGCCTCCATGTGGAAGGTTGATTGACTCCACATGGGACCCTAGGCTGAGGTGGCTCAATGGGATGGGGCCTGGGGGGCCCGTGGGGCCCACGGGGTCCAAATTGCACATAAGCCCCTATTACAATCAAAATAGCAAACCGAATACAATGAAATAAACATAAATTACACACAAATAAAGTTTAACTAATATGATAAATGGGGAGGCTCAAGGCGGAGTCTCCAGGCTGTCTCCGAGCCAGATGGACGCTGAGGTGGCTCGAGTCATGCTCCGTGTGCGGTACCGGTGGCTCGGCGTGTCGCGCCGCTCAACTGCTCGGGTGTCCGCACCAATTCTCCCTAGGTGGGAGAAACTCGACCCTGTCGAGTAAGTGTCTGCATCACTCCAGAAGGTCTGAATCGATCCGCTGCAACTCGCCATGCGTGATCCATGTGTCCTCGATAGCGGGTCGTCCTCTCCATCGCACTAGGTAGCGCGGGTAGGATCCACTCCTGGTAACTGTCACTTGCTCATCCAGTATATGATCTATATGCTCACGCTGCCTTGACAACGGGGCTGGAGGTGGACACTCAGGTGTGGGGTCACTCACAAGGGGAGGAGATGGCTCGAAAGGGTCACTAGGGATCACCGCTGGGTCCCTATATGCAACTAGATCCGATACATTGAAAGTAGAGCTTATACCATATTCCTCGGGCAAGTCCACAACGTACGCATTGGATCCAACGCGTTTCAACACTCTGAATGGACCGGCTCCGCGAGCTTGCAACTTCTTAACGGTTCCAGAGGGAAACCGTTCAGGTCTTACCCTGATCATGACATATTCGCCCTCTTGGAACTCTCGGTGGTGTCGGTGGGCATCGGCTAACTCCTTGTAACGTGCATTGCTGGCCTCAATGTGACGACAGATGTCGTCATGCAAACTCCTAACATGCCTAGCAAATGACTCGGACGACTCCGACACTCTAGCATGGATAGGCATGGGGACAAGGTCAACGGGTTTCCTAGGCCTACGACCTGTGACAATCTCAAATGGACTCATGCCGGTAGACCTATTCACCGAATCATTATATGCAAACTCGGCCATGAGTAGAATGAGATCCCAATCCCCAATGCGGTCCCTAACAAGACACCTCAAAAGGTCTCCCAGACTCCTATTGACCACCTCGGTCTGACCATTTGTCTGGGGATGATATGCAGTGGAAAACTTGAGGTGCGTACCCATCATATGCCATAGTGTCTTCCAAAAGTAGGAAGTGAATCTAACATCATGGTCAGACACTATAGTGCAAGGCAACCCAAACATGCACACCACATGCGTAAGGAAAAGGCGGGCTATCCTCGAAGCATCCGAAGTCTTCGAGCAAGGAATAAAGAGGGCCATCTTCGAGAAACGGTCAACCACCACATAGACCGAATCATGCTTCCTGGAGGTACGTGGCAATCCCAAAACAAAGTCCATGCTAACATCCTGCCACGGGGCATCAGGCACGGGAAGAGGCGTATAAAGGTCGGAGCTTTGCTTCTTCATCTTGGCCGTAGCACAGGTACGACACTGAGCCACGATGTTAGCAACATCGCGCTTCAAGCTCGGCCAATAAAATCGATGCTCCACTGCCTCAATAGTCTTGTTCCGACCAAAGTGGCCGGCTAGACCTCCCGCATGTAGTTCCCACACTAAGAAATCTCGAACCGAAGTTCTGGGAACACATAGCCTGCTACCTCGAAAGAGGTAACCCTCCTGAAGCACATACTCATCAAGGTCTCTCGAGGGTCCGGCCTGGAGAGTGGTAAAAATCTGACCGAAGTCAGGACAATCAACATAGGCCTCCTTCATCTTCTCTAACCCTATGACCTCGGCACTCATGGTGGTAAGCAAAGATTCTCGCCGACTCAAGGCATCAGCCACCTTGTTCTCCACTCCAGCCTTATGTTTAAGCACAAAGGTGAACTGCTGGAGATACTCGACCCAACGACTGTGACGCGAGTTAAGCTTCTTTTGGGAATGGAGGTACCTCAATGTCTCATGATCGGAGTATAAGACAAACTCCTGATGTAAAAGATAGTGTCTCCAATGCCTAAGAGCCTGAACAATTGCGTAGAAATCTTTATCATATGTAGAATATCGCAGTTTCGCGTCATTCAGCTTCTCGCTGAAATATGCGATCGGGTGGGACTCCTGACTCAAAACTCCTCCTATGCCAACACCCGACGCATCACAAGAGACCTCAAACACCTTCAAGAAGTCAGGCAATCGAAGGATAGGCGTCTGGGTCATGCGCTCCTTGATGTCCTTGAAGGCGGCAGATGCGGCTTTCGTCCATACAAATGTGCCCTTTCGGATACAATCCGTGATCGGGGCGGTGACAGAGCTAAATCCGCGAATGAAGCGACGATAGAACGTCGCAAGACCATGAAAGCTGCGGACATCATGAATGGTACGGGGTTCCGGCCACTCAACAATGGCCCGGACCTTCTTCGGATCGGCGGAGACCCCCGTACTAGACACAATGAAACCCAAGAAGGTAAGCTGAGGTGTCATGAAGGCACACTTCTGTGGGTTCGCAAACAGCTGCTCTCGTCGAAGAAGTAGACAGACCTGCCGAAGGTGGTCTAAGTGGTCCCCTGTGGTGCGGCTATAGATAAGGATATCATCAAAATACACCACTACAAAGACTCCAATGAAAGGTCGAAGGACCTGAGTCATGAGCCGCATGAAAGTGCTAGGGGCATTGGTCAACCCAAAAGGCATGACCAACCACTCATATAGACCATCCTTGGTCATAAATCCGGTCTTCCACTCATCACCTGGCCTAATCCTCACCTGATGGTAGCCACTCTTAAGATCGATCTTCGAAAAGATAGTGGCACCTGCCATCATGTCCAGCATGTCATCAAGGCGGGGAATAGGGAACCTGTACTTCACGGTGATTTTGTTGATGGCACGACTATCAATGCACATTCTCCACGTGTCATCTTTCTTCGGGGCGAGTAATGCGGGTACAACACATGGACTCATGCTGTCCCGAACAGACCCTCTCTGCACTAACTCATCGACCTGTCGTTTAAGCTCGGCATGCTCCGTGGGACTCATGCGATAATGAGGAAGGTTAGGCAAAGAAGAGCCCGGAACAAGGTCGATCGCATATAGGTGGGAGTCCCTCGGGAAGCTCATCGGGAAAGACATCAGCATACTCCTGCAGAATGGGAACAACCTCGGGTGGGAGCTCACCCTCGGAGTCCCGCTCCACCTCTCGGACCGTAATGGCAAACACCGGACAGCCCTGACTAAGCTCCTGCTCCATTTCCCGGGAGCTAATCATCATCAATCTCCTCGTCGAGGGCTCTCCCGGGCCAGAGGTAATGGTCATAGCCCAAGCTGGGGATGGGGTACTAGGCCCGGGAACGGAAGGCTTCGGAGTACTAGGGCCAGTAGGACCCCTGACTGATGGGCTCCTAGGCCGAACGGGTTGGAGGGTGACCCGCTGGCCAGCGTGGTCGAAGGTATAGGTGTTCGACCGACCATGGAGCGTGGCATCCCGGTCAAATAACCACGGCCTACCAAGAATGATACTGCCCACTTCCATGGGGAGAACATCACACCAGATCTCGTCACGGTAGGAGTGGAGCTGCAGTGGGACCAAGCACCGCAGCCTGACCGAAATGGAAGTGGTATCCACCCATGATACCTGATAGGGACAAGGATGGTCTACGGGTGTGAGACCAAGACGGGCGACAGCGTTCGTGGAGATTGCATTGATACAACTCCCGCTATCGATGACCACCTTGCAAATTTGCTTTCCCAGCCTACAGAATACATGAAGGATAGTAGTCCGACGCCAGTCATCACTGACCTGCGGCTGGGTGATGATACATCTGACGACCCCCACGTGGGTATCGTCCGAATGCTGGGCATCCTGGGCCTCACCTCCCATCTCATAGTACTCGTCAGCTAGCTCTTCATCTGCCTCATAGCTGACTAACTCGAGGCCCATAGGGGTGGTATCCTCGGCCTGTGTGTCCCCAAGTGAAGAGATGGGCGGGTGTGACACTGGTTGGCGAAATGGCCAAACCCATTGCAGCGATAACACTACTGTCGTGATCCACTAGGCTCCCCAATCATAGGTCCTTTACCTTTATCCTCCCGACGGATAGGAGGTGTAGGCAACAAAGGACGTGCAGGAGGTGCGGGTGCCGGTGGACGGGCTGTAGGTGGGGCCGTAAGATGCTGGGGATGAGGAAGGTCCCTCGGGGGTGGAGGACGAGGCCTAGGAACAAAGGGCTCGGGGCGAGCGGGCTCCTGAGGTCGAGTCATGGGGGCCCTCGGATACGTGCAAGATGAGCCACGGGGCTCGACACTAGGAAGGGGAAAGGAGCCCAACCGATGGGGTGACTCGAACTCGGCCTCGAACTGCTCCAATTCAAGAGCGATCTGATATGCCTACTCCAAAGTGGTTGCATTGCGGTGAAAGAGTTCATATTGATAATTGGGTCGCAAACCTCTTCGAAAGCGGGATATAGTCATGGTGCTCTCTTCCGTGACCCCACACCGTAAGTAATACTCATCGAACTCGGCGGTGTACTCGGTCACGGATCGGTTCCCTTGGGAGATGCTTTGCCACTTGTCTATAAGACGTTGGCGATATGAGGCGGGAAGGTATTTCTCCCTCAATTTGATTTTCATATCATCCCAAGTACCAATTTGGGGTTGACGTCGCTGATTGAGCAGGCTCTCCACATTGATCCAATAAGTTTGGGCCTGCCCTTACAGCTTCATCTTCGCGTATCGGACTCTTCGGTGGTCCGTCATCTCAAACCACTCGAAGTACCGGTCCATGCCGGCCTCCCAATCTAAATACACCCTAGGGTCCAAGGACCCGCTAAAGGTGGGAGGGTCCGCACGCACACCCCTAAGGATGCGGTCGTCATCATCATCATCACGATTCCGTCATTGATTCCGACGACCATTTCCCCCCTGATCATTGTCGGAGGCATAATCATCCACTATAGGCGCCTGTTGCCTCCCGACATCCTCCACATGAGCCCTTGGCACGGCGGGTGGCTGTGCCGGCTCTTGTTGGCCGTTCGTCGGCGCGGGTTGCGCTGCTACTGGGCCCCTCTCTAGAATGGTGATCCTCCCTACAAGGCCTTGAATGGACTGATCTGAACTCTCGGCCCGATCCTCGAGGGCTTTCATCCGCCCTTCTAGATGCGTTCCTATGCCATCCATACGCGTACTAAGACCATCCATACGCGTGTCAAGACGTTCCATAATGGCTCAGAACATCTCGGCCATCGAGGACTCATCAGAGCTACGGGCTCGGGAGTCCGCCATAGGTGGTGGTGGCGAGTATTGGGTACCTCGACGGGTGGGCATGCAATGACACACGACCTAGAAGACACCGACTAATGCAAACACTCACTAGATGATGCACTTAGAGCTAACCAATATCCGGTACGAGGCGGAGATAAGCGATCCGAAGATCACTCGCGCAAGTACGCTACCCTCCCGATAGTCATAACCTAATGTTCAGGCAACGCCTTTTAATATACCGAGCTATTGGGTGAAATGCAATTTGAAAACACTTTTTTTTTGTTGTTTTGAAATGATGATCCTAGACTCGACTTATACTATGCAAGACATATGCAATGACTACCCTAGACTCGACTCGCTCTGATACCAAACTGATGCGGGACGGACACGGGGACCGACTCTACGTGGTATGGACCTCGGACTCTAGATGCGGACACGACCAGCAACACATGATAAGAGAGACACTAAGCCCGACATGGAGAGCTCCTATGGGCTATACGTCGCTAACAGAAACGCAAGCTCACTCGTCGTCCCAAGCGAGGGAAACGCGGATCGTGCACGGTTGAAGAACCGGCAGAGTTCACGGGTAGTTGACTCACTTCCGGACTCGGATCGAGTCACGGGATGGGTCACTCTCACACTCACAGCAGTGACATGGACACACGGGCTAGTACCTATCGCTCTCAGCAGCGGCAAAAGACCATATACTAGCTAAGCAAATGAACACCAAGAGGTTCGGACCATTACCTGCACGCACCCGGCGTGGCGAAGACAACTATTACAGCAATACACTAAGTCGACCCACTCCACACAGGGAGGTAAAAGGCCACATGTGGGGTCCAGGAATCACGCAACTCGGGTTGACAGGCAGCATCTTGATGTCGCCCGGCAGTGCCGAACTCCGCGTTTTCGTGCTTTCTGAACGGTGGCTTCTACGGGCCCGTGGGGCCCACGGACGGCGCTGTCCTCCGGATCTGCGGGGGTGGGACCCACTGTGATGGGGACCCCTGGTCGCGCCTCCACAGACGGCGGTCGGCCGGGAACACCGATCGGGGGTCGATCGGCCCCGATTCCCAATTCTTGAACTAACTTCCCACGGGATTTGATTGTTGTTTTCCGGCGCGCGCTCCGATGAAAACGGCCGCTACGATCAATCCCGACGTCGGATCGGGACGCATGAGCTATCGTTCGAAAGCTCTCTTCAAATGCTTCAATATAGACCCATAGAGATCTGCTGGATCTGGTTGGATCAGAACTTTATTGAATTGACAAGTCCCTGTTATACAGTAACCGAAACCTCAGATCTACAGGTGAGTTGTCTGAAGACTGCCTTTGACCGCAAGGAAGATGGCCGATTCAGCTCTTGAGCTCCTCATCAAACTTGTGGGATTTTGAACAAGGAGAACGGGGATATTTTTTTGTGGATTGATTGGAGGTGGCTGTGATTTGTTATGATTTGTTTACTGGAGGGTGGTCGGATCTGGGAACAGGTTGACAGCACTGTACCTATCTCTGAGATCGATTTTTTAAAAATATGGGATGGCCTCACAAAAATTCAAGAAACTTTGGGGACTGTGGGGTTGATGAACGTAACTCTCAGTAAAATTGGGAGCTCTAACAAAAATTGAAAAGGGGTCCGAACATTTGAAACACAGGGCGGGTGGAAATTGAAACAGCAAGCAGATAGATCTGGAAATTAAGGTTGGACGAAAATGAAAAAATATCAAATGGGCTCTTTATGACCAGCCAAATTTTTTGGGACGTGCTTGACACCTCTGGAACATCTCCTCAAAATCTCAAGTCGATCTGAGCTCGTGGCTGATGGCTGAATTTCGTGGAAGCTGCTATGGTCGGATGAAGGCAGAACTCCGGCGATCTCGGCGGTGATGCGATGGCGGCTCGTGGCGGCGGCGACCGGAATGATAAGGGGAGGAGTCACACCTCCAGAGGGAAGCCTTCACAGCTTCAAGGGGGAGAGGGAGGAGAGAGGAGGGGGGGCGCACTAGGCTGCTCCAAGATATTTTCTTCCAAATGAATGCATTCATTCCTCAAAATGGGAAATTACAAGTATTTATGTGTTACATCTCACATCCATTGTCCACCGTTGGATCTAGGGGATGGGAATGGGTGGCCTAGATTGAGTGTGACACACACACACAAAATACAATAAATAAATTAAGGGGGGGGGCGGCCCATTGACTAGGGTGGGTCAAGGGGACATGGTAGGTGGGAATGGGTGGATTTTGTTGACATTTGTATTCCAATGTCCCCCCACTTGGCCCACCCTTCTAGAAGCCTCCATGTGGAAGTTTGACTGACCCCACATGGGACCCTAGGCTGAGGTGGCTCAATGGGATGGGGCCTGGGGGGCCCGTGGGGCCCACGGGGTCTAAATTGCACATAAGCCCCTATTACAATCAAAATAGCAAACCGAATACAATGAAATAAACACAAATTACAAACAAATAAAGTCTAACTAATATGATAAATGGGGAGGCTCAAGGCGGAGTCTCCAGGCTGTCTCCGAGCCAGATGGACGCTGAGGTGGCTCGAGTCATGCTCCGTGTGCGGTACCGGTGGCTCGACGTGTCGCGCCGCTCAACTTCTTGGGTATCCGCACCAACAGATGCATCAAATTATTCTCCTCCTTTGACTTCATCAAAAAGAGAAAACAATTAAACTAATGCTTCCCTTATGCATCAAAACTCCCCCTTTTTATTTTTGGCACATAGATTAATGAAGTAAATCTCCCCGTTAAGTAATGCAGTGATACATATGCAACAAGAAATACTGGATGCAAGAGATGAATGCAACCATAACTGACACCTTATGCAGACATTGTGACACATTGGTCTTCCTTTATGTTTTTCAAACAAAATGTAGACCTGCTATGGGAATGGAAGTGTAGGGATCAGACTTGGAACCAATGCATGACCTGACATCAATGATGCACACTCTCCCCCTTTGCATATTCTCCCCCTTTGCACATTCTCCCTCTTAGACAAATCAGATAATTCTTCCCTTATGATGAGCAATGACAAAAATGTTTGAAGACTTTTTATAGCATATGATGTCAATGCACAGGGTGAACCTACAGGGATGAACTCTGGTTATTTAATGAATCAATCTGGAATCTACCACTATAAGGATTCTGAAGTTCAGAAGGCTGCAAGTGAACAAGGTAATAATGAGTGGTACCTCACATTTATATGGTCATAAAAATATAGGTGAAAGGTCCACATAACCATTAGAATTTGCCAGCCAAAAGAAATGTGGTAGTGGAATCCAGTGACACAATAGAGATGAAAACATGGAAAACACTGGTGGTTGTCATCTATGTAAATTTGTCATGCTGAAGCAAAATATCACAAAGAATGCAGTCTTGAAAAAAATTCTGTTCTTCCTTTTAAATCAATGCAATGCAGCCATGTCACAGAGGAAACATGGTTTTCAACAGGAAGGACAGATGAGGATATAGGAGGGAAATCGAATTATTGAGTAGATATTTATCAAAATATCGAAATTCAGAGATACAGTTCAGTGATTGAACATAAGATGGCAGTGACAGAGAGCAGTCAATTGAGCAGATGTAGCAGTGAATTTTTCAAAGATGCTGAGATGAAGAATTTTTCAGTGAGATACCAATTTCATAAATCAATATTTATATTACAGAGTCTTCCATTATAAAGGCTTATGAATTAGTTTTGATTGATAATCATGATTTAAGAATGATGTAGACCAAGTTCTTCAGTAAGATTCAATACTCATATCTGAGACAAATCTTTAATAAAAATGAACCACCTGTTCATATAACATTCTATTTCAACCTTCTTCCATCTTACTCAGTTTAATTTCATGACTCCTTTAAGAGTGATACAAGATAGTATTGAGATTAAACATTCATGAATACATCTAAAATTTAACTTTTCTTGCAGAAATTTTCTGATGCACATATTTTTCAGATTTTTCTTATTGAGCATCAATTTGTTTTTCAATGAGCAATTTTGATTTAATCAACACCTTTTTACATGAGGCACAACATGTCTTAGGTGAAATGACCCAGTTACTCAGTGTGATAACCGTATTGCTTCTCTATTTGGAGAGCAGAGGTAGCATTAGAAGTATCTTTGGCACGAGGAGACACCTTGATCAGAGGCCGTAATCCCCATTTACTTGATACAGTCATGCCATTGCTCTGCCATATTTTCACATTATTTTTAATGATTTTTAAGTAGAGTTAACTATAGTACTTCATGACACAGTCCTTTGGATAGGTTTCTCAGTAACCACAGTCATTGCTTTGCCCAAAATATTTCTTTTAGGACAATTTCATACAAATTTAATGTTTAAGAACAATACTTACACTATGCATCTCAACCAAAGTGAATCAAGGTTTCAACTTTTCAGATTTCAGGAAGTCTTACACGAACTTATATAAGCCAAATAGTTAAGGTTTATTAAAAAATTGAATCAGATATTTTCAAGTCCATTGAGTTCAAACTTAAGAATACATTAGACTTAAACTAATTCAAATCAACAAATACTCTTAAACCTGTATAATAGAAGATTCTTCATTAAGAGTAATTTCATATTTATGAAATAGTACACAGGCTAAAGTTTTCTTCAATTCTCAGTTCAGTTGTTTTCAGATCAGCAACACACAAAACAATCATGCATAGAAATTGATGAGTTCAAAAACTCATGCTTGTTACAGAGTTTATCAAAGTGAATCAGACAGATTTTCAGGAAGCTTAGTTGAAGAGCAGTAAACTGATAGATATTTCAAGTTATGCAGCAGAAGTTATGAGATTGAGATTGAATAGAAGTTCAGAAGCTAGAAGCAAAGTCTGGAATTCAATCAGACCAAATGAAACTCTCCTTCAGCAAAGTAAGGAGTAGCAGACAGAATTTCTAGAATTCAGAATTCAGATGAGAGTCAAAAATGAATTCAGATGTTACCAAGTGATGATGAGAAAATCAGATGCCAACTGGAATGTGTTGATGATATAATTCATTGGCATATAAATGTGAAATAAGGATGCAAATGGATAGACAGGACCAAATCAGGTATGGTGGACTGAAGAATTAAAATGCTCCCACTGTCTATATGCTTTAAAACACATCTTTTTGGAATTTTTCAAAATGAAATGCAATGCAATTAACTATATGCATACATATGCAGTGGCTTTGCTAAAAGCATTACAACGACATGAGTGGCATGAATATCATGCAGGGACAACCAGACTCCCCCTGACTATATGCAATATAATCTAGAATTCTAAATGCCACAAATGCATGAACCTTTATGCACGGGAAATCATGAACTATGCTTATGAATATATAGACTGCTCTATGTGCTATATGACCCATGGTACCAAGCGGAGTACTCAGGTCCAAGAGACCACCTCACGCATTGAGTGGGTTTCCAGAAAGACAAAAATCTGCCCTTCTCTCGACACCATTTGATATACCATAATGGTCATGTAAGACAATGCAGTGCCAATGCAGTCCTAATAGATTTTCAAGAAATATGCAATGCAGATACTGCTGAACCAAATTTAACATGCTATGCAATCAATCAATTTAACTGACAGATTAAGCAGTGAATCTAAGGACAGAGAATACAGTGAATTTACCTGGAAAACTTAGAAATGGGGTCATTTCAGGTGCCCTGCTTTATTACCCCTTTATTCATCTCCAAGGCACACCTGCAACAACTAGGTTATTTTGATCCAGCAGGAACCCAAGCAACCTTGGGTCCTGTATAACCCCCAACAGGTGTTCTAAATAATTTTTGTGCACGAAGGTCATCAAATCTCATCAAGTAGCAATTATTCATTAAATGACCTATCTGACCACAGTAATGGCATGATGCGGCAGATTTCAACTTATTTTTATGCACACTACTGTTGTCATGAAATCTATGAGCAGAGTAAAAATTTTGTTTACTGAAGCCAGCCACCCAATAATCAGTAGCTTTGTGGCCTGGCTTTCCACATTCAAAACATTCCGGAATCATTCTCTTGCATGCAAAGTTATGTCTACTAGTAGCATGGTAGTTTACAGGGTATTTAACAGGTTTTGAATTGAATCTATTCCCTTTAGCATACCAACAATGAATAGTAGTGTGACCTATCATGCCACAATAAGAACATTGATCCATCTTATTTTGAACAATAGGAAATTTCTTAGCATGGGAGTTGACATGATCAATATGAACATGGAATTTTCCTTTTCTTTTAGAGGAATAGCATTGTACTGCAGCATGTCCATATTTACCACAATTGAACCATGAAAACTTCTTTTTCTGAGTAGAAATAGATTTCTTAGCATGCTTTCTATCAACATCCAGATCATCCTTTTTCAGCACATAGTAATCATCCATGAAGTGACCATGTTTACCACAGTAATGACAAGAGCTATTAGATTTCCTTGTATCATGGCTTCTATCAGATGAGTTTTTAGCATGAATTTTTCCAAAGTTTTGATTTTCCTTTTTATGTGGATGTATGTGTGTGTTCATCCTATTTATAGCATGCAAATTCTCAACATGAGGGTGAATCAGCTTTTTCTGCAAACTACCATTCTTTCTACCATTTTTAGTTTATTTCTGATTTATCTGAACAGTAGCTTGCTTAGGATTCTTCTTAGCTGTGAATTCAAAAATAGATGGATTCTTGGTTGTCAGGTTTTTGTTTTCTGTTTGAATTTTCTAGGATGACATTTTTTTCATGAAAGCATTAAAAGTGCTAGCTCCTTCTGAACTTCGCACAAATGTTGTATACATTTGATTCCTCATAACTCTTTTAATTTTGGAATCACAGCCTACCCCTTCTCGTTGTTCAGTTGCTTCATCATTCAAGAGATCTTTCGACTTCTCTTTATCCTTCAGAGTTTTTTGACAGAGAGTCTTTTAGATCACAAATTTCATTTTCTAGAGAAGCAATCTGAATCTCATAACTGACAATCTTTTGTTCACTACAATTAACGCATTCACTTAGCACTTTTTTAGCAGTTTTATATTTCTCAATTTCTTGTTCCAGATTGCTTAGGTGTTTAGATTCTGCATTACAGACAGTTTTCCCTTTTTCTAAGGCAAGCAGTCTTTCAGACATGGTAGAGTTCAACAACTCCGGTCCTTCATTTTCTTTTATCAATTGCTCATTCTGAACTAGTTCATTAATTAGGACATGATCACCTCCTAATGATTTCAGCTTATTTTCTAGTTCAGAATTCTTAACAGCAAGTTCATTATTATCATATTTCAGTTCACTCAGTTTCAAATTAACATGATCAAGCTCTTTTATCAATTTCTCATTATCCACAGAATTCAAAGTCTGATGATTATCAGATGAGTTCAATTTATCCTCCAATTCAAAAATCTTTGAATATAATTCACCATTCTCATTTTTCATCATAACCATATGTTCCTTTTGCTTGTGAATATCTTCCAAACATGTATCATATGATTGTCTCAGTTTTGGACAGATTTCACAAGTTAGGTCAGATTTATCTTGATTAATCTTTTTCTTCAATTTCTTATTCTCAATTCTCAAGTCTTCATTTTCTTATTTCAGTTTTTCTTCTCCCTTTTCAACTTCCCTCTTATTGAGCAACATTTCTTCATTTTCTTCTTTTAATGAAGCAATCAAAGTTTCTTTTAAGCTCAAATCAGATTCCATGCTGTCACACAATTTTTTCAATGATGAACAATCTTCACATAATCCTTCTTTATTTTTTAATTCTGATTTTAGATTTTCATTTTTAGCCTTTAGACAGGTGATTTCAGCATTTTTCTCTTTTCTTAATTTTCTCTTTTCTGATTTGACTCTATCATATTTATCCAATAGATGCTCATGCATGGCAACTAAATCATCAAAACTAATATCCTCGGTCTCAGAGTTTACCTGGGAGGATGAGTCCTCAGACTGATCTCGAAGATGATCTCTGGCCATTAAACTCATCATCTCATCTCTACATGGTCTTTCCAATATTATGTTGATGATCCCCACTGCGCTCCTGCACTCATTAACAAATGAAAAATAATTAGAGTTTATTGCCCTTTTGGTTAGATCTAGGGCCTTTTGATTTTCAGCAGATTTCAGTCTGTCTGAAGGTTTCCATTGGGATTTGTCCTCTGGCACTTCATGCGGACTGTAAGCTATGAGTGTCCATATATCAGAATTTAAATGCAACACATAGTATCTAAAACAACAATACTAGCCATAGAAATCCGAACCAGTGTATACAGGAATTTTAGCCATGAATTCAAGACAAATCAGATCAGATCAGAAAATAGCAATAAGGAAATTGAAACCAGATTATACCACAAGCAATCCAGGACATATCTACAGGTCGTTGGACCCTCTGTGCAGACACCTGCTCTGATTCCAATTGTTAAGTCAACTAGATGGTGCAAACCGGATTCAGAGGGGGGTGAATGAATCTCCCCTATAAAATACCCAATTTAAAACTGTACTTATAAATCTTACGGAATTAAAATCAGATATGCTTAGTTAAACAGATATTCTAATGAGACTTACACTCGAACACTTGTTCAGATGTTCTTATGTGATTCTCATATAATGCTGGGCAAGCACACGTAATGACCTCACTGAAATGCTCAGCAGAGATCAAAACGTAGATAACTAAAACACACAGTGAATTTCAACGTAATCTAAGCTAACCAGATGTAACGATCCTAAGCATACACCTAAGGAATTAAGAGACAACCAAACAAACCACTGCACAGATGACTTTTAGGTGGTTCGGTCCTCTAGACCTACATCCACCCCACACTCAACCCGAGTGTGGATTCCTGCTGACTCACAGCTTGAAACCGCTGGGCATCACAACTTGTCTTCATCAGCTGAGCATCACAGCTTGCCTTCATCAGCTGAGCATCACAGCTTGCCATCCGCTGGGCGACACAGTTTGCCATCCGCTGATACACAGCTTCACAAAAGTATGTAAAATGGAAAACAAGGATGATAAAATTGAGCAATAGAAAGCTGACATTAAAACCAAAACAAACAAGCTCACACAGAAGCATTGTGTCTTGGATTTGATCCAAAGAACACAGAATAGAAAGATCCTCAGATCTAGACTTCTGAATGCTTCTTGCTCACAAGCTCTTCAAACCAGCACCTCTACTTCTATCTCCCCCTCTCTCTCTTTCTCTTTCTCTTTTTCAGTAGCTCTCTGCCACTCTCTCAATCTCCCTTGTCTACTCTTCTCTGCTGCTCTCGCACTTTCTCTTTTCTCTCAGACTCTCCTCTTCTACTGCTTTTTATCTCGCTCTCTGATTCTTCTCTGAAGCTCTTCTCTATTTTCTGCTTCTGCTATCTTTTCCACGCTCGCCACTTCTTTAGATGACCCCCTTTTTATATACTCCAAGAGATGGGCCTGTGACTACCATGTTTCCCGCCCAATTCTCCAAGCATATCTTATCCAGACCTTTCCACATGTCAGCATCATAGTGTCGCTGCTTTACATGTGGCGGGATCGCCTGGTATCATCCAACCTTGGATCACGTGCCTGTGAGTTAAGAGACCAAGCCACGTGACTGACTTTCATATGATTAATCCTGGTTGGTTTAGTGACTTAAGTCCATGTTAATCTAAACATAAGGCAGAAGGCATTTTATCAAACACTTTGTAATCATAAGAGATTAGCTAAAGTGCTTTGACCAACTGAGATGAAAATTACATTATATGAAATGCCTTTTCAACCAAGTGTAAAAGATGCACATACTTTGACTAATCATGATGCACATATGGTTAGACCTCACCTAGCAAGGTGAAGATGTGCAGAGACATGACTTCAAGCAATCTATAAAATGTGCTCTGACTTGATTGTGCAAAGATGCAAATGTGCTTAGACCTTGGCGTGCAAGATGGCAAATGTGCACAGACTTGACTTCAGTCAGTCAGCCAAATCTGCACAGATGTTGTGTACATGAAAACTAAAACATTCACCGACGTTGTTGCATTTAATACAAACATGCATAGACCTACTGCAGTGTGCGCACAGACGTTATATGGCTATATGCAAGATGTGCACCGACTTGCTACAGTGTATGCACAGACCTTTTATGCATTTACTACAAACATGCATAGACCTTAATGTGAGCACGGCAAAACCTGCACAAACCATATTGGTCACTAGCACCGACCTTAGTGATACTAGCACCGACCTTAGTGATATATGTGCACAGACCTGAGTTATGTGCGATGCAGAACATGCACAGACTTTGAGCTTATATGCACAAACCTATTAAGCATTATGCACAGACCTTATGAACATATGCACGGACCTTAGTTAAGATATAAGTATACTAGCATCGACCTTAGTTAGTGAATCCATATACTAACACTGACCTCAGTTAGTATATAAACATACTAACATCGACCTTAGTTAGTTATATTAATGTGTTAGCATCGACTTTAGCTAATATACAACATACTACATAGATTAGCACAGACTAGCATAGACCGATACATACCATAGTGCATGAGTTATACAAAGCTAGCGTAGACTAACATCAACTAGCACATACCTTGACTCAGCTAGCTTAGACTTCATACCATGATCAGCCAAACCAATTATGTTGACTAGGAAAACACTGCCTTGTATGAACAGATATGTGGACATATACACAGTCCCTATGCATGGAATGTAATGAATAACAAAATGACATATACTTCCTGAACATGCATGACAAAAAACATCACAGCTATTTATAGCAAAATTAGTTCAGAAACATATATGACAATTCAGACTCAAACATAGTTCAACCACATATGGCATCATGCATTACGAGTCATAGTGTTTGACATCATCAAAACACAGAAATCCAACAGACAGATCCCTCTGACCTGAACTTTCTACCCACATGATCAGCCCCACTGCTACTCGCAGTGACCCGGAGAACTGATCCTCCCTTCTTCTGATTTCTCAAAAGGAACCGTGAGCAACACCCAGTTACCCACAACGAGAGGACAAGTCCTCTCTACCTCTGACACACGGAGGGACCACAGAGATCAGATCTCCCTTCTTCTGATCGCTCAGAAGCAACCCAATCTCCAAACAGAGAATCGGAAGAACAAGATAGAAAACAGAAAATGAACATCGAGAATGAAAACAGAAGGAAATTAAAACATGTAGCTCCACAGGAGCAAGGCAGTTCTGGATCTGATCCACGAACTGATAAACACACCGATCTTTAATAAGACTTGCTGCTTTGACTTCGAGCTCTCTCTTCCTCTTTCTTTGACCTTCTCTCTTTCGCTCTTTTTCTTTTCTTCAGCTCACTCACTGGCACTCTTCCCTTCTCATTCGCTCGACTTCTTCTTCTCTAATGAACACTCTTTTTATTTTCCCTAGATGGTCACCTTACTCTTCTGCGCCCTCCTTAGCTCGAGGGATGAAAGTCCCTTTTTATATACAAAACAAGGCCTCCAAAGCCACTTGGGATAAGAATGATTCTTTACCTTTTATTTCTCATTTGTCCACGTGGCAGGAGAGAGAAGAATATTTCTGACATCGAACCTTGGATCGCGTGCCCATCATTACTCACTTGGGTTCACGTGCCACTTGCCTGGTGTACCAATAACTGGTCGAACTCACGTGACTGCCTTGAGTTCTCATGCTTCCATTTAAGTGACGCTACTACCAACCCAGTGTTCGGCCTTTTGTCAACCTCAACTGCTGAAGGTCTGTTGACCCTTTTTCATCTTGAACTACTGCTGCTGCTCTGTTAAATTGCTCGACTGTATGAGCTTGCTGCTGCTACTGATCTGACCATAGGACTTGGCTGCTTAAGCCCTTGAGTTTCTCTTGATAACTCTTGATGACTTTATTGGAGGTCTCAACACTTGTTAAGCTAACTATCTTCTAAACCCAAGCATAGTGTGTCGCATGCATTGACTCAATGTATTGTGAGGTTGATGCAATTGGGTTGTGCTCACTGAGGCATTTCATCAACCACTTCTTCTTCTTCATTGGATTTGACTCATCTGGGCGAGGGCCACTGAACATAGGCTAATCCAACTTGTAACATAACATATTGTTTCATCTAGCTTGATTAGAATATGCTTGCATGCAGGTGTAGGCTGTAATCTCACTAGAGACAATACCTACTTCTACTGCATCGACCTTATGCATGTGTAGAAGCAAGATGCATCGACCTGTCTCTGTTTAGGCAGAAGATTTGAGCTTTTGCACCAACCTGTCCAAGCAATGGATCAACGGCTGCATCGACCTGATAATGAGTGCTCAGCCCTTTTTGGCTATGAATTGCTCTAATGTCACGGCCTGAGTCACCCAGTTAACTTTGTTACATCGACCTTATGAGTTTTATACGTTGGTGCAAAACTCCTGAATACTTTGAACTTGTAGACACAGTGGCTGGTGCCACCCTTAGTGCATCGACGCAGTAGCTTGTTGCATCGACCTGTCTCCCCATACATTCGTGGCAGCTGCTTCGACCTGATCTCATGAGAAGCCTTGGTGCATCGACGCGGCTCTTGGTTGCGTCGACCTGTTGATTTGCACTAATACTCGTCATCAAAAGCCATGCCACAATTTAAAAAATAACTATACTCACTCACTTAAAAAGATTGGAATTAGAGTAAAGTGGTAAGAACGGGTCGTTCCCATGGAGAAGAAATATTTTCGATTAAGCATGAGATGAAAAATTCTTATATTTGAAAGATCCGAATTTTGAGTGAGATTAAACTAATGAAAAGGGTGATTGTATGCAAATAAACTATCTAAAGAATATGAGAGGGTGAAAGAAGAGAACTTAGTAGGAGATACAAAGAGAAGAACATAATTTCCATAATATGAATTTTATTACTAAAAAAAGTGGCAAGTACAACTCTATGAAAATAAAAATTACAACTTGGAAATAAAAGAGAAAGGGGGAGAATAAGAGTCAAGATGATGAGGAGTAGTGCCGCCGTCTCTGTGCCAAGCCTTTGAATGGAATCACCCCGCCGTGGAGTAGATGCCACCGAGAGGACCGAAGGAAGAAGATCTGCTAAAGGGATGTGTGAAGAAATATGGAAGAGGGAGATAGAAGAATGGAGGAAGAAAACTTTAAAACTTAAAAGTGAAAACCTGTGTGTGCGTGAGTGTGCTTTGAAGAGAGAACAAAGAAAAAGTTGAAGAGAGAGAGTGCGGTGGAGAAAGTGAAAACACAGTAAAAATTAAACTAAAAGCAGAGGGTGAGAAGAGAGGAAATAACTTAAAATCTAGAAGGAATTAGAAAAGGCGGAAGAAGAGAAAGTTGAAGATCTAGATGAGGGGAAGAAAGTTGGTGAAGAGTGTAGAGGGAGAAAATATGCGGAAGAGGGTGAAAAATGAGGAAGAACAGAGGTGAGATGCGCGGATGAACAATAAAAGCTTTAAAAACTAAACTTTGAAAAATAGTGAATAACTTAAAAATGACAAAGAATTGGAGGAAGAGGAAGAAGAGAGATTTGAAGAGCAATTAAAAATGGAGAAGTATGCAGAAGAAAGAAATTCGAAGCGAACAGAAAGCATGTAAAAATAGGATAAAAGGCTTACTCCCTCCCATGGTTGCTCTCGGGCAGCTTATATAGGTTGCAGAGAACCCACGGTCGTAGCTTTTTGTATCACATCAAAGTTCGATTTCCCAGCATCAATGCTTGATCAAACTAGGTCTCTTGCCACATTTAGAGTCTTCCTTTCCTCAAACAAGAGGAGATAAGCTTGAATATTGGAAGATAACTTCGTTTAGCTTCATCCGATTCCATCTCTGGTTCAAACTAAAATGGCGACTGATCAGTGGGCATTTATTCCTTGATGAGCGACTCTCCATTCGGGCGCATCTTCTTCATTTCCTTATTTTAATATTTCCGTCATTTCTCGACAAAAGGAATGGGCGACTTTATGAACGGTCGCATATTCTTTCCCACGGAATGGACGCCCGAGCACAAAGGCGCTCATTCTTTATTTCTATATTTTTCTTCATTTTCTTCTTCAACTTTTTGTCTTTTCCGTACAGTGAATGGTGCCTTCTTAGATGGTCGTTCATTCCTTTTCAAAGAATTAATGACTGCGTGAACTGTCGTTCATTCTCCTTTCTTTTCCAGCTATTTTTCTTTTCTTTTTTTCATCAAATGAATTGGCACCTGTCAAGGTGTCGTAGGATCCTGATTGTGCGCCCTTTTAGAAGGTCGTTCATTAATTAGCGACTGGAGCTCGATCGCTATTCCCTAAAAATTCAAAAAATTCAAAATATCAACATATTTCAACCCAAAATGGTTTTCAAATAATTGTGCAAATTCTTGAATATTTCTCACATGGTTATTTTGGCTAAAAATATGGTAAAATGCATGTAGACTCAAATAATGTGTGAGAGTGAGGTTTGTCCATATTAATACACAACTATACTCATTAAACGCTCAAAAGTGATGAATGTGATGTAACTTATGATATGAAATATAGCACTTATCACACCCCCCAACATACTCATTGCTAGTCCCTTAGCAGTACAAATTAAAATTTAGGACCAACAAGAGTTTGTAAAAGTCCATACTTTTTATATCTAGTTCTTCCTTCACGGATTTAACTAAAGATTAGGAATCCGGAATCAATAATGCACACTAGCCTTATGTTTTGGAAATTAAGATACATGATCAAGAATGTAAATCAAAGTTCAATAGCACTTGTGCATGTGTAAATACCAAATCCACAATATAGATAATTGCATCTCCCATTTACTATTCCAAGCAAGTGCCTTTCAACCTAGCACTTTCTAATTCAGAGCATTAAGCAGATAAGCTTTTTGTCTGCCTTATTATTTCGTCCCTTTGGGATCTTTTATTCCACACATGATGCTGCACTACCTTTCACCGCTTAACACGAACCTCGACTCTTGCCTTAAGATAAGCAGGCCCAGTTACACAGATCAAGGTTCCCTTTTCCATTTGACATGAACCTCAACACGTCTTAGGTGAAGTAGGCCCGGTTACTAAGATTCGGGGCATTTTTTATGATGTTTCTACTTTTTTCAACAATGTGCTTTCGCACTTATTTGATAGATAACTTAGCAGAAAGCTTATAAAAGATCTCTTCCTCAAGAAGTGCAGAGTATCAGATAACATATCCAAAATAGTAGAAGGCTTGTCCTGCTTATTTTATTAGCATGTAACGTGATTTTTATTTTTCTAAAATGCACATGAACTTTAAAGAGATTCTTAAATCAGTTTCCCATGGCTAGATTGAATAAATTTTCCTTCATCCTTCTCTCAAGTCCTATCTATTCCAGAATTACTTTTAATAAAAGCAAGAATCAATAAAATTCAAATGGGGATTTCATCTTTTTCATTTTTATGTAAAGCAATATGATTAATGCAAGATATCAGGTTGTGCATGGAAATTTGAGAATTTTCTCCCCCCCCCTAATTTAAATCACATTGTCCTCAATGGCATATGCAAATAGAAAGCAATAGAACAATGTGACGGAGAATATAGTTGAGATTGAAGGATACAACCAGGTATGCGGGGTGAATTACGCCATTATTGATATGTGGCGGCTTCTTCTCCACTTGACCTGACTACTGAAAACATACTAAAACAAAACATCAAACAACAAAAACCTTGGGTTGCCTTATAGAAGCGCTAAGTTTTATGCCTTCAGCTAGACGCACGAAAGCTTACAAAGATTTTTTTCTGAATCACTCAAAGTAATGGAATCTTTTTGCAATTGATCATTTTCCAAATAAGGTTTTAATCTTTGACCGTTGGCAGGGAAAATGTGACCATTTTTAGGATTCAAAATTTTAACAGCACCATGGTCAAAAGCTTTAATGATAACAAACGGTCCATCCCATCTGGATTTGGGCTTACCAGGGAACAAGCGCAACCTAGAATTAAAAAGCGAAACCTTTTGATTAACATAAAAAATTTCTGTGAATATGCTTATCGTGAAAAATCTTAGTTTTAGCTTTGTAAATCTTTGAATTTTTGTAGGCTTTATTTCTTAGTTCCTCTAGTTCATTGAGTTGTAGAGCTCTTTGAGACCCAGCTTGAGTAAGATTAAAATTGACCTATTTGATGGCCCAATATTCTCTATGTTCCAGCTCTACAGGTAAGTGGCAGGCTTTTCCAAAAATGAGGCGGTAAGGTGACATGTCAATGGGAGTCTTAAATGTAATTCTGTAGGCCCATAATGCATCATCTAGTCTCTCGGATCAGTCTTTGCTATCTGGCCTAACTATCTTATGCAGAATGTTCTTGATCTCCCTGTTAGAAACTTCAACCCGGCCACTAGTTTGGGGATGAGAAGGGATAGCAAGCTTATGAGTAATGCCATATTTGCAAAGTAGAGATCGAAATTGAGAATTTGTGAAATGAGAACCCCCATCGCTAATCATAGCTCTAGGACAGCCAAATCTAGAAAAGATGTTCTTCTTTACAAATTTCATCACCACTTTATGATCATTAGTCCTAGTAGCAACAACTTCAATCCACTTCGAAACATAGTCTACCGCCACCAAAATGTATTCATTGCCAAATGAAGGTGGAAATGGTCTCATAAAGTATATTCCCCGAACATCAAAGATTTCTACTACCAGAATGGGATTAAGCGGCATCATATATCTCTTTGAATTGTTACCCACTGCTTGACATCTCAAACAAGTTTTAAAAAATTCATAAGCGTCCTTAAACAATGTGGGCCAATAAAACCCACTCTGTAATACTTTCGTCAATGTTTTCTTTCCAGAAAAGTGTCCCCCACAAGCGAGATTATGATGGAATTCAAAACAGATTGCTCCATCTCCTCAGGGACACATCTTCTTATTATTTGATCCGGACCCATATGAAACAACTCTGGGTCCTCCCAAAAATAGTGTCTGACCTTTGAAAAGAACTGATCCTTCTCCTGCTTAGTCCACCCTCCCGGAATTTGTCCTACCGCTAGGTAATTGACTATGTGAGCATACCAGGGGGTTAAAGTGTGAGAGATAGAAAGAATTTGTTCATCGGGAAAAGAATCAAACATAGGGGCACTCTCAGGTACCACTATCCTGAACAGATGATCAGCTACAACATTCTCCAGCCCCTTCTTGTCTCTGATTTCTAAATAAAACTCTTGTAGCAACATGATCCACCGAATGAGACGGGGTTTGGATTCCTTCTTGGAAAGCAAGTATCTCAAAGGAGAGTGATCAAAAAAAATAATAACTTTTCCCCTAACAGATATGAGTGAAATTTTTCCCGGGCAAAAATAACAGCTAGCAATTCCTTCTTCGTGGTGGTGTAATTCAACTGTGCATCGGCGAGGGTGCGGCTCGCATAGTAGATCACCACGGGCATCTTATCGACTCTTTGACCTAGGATAGCTCCAACAGCGTAGTCTGAAGCGTCACACATCATCTCAAAAGGGAGCGACTAATTTGGGGATTGAAGAATCGGAGCTTGAGTGAGGACCGCTTTCAAAGAATTGAACGCTTCAAGACATGAATCATTAAGATTGAAAGGAGTGTCTTTGGCAAGCAACTGACTGAGAGGACGAGCAATGGTGGAAAAATTTTGGATGAATCTGCGATAGAATCTAGCATGGCCAAGAAAAGATCGAATCTGTTTGACAGAAGGAGGAGGAAGATTGGAAATCAAATCAACCTTGACTTTATCAACCTCTATTCCTATAGTGCCCTAGAATTTTTATAAAATATTTTTGATATAATTAAGAATTTTCAAAAATTATTAAGGGTCTAAATGAATTAATTAATGAATATTGGTTTAAATAAATTATTATAAGGCCTAATTATGTTAAAACAATTAATCCAACCTTAATAAATAAAGCCCAATAGGTTCAAGGACCAAGCCCATTAAGTTTGACCCATATTCTAGAAGGTTATTTAGCCCATTCATGAATTATAAGGATAAATACCCCTTATATAGATAATTATGTGGATAATTAACAAAAAGAGTTTGAATAAATTTGAATTCTGCGTACAGTGGATGTAGCGGTCTATCATGCGACCGCCACAGTCATGTAACGCGCCCAGCTTGGACCGTCACACTGTCAGTTCCGTGAATGAAAGAAAGAATAAAAAGATTGGATCTTTGGGATCCTATCTGCAAGAGACCAACTTGGGAGAATTTATAACATTACTAAGGACTCTTAGGGATCAGGTTCTGGCCAACTAAGGACTCTAGAATCGATCTAATTCTCAAACCCTAGCCAAAACACTATAAATAGAGCCCAGTTCTGAACTGAGCGACCCTCACTTTTGGCTCGTGAGGAATCAAGGTAAGGAGATAGAATCTCAGGTAAGTTCTTTAGAGTCTTTTATTCCTAATACTTTACACAAACTACTCCCAAAATTTCATGTTAGGAGGTCGAGTATCCAAGGAGTTGGAATCTTCCAAAGTTGCTGGTTTCATCACGTCAACCCAGAAAACTGTGCAACATGGTGCTGAAGATCAAGAAATTAGAGAAGCTAAATGAGGTAATTAGAGTTAGATGCTTTAGAACTTTTTGTTCCTCTTAGTTTCATCTTCCTAACCTCCAAATTTCACGTCCTAAGGGCAAGAGACTGAGGAGTTAGAGCGACGTGAAGTTGCTGAAAAATCTCAGGAAGAGAAGAACTAGGGCAACCCTTGAAGACTCAAATTAGATGTTTAAAGCTCAGTAAAGAGGTAGGTTATCTCATGAAAGGCAAGAACATCATGTTAGGGATAAAAGCCCTCTGGTTTTGCTTGATTATATGCATTATAGATCATGAATTTCATATTTTAGTAGGGTTGTGCATACATGCATATCCTTAGCCTTAATCAAAGATAAAAGATATTTTGCTGTTACTTCATTTCAACCTATGCATGTAGCTGGCCTATACTTCGTTTTTCATGACTGGAATAGTTTAAGAATTTTGATTTCCAAGCATGACATATTTTCATAGTTTCTATTCTATTTACTGTCAGCAGAACCTCTGACGAATTAAGGTAAGACCGTCACATGATATAACAGCCTTACGATAAGCCGTCACACCCTCTGTTGTATTTAAATTTCTCTGTTATCTCTGACGGCCCATAAGCAGTGCGTTACAACACTCTGACGGCCCCATGATAAGCCATCACGGCACGGTGACGCCCCCATCTTAGACCGCCAGAGTACTTTGTTCAGGCAATTCAAGACAGAATTGAAGAACAATCAAGTTTACTTATAAATAAACGTAGTTATCTAAGTTTTGAACTATTTTCATGACCTTGAGATTATAAATTGACTTATGATAGAAATTACATGTTTAAAAGCATCTCTAGTTATTTCAAGCATATGTTAATTTCATTAAGCTAAACTTTATAGCTTTGTATTTACACTATGATTTTAAATGATGTAATGACGGAGTTTTTATCATGGTTTCACATCGTTACACATTATTTTTCTCTCTATAGAGTCATTTTCTCTAAGTACATGGCATATATTCCAGTATATGGCAATTAGTTCACACTTTGCACTATAGGAACACATTCTTGAACATGAGGACCTCTCTATTGGATAATCCTTCCAATGCACTAGGAAATCTTGTTTCAAGGCCTCCGTAATTCTCTGCGAGCCTGGGATTCTCACTAGGACGCCAAGTTGGTTGTACCATGAAAGCCCAATTATTAGAAAGCACTATCGATCTTTTCGGATTATGGATATGTAACGGATCTATATTCGACCGTCAGGCACATATAACGCTCCAATATATGACCGTCACACTGTTTGAGTTCAT
The DNA here is from genome assembly GCA_022559845.1 of Amorphophallus konjac. Classification (NCBI taxonomy): domain Eukaryota; kingdom Viridiplantae; phylum Streptophyta; class Magnoliopsida; order Alismatales; family Araceae; genus Amorphophallus; species Amorphophallus konjac. Next base: position 238,890,881 of record CM040126.1, read on the forward strand.
ATCTATTTTCTTCTAGATTCAGTCTTTCTAACAGCCCAACACTAGACTGTTATGTTCATGTAATGGCCCAGTATTAGACCGTCATAGTTCTAATTTCTTTAACCCGAGGTTTGACCAAAGGGTTGATATTCTAAGTTCCTAGATGGAGTATTGATGGTCTAGGATTCGGCTTATTGTCTAAAGACACTTAATTTAAATTATGAATGATAATAAATATACCGTTATGCTGCCGAATTATTTCCATGAGCATGACATCGTCTTAAATCATCCTTGATATCTCATGTCCTAAGTTGCAGCGTTCATTATTGATTATTTTTATCAAGAACTTATTTGCATTCTTGGCCATATTTTATTGCTTGAAACGTGGAAATAGCTTGATTTATACTTGAAGATGCGATCGAGCACTGATTGTGTTCAAGGGCTCTATGCTAGTCCCCTCGGCTGATTGTCAGAAATATACTGTAAACCATGGGATATGATGCTACTGGCGTCGCATTGTGCTGGGAGTACTTTCTCTATAAATAAGTGAAATCCATGATACACGTACATGACTTTCTTGCTTGTTATATGATATTCCACAGAAATTCACCAAATACTTACTCGTAAGCAAAAGATGTTTGGGTGATGAGTATGTGAACTTGCTAGTACATCCTTATTCATGAAAGGTCATTTTTATTACATTCTTACTAGTTCATACTTGTTCATTCTATCTTACATGATCATTTTGTTACTTTGGTTACTTGTGATTTATCGCATTCGCATGATTTCACCTTATTCCTCTAGAGCAAAAATGTTAATTACTTTAATAGTGCCTTCATGTTGATGCAAAGATACCTACTGGGCAAGTTGTTGATATATTTTTCCTCCTCTTTTATCTTAAAATGGAATGGTGTGCTATGAAAGGATCAACTAGACGATGAATAAATGAAAAGCAACCAGAGGAGAAAGGAAAGTGACAGTAACCGTGATCGCCACCAAAGCGCCGGACGTGATGAACACGTCGTGCTTTGGAAATAGGGGGGAGACACTCGCCTAGCTGCAGCACCGGTGAGATGTGCGGTCGATGTAGAACCGCCTAAAGGACGCGCAGTCTTACGATAGGCCGCCTACGGGCGCTGCAGAACACACGGGAGAAAGCACTCCTGGATGATAGACGGTTTGACGTAGACCGTAGGAAGAAGAAGGGAGGTGCAGAATGGGCCGCACGTCTCCTTGAACGGTCAGTAACGAACCGCTCAGGTCCACCACACCAGAAGTCGCTAAAGGGGTTCACCTCCACCCTCTCCGGCTGGCCAGAGGGGATGGGCCTCGTGCTGCTGAAGTGCTGACCTACAAAACAACGTGAAGACACAGAAAAGAATACCTAGATTAGGACTGAATGGTGTAGTAAATGTCAATATAAGAAGAAATGAACATAAACGAATGGAAAGAAGGAATACCTGGGGGGTTTTAAACCCCTGGGGTGACAAAAACGTGGGTGGAGGTGTGCATGATGATGCGAACGAAGGGGGATGTGGGGAGAAGGCAATGCATGCAAGGGACACGATGAAAACTATAAGGGAACACAAACGACTCGAAATATGAACTACTCCCTGGACCGAAGGCTCGTATGGACGTAGAGAGCCTCCCACCTTGGTGCTAGATCGCTCAAAAGTGCGGCAAGGCTTCGCCGTCGATCAAAATCTCCCCCCCTTTTCAAGTCCGGCCTTTAGGGTCTATTTATAGAGCCTAGAAAGCTAGCCCCGAAACTAGGGTTTAGAGCCATTTTCGGGACGAGATTATTGAAGATAAATCGTAGATAATAGAATTATCTCTCATCTAGTCAAAAGGGCACTTAAAATGGTTGATTATCCGCGGAGAAAATGATGAAAGAAGTTGGGGATAAAACCATGGATAAAAGGATTAAAATCTGTTAAAATTCAACAGTCGACGGTATGAACGGTCTTACGATAGACCGCTCAACAGAATGGGTGGTCACCTACTAACTGTCCAAACCCGTCGGTGGAAATTTAAAAAAATTAGAGAATAATCCCAATTATCCCTCGAACTGACCGAAACGCCCGCCGTTGGACTCTCACAGATGAACGGCTCTATTGAGACCGTTCAAATGTAGCGTGGCCAACGACAAACCGTTCTAGCCTTGTCGGTGATAATTCAATTACTTGGATAATTATCTGAGAAAATTACCAAGCGTAGGACTTTGAGATATAAGCGGTCATAATCAGTCCGTCCATTATGTTGAACGGCTAGAAGAGGGCCGCACAAAATCCTGTCGGTGAAAATTCATAAAATCCTCGAAAATCAGCCATAAATGTATGAGCGGTCTGTATCTAACCGCCCCTGTGTTGAACGGCTGAGGGTGAACCGTACATGCTCCTGAACACTTGATTTTCATAAACATGTTCAATTAACCAAAAATCAAGGCCCATTAAGCCCTGAATCGATACGGACCCAACCAAGGAGGGAGGTTACACATAAAACTGGCCCAAAATATACTTGAAAACAGCCCCAACGAGTGATAGGCAATTCGAGGCATCAACAAAAGGGAGTAAGAGAAACGACTCAACTTATCGGCATGAAACGAGTGTCAACAAATGCCCCTCCTTAACGTCCTCTTTGCAGGGGAGCGAGCGGAGATGAAGCGGAAGTGACATGGCACATGGAGATGAAGCGAAAATGCAGCGGAGTGGACCGAAAAAGCGGGCGTTAAGGTAAAACGACACCCGTTTCTACCAATAAGTGACAGGAATCTTCGGGAAAACTCTGAACCAAACGCAAGGAATGATAAAACCAAAAGTGACACCAGTCTGGAGGAACTAAACTAAATGAAATAAATCGACAAGACCAACCTCATGGGGGACACAATCCCGCGGTCCAATGAGTAGATCAAAAGCAGGCAGCAAAAAGTAAAGGAAATAAGCTAAAGCTCCAGACGGGGACCTCTTAATTAACCAAACCAGGCGAATTGACCAGAGAGAACCTTCCAACTCAGAGTGGAATTAGTTCCTCTTACTCAAACACTGAACGCACAGCTAACCCTCACTGATGGGACATTCTGCAGGTAAACCATGGGTCATGAAAGCTCAAAAGATGGGTATGATGCATGCTGGGCTAAAATAGAAGAAATCGTTAAAACAAATGCGAAGAAAAATTAAAATATAAAATACTCGAGAATAATATTGTTAAGCTGGGAAAATCAGAGTCAAGATACTATTTGTAACCACGGCGTGCAGGATATAACCATCCTCCCCGTGACATCCCAACCTAATGGCCTATCTGAAGATTAAGTACGTGAACCTGGATCGTCATCGTTTTTGTTGAAGGGGAACATCAGACCCTGGAACACGTAGATAACCAATGGTTCTCGAGATAATATGTAATAGTACCATATAATAATGCAATAAGGGATGTAATGATAGAAAGCCATACCTGACTTACCTGTGCAGGCGAAACGGCGGGGCTGGATGAAGTGATGCTGCATAAGATGGTTAGGCCACAATGTTCAAACAAATATTGACATTCATGATTCAAATTCATCACCCCAAGATAAACGGCCATACTTACACCGCATAACTTACCAGAATGGTCTTCTTTTAACCGTACTCACCTAGCATTTGAAAAGAGGGACGAACGGTCGACATAATACCGCTTCATGAAGAATGGTCCATCATGGACCGCTCATGCCAGGAATTCAAATCGACTTAAAGCTAACGGCCATTGGGGAAGTGCGGTCATACGTTAACCGCTCAAACCATACACGGTCTAACGATAGACTGTTCAACCCTGCAACCTCGAAAAACTGAAACCCCTTCACCTCCCTCCACCGTAACCCACGGTGGAGGGGACGAAGGGGGCCATACACCCCATTCCCATCTCCCCATCTCACACTCTCAAACCCCCAAGCCCTCTCTCCCCATCTCAAAATGCCCCCCCTACTTTCACGATGATGAGGATGAAACATCAAGCGGCACGACCGTCGACCACCGGCGAAGGCTCGCCGCCGCCGCCGCCACTTTCACCGCCACCGTCGGCCGGGGAAGAGGAAACGTCAGAGGTGACTATGGAGGAGCTCGCCATGGTTACCGCCGAGGAAGAAGCCCCCGTCGGGGAAGGAGAGGTCGCCGGAGAAGAAGCACCGGCGAGGTTGGCCAAGAAACCCCGTGACCCCGAGGTAGGCCCCCCCCCTTTTCTTTCGTTTAAAATTAATTTCATTCAATGCATGCTAGCTTAGGGGCCTTTAGGGGTGTTTTTAGATGCTTAGGGGCCAGTTAGGGGGGCCATGACGGCCTTCCCGCCGGCGAGGGGTCTGTCGCCGTCGTCGGGGAAGACGACGGTCAGGCGGTCAACAACCGACCGCACAAACCAAACCATGCGGTCCCCAAAGACAGCTCAACTTAAACACGACCCATGGGTGGCCGTCCAAACCCAGAAACTGACCTAGGACATGCGGTGATACACCCACCGCCCCAACGAGGAACGGTCAGAAATTGGCCGTTCGAAAGCTGATCTTCAAGAGACCTATGCGGTCTAACTCAGACCGTCCAATTCTAAAATGGCACAAACGTGACCGTACCAGGAAGCTCAAACAATAGAACTAGATTATTTGTTTTATTTGATGAAATGAAGTGCTTAAAACAACTCATTGAATGAAAATGAATGTAGGGTAAGCGTAGGACCCGCATCTCCTGGCTACAGGTCCGCGCAGTGTATCTCGTACTGCCGGATTTCCAGAGGGAGCGGTTAGCTGCCATGGGGTTCGCCCCCTTCCTGAGTATTTCAGTGTGTCAGCTTGACACAGCTCTGCTCTATGCCTTGCATGACCGCTGGGATCCAGTGAGTCGCGCGTTCCTTTTTCCGTGGGGCCATATGGTCCCCACGTTGGAGGACGTGGCCAGACTCACTGGCCTACGCGTGCACGGGCGACTGGTTAGCGAGACCACCTTTCCTGACTACCGGGGGATGGCTCGGGGATTGCTGGGCTTGGAGCTGCGGCGCTCCGAGAGGCAGTCGACTCTTCTCCCTCGGGCTGGTCTACAGGACAGCCTAGGATTGCGGCGAGCTAGAGTCACGGTCGGCGAGCGACCAGAGGAGCACCTATAGCGGACGTGATGAGTTGCCGCTTTCTTCCGTTCCTCGAGGAGCTGGCGTACGTCGGCGACTACGCGTGGGGAGTAGCGGTTCTTGCATTCCTCTTTGACACTCTCAGTTCAACGGCGCGTCGACGATGCTCGGGGGCTTCTCCCTGTTACTTCAGGTACGACTCTCACCTAAGATCTGATTACATGACCTCCTCGTGCTTGTTAGATGCTGACATGATGCTTTGTAATGTAGGTGTTGGCCTATGTGTACCTACGTAGGCTGGGTAGAGGGGAGGAGGCCCGTCCTGGGCTCTTTCCCATCGCCAGGAGGTGGACAGTACCCCATGAGACAGCAGCTCTCGGAGGCAGATCCGGGAGCTACAGGATGATTTGGACGCCCTACCGTATGCGTCGGTATGCTTCTAAACTTAGACTCTTTAATTTAAATGTAATCTTACATGACTATGATGCTGATGAGACTTCCTATTCTATGCAGGTACAGTGGACACCTTACACGGGGGAGAGCCAGGAGGGCCAGCCGTGGGTGGCTGAGGCTCTTGCCTTCTCTAGGCGAGACGTGTGGTTCAGTGCATGAATGTAGTGGAGCCACTACACTTTAGGTTGGTGATGAGGACCATCAGGGTCCATCAGCCAGCAGTGGAGTTTCCTGCACCTGAGAAGGCGGGGGAGCGAGTGACGAGGACGACGTGAGGAATCGGCAACGCGTTCGATTGGACAGCGAGGAATGCCACTCAGATCGCCGACTGGATCACACGAGGGCGAGTAGTGACCGCCCAAGCCGAGAGCGACAGAGCGTACTACACTGCGTACGTACGGCACTATCGGGACCAGGTTTTCTGGGGTGCTCACCGACCGGTACGACTTCTAAACTTGAACTCTCTCTATTATGCTTATGATTCTTATATGACTGACGTATTGACTTATGGACTTCTAAATGCAGATCGACCCGGCAGGACGAGTGGCGGAGTTGCAGGGACTTCTGCACTCCACCATCAGGGAACGAGACGAGGCCCGGCAGGCTCTGGCCTTACTGGTGAGTCTTCTAAACCTTACACTCTTTAAATTATGCAATTCTATATGATTATGCATGTGACTGACCTGGAGTATTTGGATGCAGCGTGCCGAGGGAGTTCAGAGGGCGGGACGGGACGCTCCTTCCTCCTCCATGACCCGGACTCCAGCCGACCGGGCCGAGAGAGACGCAGACTTCGCCAGGATGGTGACGCTGGCCAAGGTGGCCGAGGTGGCGCTCACCGAGAGGGTACGCAACTCTAAAATTCCCTTTGCTTATCATGCTTATGAATGAAATGTTTATGCAACTGACTAACAATGATATGTGGATGCAGACGTCCGAGCTGACCCGCCTCCAGGCAGAGCTGGAGCAGAGCCGGGTAGCGGCTAGAGAGGAGGTGGCCCGGGTGCGGGAGGAGGCTGATCGGCTCTATGGAGGGAGGGTCTTTTGAAGGGCCGAGAGCGGCAAAGAAGGAGCGGGAAGTGCTCCAACGGCTAAGTTTAATTCCTCGGCATCTCAGCGCAACTCCGATGAGAGAAGTAAGTTCATCATGGGTTCATTCAATTTCTTTCCCTCAACTTCACTTATACATCCTCTCTTACGCTCTCTCTTTTCTTCTTCTCAGCTCCTTCCGGGCCCGAGGCGCTATTCTGGTTTGAAATGGGTGGCTCCCATGATCCGTGCATTTCCCCTAGGGGTGACTTACCTTCTCAAATCTTGGCACCTACATTCCCTTCTAGTTCTAGGCCAGAACTACCCGAAGCTTTCCTTAGATTGGCACAGCATCTCAGCTTTGATAGAAACATGGCATCCTCAGACCCATACCTTCTTCTTTCCATCCTTCGAGGCCACTATCCTATTAGAGGAGGTAGAGACCTACTTCGGGTTTCCTAGGTCCAAGGTAAGGGAGGAAGACTTGATATGCCATACCGTTGCCCCTATAGACCCAAAACTCATCCTAGGAGGGTTCATACCAGATAGCAGAGACGTTCATACCTTTGTAGGCCCTCGTCATATTCACCTCCTTCCTCTTAGTCAGTGGGTAGTGGAGCATTGCAAGAATAAGTGTGGGTGGACCGAGGCCATAGCCAAAGCTGCATCCATCTGCTTGTGCGGGGAGATATTTTTCCCTTCGGTTGACCATGTCTTAGAGATCTCCTTGCTTAGCACCATTAGTGGCCTGTGGCAGGGACTTTCCATCTCCCAGGCTGTCTTAGCCTACTTGTATGAGGGTCTTAGCTCTGCAGCCCTATGAGGTCCTCTCTTTGGCTCTATGATTCTATTGGAGTGTTGGATGGGAGTCAGGATGAAGTTCATTCAGAGCGAGGATACTACTTCTGTTAGCAGGATCTTCGGGAGCCACCCCCTTTACTTCATAGGAGGCGCCTTCAGGTTCTCTCCACAGGTTGAGTGCAGGACGGCCGAGATGAAGACCAGGGACGAGTGGCGCCCGTACATCAACAGGCTGCCCCTGGATAGATTTGTGATGCGTCCGGACTTCCTTCACGACACCACCATCAGGCTACCTAGGAGGGCAGGCTTGGACTTGAGGCTCGTGAGCGACACTACCTTGGCGATGTACAGCCCACACCGGTGCTACCTACAGGTTGGATTACCCCGCACCGTGCTACCAACGCTACCCCACCTTCCCGTGCTACAGGCGAGGAGGATTGGGACAGAGGAGGACGAGCAGGCGGTCAGGAGCGCACTGATTATGTGGGAAGTGAGCAGGGTGCGCACCCTACCGGCGGAGGTTGAGGAGGCTCCAGAGACACTACATGCTTACCTTAGGGGGCTGTGAGAGATACGTCCCCGCGGGGATGCCCAGCGGCGGACTGAGTGATCTTTTTCATGATGATATAGAGATGGATGATTTAGAGTTTGATATGATAATGAATAAGTTTGATGGTTGAGTTGATTTTGAGTTTGGACTTTCTCTGATGTGATTGCGCGCGTCCATGGCTTGGTTGTATCTTCAATCTTCTGTCTGCCCCTGTGGTTACATGAAACAAATAAAGAAAAAAAATAGGTCAAATCTGTTTTAGGCTTAACCCCTTGCCTGCAGCAAGTTTAGAAAGTGACCAATCCTTGATTTTGGTCAAGGGGGTAAGCCTTATCAACATAGGCGAAAAAACAATGAAATGTATGCGATGCATATGATGGAAAAACCCAGATCTTTTTGAGATTTTGAAATATTCGATTTCTTTGAGTTTCGAACTATTTTTTGAGTTTTGAAATATTCTATTTTTTTGGAATATTTGATTTTTTTGAGTTTTGGAATATTTAATTTTTTTGAGTTTTGAAATGTTTGATTTTTTTTTTAGTTTTGAAATGTTTGATTTTTTTGAGTTTTGAAATGTTTGATTTTTTGAGTTTTGAAATATTTGATTTTTTTTTTGAGTTTTGAAATGTTTGATTTTTTTGAGTTTTGGAATTAGCTCAAGCTTAACAACGGGGACCCTCCCGTCTCGCTATGGGTTTCCAAGATCCAGCATGTGCGAAAAAAGGGGCCGCCTGTGGCCGGGGTCAACTTGCTCAACGATGCCTCTGCCGAGGCCATACCCGGGGTGGGATTCGTTCCTTGGAAGATTGAAAAAGATTCAGTAGGGAAGCTGGTGGTAGGTGTAGAGGTTTTTAGGGCTTGAGTTCTTCTCAAGACACTCCCCCTTTTCAAAGAATTTAGTCTGTTACGCCTGGGCTCTGTGTCCATCATCGAACCTACATCCGCTCTAGGCACGCATACGACCGGGCTCATGACGTCCCGCGGGGAAACTGTACTGCCACTCTTGCCATGTCTAGTTTATCATCTAAGGACTTCCAAAATTTTGAGAGCTTCGAGCTTAGTGCTTTCAGCTTTGACTCTTGATTTTGCCCCTTTGTCATTTTTCCTTTTCTTGCTTTTCTTTTACCTTTTTTTTTGCGGAATAAGTTCTTAACGGACTGCCCCTATTTGAGACTTCTTTTAGAGGGGGATCCAGGTCAGTTCTCGCCCCCTGATTCACCACTTGCCCCTATTTTCAGCCGAGAGAGAGGAGAGACAAGGACCTTCACTTTCCCCCAAGCATGGACAAGGGAGAAACGGTGTCGTGCAAAATAGAAGAAAACCGAACCACAGGCGGTTGTGTAGTGTGTGAGATGCTGGACCGAGGTCTTCCTTTCGCGATCAGGTGGGGTGTACCCCGCCATCGAGCCGTTGCTGATTTTGACTATATGGATAGAAACATTTTAAGTATAGCCCATTCCACGGGTTTTGCAACTCCTCACCCTCCGCGTTGATTAGACGATACGCGTTACCCGGATAAGCTTCCTTGACTACAAATGGCCCTTCCCAGTTGGGTTGCAGCTTAGACCTAGGACCTACTGATCTGATGAATTTACGTTTCAAAATCATATTACCCACTTAAAATTTTCTTTCAATGACCTTCTTTTGAAAATACCGCGAGACACGCTTTTGATATACCGAAACATGATTGGCCGCGTTAAGCCTCTTCTCATCTAAGAGTTCCAGTTGGACTAGCAACGCCTCTCGACGCTCGTCGAGATTAAGTTCTTTGTCCAGCTGCACTCTTAGGGAAGGGATCAAGATCTCATACGGGAGTACCGCCTCCATCCCATAGTGAGAACAAAAGGAGTTTTCCTCGTAGGGGTGCGGACGGAGGTGCAATAAGCCCATAGAGCTTCTACCAGTTTGTCGGCCCAATCAGCAAATTTATGTGACTCGCATGTTTTCTTTCTAATTTTAAGAAGGGTTTTATTCATGGCCTCAGCCTGGCCATTACCTTGAGGGTAGTATGGTGATGAATGATGCAAAGTTATATTGAATTTCTTACAGAAGTCCTGGATTTCTTGTGACACGAATTGAGGCCCGTTGTCGGTGACGATGTCGCTTGGCACTCCAAACCACGAGATGATGTTCTTCACAATAAAGCGGCATACTGTGGTGGCTTTGATCTCTGCATAAGCTTCAGCTTCCGCCCACTTGGTGAAGTACTCCGTAGCCGTCAAAATGAAGGATTTCTGCTTGACTGCGGAATTCGGGTCACCGAGGGGTCCGATGATATCAAAGGCCCACATGGAGAACGGCCAAGGAGCAGAAAGAGGATGAAGAGAAGAATCTGGAGCATGGATTTTGTCGGCATGAAGCTGGCATTGAAGACACCTACGGACATAGGTGGAGCAATCTTCTTCTAGGGTCGGCCAGTAATAGCCCTGCCTAAGAATTTTCTTTGCCAACGCTTGTCCATTTACATGCCCTCCACATTCGCTGGAGTGAGCGTCTTCTACTACCTTCCAAGCCTCATCGTCATCTAGACACCTCATTAGAACTCCATTCAGAGCTCGCCTATATAACTCACCAGCAACAATTGTGTATCTTGCGGTGACTCTTCTAATGGCCTTTCTCTGTTCAGCATTCGCAGCCTCCGGAAATGTACCATCCCTGCAATATTGCTCGATTTCATAGTACCACGGCAATTCTTCTTCTTCAATGATCTCTTCAAGCTCAGTTAATGACACTTCTTTCACCTCTTGCCTTTCTGTCTTCCTCTCTACAGACTTCCTAAGGCTGTCGAACCAGGGATCCTGAAGAGAAGGAACATCTAGCCGCTGGACCATAATGGTCTCAGTGGCACGACTGAGGGGGAACGATAGAGAAGAAGCCAGTGATGCAAGTGCATCAGCCAAGATGTTTTGAGAGCGAGGAGTATGGATATAGATAAGCTTCCGGAATTGCCTACCCAAGAGTGTGACCAGATCTTGATAGGGTTTAACCTTAGGGTCACGGGTGCGGTAAGTTGATAGAACTTGACGCAGTACCAATTGAGAGTCTCCTATGATGTTAAGGTATCGCGCGCCCATGAGGTAGGCTTGTTTCAGACCGACAAGGAGAGCCTCATACTCGGCTATATTATTAGTGGCAGGAAATGAGAGCTGATAAGCAACAGGGATGGTTACTCCTTCTGGAGTGAGGAGAACGGCGCCGATTCCACTGCCCTGGGAATTGAGAGCACTGTCGAAATGGAGAGACCAAAAAGGAAGATGAGCGATTACCGCCAAGTGTTCATCAGAGAACTCGTCCTGGATCGAATCAGTATGGGGGATAGGAGAATGAGCGAGGTGTTCGGCAATAGCATATCCCTTGATTGCTTTCTGGACGATGAAGGTGATGTCGAACTGGGAAAGAAAGCTATGCCAGCGAGCTAGGTGGCTAGAAAGGACAGGCTTTTCTAAGAGATAACGAATGGGGTCCATTCTAGAGATCAGCCTAACCTCGTGGGTAAGGAAATAGTGTTTAAGTTTCTGAGCTACCCACACTAGCGCTGCACAGGTCTTTTCCATGGCAGTATACTTGGATTCAGCGGGATTGAATAACCTTGAGAGGTAGTATGCCGCCCTTTCCCTTCCTTCATCATCTACCTGTGCCAAGATGGCTCCTAGGGAGTCCTCAATCACAGAAATATACAAGATCAGGGGTTTCCCAGGGACGGGTGGTTGTAGAACCGGGGGATTAGAAAGGTAAACTTTAAGCTCCTCATAGGCCTTCTGGCATTGCTCATTCCATTCAAACTTTGCGCCCGCCTTTAACAATTCATAAAATGGGCGGCATCTTTGTGAGTGTTGATATATGAATCTCCTAATAAATTGCAAATGCCCAATCAAGCCTCAAAGTTCGGTAATGTTTTTCGGCGGTGGCATTTCCATGACGGCCTTTGCTTTATTTGGATCGATCTGAATCCCCCGTTTACTAACTATGAACCCGAGCGATTTCCCCGATGCAACTCCAAATACACATTTCTTTGGATTCATTTTTAACTTATACTCCCTAGCCCTTTGCAACACTTTGGCTAGAATGGCGGGGTGTTCCTCTTGAGACCTCGATTTGACCAAGATATCATCCACATAGGCTTCCAAGTAAACGTGCATCATGTCATGGAAGATAGCCATCATCGCCCTTTGGTAAGTGGCACCTGTATTTTTCAATCCAAATGGCATAACAACATAGTAGTACGTGCCCCAAGGCGTAGTGAACGAGGTCTTCTCTTGATCCTCCGGAGCTAGATGAATTTGGTTATATCCAGAATAACCATCCATGAAAGAGAGGGCTTCATACCCAGCTGTATTGTCAACTAAGACATCGATGTGAGGAAGTGGAAAATCATCCTTCGGACATGCCTTATTCAAGTCCCTAAAGTAAATACAGATCCGAATTTTACCATCTTTCTTCATCACCGGGACTATGTTCGCCACCTATTGTGGATACAGTATAACCCTAATGAACCTGGCCTTATGCAATTTATCAACCTCTTCCTTAATTCTCAAGGCCATCAGCGGGTGGAATCTTCTTGCTTTTTGCTTAACGGGTGTTGCCCCTGGTTTAAGAATCAACCGATGTTCAACCAACGTGGGGTCAAGACCCGGCATGTCCTCATAGGACCAGGCAAAAGAATCGTTGTACTCCCTCAAAACTTTGAAAAGCTCCTCTTCGACCTGAGGAGGGAGGTTGGCGGAAATAAGTATGGGCCTGGGATCCTCTTCTATTCCGAGATTGATTTCCTTAGTGGGTTCATCCACTGCCAAGGAAGGTTCGTCAAACTTCTTCAAGCCTTGTGCGTACAAGTCGGCAGTGTCATCCACCTCACCTTCCTCATTATCGGCTGGATCCTTCTCATTCACAACTTCATACACCCCTAATCCGTCGTTGCTCCATGCCCCTTCTAGTCCCTCATCATCTCCCAAGATAATTACGGTCTCTACAAATTCAGGGCATCTCAGAAGGGCGTGGCATCTTTCAGCCAGATCTTGCAGAAACCAATCGGGAATGGTTTTGGGATGACGCATCACGGGGTGCGCCGCAGATGTGGAGGGGCTGACTAGATTCGAACTGGATCCTATCCTAACTGACTCGACTATCCTAGGAGACTCTGCACACTGTACATCTACCCTAGGAGAAAGGAAATCTACTGGAAAAGGAACAGGGGTCTCGTGCCCCTGGGAATCTGAGCAGAACATAGCGTCATCTTCCACTGAGACCTCTGTTTTGAAATTGGCATTTTTTTTGGAGGCCGGAGGTGATCACGCAGCAGGAGGAGGAAGAGGACGGAGGAGGAGGCAGCTGCATGGGGAACAATTCAGGGAATATGCAATCAAAGAACAGATCGTAGGAAGAAAACCACATCTCATGGAGCTGAGCTCCGGGGGGAGGAGGAGTAAACAGGGTTGATAGATCAATGGGCGGGTAGCGCCCGCAAGCACATGGAACGAATATAATTTCAAGTTTCTCCGTGAAGTACGGATCGACCAGGATTGGAGGAGAACGGGGAACAAACCCCAATTGTTGAAACCAGGAGGCAAGACGAGATGGGGACATAGAATAAGTAGTGATAGAGCTCCCCATTTCCCGTGGCCCCTGGCGGACCAATGGCATCGGAGGACGCTTCACCAGCTGCGTCTCCTTCTTCTTCGGCTGGCTTTCTTTTTCACAAAACAACTTTCCAACGCAATCAGAAAAATCTTCTAGATCACCAACTAGCCCTTGCAGCGGCGGTGGTGGATCAGCAACAATACAGGCCTCATCTGCCTTTTCTTCAAGACTAGACGGCGATTTCTTCAAGGTACCAGGCTGTAACGGGCCTTTTACAAAATGTTGCCGGTAGTCCCATGTTAATGGCCCAGAGTCTCCAAGTACTGACATTGAGGATTCACGATAGCCGATGCCTCGGCGGCCCATCTTCGTTGCTTTGGGAACGGGGTTGGTCCGGCCCTGTAATTGTGCGCCGAGACCCAGGCCCGGCTGGTAGCCCAGTTTTAGAATCATATGCCACCCTTTGGAGTGTCTCATCTTGGCCTTGACTTTTACATTGACTGGTGCAGTGGCGGGCTTGCGTGACGCATATGCCCATGAATAATTCAAGTCCATTACTGACAGAACTGGCCTATTACTTGGCCACAAAGTAGGCAGAATCTTGGCTGCTATCGCATCAACATTCTGGACTATAGAAATACTTTTTACCTTGACCACCCGCCCTCGGAAGGGGAACTTCAAACATTGGTGGGCGGTTGAGGGGACGGCATTTAAACTGTTCAGCCATGGACGACCCAGAATAGCTTTGAACATCAGATCTATGTCTAGCACATAAAATTCCACGTCCATAACCAAAGGCCCTAGCTCGGCCTGTATAGTCACGACCCCGTGACAAGCACGTCTGGAATTATCATAGGCTGCTATTGTAGTCGGTGTTGGCTTGAGCATGTCTTCTGAGATGTTGCAGGCACGGAGGGTACTTAATGGACATACATTTATTGACGCTCCCGTGTCCACAAGTGCAGATTCTACGGCCATTTTGTTCAGAGAAATGGTAATGCATAATGGCATCTGTCGTGCCTCAGGGGGTGCTAGTTCTGATTCAGAAAATGAAATGGAAGGCCCCTTGGTAATTGTTACCAAAACCGACGGCAAGCTATCCACTGCCACGTCATCACTCACCATGACCTTCTGCAGAAAAGTCTTCAAGGCATCCTGGTGTAGTGGCGACCTTTTGATCAATTCCAAGACTGAGATCTTGGCCGGCATCCGGTCCAAATGCTGCAATAAATCATATTTCGTGCTCGGCACGGGGTCTACTTCTTTTGTCTCAACTGTGGCGGAAGAAACTTGTAGGTTGGGTGCAGACGCACCGGAGGGAGGAAACATTCTTTGGAAAGGACGTCGGCTCCGAAGGGCGCAGTTTGGTGCCGACACGGCCTGAGATGGACCCTCGCTTGGCCCGGTGGGGAAGGTGGAAGGTGTAGAGATGGGGGTGAGGATGGCGGAAGTGGGTCTAACAGGCCCTGGTGGAGGGGAGATAGGCGAGGGGTTAAACAGAGGGGTGATGATAGAGGGTCTGGGGGGTGGTGGTGCAAAGACTGGTGGCGTGGAGGGGACGGTGACGGGCCTGATGGGTGATGCGGAGGGAATGACGAGTGGTGTAGTGGTCAGAACGGCGGGCCTGAGGATGGAGGGGGTAGCAAGTGCAGGGGAATGATTGTGGTGGAAGGCCAAAAGGTGCGCGGGGGTTTCATCATCAAAAGTCCACCCAGCGTTGGGGGCTGGGTGTTGGACAATGTTTACCTGTGCTGGTGCCGGTGCCGCGGATGTTGTTGTTGCTTAGGAGCGGGTTGATGCATTGGCATGGGATTCTGATGGATCCCAAGGTCTTGTTGCTGCTACTGCTGATGGGGTTGCTGCTGCTGTTGGGGTTGCGGTTGCTGCTGCTGCTGGGGTGCCGCCTGCTGCGGCCTGGACTGTCTCTGCCTCTGCTTGATGTCTCCAATCAGCTGGTGCATCTGAGCCCAGTCGATCCTCTGGCCCTCATGCAAATCATACACCATGTCTCTGAACTGGTAGCACCACTCTATCATGTGCCCGGGCTGCCGATGGAATATGCAATATCGAGACTGATCGGCGGCCGGATTCCAATTTGGATGCTCAGGAGGCAACTGAAGATCACCGGTATACATCAAAGCAGAGAAAATATTGGGCAAAGTTTCAGGAAGAGGAGGGTAATGGGCCCTTTTTGGACTCGGTCGAGCAGATCCATAGGCGGCGGGTGGGGGGACATTGTTGTATTGTGGTGGCCGCTGAGGCTGTTGGGGTGGCGGTGGTGTTTGTTGCGGGTATTGTGGGATTTGGAAAGCGGGCTGGGGGACTTGCGGCGTGGCGAACTGGGGGTTGCGCGGAGGCTGCGGGAAGCGAGGTGAAGCGGCCTGGTGGGGGAAATGAACAGCCTGGACCGGCTCGTTAATATGTACTCCCTCAGTGACGGGGCCCTGGGATTTTCTGGCAGTTTTGGGTTTCTGGGCCTCGAACAAAGAATGGATGGGAGAGTCCTTGAAGTGGGTTTGTATGAACCGAGCTCTGCTGTATAACTGGTGCATATTGGAAATGTCATTCATCACCAAGATATTCAGGAATGTTTGCGTGGCATTGGAGATCAACAACTTCACTTTCTCTTCTTCCAGGATATGCCCGGGCACACGTGAGGCCATCTGCCTCCATCGGTCTACATAGGTCGCAAAGTCTTCCTCTGACTTCATCTTCTCGGCTACCAGGTCAGTGAAGGAATACTCGGGTCCGACCCGGTCTTGGAATCTTTGAATAAACCTCTCTTTAACGGTTTTGAAGTTCTCGGCCTCCTCCATGGGCAACATATAAAACCACTCAAGGGCGACCCCTTCTAATGATCGTTGAAATAAATAAGCCATCAGGCGATCGTCTTGCTGGAACTGCGCCGACTCATATAGGAACTCCCGGACATGGATGAACGGGTTCCCATTCCCGTCATATTTATGGTACACAGGGAGCTCAGACTGGGAAGGAAAACGAATGCCCCCGAAGTTAGGAATAGGGACGTCAGCCAAAGATTGCGGGCCAACCCGCTTTTGGAGGAGATCGATTTGTTGCTGCATAGCAGCCCATTTATCAAGAATCTCCCGTTCCCGGGAGGGAGGAGAAGGAGCAGGGGGAGTAATGCCTGGATAGGTAGCCAAAGGATAAGCCGATTGAGGGGGCGGCACGTAAGATGGATAATGGGCCAAGGAAGGGCCCATATCCGCATGAGCCAGTTGGGCGGCCCCTGGTTGCAACCTCACGAAGTCTGCCGGTGCTACGAGGGCCTGCGGCGATGGAGAAACTGTGGCGTAAGGATCAAGGTAAGGAACAGAGGGGATTTGAGACTTTCCCTTATCGAGCTGCTGATGGGCCGAGGTGGAAGCCTGGCCCATTTCCACATTGGAATAGTGAAGGATCTGAGGACGGGTAGGAGTGAGGTTGATGGGAGCCACAGAGGTGGTTCCAACAACGGGAGATGTGATGGCAGTGGCAGTCGTGCCATGAGAAGGAATTGAGGTCGGGGCATCGGCCCCCTGCAAAGCTTGCCGGATGAGATGGAGCTAGGTAGGGTCTAGCTGGGCCATCATATTAAGGATCAGATTGGCTGAGTTCTGATTGGCCGGATTTGAAAGAGAGGGTTGGGAACCCTCGTCGAGAACGGTCAGAGTGGAGGGGCATTCCCCTCTCTTCCCTGCAGGTGGGCGACCCTAGGTGGGTCCTCAAGAAGGCCTCGAGGAAGGGAGTCCTCGTGAGACTGAGAGAAGTCGTATGACGACATGGAAGATGATGAATCAAACAAAGGGTTGGAGTATGAATGGAAACAAGAACTAACCCTAGGAGGTGATCCTGAGGGAAAGAAACAACCCCACATACACCAAGACACTTAGGACTAGGACAGACAAACCTAACCAAACCAAACCTACAAAGCAAACAACAAGCATGCAATGGAAGGAAGAGATGAGATCAGAATCACCCAATTATGCAATCAAGTTATTAAATGACACTCGTCAATTTCTCATGATTTCTTCTTTGAACCTTAGTGGGTTAATGAAAATATAAGTTCTCTCAACCACTAGGTGCCTAACTGGGGTAGGAAACGAGGAATTGTGTGACTCTACAAGGATCTCTCACTCGTGGATGCAAATCCTAGACTGGGGGTGGATGCGGTACAACCTGCCCAGCGTCCGTGTGGGAATCCACGGCTCACGGGGGCTTACAGAGGTCCTCAATAAGGTCCCTAGTCGGCTCCAAGGAATATGGAGACGAGAGGAAACCCTACCTCGGTAGGAATGCAACTACTATGAGAAGAGATGGATGCTCCTATGCGCACCGGAGTGCATGCACAATCTAGCCTAGCAACTATCAATCAATGATCAAGCATACACATGAGCAATAAAGAAAACGATGGTGCAACAATGGTAAAAAAGTAGGGGGGGATCAACAAGCAGCACCAAGAGCAGCAAATCGCATGGAATATGACAATCAAAATAGACCGTGACTGCACTGTGGCACCCGATGAAGGGCCCTTCTGCGATCGCTCGAACAGTAAAACGGTCCGTATTGGACCGTATGAACCCGGGAGAAAATAACATGAAAAACTGCAGAATAGCCACAGAGTGCTAAAAATACGAGGTAGTAGTGGCAGGAGAATACCAGAAGAACGATTTTTACCCAACCGCATAATCTCCTGAACGGTCTTCCAGTAGCCGCGTGCCTACAATCAAAACACAGTAAAGCGTGCCTATGCCGAAGAGATGAACGGCTTGATGACAGTCGCTCCAAATTATGGGCGGTATATCATGCACCGTCGAAAATAGAGAACAGAAGTGGGACTGGCTCTGGTCGCAGGGGATGGACGGTGGATGATCAGCCGCTCCTGAAGATGGACGGCTCTGGGAGAACCGTGCACGTCCCAGAAGGTAGAAAACGCATCTAACCTGCAAATCACTCCAAGAAGAGAACTTGCACAACGAAAGGGGGTCAGCAACTCAAAAGCACGACGGGCATTAGGCGTCCCACCGTGATCGCCACAAAAGAAGGGTGTTGATATATTTTTCCTCCTCTTTTATCTTAAAATGGAATGGTGTGCTATGAAAGGATCAACTAGACGATGAATAAATGAAAAGCAACCAGAGGAGAAAGGAAAGTGACAGTAACCGTGATGACCACCAAAGCGCCGGACGTGATGAGCACGTCGTGATTTGGAAATAGGGGGGAGACACTCGCCTAGCTGTAGCACTGGTGAGATGTGCGGTCGATGTAGAACCGCCTAAAGGACGCGCGGTCTTACGATAGGCCGCCTACGGGCGCTGCAGAACACACGGGAGAAAGCGCTCCTTGATGATGGACGGTTTGGTGTAGACCGCAGGAAGAAGAAGGGCGGTGCAGAATGGGCCGCACGTCTCCTTGAACGGTCAGTAACGAACCGCTTAGGTCCACCACGCCAGAAGTTGCTAAAGGGGTTCACCTCCACCCTCTCCGGCCGGCCAGAGGGGATGGGCCTCGTGCTGCTGAAGTGATGACCTACAAAACAACGTGAAGACACAGAAAAGAATACCTAGATTAGGACTAAATGGTGTAGTAAATGTCAATATAAGAAGAAATGAACATAAACGAATGGAAGGAGGAATACCTGGGGGGTTTTAAATCCCTAGGGTGACAAAAACGTGGGTGGAGGTGTGCATGATGATGCGAACGAAGGGGGACGTGGGGAGAAGGCAATGCATGCAAGGGACAAGACGAAAACTATAAGGGAACGTAAACGACTCGAAATATGAACTACTCCCTGGACCGGAGGTTCGTATGGACGTAGAGAGCCTCCCACCTTGGTGCTAGATTGCTCAAAAGTGTGGCAGGGCTTCGCCGTCGATCAAAATCTCCCCCCCCCCCCTTTTCAAGTCCGGCCTTTAGGGTCTATTTATAGAGCCTAGAAAGCTAGGCCCGAAACTAGGGTTTAGAGCCATTTTCGGGATGAGGTTATTGAAGATAAATCGTAGATAATAGAATTATCTCTCATCCAGTCAAAACGGCACTCAAAATGGTTGATTATCCGAGGAGAAAATGATGAAAGAAGTTGGGGATAAAACCATGGATAAAAGGATTAAAATCTGTTAAAAGTCAACAGTCGACGGTATGAACGGTCTTACGATAGACCGCTCAACAGGATGGGCAGTCACCTACTAACCGTCCAAACCCGTCGGCGAAAATTCAAAATAATTAGAGAATAATCCCAATTATCCCTCGAACTGACCGAAACGCCCGCCGTTGAACTCTCACATATGAACGGCTCTATTGAGACCGTTCAAATGTAGCGCGGCCAACGACAAACCGTTCTAGCCTTGTCGGTGATAATTCAATTACTTGGATAATTATCTGAGAAAATTACCAAGCGTAGGACTCTGAGATATAAGCGGTCATAATCAGTCCGTCCATTATGTTGAATGGTTAGAAGAGGGCCGCACAAAATCCTATCGGTGAAAATTCAGAAAATCCTCAGAAATCAACCATAAATGTATGAACGGTCTGTATCTAACCGCCCCAGTGTTGAACGGCTGAGGGTGAACCGTACATGCGCCTGGACACTTGATTTTCATAAACATGTTCAATTAACCAAATACCAAGGCCCATTAAGCCCGTAATCGATACTGACCCAACCAAGGAGGGAGGTTACACATAAAACTGGCCCAAAATACACTTGAAAATAGCCACAACGAGTGATAGGCAATTCGAGGCATCAACAAAAGGGAGTAAGAGAAACGACTCAACTTATCGGCATAAAACGGGTGTCAACACAAGTGTGCTCATTACCTATTTCCAATCTTTTCAGGAGATGGAAGTGAGTCAGGATCAGATTCGGAATATTCAAATAGCGAGTCCGAAAGTGAATGAAGAATGAGTGAAGACTTAGGAAGTCTACATGTTTAGATTAAGTCTATGTAATTTTCTTATTTCTTGAGTCTAGTATGATGAAGAAAGTTGAAATAGTGATTGTAATAGAGTATTTGATTTGATTATTAATGAAATAAGTTGAAGTTTGAGTAAATATTGTGAAATTGTATTTATGTGTGTAGTTGTCTTGCGCTCTGATCGTTCTTGCTTGCAAGAGACTTACCATGCCGGATGTTCATGTTCCTCGAGCTAGTCTTCCACTGTCATAAAGGCTCGGGGCGTGACAGTTAAGTTAGTATCAGAGCCTAAGTCTCAGGACTTAGGGAGAAGAATCATGTCATAGGATACGTCCAAGGATTCAGGACCCCTGCCTATGAACTAAGGAAGAAATTTCCATACCCATGTGAGAATTGGGTAGAGCCCGGGATAAGATAGTTAATTAGCTTTAAGTTAAATTTTCTTCCAATTCCACGAGAAATAACAAGTTGTTATATTTCTCTCAGGTACATTATTTAACAAATGGCTCATCGCGTAGATTGGAATGGCATGCAACAAACAGTTGCCGGCCTTACTCAGGCATTACAAACTATGGCGCAGGCAGGCGCAGGGGCAAGGGCTGGTGACTTACATCACAATTTCTGAAGTTTAAACCTTCCGCGTTTCTATGGTTCTTCTAATCCGGACGAAGCAAAGAACTGGATTGATGAGATGAACCGTATATTTGACAAGGAAGGTGCGTCTTGCAACTTTTCAACTCAACAAGGATGCCCGTACATGGTGGAAGTCGGTTTCGGCACCTCCGGCCGATGCACCTCATACATGGGATGGTTTTCTCACTTTGTTCTGTGCTAAATACTTTTTCGAGCACGTGAAAGAAAGAAAGGCTATGGAGTTCGCCTCTCTTTGACAAGGAATGATGACAATTGCGGAATATGAACTTCAATTCTCCAGACTAGCACCTTATGCACCGCACTTAATCAGTACCGATTTAGTGAAGGCTAATCGATTTATGGACGGATTACGACCCAGTTTTATTCAGCAGCTCGAGACCCAAAACATCCATACTTATGCGGAAATGGTACAACGGGCATATTTATGTGAAAGGACCTTAGAGAAGGTCGAGAAATTGAAAGGAAAAGGAGAAGAGTGTAGCCGACGATCTGATCGGCATTATAAGAAAGAAAAATTCAACATCATGGAGCCTTATAAAAGCCGTGATAGTAAGAAATGGTCCAGGTGCGGGAACGGTCGAAGTTCCCAGAAGAACAAGAAGATTAAGGAAGAGGAGAAACAAGTCACCACGGCTTGTACTTTTTGCGAGAAGTTCAGCAATTCGACGGAAGAATGTTGGAAGTGCCTTGGTTCTTATTTACGTTGTAGAAGCAGGGAGCATCGTATGCCAGATTGCCCCCTTATGAAAGATCAATCGTCCGATGGTGGACGTAGGAGGCAGGCTCGCCTCAATGCCGTTCTAGAAGAAGAGGAAGCACCCAGGGATGGTGGGCTTATGAAGGTACTCTTCAAATTTATTCTCGTCCTACATTTGTGCTATTTGATATTGGTGCCTCTCATTCTTTTGTCTTCACTACGTTTGCCAAAACTTTACCAATTGCATCAGTTCCTCTATCTTCAGATCTTGCTATAACCACACCCCTAGGTTCTGGAGCAAAACTTACTAGATATTACCTTGATAGTGAGGTAATTGTAGAAGGCCACAAGCTCCCCGCAAACTTAGTATGTCTTGACATGAAATGTTATGATGCCATTTTAGGGGTAGATTGGCTTATATATCATGATGCTGATATTAACTGCCGAAATAGGATTATATCCTTTCGAAAGTCAGGTCTTCCAAGATTTTCCTTCCTTGGTATCAAGTATAGGAAACATCCCACTATCATATCTTCTCTTCACGCTTGCAAACTCATCTCGCAAGGATGTGAAGCTTTTATCGCTTCTGTCATTGTTACTAAATCCAAGGAAATCATCCTAGCAAACATTCCTATTGTAAATGAGTTCTCATATGTATTCCCATCCGAATTACCCAATTTGCCACCCAAGAGGGAAGTAAACTTCACTATTGAACTCATTCCAGGAGCATCACCTGTTTCTATAGCCTCTTACAAGATGTCCCCCACGGAACTTAAGGAACTAAAGAGGCAGTTGCAGAAACTACTAGATAAATGTTTCATCAGACCTAGCACGTACCCCGAGGGAGCGCCAGTTCTATTTGTCAAAAAGAAGGATGGCTCTCTCAGGCTATGCTTAGACTACCGGTGATTAAATCAACTTACAATAAAAAACAAGTATCCGTTGCCGCGTATTGACGAGCTCTTCGGTCAGCTTTTAGGAGCAGAGTATTTTTCTAAAATAGACCTCAAATCAGGTTATCATCAGCTTAGAATTAAAGAAGAAGACATTTGTAAATCGGCTTTTCGAAGTCGTTATGGCCACTATGAATTTGTGGTAATGCCGTTTGGGTTAACAAATGCCCCAACAGCATTTATGCAGCTTATGAACAGTGTTTTCCCGCCATATTTGGACCAGTTCATTGTCGTCTTCATTGATGATATCTTGATATATTCTAAGACAAAAGAATAACATGAAGAACATTTGAGGATAGCCTTGCAAACACTTAGAGAATATAAACTTTATGCCAAGCTTAACAAATGTGAATTCTGGCTCAAGGAAGTTTCTTTCCTAGGCCACATTATTTCAAATGAAGGTATCGATGTGGATCCTTCGAAAGTCCAAGCTGCCAGAAATTGGAGCCGGCCAACGACTATATCAGAAGTAAGAAGCTTTCTGGGTCTAGCTGGTTATTATAGGAGGTTCATTAAAGACTTCTCAAAGATTGTTGTTCCTTTAACTAGACTCGAAAGAAAAGAAAATCCTTTTGTCTGGTCAAAGGAGTGTGAGAAGAGTTTCCAAACTCTTAAGAATCACCTTACTACAGCCCCTATTTTAGCACTACCGGTGGAAGGTGGTAGATTCGAAGTATATACAGATGCATCTGGCATTGGCTTATGATGCGTTCTCATGCAAGATGGAAAAGTAATCTGTTATTCTTTAAGACAATTGAAACGTCATGAGGAAAATTATCCCGTGCATGATTTAGAATTGACAGCCGTTATTTTTACCTTAAAAATTTGGCGTCATTATCTTTATGGAGAAAAGTTCACGGTCTACTCGGACCACAAAAGCTTGAAATACTTATTCTCTCAAAAGGAGCTTAATATGAGGCAGAGAGATGGTTAGAATATCTCAAGGATTTTGATTTTTACTATTCAATATCATCCTAGCAAGGCTAATGCGGTAGCAGATGCACTCAGCAGAAAACCAATGGGTATGCTATCAAGTCTTATGATTAGTATGACTAATCTTATTCCTCAATTTGCTCAGATGAACTTAGATATTGACATAAAGGAAGATGATTGTTTCATGGCTAATATTCGAGCTCAACCTACATTGATATAGGATCTAGTCAAGTTACAAAATGATGATCCTGTGTAGCAACCCTGGTAAATAAAAGGACTAGAAAGTCCAAATAAATTAAAAATATATAAATATATAATAATTAAACGAGGCCTGGACCTTGTACATAACCCTCTTGCAAACTGAAAAGTCTTACAAAAAGGACTTATAAACCTTACCATGATATTCGAATAAATTAAAGAATAACATGTTATTTTTAAGTAGCCATTTGATGCACAATATAATTTTAATTGAATTAAGAATCATTAAATCTCGAAAAAAGTGTCAATTTATAATTTTTTATAATTTAGAAAATTTAATATTCCACATTTACTATATTATAACTTTATTAGAAGGGAGAAGGATATATATATATAAGATTTAAATACATAAAAGATATATAAAGGATAAAAATGGACATATATACAATTTCGGTCTCTTCAAGGGCAATGAGAAATGACCAAAACTTAAATGACGCCTCTTTGTATAGGCGTATATAACGTGAAAAATGACTTAATACAAGTCGTTATTTTTAAATTAGTAAAAGTCAAATAAAGTATATAGTTAAGAATATTATAAAGAATAGGGGTATATATATACGATATCGATCTTTTGGAGGTCAAATAGAAATGTCAAAAATCAATTGATGTCAACATCTACGAGCGTCAATTTCATAGAACATGACTTAGAATAAGTCGTCATTTCAAAAATAATGAATAGTGACGTTTTTTTTCGACTAAAGAATTTTGGAAAAATAATTATATGAAAAAATATAGAAAAATGGAAAATTAGTACCCTTAAAATTTACCATCTAGATCACATCCAGAAAAAAAGATAAAAATCTCGGAAGATTCTAACACTTAAGTTATTATGTGTTTCGAACTGTTAATAAAGGAACACTAATACCATTAGGATTGCTACTAGGAATGCTATTCCCAATCGAACTCCAACCCTATAGGGTCTCCAGAACCCTATAAATACCAACCCCTTTGCTAAATCCCTTCTAGCTTTTTTTCTCAGAAACCCGCTGCTGCTTCGTGCGTGAAGAACATAGCGAAGTTCTTCATCTTCTTCTTTCCTCCTGCTTCGTCGAGAGGAGCACGTGAAGGAGCCTTCTTCTTTTGCAGAAGGACTTCATCTTCTTCTTTTCCTCTTGCAAGTCGTTTGCAACAAGAAGGGCAAGGAGCATTCTTCTTTTGCTGAAGGAAGACCGCCTGGGTTTTCTAGCGTGCGAGTACTGCTACTGCTGCTGTTTGCCTTTGATTGAAGGAGAGGCTAACATCTCCTTCTTGATATCTGGTTATGCTCTTCCTCTTCTTCCTTACTGCACAAGGGTGAAGGCCGTTGCTGCCTTCGCTGCCACTGTTAAGAATCAAGAGCTGCTGCTCTTGTTATTATCTTTCTACACCTTTGCTGCAACGTCGTCATCCTGTGGCCGTCACAAAGAGGGAACTTGTAGCACCTTCTTCCTATTTTCATATTCTTGAGGTTCCTGTTCTTCAATCGTTCTTCACGTTCTGTCAACCAAATCAATCAACGAGGTAGGTTTTCTCAAGATTCATGCAAAACTTAGTTAATAACAAGTAATTGCATATATATAGTTTGATCTTGATCCGTTGTTTTGATTTAACGACTTTTTAGTCAAAGACTATGATCACACATCGTCTAAAATTCAATAACTATGAACCTTCAAATCTGAATTAATGCATGAGCATCCTAGAAAATTCGTGCTACTTTGTATATATCCATATCTCTAGATTCTTGATTGAAAATACCCCAAAATCCATGTTATTGACATATGACTATAAATAACGACCATGCTGATGCCGTCAATTGAATGGACGCCCTCACCCACAGGCGTCAATTTAGTGAATACCCCATGGTTTTTTCGTATCATGAAATCTACTTGATTATTGAAATGACGACATATACCATGCCGTTAGTTTTCTATAAGACGCCTGTAGCTAAGGCGTTATTCACTGAATTAAAGACTTAACCTAAGTCGTCATTTATATAATATCTGAAATTTTTGAATGTTTTAAAAATTATTATGGATATAACGACGGCGTGAATAGTCATCATATTTGGAACTGATGACCTAGCCGAAGGCATCAATTCCTGAAATAAAGACTTAATCAGAGGCATCAATTTATTGATTTACTGATTTCACGGATTCCTATAACCCACTATGAGTAAGTTAATTGCTAAGGCACTATATTCCATTCCGTGAATATAGTCACACGTTTCCCGTGGTTTTTATCGATTACCTACTATCTCTCGATGATAGATGAACCCTCCGCGGGACATTCCGTTCCTTCGAACTGGTGACTTTATCATAGAGGCCTCCGTAAGACTCCGCTAGCTTTGGATTCCCTCAAAGCAGCCGAGCTGGTTGTACCCTTAAAAATCATGACACTTCTTAATTGTCATGTCACTCTAAAGAAACATGGTATATCGGCCCTCACGACATGCTGTTTGTATGTCATGAGAATATTCTTGAAATAATGGGATGGGTAATCCATACCATTCATATCTTTTAAGAATAGTGTGCCGTACTTGTGTACACTAATTCTATCTGCCTGATCATGTACAAGAACGAGCGACCATGTTCATGTGGGCGCTTATTCCTATCGTCATGGCACCCGAGTTAGGGAACCGATTCCACCTAGTTTTATCGTTAATCATGATTACACCGTTATTATCGTCATTATACCACCTGTTCAAATCCTTGAAATGCTATTCCACGAGATCTACCTTAAAAGTTCATACAAGTTTATTCCTTGAAATTCCATATTGGCTATAACTATAGTGGATGTCGAAAAATACACGATCAATGCCTGCGCATATAGGGCCCGATCTGGTCCTAGGAGGAGCACCCAAAAGTACTTGTGCCCATGGGAGTTGTGATGATCACAGTGTGGCATTGCACCGAAGTGCATGACTAGCTTGATTAGACATTCCACAATCTCATACTCGACTTGACATGACATGACTTGCGTGACCCGGAAATGGTATTTATATACTTGCTTGAAACGTGATAGCCAATTCCCGACATGACATGATGAATATACTTGCTTGAATATCTTGACATTTATTGATATATGTTCTTGAAAGACATGCTAGTTCACTCAATTATCCCTTATTTTACTCTCTCTCTCTCTTGTCGTTTTACGCAAACATGCATAGCTTTATTACATTCACGTAACATGTAATTTACTTAAAGCAAGCTAGCTCTTGAGATATAATTCCTACTGAGCATTTACTCATCCAGTGTTTTGTTGGATATTGTGTTTTGATGATGACAAACACTATGACTCATATGTTTGATGTCATATGTGTTTACTTCATACGGTACCTGTTACATGCATTAACTGTGAGCATGGCATAGTCAGTACATTGTTCATCCATTGTGATCTATGTCTGCATATGAATTGATCTTGTTTGCATGGCATTTCATCGAACATATTATGCATGATCTGTTGTATAGACTGCATTGATAGTTCTCCTGCATACACTACATCGGTGCATCCTTCGGTTGCTTTATGCATGTTGCTTTATGCACACACTAAGTCTATACAACGGTTAGCTGATAGCTGAGTAAGTCTATACATTCTTTAGCTCAGCTCCTAGCTGAGTCTCAAGTCTGTACATCGCTGCATGCATTTCTTCAAGTCTGTACATGGTCTTGGCATATGCACACACTTTCAAAGTCTGTACATTCCAATGGCTGTGCAATCCTTCAGATCAAGTCTACACATTGCATGCAGGCAAAGTCTATACATTGGCAAAGTCTGTACATCGTTGGCTTGTGCATGCATCGTCTTTCAAAGTCTGTACATCGGTCAGTCTCACTCATCGTCTCATGCTATAAAGTCTATACATCGCATGCATTACACACAGCAAGTCTGTACATCCACCGTCTCACTTAGCGTCTTTGTGCATGGAGCATTCAAGTCTGTACAGCCTGTGCTCGCAAGACCAAGTCTATACAGACTTATTCCATGCGTAAGCACAGCAAGTCTGTACACTGGTGTCGGTTGCACACATGTCATAGCAAGTCTGTACATTGGTGGCAAGTCTGTACATTGCCCTACTTCAGGCACGCTAAGTCTCTACATCGTCTTGGCACTAGTGAAATCTGTACAGAGCCTGCCTAGTCTGCTGCATTCTAAAGTCTATACATCGCCACCTCTTCATGCATATGCACAAGTCTATACATTCATGAGCATAGTCTTGCACTCATTTTCAATGTGCATACTTCACCTTGTGCACACTGCGATACACACCTGCAAGTATGTACATTCGATTGGCGGCATGTTAGTGCATCCATGTTCAATGTACATACTTTCCTGTTGCAAACTGCATGTCACTCATTCAACGTCTGCACATCCCTCAGTGGCATATCTGTGCATCGTTTGCACAATACACACAGAGTCTGCACACTCGTTGAAGGTATGTCCAAGGATTCATATTCAAAGTCTATACATTCTGTTTCATATGCATCTTTCAAACTAAGCCTGCACACGGCGGTCTTGAGACACAGCAAGTCTGTACATTGCTTTCTCATATAGGCACACTGCAATTGATGCATCAAGTCTGTACAGGCTCAGTTCATTTATCAAAATGACTCGATGCATTCAGTTCTTTCCTGTCAGATAAATTAACTCACATTGATAACAAATCTATTCTAACAGGACTGCTGATTCGAGGAGATTAATGAAGACACGTGATCCAAGAATGGAGATGGCTCAGGATCGTGACAAGTGTCATCCTGCAGGCTGAAATGCTGACACGTAGCCAATGTGTTAGGGCAGGAATTCGTGGAAGTCACACGCCCACCTTCCTGCTATAAAGAGGAAGCTTTTCCTTCGAGTGAAATAATAAGAAAGCAAGTAAGTGGGAGTAGCATAAAGAAAGAAGAGAGCTCGAGAAGGAAAGAGGAAGAGAGATTGTGCTGTGAGATCGTGAGAGAAGAAGAAGAAGAGAGCAGCAGAGAGGCAGAGAGATGCAGAAGAAGAAAAAGAGAAAGAGAGATAGAGAGCTCATGAAGAAGAAGTATAGAAGCTTCATCAGAAGATTTGTCTTCACTGGACTTTGGATCAGATCCAATCCAGTCAGCTCCTGCGAGAGCCACATTCCTGTTGGATTTCATTTATAGCTTTCAGTCGCTGTGGTTCTACCTTTTGTTTTCTTTCCATTTGGTCACTATGTTTTTCGATTCTCTAGTTTGAGGTCGGGGTTCCCTCTGGGTTTCAGAGGAAGGGAGGCTTGGTGTCTCCAGTTGCAGGTAGTGGTTGCTACCTGTGGGTTCCCTCCGGTTTGGAGGAAGAGAGACCTGCGTCTCTGGTTGCCAATGACTGGGTGTCACTAGTGGTTTCCCTCCGGTTTGGAGGAAGAGAGACTTGTGTCTCTGGTTACCAGTGACTGGGTGTCACTGGTGGTTTCCCTCCAGTTTGGAGGAAGAGAGACTTGTGTCTCTGGTTGCCAGTGACTGGGTGTCACTGGTGGTTCCCCTCCGGGTTGGAGGAAGAGGGGAGGTTGTTCCCCTGGTCAAGCTGTTAGGCAGCACCTATTTACAGACTGAGTCTGCGGTTTCTAGCCTTTGCTAGTGGAAGCCTCACTCTAGTTTGGAGTGAGGGGTGGACGTAGGTCTGTGGACCGAACCACCTAAAAAATCCCTTGTGCAGTGGTTTGTCTGTTTGATTGATTCCGCTAGATGCATGCTAGGACCGTGATCTAATTGGTTGTCCATGTCCTAGTGTTTGATGGGGTATGCATCTTTGAAGTTTGAGCGTTTGTCCATTGAACTTGTGATTATCACCTCATACGGATTTTAAATTGGTTAAAAATCTTTAGAAGATCCATTCACCCCCCTCTGGATCTGTGTTTGTCTCTTTATCCGCACCTAACAAGTGGTATCAGAGCTGGTTGCTGTGCATTGGATCCAACGATCCGCAGCAGATCCTGCATCTTTTGTGGTGCATTTCAGAGTGGGTCTCTTGTGCTCGGTGTTTTGCTTCCCTGACTAAGTGCCTTGCGTTGCTCATCTGGTTTCGGTGTATTTATCATCTCTCGATGGCTTATCCACCGATCTTCAGAGGTAATGATTTTGATCAATGGCTGGAAAAGTTGCATCGGTATGTAAGGACAATCGATCCTAACCTTTGGAAGGTAATAACTCACAATCCACTTAAATTATCAAGGGATAAATCTAAATAGACTGATAAGGATAGATTGAAAGACTCTGTCAACTCTAGAGCATTAGATTTAATGAAAGCATCACTTGACAGAGCTCTAATTTCATGTGTTTCTTCTTGCAGGTCTGCCAAGGAGATTTTGGAGGAACTAAAGCTCACCAGGAATCACAACACATGGCTGATGGCTAACAAGAGTAACCATAGCAGTGATCAAGATGAATTCGAAGATGCTGAAGAGGTAGCCAATCCTTTCTCTAGTTACACTTTAGATGACTGGGAAGATGCCTATGCCAATCTGTTAGAATCCTATGAAAAACTAGAGAAGAAGAATAGAAGTCTGATAAAGAAGCTAAAAAATCTAGGGGATCCTATCTCTGGAGGTGAAAGCCTTGAAATTCTGATAACTGAAAATGAAATATTCAGAAGACAAGTGTCGAAAGTAGATGAAATCAAATCTGAACTTGATCAAGTCAAATCTGAAAGCGGAAAACTCAGAAAACAATGTCAAGAATCTGAACAAAGATTAATCAATCTTGAAAGTGAAAACAGATTGATCAATGAAAAGTTTGAGGCTGTTAGAGCTGTAAATTTAAAGTTTCAGGAAAACCTTGAAAACTATGAACCAGAAAACCAGAGTTTCCTAACTGATGTATTGTTTGATGATGATAAACTTGAGGAGGAGAACACTAGTTTGAAGGTAGAAACTGAGAAATTGAGAAAGGAAAATGAGGAATTGAAACAGTTGAATACTGGTATGTCGAAAAGACTTCTTATCTTAGAAAAAGGAAAATCTGTTGTTGATGAAAATCAAAATGAGCTCAAACTGAAACAAGAAATTGAAACCCTTAAAAATTTGAATGATGTGATGCATCAACAAATTCTGGTCTGTGAAGAAGATATAGTCAACTATGAACATCAGATCTCTTCCCTTCATTCTGAAATAAATGATCTGAACAATTCCCTATCAAAATTTGTGGAGGGAAAAGGTAACCTGGACAAGCTACTGGGAATGAAAGTAAACTTTCAGAAAGAGGGGTTGGGTTTTAATCTTGTTAATAAAACGAGTTTTGACAGTAAGCTTCACACTTCATTTATGTGTTCTGAGCCGACTAGCACAGCCAGTACACCTATCTTTCAATTCAAGGCTCAGAAGAACCAAAAACCCACTGTCAGTTCCGAAACTACTGAACAAACTTAGAAATTGGGAAAGAAAAAAACCTCACATGGAAAGACCAAAAGTATTTCTGCTGATGCTATGAGTACGGCACACAAGTCGCATGCACACACACACATTCATGCAAAGATAATTTCATGTCATTATTGTGGAAAAATTGGTCATGTGATGCATAACTGTTATCTCCTGGAATCTGATGAATTGAATTTTCATTTAGGGATGAAGGAAACAAAAAATTCCAGAAACACACATGTGCACACGACTAAAAAGTCATTCAAGAATCAGTTTACTCACAAAAGGCAACTTAAATGTCTCCACTGTGGTAGATCCGGTCATGCAATGCATGACTGTTGGTTTCTGAAAGACAATAAGAGTAAGTCATTTAGGAGGAACATTGTTCCTAGAAATGCTCCAAGGAGACCTTATTGCAATAACTGTGGTAAGTCCAGCCATACAACTAGGCAATGTTAGCATGCTCAGGGAAGGAAGTCTAACTATGAATCTGTTAAATTCCCTGTCAATAGAAACACTTCTGGTACAAATGGATTTTTTTTTGAAAGGAAAACTCTTGCATGTTTTGAGTGTGGTAAGTTATGCCACAGAGCTAGAGATTGTTGGCAAACTAAAAATAGAAGAAGAAATGCTCATGTAAACATCAGAGAATTTCATTCACGAGCACATAGGTTTCATGATTATACTAATGTGCACATCAAGAACACAAAACATGTTGTTTCGTGTCATTATTGTGGTGGCTTTGGGCATTCTATGAATAATTGTTCGGTAATGAAAACTGATGATCTATTTGCCCAGAAAAACTTGAGAATGCCATTCAAAGGCATCACTGTCATCTCAGGACCCAAGACTGCTTGGGTACCTGTTTGTGCAAAATAAACTTTATTTTGCAGGTGTGCCTTGGATTGAAAATAAGTCGGGAATAAACCAAGGCACTCAAAAGAAAATCCCTTTCTGAACCTTTCAGATAAATTCCTTGCACTTCCTGTTCTTAGACTTACTGCATAGCATGTTAGATCTGTTTTTGCATATTCATTCATCATCTGCATTGTCAAATTTGAATTCTCTGAACTTTCCTCATCTGAAGTTTATGTTTTGCACTCAACTCTGTTGATGGACATTGCCTGATTAAGAATTCTCTGCAAACATCTGAATTTCACATGATTTGCGTTTTAATGATTGTCTGAATTTGCATATGCAGCCATTGAAAAATCTGATGCACTTAGGACTGTTGGTATTGCATTATCATGCATGACCACCATGGTATATCAAATGGTAAACTACTAAAAGGCAGGTGAAATTTGTCTGATGGTTCTTACTATGTGTGAGATGGTCCTTTAGACCAAGTTCTCTATCTAGTACCATGGGTCATATCACTTAATAGGGCAGTCTAAATGAGCTTGAGTCACAAAATCATATGTTCAGCCTTCATTGCAAACATTGCACAATATAAGGGGGAGTCTGTCTAGTCTCATGCATTGTCTTCATGACATATAGGATGATTCAGTGCTTTTAGTTAGGGGGAGTCAATGCATTGCATATCACTTATTTTGAAAACTCAAAAAAAAGGGAGGAAGTGACTCACTGCATATAGACAGGGGGAGCATGCTTAATCTCTTTAGTTGTGTCTTTGTCTGAACTCTTCCTGTCCACCTATCTGATTCATCTTGTCATATTTGTAGTGTCAGTGATTCCATCATCAAATGATCTCTCTTGACTGCTTCTGAAGTATTCATAATCTGAATTTATACCTTATCTGTCTGCCTCTCCTAAATCTGCTGAAGGAGAGCTTCACCTCTATTCAGTCAACTCTGAACTACTTTGCTCAAGAGCAGTCTCCCTGCTGCAATTTTTTAGAATCCATGATGTTTGTTTAAATATCAGTCAACTCACTTGAATTACTGAGCCGAGATATAAAGTAAACCTTCAGCCTGAATACTACTTCATAAAAGTTAAAACATCTTTAATGAGGAACCTTCCATTATACAAGCTTAAGAACATTTGTTAACACGAATTGGTTTAAGTCTTATGTACTCTTGTTTGGACTCAAAGAACTTGAAAATATCTGATTCAACCTCTTAATAAACTTTAACTGTCTGCTTCATGTAAATTCATGTAAGACTTTATGAAATATGAAAAGTTGATATCTATGTCTACGTTGACTGAGATATATAGTGTATGTAGTTGTTCTTAAACACCTAACTTGTCTGAATCCATTCTAAGAAAAAGTATGGACAGAGCAATGACTGTGGTTACTGAGAAACAAGTCTAAAGGATTGTGTCATGAAGTACCATGGTTAACTCTGTTTGAAGAGATGATTGGAAACTACTGTGAAAATATGGCAGAGCAATGGCATAGTTGTATTGAGTAACTGGGGATTCTGGCCTCTGATCAAGGTGTATCCTCATGCCAAAGATACTTTTAATGCTACCTCTGTTCTCTAAAATGAGAGAAGCAATACGGTTGTCACACTGAGTAACTGGGGATTCTGGCCTCTGATCAAGGTGTCTCCCCACGTCAAAAGGGGTTGATAAACCAAAATTGCTCATTCAAAAAAAAAGGGGGAAAATATGAACAAGTGTAAATCAAATTCTGAAAGAACAATTAAAATTCAGATGCATTCACTTTTGTATCTCTTAAAGCAGTCATGGAAAGTAAACTAAGTAAGATGGAAGTTGGTTGAACTAGAATTTTATATGAGCTTGTAGTTCCTTTTTATTAAGAGTTGGTTCAGATATGAGTACAATCTCTTTTGAAAAAAAAACTTGGTTTACATCATTCTTAAACCATATCTGACAATCAAGGATTCATAAGCTTTTATAATGGAGGAATCTAAAACTTAAATTCTATTTTATGAAGTTGGTATCATGCTGAAAAGTTCTATATCTCAATTTTCACTATTTGCTGAATCTGTTCATCCTATTGCTCTCTATCACTGTGCCTTGATTGACATTGGTTCTCATTTATGTGAGGCACAACTCTCAGTATAACCTGTTTACTTGAAACCTTTGGATAACCAGAGGTCATCCTTGTAGTTTACTCTTACATCATGGATCATAAGGGAAGAACTCTCTGGTCTGTTTGAGAGACTATATGCAAAAGGAGACAATGTGCAAGTGTGTCTGATAATGTTGTTTGTCTGCATTAGCTCTCTACCTTCTGCCATGTCAAATGGGGAGTATTTGTTGCATATGCATGTCTGCATAAGTTGTTTGCCTAAGGGGGAGAATTATTTTAATTGCTTCTGATATTGTGTTGCCCTCGTCTGCCGAACTTTTTTGGGTGTCTCCTATGACATCACTAGATTATCAAAGTATTGTTCTCTTTTTGATGAAGTCAAAGGGGGAGAATACTTTGATGAGTCTAGTCTGAATATTCCATTTCTTTCATTCATGAGACTCACAGTGTTGCCATCATCAAAAAGGGGGAGATTGTTGGATATTGTGTTTTGATGATGACAAACACTATGACTCATATGTTTGATGTCATATGTGTTTACTTCATACGGTACCTGTTACATGCATTAACTGTGAGCATGGCATAGTCAGTACATTGTCCGTCCATTGTGATCTGTGTCTGCATATGAATTGATCTTGTTTGCATGGCATTTCATCGAACATATTATGCATGATCTGTTGTATAGACTGCATTGATAGTTCTCCTGCATACACTGCATCGGTGCATCCTTCGGTTGCTTTATGCATGTTGCTTTATGCACACACTAAGTCTATACAACCGTTAGCTGATAGCTGAGCAAGTCTATACATTCTTCAGCTCAGCTCCCAGCTGAGTCTCAAGTCTGTACATCGCTGCATGCATTTCTTCAAGTCTGTACATGGTCTTGGCATATGCACACACTTTCAAAGTCTGTACATTCCAATGGCTGTGCAATCCTTCAGATAAAGTCTATACATTGCATGCAGGCAAAGTCTGTACATTGGCAAAGTCTGTACATCGTTGGCTTGTGCATGCATCGTCTTTCAAAGTCTGTACATCGGTCAGTCTCACTCAGCGTCTCATGCTATCAAGTCTATACATCGCATGCATTACACACAGCAAGTCTGTACATCCACCGTCTCACTTAGCGTCTTCATGCATGGAGCATTCAAGTCTGTACAGCCTGTGCTCGCAAGACCAAGTCTATACAGACTTTGTCCATGCGTAAGCACAGCAAGTCTGTACACTGGTGTCAGTTGCACACATGTCATAGCAAGTCTGTACATTGGTGGCAAGTCTATACATTGCCCTGCTTCAGGCACGCTAAGTCTCTACATCGTCTTGGCACTAGTGAAATCTGTACAGAGCCTGCCTAGTCGGCTGCATGCTAAAGTCTATACATCGCCACCTCTTCAAGCATATGCACAAGTCTATACATTCATGAGCATAGTCATGCACTCATTTTCAATGTGCATACTTCACCTTGTGCACACTGCGATACACACCTGCAAGTATGTACATTCGATTGGCGACATGTCAGTGCATCCATGTTCAATGTACATACTTTCCTATTGCAAACTGCATGTCACTCATTCAACGTCTGCGCATCCCTCAGTGGCATATCTGTGCATCGTTTGCACAATACACACAGAGTCTGCACACTCGTTGAAGGCATGTCCAAGGATTCATATTCAAAGTCCATACATTCTGTTGCATATGCATCTTTCATACTAAGCCTGCACACGACGGTCTTGAGACACAGCAAGTCTGTACATTGCTTTCCCATATAGGCACACTGCAATTGATGCATCAAGTCTGTACAGGCTCAGTTCATTTATCAAAATGACTCGATGCATTCAGTTCTTTCCTTTCAGATAAATTAACTCACACTGATAACAAATCTGTTCTAACAGGACTGCTGATTCGAGGAGAATAATGAAGACACGTGATCCAAGAATAGAGATGGCTCAGGATCGTGACAAGTGTCATCCTGCAGGCTGAAATGCTAACACGTAGCCAATGTGTTAGGGCAGGAATTCGTGGAAGTCACACGCCCACCTTCCTGCTATAAAGAGGAAGCTTTTCCTTCGAGTGAAATAATAAGAAAGCAAGTAAGTGGGAGTAGCAGAAAGAAAGAAGAGAGCTCGAGAAGGAAAGAGGAAGAGAGATTGTGCCGTGAGATCGTGAGAGAAGAAGAAGAAGAGAGCAGCAGAGAGGCAGAGAGAAGCAGAGGATGAAAAAGAGAAAGAGAGATAGAGAGCTCATGAAGAAGAAGTACAGAAGCTTCATCAGAAGATTTGTCTTCACTGGACTTTGGATCAGATCCAATCCAGTCAGCTCCTGCGAGAGCCACATTCTTGTTGGATTTCATTTACAGCTTTCAGTCGCTGTGGTTCTACCTTTTTTTTTCTTTCCATTTGGTCACTATGTTTTCCGATTCTCTAGTTTGAGGTCGGGGTTCCCTCTGGGTTTCAGAGGAAGGGAGACTTGGTGTCTCCGGTTGCAGGTAGTGGTTGCTACCTGTGGGTTCCCTCCGGTTTGGAGGAAGAGAGACCTGTGTCTCTGGTTGCCAATGACTAGGTGTCACTGGTGGTTTCCCTCCAGTTTGGAGGAAGAGAGACTTGTGTCTCTGGTTACCAGTGACTGGGTGTCACTGGTGGGTTCCCTCCGGTTTGGAGGAAGAGAGACTTGTGTCTCTGGTTGCCAGTGACTGGGTGTCACTGGTGGTTCCCCTCCGGGTTGGAGGAAGAGGGGAGGTTGTTCCCCTGGTCAAGCTGTTAGGCAGCACCTATTTACAGACTGAGTCTGCGGTTTCTAGCCTTTGCTAGTGGAAGCCTCACTCTAGTTTGGAGTGAGGGGTGGACGTAGGTCTGTGGACCGAACCACCTAAAAATCCCTTGTGCAGTGGTTTGTCTGTTTGATTGATTCCGCTAGATGCATGCTAGGACCGTGATCTAATTGGTTGTCCATGTCCTAGTGTTTGATGGGGTATGCATCTTTGAAGTTTGAGCGTTTGTCCATTGAACTTGTGATTATTACCTCATACGGATTTTAAATTGGTTAAAAATCTTTAGAAGATCCATTCACCCCCCTCTGGATCTGTGTTTGTCTCTTTATCCGCACCTAACACGTTTTCCCCTATTTTTCAGGTAAGTCCG
Organism: Amorphophallus konjac; assembly: GCA_022559845.1. Classification (NCBI taxonomy): domain Eukaryota; kingdom Viridiplantae; phylum Streptophyta; class Magnoliopsida; order Alismatales; family Araceae; genus Amorphophallus; species Amorphophallus konjac. The sequence goes on from CM040126.1 coordinate 238,928,196, forward strand.
ATGATCAGACTCAATCGGATGAGGAAGGTCAAGAGTGAAGAGATTAGAGCTCTCCGCCTATCCAAGCGTTTACTAATCTTATCTTTCTGATTTCTTGAGTCAATCATTGTACTTTTTTCCTTTTATTGAGTCTTGGCATTTTCATTTGTAAAAGAAGTACTTTGAGGTTGTGATTGAATAAAGGACTGGGTTATCTTTACTTTTGCGCACTCTGTCTTTGTGTTGAATACACTAACGCTCTGATTGACATGATCGATATAAACTTGTCACGCACTCCGGGTTCCTTCCACGCTCGGGGCGTGACAGTTTTTGTGGTATCAGAGCCTAGGATATTCAATTCCTAGGAAACCCAAGTCCAAGGTTAGGTGTAAACCTTTAACCGGTTAGATTGGTTAGAACCAAGGGTTAAGTTAACTTAGAATCAAAACCTTTGAACATCATCACATATTAATATAGTTATTGTAATTGTAGGACAATGGTTGTCGAACGTGCCCATAGGTGCAACATGCAACGCACTCTGCAAGGCATGACCCAGGCACTTCAACAAGTGGCACAAGGAGGTGCACATCGTGGAGCAGAAAATCTCCACCAAAGCTTCAAGAACATGAACCCTCCTAAGTTCATGGGATCCACTGATCCGGATGACGCCGAGCACTGGATCCGGGAGACCGAACGTATCTTTCGGGTTATGCAATGCACGGACCAAGAGAAGGTCTTGTTAGCAACGTTTCAATTAGAAAGGGACGCCCGCTGCTGGTGGGAGTCGATAGAAGCCACATTAGATCAAGGACAAGTTACTTGGGGAGAGTTTGTTGAACATTTCAACAATAAATATTTTCGGACTGAGTCCAGGAGAAGAAGGCCGCCGAGTTCGCCGCACTTAAGCAATGATCATTATCGGTGGCCGAGTATGAGGCACAATTCTCGAGGTTATCTTGGTACGCTAAGCATTTAGTCAATACCGAGAAAATGAAAGCTAGAAGGTTTCTAAATGGGCTCGGGCCCCAGTTTATCACACAACTGGCCCCGATGGACATACAAGTCTATTCGGAGATGGTACAACGAGCCCAGCTACTGGAGGATGCCACGGAACTATCTGATAGGATCCGTGGGAGAGACAAGAAGGGGAATGTTACTAGCTCCGGCACTTTCAAACCCAATTTCAACAAGAAAAGGCCAAGTAATGGAGGAGAGTCTTCTCAGGATAAGAAAGTCAAAAAGATTAACAAGCCGTTCTCCATCACCATCACACCTTCTAAAGTGGTGTGTAAACACTATGACAAGGCCGGACATAAGGTCGAAGAATGTTGGAGGAAACTTGGAGCATGTCTCCGTTGTGGGAGCCGTGATCATCGGATTCCCGACTGTCCGGGAAGCGCCCGGTGACAAAGAATGCACGTCTCCAAGCTATTAAGGAGACAGAACAAGATGAAGGCGGACTAGTGGAAGGTACATTGAAAGTTTGTTCCAAGTATGTATATGTCTTATTTGATACTTGTGCCTCGCATTGTTTTATTTCTAAGAAGTTTGCTAATCCATTACCCATGGAACCGGAATGGATGAAATTAGTTCTTTCAACTCCTCTCGGAAGTGAAGTTGACCTTACTCACCATTATCAAAACTGTGAAGTTTTGGTAAAAGGAAGAAATCTTCCTATCGACCTCATATGTTTAGACCTAAAGGAATATGATGTCATATTGGGAGCAGATTGGTTATCTAAGTATCGGGCAACTGTGGATGGTCGTAACAGCAAAGTTACTTTCAAAGACTTTCCGGAACTGGTCTATACTAGCCCTAAGAGTCGGAGCAAGTCACCTCTTATTTCGGCTCTCTGAGCTAGCAAGCTAATAAGGAAAGGATGTGTATCTTTCCTTGTGTTTGTCACCATTAAGGAGACTAAGGAGACTAAGCTAGAAGGCATCCCAGTTGTGCAAGAATTTCTGGACGTGTTTCTGAAATATTTGCCTGGATTACCCCCACAAAGAGAAGTGGCCTTCACAATCAACTTGATCCCTGGTGCTGGCCCAGTTTCTAGGGCACCTTATAGGATGTCACATGCCGAACTTAAGGAACTAAAGGAGCAATTGATGGAACTTCTCAAGAAAGGATTTATCAGACCAAGCACTTCCCTGTGGGGAGCACCTGTGCTATTTGTAAAGAAGAAAGATTGATCCATGAGGTTATGCATAGACTATCGACAGTTGAATCATCTCACTATCAAGAACAAGTATCCACTGCCGAGAATCGATGAGTTATTTGATCAAATATCTGGATCCAAATATTTTTCGAAGATTGATCTCAGGTCGGGATATCACCAACTAAGGATCAAGGATGAGGACATTTATAAGACCGCATTCAGAAGCAGGTATGGGCACTATGAATTTGTTGTTATGCCTTTTGGACTAACAAATGCCCCTGCTACCTTTATGCAGTTGATGAATAGTATATTCAGGCCTCATCTAGATCAATTCATAGTGGTTTTCATTGATGATATACTAATCTATTCAAAGACCAAGGAAGAGCACGAGGAGCATTTGAGGATTACATTACAGATATTGAGGATGAATCAGTTATATGTAAAGCTCAGTAAATGTGAATTCTGGTTAGAAGTATCTTTCTTGGGGCATGTTATATCAAAAGACGGTTTATCCGTAGATCCATCGAAGGTTGAAGCTGTAAAGGATTGGGAAAGACCGACCAATGCTAGCGAGATCCGTAGTTTCTTGGGTCTTGCGGGCTACTATCGGCGATTCATCAAGGATTTCTCCAAAATCGCTGTACCACTCACTAGACTAACGCGCAAGGAGATACGTTATGAATGGAGTGAGGAATGTGAATGAAGCTTCCAAGCTCTCAAAGATCACCTAACTACTGCCCCGGTTTTAGCTTTACGAACTGAAGGCGAGAAATTTGAAATATACACCGATGCATCTGGCATTGGCCTCGGATGTGTTTTAATGCAACAAGGGAAAGTTATATCCTACTCTTCTCGCCAATTGAAGAAGCACGACGAGAATACCAAGTCCATGACTTAGAATTGACTGCGGTAGTGTTTGCACTGAAGATATGGAGACATTATCTATACGGAGTGCAGTTTATTGTATACTCTGACCTTAAAAGTCATAAGTATCTCTTCTCTCAAAAGGAATTGAATATGAGGCAAAGATGTTGGATAGAATATCTCAAGGACTTCGACTTCACAATACAATATCATCCTGGAAAGGATAATCCTGTAGCTGATGCCCTCAGTCGAAAGCCGAGAGCACTATTAGCCAATTGTATGATTCAAGAGTGGAAGTTGCTAGAACAATTCTCTAAACTTAATATAAGCATAGATAAGAACAGTAGGTGTGTCACATTATCCCATATGATCCTACAGCCAGACTTGTTATCTGAAATACAAGGACTTCAAGATAGTGATCCCGTACTAGTGGAAATCAAGGGCAAAATGGAAGAACAACCTGATTTCAAGATAGCCTCGGATGGAAGATTGATGTTCAGGAATAGAACATGTATACCGGATTGTCCAGAGCTAAAGAAGAAAATCTTAAATGAAGCTCACAGATCAAGGTACACGATTCATCCAGAGTCTACCAAAATGTACCAAGATTTGAAAAGGACCATCTGGTGGTCCAATATGAAAAGAGAAGTAGCAGACTTTGTGTCTCGCTGTCTCACGTGTCAACAAGTCAAGGCAGAACACCAAAAGCCTGCCGGTAAGCTACATCCTCTAGAAATTCCCAAATGGAAGTGGGAGGATATCGGTATGGACTTCATTGTGGGTCTGTCTAAATCAAAAGGAGGACATGATGGAATATGGGTTATCATCGACCGATTGACCAAATCGGCACACTTCTTGCCAATCAAGAGTCGATGGTCAGTTGATGTTCTTGCTGCATTATACATTAATGAGATAGTCAGGTTACATGGAGTACCCGTCTCAATCGTGTCTGATAGAGACCCCCATTTTACTTCTCACTTTTGGAAGGGTCTACAACATTCGCTAGGGACGAGACTTAACTTTAGTATAGCTTTTCATCCTCAAACGGATGGTCAGACCGAGAGAACCAATCAGGTGGTTGAAGATATGCTCAGAGCTTGCATCATTGATTTTGGTGGGAGCTGGCATGATCACTTACCTTTGGTTGAGTTTGCATACAATAATAGTTACCAGGCAAGCATACAAATGGCACCTTTCGAAGCTTTATACGGAAGGAGTTGTCGATCACCCTTATGCTGGGACGAAGATGGCGAAAAGCAACTATTAGGCTCAGACATGGTAAGGGATACCACCGAAAGGATTCAGTTGATTAGGGAAAGACTTCAAGTAGCTCAATCTAGACAAAAGGCTTACGCGGATACAAGAAGAAGATATCTTAAATTCCAAGTTGGAGATCATGTATTTCTCAAGATATCACCTGGTCGTGGAATAAGAAGATTTGGTGTTAAGGGCAAGCTTACGCCGAGGTTTATCGGACCTTTTGAGATACTGGAAAGAGTTGGCGAGGTTGCTTACCGTGTCGCCTTACCTCCTCAATTGTCCGAAGTTCATAATGTATTCCACGTATCCATGTTGAAGAAGTATGTGCATGATCCGTCACATATCATCGATCATGGAGACCTGGTGATTCAAAGGGATCTCACCTATGAACAAAAGCCCATGAAGATCCTCGATCGCGAAGTATGAACATTAAGGAGCTAAGTTATTCCCATGGTCAAGGTACAATGGAGTAAAAGCTCAGAACACGAAGCCACATGGGAGACTGAGGAGTTTATGAGGAAACGATTCCCCGAATTATTCTAAAAAGGTATGTACTCTACACTCTCCACGTTTGTACGAGATTGAATTTGGGGACCAAATTCTTTTAAGTGGGGGAGGGTGTAACAACCCTGGTAAATTAAAGGACTAGATAGTCCAAAATAAATTAAAAATATATAAATATATAATAATTAAACGAGACCTGGACCTTGTACATAACCCTCTTGCAAACTGAAAAGTCTTATAAAAAGGACTCATAAACCTTACCATGATATTCGAATAAATTAAAGAATAACATGTTATTTTTAAGTAGCCATTTGATGCACAATATAATTTTAATTGAATTGAGAATCATTAAATCTCGAAGCAAGTGTCAATTTATATTTTTTTTATAATTTAGAAATTTTAATAATCCACATTTACTATAGTATAACTTTATTAGAAGGGAGAAGGATATATATATATATAAGATTTAAATACATAAAAGATATATAAAGGATAAAAATGGACAAATATACAATTTCGATCTCTTCAAGGGCAATGAGAAATGACCAAAACTTAAATGACGTCTCTTTGTATAGGCGTATATAACGTGAAAAACGACTTAATATAAGTCGTTATTTTTAAATTAGTAAAAGTCAAATAAAATATATAGTTAAGGATATTATAAAAGAATAGGGGTATATATATACGATATAGATCTTTTGGAGGTCAAATAGAAAAGTCAAAAATCAATTGAGGCCAACATCTACGAGCGTCAATTTCATAGAACATGAATTAGAATAAGTCGTCATTTCAAAAATAATGAATAGTGCCATTTTTTTCAACTAAAGAATTTTGGAAAAATAATTTTATAGAAAAATAGAGAAAAACGAAAATTAGTACCCTTAAAATTTCCCATCTAGATCACATCCAGAAAAAAGGATAAAAATCCAGGAAGATTCTAACACTTAAGTTATTATGTGTTTCGAACTGTTAATAAAGGGAACACTAATACCATTTGGATTGCTACTAGGAATGCTATTCCCAATCGAACTCCGACCCTATAGGGGCTCCAGAACCCTATAAATACCAACCCCTTTGCTAAATCCCTTCTAGCTTTTCTTCTCAGAAACCAGCTGCTGCTTCGTGCGTGAAGAACATAGCGAAGTTCTTCATCTTCTTCTTTCCTCCTGCTTCGTCGAGAGGAGCACGTGAAGGAGCCTTCTTCTTTTGCAGAAGGACTTCATCTTCTTCTTTTCCTCTTGCAAGTCGTTTGCAACAAGAAGGGCAAGGAGCCTTCTTCTTTTGCTAAAGGAAGACCGCCTGGGTTTTCTACCGTGCGAGTACTGCTGCTACTGATGTTTGCCTTTGATTGAAGGAGAGGCTAACATCTCCTTCTTGATATCTAGTTGTGTTCTTCCTCTTCTTCCTTACTGTACAAGGGTGAAGGCCGTTGCTGCCTTCGCTGCCACTGTTAAGAATCAAGAGCTGCTGCTCTTGTTATTATCTTTCTGCACCTTCGCTGCAACGTCGTCATCCTGTGGCCGTCACAATGAGGGAACTTGTAGCACCTTCTTCCTATTTTCATACACTTGAGGTTCATGTTCTTCAATCGTTCTTCACGTTCTGTCAACCAAATCAATCCACGAGGTAGGTTTTCTCAAGATTCATGCAAAACTTAGTTAATAACAAGTAATTGCATATATATAGTTTGATCTTGATCCGTTGTTTTGATTTAACGACTTTTTAGTCAAAGACTATGATCACACATCGTCTAAAATTCAATAACTATGAACCTTCAAATCTGAATTAATGCATGAGCATCCTAGAAAATTCGTGCTATTTTGTATATATCCATATCTCTAGATTCTTGATTGAAAATACCCCAAAATCCATGTTATTGACATATGACTATAAATAACGACCATGCTGATGCCGTCAATTGAATGGACGCCCTCACCCACAGGCGTCAATTTAGTGAATACCCCATGGTTTTTTCGTATCATGAAATCTACTTGATTATTGAAATGACGACATATATCATGCGGTCAGTTTTCTATAAGACACCTGTAGCTAAGGCGTTATTCATTGAATTAAAGACTTAACCTAAGTCGTCATTTATATAATATCTGAGATTTTTGAATGTTTTAAAAATTATTATGGATATAACGACGGCGTGAATAGTCGTCATATTTGAAACTGATGACCTAGCCGAAGGCATCAATTCCTGAAATAAAGACTTAGGCAACGTTTGGAAATGCTGCGCAGGGGATTCCAATCATTAGAATCCCCTGCAAAATCCCAAGCCCAAACAAATGTTGCATATTGCCTTTGACTTCTGTGCCCGGAAGATTGTTGAGAGAGAGAGAGAAAGCAGACACATCACATGCCTTGAGAAAAAAATCTCAAAAAGCAGCATTGATCGAGCTTCTCAAATAGTGTGCGTAGATTTTAGGGTGTAAAGACATTTGTATCCTCAAGTATTTACCTTTTTCAGATTTCGGCTGAGAGCACAGTGGAGAATATGAAAAGGTGTATAAAGTAATTTGGGTAAAATTAAATGTGGCACAGCCCATGATATCCCTCTGCAAAAGATAAATCGGTGTCACGTGCACGTTGGCAACCAAATGGAATTGTAAGTTTTTTATAATCTCTGACAAATATGACAGTTGTATGGTATACAGATTTTTAATAAATCCCCACCCTGTCCAACATTTCCAAACGGGCCATTATTCAGAGGCGTCAATTTATTGATTTACTGATTTCACGGATTCCTATAACCCACTGTGATTGAGTTAATTGCTAAGGCACTGTATTCCATTTCGTGAATATAGTCCCACGTTTCCCATGGTTTTTATCGGTTACCCACTATCTCTTGATGATAGATGAACCCTCCGCGGGACATTCCGTTCCTTCGGACTGGTGACTTTATCATAGAGGCCTCCGTAAGACTCCGCTAGCTTTGGATTCCCTCAAAGCAGCCGAGCTGGTTGTACCCTTAAAAACCATGACACTTCTTAATTGCCATGTCACTCTAAAGAAACATGGTATACCGGCCCTCACGACATACTGTTTGTATGTCATGAGAATATTCTTGAAATAATGGGATGGGTAATCCATACCATTCATATCCTTTAAGAATAGTGTGCCGTACTTGTGTACACTAATTCTATCTACCTGATCATGTACAAGAACGAGCGACCATGTTCATGTGGGCGCTTATTCCTATTGTCATGTCACCCGAGTTAGGGAGCCGATTCCACCTAGTTTTATCGTTAATCGTGATTATACCGTTATTATCGTCATTATACCACCTGTTCAAATCCTTGAAATGCTATTCCATAAGATCTACCTTAAAAGTTCATACAAGTTTATTCCTTGAAATTCCATATTGGCTATAACTATAGTGGATGTCGAAAAATACACGATCAATGCCTGCGCATATAGGGCCCGATCTGGTCCTGGGAGGAGCACCCAAAAGTACTTGTGCCCATGGGAGTTGTAATGATCACGGTGTGGCATTGCACCGAAGTGCATGACTAGCTTGATTAGACATTCCACAATCTCATACTCGACTTGACATGACATGACTTGCGTGACCCGGAGAGGGTATTTATATACTTGCTTGAAACGTGATAGCCAATTCCCGACATGACATGATGAATATACTTGCTTGAATATCTTGACATTTATTGATATAAGTTCTTGAAAGACATGCTAGTTCACTCAATTATCTCTTGTTTTACTCTCTCTCTCTTGTCGTTTTACGCAAACATCCATACCTTTATTGCATTCATGTAACATGTAATTTACTTAAAGCAAGCTAGCTCTTGAGATATAATTCTTACTGAGCATTCGCTCATCCAGCGTTTTCCCCTATTTTTCAGGTAAGTCCGATGATGAGACTCAATCGGATGGGGAAGTTCAAGAGTGAAGAGATTAGAGCTCTCCGTCTATCCAAGCATTTACTAATCTTATCTTTCTAATTTCTTGAGTCAATCATTGTACTTTTTTCCTTTTATTGAGTCTTGACATTTTCATTTGTAATAGAAGTACTTTGAGATTGTGATTGAATAAAGGACTGGGTTATCTTTACTTTTGTGCACTCTGTCTTTGTGTTGAATACACTAACGCTCTGATTGACATGATCGATATAAACTTGTCACGCACTCCGGGTTCCTTCCGCGCTCGGGACGTGACATCCCGTGTTATTGGAAATTAAAGCCAATATTGAACAAAGGTCGGATTTCTCTGTTTCCAATAATGGAAGTTTGTTATTTAAGGGTCGAGTGTGTGTACTAGATCATGAGGATATGAAGAAACTGATCCTAGAAGATGCACATAACTCCAAGTACATCATTCATCCAAGAGGTACAAAGATGTATCAAGATCTCAAAAGAAACTTCTGGTGGCCAAATATGAAGAGAGAAATAGCTGATTTCGTGTCCCGTTGTCTCACTTGCCAACAAGTAAAAGTAGAACATTTTAGACCCGCAGGTAAATTACATCCCTTAAATATTCCTGAATGAAAATGGGAAAGTATAGGGATGGATTTCATCATGGGTTTACCTAAGACCAGAGGAGGACATGATGGTATATGGGTAATCATAGATCGATTGACTAAATCTGCACATTTCATACCAATCAAAAGTCGATGGTCAGTGGATATTTTAGCAGCATTATACATAAAAGAAATTGTCAAATTACATGGTGTCCTTGTCACTATCATATCTGATAGAGATCCTAGATTCACATCACAATTCTGGAAGGGCCTACAACATTCACTAGGGACCAGGCTGAACTTTAGCATAGCATTTCTCCCACAAACTGATGGTCAGACTGAAAGAACAAATCAGGTAGTAGAAGATATGCCCAGGGCTTGTGCTATTGATTTTGGAGGAAGTTGGCATGATCACTTGCCTCTGGTAGAATTTGCATACAACAACAGTTATCAGGCCAGCATACAAATGGCGCCCTTTGAAGCTTTATATGGAAAAAGCTGTAGATCACCAATATGTTGGAACGAAATAGGGGAAAAGCAATTCCTAGGTCCCGACCTTATCAGGGATTCTACAGAGAAGATCAAGCCCATTCAAGAAAGAATGAAGATGGCGCAAGAAAAATAGAAATCTTATGCTGACAATCGAAGACGCGACTTGGAGTTTCAGGAGGGAGATCATGTATATCTGAAAGTTTCTCCAGGCCGTGGTATTTGAAGATTTGGCATTAAAGAAAAACTAACTCTAAGATTCATTGGCCCATTTGAAATTCTCGAAAGGGTCGGTGAAGTGGCTTATAGACTGGCTTTACCTCCACAATTAGCAAGAGTTCACGACGTATTTCACGTCTCTATGTTGAAGAAATATGTATATGATCCTCATCATGGCATTACTTATGATAATCTGGAAATCCAAAAGGACCTGACATACGAGCAGAAACTGGTCAGGATTCGAGAACGAGAAGTGCGTCAACTAAATAACAAAACTATTCCTATGGTCCAAGTCCAATGGACGAAGCAATGGCCACACGAAGCAACATGGGAGACGGAAGAATCTATGGGTAGAAGATTCCCAGAATTATTCAACTGTAAGTACAGTCTCCATAAATCCATGAATTGAATTTGGGGACCAAATTCTTCTAAGTGGGGGAGGGTGTAGTGCCCTAGAATTTTTATAAAATATTTTTGATATAATTAAGAATTTTCTAGAATTATTAAGGGTCTAAATGAATTAATTAATGAATATTGGGTTACATAAATCATTATAAGGCCTAATTATGTTAAATCAATTAATCCAGCTTTAATAAATAAAGCCCAATAGGTTCAAGGACCAAGCCCATTAACTTTGACCCATATTCTAGAAGGTTATTTAGCCCATTCACGAATTATAAGGATAAATACCCCTTATATAGATAATTATGTTGATAATTAACAAAAAGAGTTTGAATAAAATTGAATTATGTGCATAGTGGATGTAGCGGTCTATCGTGCGACCGCCACAGTCATGTAACGCACCCAGCTTAGACCGTCACACTTTGTCAGTTCCGTGAATGAAAGAAAGAATAAAAAGATTAGATCTTTGGGATCCTATCTGCAGGAGACCAACTTGAGAGAATTTATAACATTACTAAGGACTCTTAGGGATCAGGTGCTGGCCAACTAAGGACTCTAGAATCGATCTAATTCTCAAACCCTAGCCAAAACTCTATAAATAAAGCACAGTTCTGAACTGAGTGACCCTTACTTTTGGCTCATGAGGAATCAAGGTAAGGAGATAGAATCTCGGGTAAGTTCTTTAGAGTCTTTTATTCCTAATACTTTAGACTAACTACTCCCAAAATTTCGTGTTAGGAGGTCGAGTATCCAAGGAGTTAGAATCTTCCAAAGTTGCTGGTTTCATCACGTCAACCCAGAAAACTGTGCAACAGGGTGCTGAAGATCAGGAAATTAGAGAAGCTAAATGAGGTAATTAGAGTTATATGCTTTAGAACTTTTTTTTCCTCTTACTTTCATATTCCTAACCTCCAAATTTCACGTCCTAAGGGTAAGAGACTGAGGAGTTAGAGTGACGTGAAGTTGTTGAAAAATCTCAGGAAGAGAAGAACTAGGGCAACCCTTGAAGACTCAAATTAGAAGTTTAAAGTCCAGTAAAGAGGTAGGTTATCTCATGAACGGCAAGAACATCATGTTAGGGATAAAAGCCCTCTGGTTTTGCTTGATTATATGCATTATAGATCATGAATTTCATATTTTAGTAGGGTTGTGCAAACATGCATATCCTTAGCCTTAATCAAAGATAAAAGATATTTTGCTGTTACTTCATTTCAACCTATGCATGTAGCTGGCCTATACTTCATTTTTCATGACTGGAATAGTTTAAGAATTTTGATTTCCAAGCATGACATATTTTCATAGTTTCTATTCTATTTACTGTCAGCAGAACCTCTGACGAATTAAGGTAAGACCGTCACATGATATAACAGCCTTACGATAAGCCGTCACACCCTCTATTGTATTTAAATTTCTCTGTTACCTCTGACGGCCCAGAAGCAGTGCGTTACAACACTCTGACGGCCCCACGATAAGCCATCACGGCACGGTGACGCCCCCATCTTAGACCGCCAGAGTACGTTGTTCAGGCAATTCAAGATAGAATTGAAGAACATTCAAGTTTACTTATAAATAAACGTAGTTATCTAAGTTTTGAACTATTTTCATGACCTTGAGATTATAAATTGACTTATGATAGAAATTACATGTTCAAAAGCATCTCTAGTTATTTCAAGCATATGTTAATTTCATTAAGCTAAACTTTATAGTTTTGTATTTACACTATGATTTTAAATGATGTAATGACGGAGTTTTTACCATGGTTTCACATCGTTACACATTATTTTTCTATCTATACAGTCATTTTCTCTAAGTACATGGCATATATTCCGGTATATGGCCATTAGTTCACACTTTGCATTATAGGAACACATTCTTGAACATGAGGACCTCTCTATTGGATATTCCTTCCAATGCACTAAGAAATCTTGTTTCAAGGCTTCCGTAATTCTCTGCGAGCCTAGGATTCCCACTAGGACACCGAGTTGGTTGTACCATGAAAGCCCAATTATTAGAAAGCACTATCGATCTTTTCAGATTCTGGATATGTAACGGATCTATATTCGACTGTCAGGCACATATAATGCTCCAATATATGACCGTCACACTGTTTGAGTCCATATCTATTTTCTTCTGGATTCAGTCTTTCTAATAGCCCAACCCTAGGCCGTTATGTTCATGTAACGGTCCAGTATTAGACCGTCACAATTCTAATTTCTTTAACCCAAGGTTTGACCAAAGGGTTGATATTCTAAGTTCCAATGGGGTATTGATGGTCTAGGACTCGGCTTATTATCTAAAGATACTTAATTTAAATTATAAATGATAATAAATATACCATTATGCTGCCGAATTATTTCCATGAGCATGACATCGTCTTAAATCATCCTTGATATCTCATGTCCTAAGTTGAAGCGTTCATTATTGATTATTGTTATCAAGAACTTATTTGCATTCTTGGCCATATTTTATTGCTTGAAACGTGGAAATAGCTTGATTTATACTTGAAGATGCGATCGAGCACTGATTGTGTTCAAGAGCTCTATGCTAGTCCCCTCGGCTGATTGTCGGAAACATACTGTAAACCATAGGGTATGATGCTACTGGTGTTGTATTGCGCTGGGAGTACTTTCTCTATAAATAAGTGAAATCCACGATACACGTACATGACTTTCTTGCTTGTTACATGATATTCCACAGAAATTCACCAAATACTTGCTCGTAAGCAAAAGATGTTTGGGTGATGAGTATGTGAACTTGATAGTACATTCTTGTTCATGAAAGGCCATTCTTGTTACATTCTTGCTAGTTCATACTTGTTCATTCTATCTTACATGGTCATTTTGTTACTTTGGTTACTTGTGATTTATCGCATTCGCATGATTTCACATTATTCCTCTAGAGCAAAAGTGTTAATTACTTTAATAGTGCCTTCATGTTGATGCGAAGATACCTACTGGGTAAGTGTGCTCATTACCTATTTCCAATCTTTTCAGGAGATGGAAGTGAGTCAGGATCGGATTTGGAATATTCAAATAGCGGGTCCGAGAGTGAATGAAGAATGAGTGAAGACTTAGGAAATCTACATGTTTAGATTGAGTCTATGTAATTTTCTTATTTCTTGAGTCTAGTATGATGAAGAAAGTTGAAATAGTGATTGTAATAGAGTATTTGATTTGATTATTAATGAAATAAGTTGAAGTTTGAGTAAATATTATGAAATTACATTTATGTGTGTAGTTGTCTTGCGCTCTGATCGTTCTTGCTTGTAAGAGGCTTACCATGCCGGCTGTTCACGTTCCTCGAGGTAGTCTTCCGCTGTCATAAAGGCTCGGGGTGTGACAATTCCCCTCTCTGAAACAACATGACCTAAAACTATTCCTTCTCTCACCATTAAATGACTCTTCTCCCAGCTTAATACAAGATTTGATTCAATGTATCTCTTTAACACCTGAGTTAAATTCTCCAAGCAACTTCCAAAAGACGTACCAAACAATGAAAAGTCTTCCATTAAAACTTCCAAAAATTCACCCACCATTTCAGAAAAGATTGACATCATGCATCGCTGGAAGGTGGCGAGAGCATTACATAGCCCGAATGGCATTCTTATAAAAGCAAACGTGCCATAGGGGCACGTGAACGTTGTCTTCTCTTGATCCTCCGGGTAAATAACAACTTGATTATACCCGGAGTAGCCATCCAAAAAGTAAAAATACTTTTGCCCAGCCAATTTCTCTATAATTTGATCCACAAACGGGAGTGGGAAATGATCTTTCTTTGTAAGTGAATTTAAATTTCTATAATCAATACAGATTCTCCACCCCGTTTGCAATCGCATGGGCACTTCTTCTCCTTTCTCATTTGTTACAACTGTCAGCCCTAACTTCTTAGGAACAACCAGAGTTGGGCTGACCCACTTGCTATTAGAAATGGGATATATAATCCCAGCATCCTACCATTTAACCACCTCCTTCTTTACTACCTCCTTCATGTTTGGATTCAACCGGCACTGCATCTCTCTGCTCGGCTTGGCATTGTCCTCCAAGTAAATATAATGCATACACACATCCGGACTAATACCCTTCAAATCTGCTAGAGACCAACATATCACCCCCCTGTGCTCCTTAAGGACATCTAAAAGTTGAGACTCCTGAACAGAAGTGAGATTGGAAGCAATAATCACGGGCAAAGTGTGGTCAGGACCTAGATAAACATACTTCAAAGAATCTGGCAGAGGCTTTAATTCAAGAATGGGCGGTTGATCCAAAGATGGAAGAATAGGTTCAGCTTGCAATGGAGGGAGTGGCTCTATCCTAGAGTAGGGTACGAAAGAGAATAGAGAATCATGCAGCATGCTACCCTCTTCTAGACATTTCTATTTAACTTCCGGACTTTCTTCAATCAATTCCTCAATGACATCAATAACGTTACATTCCTCCTCATGGTCCGGGTACTGGGATGCCTTGAACACATTTAAAAAAACTTTCTCACCTCCGAAATAAATATCCATCATTCCCCTGGCACAGTTTATATTGGCCTTCACCGTAGCGAGAAATGGTCGTCCCAAAATAGTTGGAGTATGCTTTAATTCTTGGGACGAGGCCATATCTAAAATAAGGAAATCAAAGATAAATAGCATTCATGCACTTTTATAATAACATCCTCCAACAGACCCCTTGGAGTTTTCACGGATCGATCTGCTAGTTGAAGGATTATAAATATGGGCTTCAACTCCACCAGATCAAATTGCTCATATATAAAGGTGGGTAAAAAATTTACACTGGCTCCAAGGTCCAGCAATACTTTATCAAATGTAACTCCACCTATATCACATGAAATTAGCGGAGCTCCAGGGTCCTTCAACTTCTTAGGTAAATGGTTCATCACGATAACACTAACATCTTAAGATAGGCTGATCTTTTGAGTTACTGCCTTAGGTTCCCTTTTTGGAGTGCACAGCTCTTTCAGAAACTTTGCATATGCCGGCACATGCTTGATTGCGTCCAAACATGGAATATTGATATTCACCTGTTTAAACAATTCCAGTAATTCCTCTTGTTGAATCGGCTTTTTCTTTTGAGCCTTCCACTTTAGAGCATTGGGAAAAGGGATCTTAGAAACATACTCTTGGGGAACTTCTTCAACCTTTGCCTTTCCTTTATCCAGCTTCTTCTCCCCATCCTCCGGCTTCTTCTTCTCTTGGACAATCACCGGCTCCTCATCCTCACTTTCACTTTCTTCTTGGGCCTCTTGGGCCGAGCTACCTCCAACTCCCCTAGCCTTATAAGGGTCATCTAAAATCTTCCCGCTCCTAAGGGTAGATATAGCCTTGGCGTTCTCAAATTGAGGGCCCATAGGAGGAGGAGGCCGAGGTTGGGTTGGTTGAGGAAGAAGAGGGACTCTTTGGTGAAATCCCGGAGGTTGGTTCTTCGGATTAGCCACAGGTTGGCTAGGAAGCTGACCTACTTCTCTCCTCATATTATTCGCGGCAATTTGCCCTATTTGATTCTCCAACTTAGCAATGGATTGATGTTGAGAAAGAATGTGTTGCTGAAGTTGGTCAAATTTATCATCGAAATTGGGCTGAGGGGGTTGAGGAGGAGGAGGTTGATACGGAGCTTGAGGTTGAAAGCGGTGTGGAGGATACTGATGATATTGGCCATGATATGTCTGAGCTTGGTGATACGACGCCTGAGCTTGATGGAATGGAGGTTGAGATTGTTTATGTTGAACTTGTTGAAAAGGAGATTGATAATGTTGGTGAGACTGAACTGGAGTTTGGAAGGATTATTTTTGAATGGCTTGGTTCGAGGGAGTAGCTTGTCTAGGTGGACCTTGTTGAGTTTTCCAAGAAAAATTCGGGTGATTTCTTTAGTCTGGATTGTAGGTATTGGAATAGGGATCATAAGGAGGCTTAGAGACACCCTGAGCAGTAAAAATTTATTCTTGGATGAATGGAGGAAGCTAGGCCGCCGTAGGGTAATCAGTGATAGCATGGTTCAGGCTAGAACGAAGTGCACAAATTTCTTCATGATTGGGAGCTGAGAACAGTTGAGGTTGAGGAGCAGAAAAAGAAGGTTCCTGCCTATTATTAGATAACAATTGATCTAACTTCGGAGCCACTAGATCAACCTTATCTAACTTCTGCGCCAACAAATCCATTTTGTTCAATTATTGAGTCAAGGAATTTATATCCATCATGTTCTCACATTCTCCTTGGTTCTTAACTTCATAAAGCCCACCCCTCTTAGATGGCCCAATCATTCTTTCATATGATGACAGCGAGACATGACTAATGAAATTTTCACTAAGCATTTCAAATAAATCATAGGCCTCATCCTCGCTCTTACTCATAAATACTCTCCCACATGAAGCATCCACCATGTGTCTATAATTTTCTGTCAAACCCTCATAGAATGCATGAACAATTTACCATCTTGATAATCCATGGTGAGGGCATTTTCTTAGCAAATCTTTCAATCTACCCCACATCTTATGGATTTGCTCTCCAGGGTTTTGTGTGAATCCAGCTATGGCTCTCCTCATGGTATTGGTTCGTCCTATGGGATAGAATTTCTTCAAAAATTCTTTTTGCATTTTCACCTATGTGTCAATGGATCTACCCAAGGCACCTAACCAATATTTGGCTTTGTCTTTGAGTGAGAATGGGAATAGAGTCAACTTAAGAGCATCATCTGAAAAGTTTTAGATTTTCACAGTTGAGCAAATCTGGAAGAATTCATCAAGATGTTTATAAGGGTCTTCATTGGTATTGCCGTACAAGGATGGTAACATTTGAATGGTACTTGATTTGATCTCATACTGAACCGCCTAGTTTTGGGGTGCTTGGACATAGAAGGACGGTTGGTATTGGTTAGACATGAAATAATCATTCATCTGCTTGGGGACTTGTTGCACTTGTTGTTGATTTTAGTTCCCCATGAGGTTAGGTTGTGGATGATTTATAGAATGCACTAACCTCTCAATCTCACTAATGGGCCCTATCAAATGTGTGTGTAGAGATCTCCTACCTTGCATGCAATGCAAAAGGGCCCAATGAAAAATAGTTATTTTTTTTTTTGCAAATGCATTTGGCAAAAAGTGTAATGAATAAAACACTATATGAATGTAAAATGAAGATGTTTTCTTTTTTTTTTCATTTTTTTAAGGAAAAGAAGAATTGGCGCTCACTACTAAATTGGTCAACCGGCCAGGAAAGAGGTAGAGTTGTGGGAGGCTCCCTCTACTTTCGTAGGGACCTAATTAAATAACCACAATCTTACTTAGGTGTTTGTCACTCAACCTCTAGCCTTAGACACCAATTTTCCAGAATAGTAATAAATTCTAACACTCCCTTTTTTTATGTGAAACCTTCTAAGGGCAATCTACCTTCAAGGTACTTCTTGGTACAACCGGCCCGGCGTCCGTGAGGGAATCCACGGGTGCGGAGATTTATAGAGGTATTGGAAAAGGAAATTCCAATCCAAATAGACGGAATGCTCAATGGAGGGTCTTTTCAATTCTAAAAAGGGTGTAAGGAACCTAACTTACCCTTGAGAAGGGGAAACAGAAGAGAGAAAAGAAAGAATTTTTTTTCTTTTTTTTTTCAAATGACGATGCTAGTAAAAGAGAAATCAATTAAAATGCATAATGCATGAAACTAATGCAACTAAGATGAAGGCATGATAACATGATGAGATTTTTTTTCTATTTTTCTATTTTCTGATTTTTTTAGAGAAATTTATTTTTTAAAAAGAGATGTGGATAAGAGATAACTATCAACTAAAAATAGCAAACAATATTTAAAATTAATGTAAATTAAGACCTAAAATCATGTTTTGGACGTTTTCTGACTTTTTGATTTTTTAAATTTTTTTATGATTTTTCAAAAATTAAAAAAACATGACCTTTTCCTACGTTTACTGACTTTTTAGCGACACTAGAATTTCATAGATTTTCTAAATTTTTATTTTCTGTTACAATTTAAGGCTTTCAGCAATACTTTCTGTGACAGTTTTTTCCTTGGGATTTTCAGATCCGAATTTTTTGTGGATTTTCTAATTTTTTGATTTTTTTGATTTTTCTAGCAAAATAAAAATAGAAAAATTAGTATTCACATATATACATCAAACAAAAGAAATTCCAACCATTAAAACTAATTTCTTCCCCGACAATAGCACCAAAAATTTATATGCACTAATACTTGCCGTTAAAAGTCGTGCCACAATTTAAAAAATAACCGCACTCACACACTTAAAAAAATTGGAATTAGAGTAAAGTGGTAAGAACGTGTCGATCCCACAGAGAAGAAATATTTTCAATTAAGCATGAGATGAAAAATTCTTATATTTAAAAGATCTGAACTTTGAGTGAGATTAAACTAATGAAAATGGAGATTGCATGAAAATAAACTATCTAAAGAATATGAGAGGTTGAAAGAAGAGAACTTAGAAGGAGATAGAAAGAGAAGAACACAACTTCCAAAATATGAATTTTATTACTAAAAAAAGTGGCAAGTACAACTCTATGAAAATAAAAAGTACAAGTTAGAAATAAAAGAGAAATGAGAGGAATAAGAGCCAAGATGAAGAAGAGTAGCGCCGCCGTCTCCGTGCCAAGTCTTTAAATGGAATCGTCCTACCGTGGAGTAGATGCCGCTGAGAGGACCGAAGGAAGAAGATCCGCCAAATGGATGTGTAAAGAAATATGGAAAGAGAGATAGAAGAATGGAGGAAGAAAACTTTAAAACTTAAAAGTGAAAACCTGTGTGTGCGTGAGTGTGCTTTGAAGAGAGAACAAAGAAAGAGTTGAAGAGAGAGAGTGCGGTGGAGAAAGTGAAAACATAGTAAAAATTGAACTAAAAGCAGAGGGTGAGAAGAGAATAAATAACTTAAAATCTAGAAGGAATTATAAAAGGTGGAAGAAGAGAAAGTTGTAGATCTAGATGAGAGGAAGAAAGTTGATGAAGAGTGCAGAGGGATAAAACATGCGGAAGAGGGTGAAAAACAAGAAAGAACAGAGTTGAGATACGTAGATGAAAAGCTTTAAAAACTGAACTTTAAAAAATAGTGAATAACTTAAAAACGAGAAAGAATTGAAGGAAGAAGAAGAAGAGAGATTTGAAGAGCACTTAAAAATGGAGAAGTATGCATAAGAAAGAAATTTCAAAGGAGGAACAGAAAGCATGTAAAAATAGGCTAAAAGGCTAACTCCCTCTCATGGTTGCTCTCGGGCAACTTATATATGTTGCAGAGAACCCACGGTCGTAGCTTTTTGGATCACATGAAAGTCCAATTTCCCAGCATCAAGACTTGATCAAACTAAGTCTCTTGCCATATTTAGAGTCTTCCTTTCCTCAAACAAGAGGAGATAAGCTTGAATATTGGAAGATAACTTCGTTTAGCTTCATCCGGTTCTGTCTCTGGTTCAAACTAAAATGGCGACCAATTAGTGGGAGTTTATTCCTTGATGAGCGACTCTCCATTCAGATGCATATTCTTCATTTCCTTGTTTTAATATTTCTCTCATTTCTCGACAAAAAGAATGGGTGACTTTATGAACGATTACAAGGGCACAAGGGCGCTCATTCTTTCCCACGGAATGGACGCCCGAGCACAAGTGCGCTCATTCTTTATTTCTATATTTTTCTTCATTTTCTTCTTCAGCTTTTTGTCTTTTCTGTACAGTGAATGGCGCGTTCTTAGACGGTCATTCATTCCTTTTCAAAGAATTAACGATTGCGTGAACTGTCATTCATTCTCCTTTCTTTTCCAGCTATTTTTCTTTTCTTTTTTTCATCAAATGAATTGGCGCCTATCAATGTGTCGCAGGATCCTGAATGTGCACCCTTTCAGAAGGTCGTTCATTAATTGGCGACTGGAGCTCGGTCGCTATTCCTTGAAAATTCAAAAAATTCAAAATATCAACATATTTCAACCCAAAATGGCTTTCAAATAATTGTGCAAATTCTTGAATATTTCTCACATGGTCATTTTGGCTAAAATTATGGTTAAATACGTGCAGACTCAAATAATTTGTGAGAGTGAGGTTTGTCCATATTAATGCACAACTATACTCATTAAATGCTCAAAAGTGATGAATGTGATGCAACTTATGATATGAAATATAGCACTTATCACATGTCCTGGCTCAAGATCCTTTTAGCATCGACCTATTGGTCATGTAGAACTGAGTTGCATCAACTTGATGACCTTTAGCTGTGCCATTGCATCGACCTGTCCTCTTCTTTCCAGTATGTAATCCAGCTTCTCTGTTCTGCTGCATCGACGCGATTGATGATTGTAGTAAACTGACCAACGATATAGCCCTTGATGCATCGAGGCATTTGCACAACATCACTTGATGTGTTGACCTGTTAACTCTTCAGCTTCACTGATCTCTTATTCATGACTGTAGTGTCTATCTCTTCATGACTTTTTTATTTATCCTCAGAGCCTGATCTAGCACAATACAACACACATCTTCCATATATAATAAGATCAACATAGGAGCAATCATGACATCAAAAAGGCAATGTATGACAGTCACAATGCATCAATGCAACATCAACATATAAGTCTCCATCAAAACCACATTCACACTTAGACTCATGATGACATTCACACTCAAACTCATAATGACTCATATTGTTTGTCATCATCAAAACCACAGGGACACAACAGTTTGGCCCCTTTCCCAGAACTTTATCGCGATTTATATCTACATCGCTTCTTGGTTATCGCAGTTATCCGGCAAACCGTGACCCTTTCTGAATGCTTTCCAAGCTTGCCTATATCTAGGCAATGGTCCACTCTTTGGTGTACAAATCATCCCTACTCATCACCCATTTACCCCTTTCTTTTTTCTTGCCCATTTTTTCCACGTCCTCATTTGCATTTCACATTTCACCATTTCACACACATTTACACATTCCACACGGTTGTATGTTCATACATTTCAGAATTCACATTCCTGACCTACTCATCCCATGTATTCCACACAATTCCTTGCATTTCACCAACTTTACCCATCCATCCACAAAGAAAAATGGGAAATAAACAACTCAATTCATTTTTTTAAAAAGGGCGTTATGTACATGGTTTACATTGCTAAAACAAGCATCATTCAGAATGATAAAAGAAAAACTCATCGCAAAGGTCAAGGTTGTATCTATCTACTCTCTGCCCCCCCCCCCCCCCCCCCCCGTGCCTTCTTGGCGTGGCTCAGGTGGAGGACCCATCGCCGTGATACCCTCCTCGCACTATTGCCAGCACTCCTCCCCTTCATTTCTCTAATGTCTGGAGGAACCAATAAGATATTGCCGATAGGAGCTGCCACTCCGGGCCTCGCTGTGTGAGCGGTGCTATCGCTCCCCCAAGATGTGAAGTGCTCTTTCTGAGCCTCCTGCATGTACCTGTTGGCATTAAAAAATGATGGCGCTACTAAAGAATGCGTCGATGCAATGAGGCCCTACGTCGGCGCACCCTAACCTAGTGTGCTGAAGAAAACAAGGGAAAAGGGGCAAAACACAAATGGGCCAAAAGTGAATGGCCCAAAGGAATAAAAGGAGCAAGGGGTAGATGTAGAAAATGGAGGAAAGGAGGGGGCAAAAGGGAGAAAGAAAAGGAATTAAAAAAAAGAAAGACATAGAAAGTAAATAGTCGCACAGTACCCCTGTGTCTCTCTCTCTCCATCCATGTTCTCCCCTTCTCCCACCCGCGTAGGGCATTAAATGCCCATTGACGCACGCGTGCCTCCTCCTTATGACAATGGCATGTGAAGCACGGTCGGCCGGTGGCCGGCCCATCCTGCGTAGGGAGAGGGCCTTCCCCTGCTCCGCCGCGCCCCCTGTAAAGAAGCCACGACATCGACACGCAGCAGAAGCAACAGCAGTGGCAATAGCGAACAGAACAAAAAAAGGGAAGAAATGAGAGTTTTCACCCCCAGGGGACCCTGCTATCCCTATAAATACAAGCCCATGGCTGAAAGAGAGAAGGGGGAGAGGCTGATACATTGAAGAATCCCTGCTACAAGAGCTGAAGAGATAGAAAGAGAGAAGAGAGAGGTAAGGGAAGGGGAGCAGGAGGCTCCATCCCTTGCTCCCTCCCCCCTTTTGTTAGTATTTTCTTTTTTTCCTATTCTGCTCTCCAATGTATTCTGCTCCCTATGATATAGAATGAAAGAAACACTCCCCTTGGAGATTTTATGCTACGATATGTGTGAGGTTCTTATCTTTGATGGGCATCACTTCCTCCTCCTTCTTCTTGTTCACTCCTTGCTGCTTTCTCTGCACTTCTTTCAAGTTCGGTGTTTAAGTTCAGTAGGGAAGATTTTTCGTCTCTCGAAACCCCACTTTGGGATTTGACTAATTCATAGTCATGATGCCAAGGGGTGAGAAATATGAAATTTAATCCCCGAATGAGCATAATGTAATCTTCGCTTTATAGATTTTTTGGGAAGAAGTGTAATGTGCCCTGTTGGAAGGGTTTTGGGTTTATCCATTTTCATGGATATGACCCAGGATTCACGCTCATTTGAGCTCCTATGGGCTGCTTCCCGATTTTCTCCAATTCTCTCTTGGTTCTCTTTCGAAGTTTTCGTATCACGCTCAGATCTCCGGGGACTTGCTTCCTCATAGCATGGTCCCCGGATGATCTCCTTTAAAGGGTGAATATTGACGGCCATATAGCATGGCAATAGTTTAAGACCACATCTCATAATCGGGATTGTGGCAGCCCCTGGGTCAATGGAGCCCCTCGTAGGCTAGTCCTCGGGGTGTCCGCGCCTAATTCGGGTCATAGGATGTTGCCGCTTCCGTGCACATCCTTATTATTTCAGGGCCGTCTCGGATCTCCTCCATGGACGAGTACCCAATTAACACCCCCCCCAACGCTCCTGGTCTAGGGGAGGTGCTGTCAGATTTTCGCCGGATAACTTGAAGAACGATGATAAATGGACTGAACTCAAGAACATCATAGACGTATCATTGAACAAAAAAATCAATATGAGCTAATGCATGATAAACACAAAGGAATGCGATGAATTCTGAAAACTATTGAAGATAAGAATGAACAAGATAAAAAAAAATGAATCAATGAATGAAGTGAAAGGAACAAGAAATCAATATCCTCAGAACAAACAATAATTTCTGCATGGGCATTTGCATAAGGCATGCATATTGACCATAAGCAATCGATGCTGCTCAACAAGAGATTAGATTTCTGAATCTGGGAGCAGAAGGCAGGTCGACCTACCCTGAGCCCCCAGGTCAACCTACTGCCCTTTGGCAGTGAGGTCCTCATCCTCCTTTTCTACCATAAGCACATGCATAATCATGCATCATCATGCACAGATAAAAAGGAGAAGAGGAATGAAGACCAGAAGCATTCGCTCTTTAACTTCACAAATTGAAGTTGCATAAGTTCTTGTTACTGGAATTGCATTCATATGCATGCTCTCATACACTCCATAAAACCTTTGACTTGTTTGAAGCCCTATCACTGAGAGGGTCAACCCCATGGGTCGACCCCTCCTTGTGAGGGTTCTGGCCGGGGCCTCCCTATGCACACATCTGCACAGGGGTCGACCCCTCGATCAAAGGGGTTGACCCCCTTGAGGGTTAGCCTACCCTGTGATAAAAGAGGAGATGGAGAAACCAAAAAATGCACTTGCTTAGTTTTTCATCAGATTGCATAAACACAGCAGGTATACACTGAAGTGGCACTTGCATCCTCACATATGCGCTGCTTGAGGTATGAATTTTAAATATAAATGGAGCTTCATATGTACTTCACCTCCTCACATTGAAGATGCATTCGATTTTCATTGAATTGCATAAGCCTTTACTGAGATTGCATCCATATGCATGAACCCCTTTAAACTAGCATGTGCTCACTAAGAGAAAAAACTACATTTACATGATGTTTTCTACATAAGGGCCTGTCAGATTTCATGGGCAGGCTCAATTCATTTAGCTTCCGAAAAAATGATTAAACATTGCATGTGCTAATTGAGATTTCATGAACTCGGGCATGTCATGCCCTCCCACTCACTAATCAGAAATATACATGGCATTTGCACCCTCATGCATGCCTTAATTTAAATATTCATTGACTCATAAACTCAAATAAGATTTCAAAGCACACCATATGCATGAACTGACCAAAAAATGGCTGGTAGACATGGGTGCGTCGACGCACGTCGACGCACCTTGAAGGATGCGTCGACACAACCTTAGTCTACCGCTCCCTTCTCAGTCAGCCTGGACTCATATACGCCTATGCACACACTTGCATATGCACCATGCATAGACTAAAAAAAATGCATGCATAAGTTAAAGAAATGCGTTTGTAGGCACAGGTTCACGAACCTATACGTATATGCATGCTCTACCCATACATGCAGAAAGAAGGCAAGAATGAGCACAAATCAAAGAAGAGCAGGAGGGGGGTGCCCCTGGAAACGTAGGGTTCGGTCGACCGAGACCGTTCATCGGTTGACCGATCAGCAGTGGAGTCGATGCTCCACGCTGCAGTGGTCAACCCATCCAGTAGCCCCCCATTCCTGGGAGGATTGGTCGACCAAACTGAATTTTCGATCGACCGAACTCCTCTGATAAAAAAACGAAGAAAATTGAACATGCATAATCATGCACAAAAGAAGAAGGAAAATTCAAAATTGCACTTGCACAATTGCTCTTGCATAAGAGGTTTCTGTCAAGATTTCACAAGCATGATTAAAAAGGGTTTCCCGTTGAGTTTCTCATCAAAATGAACATACATTGCTCATGCTCACTGAATTTCCATGAAACCCAAGCAAAAGAGCAAGATGAACATGATAAAAGCAAGGAAAAGCTAAGAGAGAAGGATTTGCATATGCTCACAAAAAAATTGGCATTTACATGTACATGGCCTCATGAATAAACTTTAAATACAACCAACTCCCTTCATGCCGAACTAATAATATGAACAAAAAATGAATGAAATGCGAAAAAAATAAGACATCAAGAAGCTCCCTGCTCACCTGCGAGGAGTGAGTCGACGTGGGCAGCCCCCTGCGTCAACGTAGCCACTCCCCGGCTCTTGGGATTTGCCCCCTGCTGTGTGCTGAGTCGACGCAGACAGCCCCCTGCGTCGACGCACCCCCTCCCCGACATCTAGGGCTGCTTCCCTGTCTATGTTGTGTCGACGCAGGAAATCACTGCGTTGACTCAGCCTCCATCAAACAACAAAAAAAGGAAGAGAAAGAAAAGCAAGAAAAAGGGGGGGGCTGAGTCCCTACGTCGACGCAGCCATTAGCCAGCATCGACGCAACCATGTCCCCCCTTGATCTACCATAAACCAAAAAAAAAGAAAAGAGAGAGAAATAAATAATAAGAACAAAATAAATTAAATAACTGATCAACAAACTAATAGCAAATAACCAAATCAAACAACAAAATCAATACAAACAAAGATGAACGAAATAACAAAAGAAAGAAGAATGAATGATAAGTAATAAATAACAATGTTTAAAAAGGGAGATAACACAATGATAAAAGAAATGCCACGAAACCACGAAAATAAAGAAAATGAACCTAAATGTCATCCTTAAGGAATTAATGGCATTTGATCTCGAAGTCTTCGCCTCTTTAGACCCGGCGTGAAGGAGAGAACAACGATGCCCTACAAGCCGTGCCTAGCCCTCGGGGACCACCCCGATATGGCCATGACCCGACATTACCTGGGCCAATAGCTCACTAAATCTGACCCATTTTGTAATACCCTGGGTCTTTCGAATCTTTTATCGGAGAGCTTTCGGATCGCTTTTGTAGGTCCTGAGTGGTGTTTTACAATCCACGCGTATTTTTCTCTCGAACAAGTTACGGAACCCAGTGGAGAGTTTACTGTTGAGTTCATCGACTCAAGGATGCTACAGTTGCGTTATGCTCCTTCCGATGATTGTTTAGACTATTTTTCTGTATTTTTTTGAATTGGTGCATTTTCGGGCCAAAATCAGATTTTACGAAAATTAGGAAATTCTTATTTCCCTTTTCTTTTAACCCTCTCTCTCTCCTTCCTCTCTCCTCACCACCGTTCACTCTCTCCCTCTCGTTCTCTCTCTCTCTCCTCTCTCCGCGGGGCGCGTGACCATGGCGAGGTGGGCGAGGCAGGAACGTCGTGGAGTTATCGTGGAGCATGCTGGTGTGAAGGATGGAGCGTGGCGTTGGCGCGATCCCTCGGTGGATTCAAAGCCAGCGTGTTCAGGTTCGTGTGATGGTTCTCAGCATGGTTTAGTTGTTTCGGAGTGCGAGAACTTCGGTGGAGGTAGGGGGACAGATGCTCTACTTCTCTTCCGCGTTCCCTCGCGATTTGGAGCCGAACGGTGCGTATACGAGCGAGTTTTGCTTCGTTTAGGGCGATGCATGCTTCGGGGGGTGTGAGCCGAGCTCGCCTTTCCAGGCGATGGTTTTCAGTCTAGTTGGTTTCATTCGAACCCTGGCATGTTGGGAATTCATTCTCGCCAGTTTTATTGCATTTGGTTGAGAATCAGAGTCGGTATGAGCCCGACTATCCTCGTGACTCATTTTGGGTTGATTCGGTAGAATCGCCCGTTTCTTGTCATTTATGAGTCGATTTGATCCGTTCCGGACTGTGGAAGGTTTATATGGTCATCACGATTGTTTCCCCTTCGTTTTAGGGCGAACGGGGCGTGGAAAGGCCAGGTTTGCCCATTCCCACAGTTTTCTCGCCGTAACGCCTTGGCGATCCTTTCAGAGACCGCAAGAGGTCGTCTGGCGGTCCATTGGAGACCGCCAGGCTATACGGTTTGTCGATTTCATGTTATGTCAGTTCAAGTCTTAGCGGTCACGCAATAGACCGGTTTCATTAGCTTGCGGCCCATTGGATGACCGCTAAGCTCTGTGATACGGTCCTATGGAGACCGTTAAGCTATGTCTGGTACGTCGGTTTGGTTAAGTGGTCGTAAGATAGACCGCTAGGCTAGCTGTGGCGGTTTAGGGATGACCGCTAAGCTTCGTTTGAATATTGGATAACGGTTTTAAGTCGGTTCAAGCTAGCGGTCTAGCTCCGACCGCATGGTGTCCTTGGCGGCCCTTTGGGAGACCGCTAGGCTCGATGAAACAGTTTGAGATAGACCGTTTGTTGGTTTGACTAGCTAAGTCGGTTCGGGGGTTGACTGGGCTATGCGGCTAGGTGAATGACCGACATAGTCATCTTGCGGCCCTTCGATAGACCGCATGCTCTTATGTTTTTGTAGTTTTGGCTCGTTCGGGTCCCTGAGTGTAACGGTCATCCCCATGACCATTTTCACTCAGATGGCGGCCCTTGGGTGGACCATTTATGGCTTTGTGCGGCCCTTTGGTGACCGTCATTTGCCTGTGTTCTCTGTGTGAGGGTAGTGGCCCTTTGGCTGACCGCTTGGTTTGCCTAGCAGTCTGGCATGTGACCGTTTCCTTCCTAGAGTTCTATTTTCCTGATGTTTTGGCCTCCAATTGTCTTGGCTTGACCTAGTGGTTTACCCGTTGTCCCGTGGATGTCTTGGATATCCTATGAGGGCTATAACCATGTTGTGGGGTGACCGGGGAGTGCCATTATGCCGAGTAGTATTCTGTGATGCTTCAGAGTCATTATTGGTTTCTGGTCAACCCGGTGTGATCCAATGGTTGACATGTGACCTCGTAAATGTCTTAGTAGTCCTGTATGGATCGAGACATGGTTTTGGATGCCTTGAGGTGCTATCTTACCTCGATTTACATGTCCATGTGTTTGGAGGGTCGTTGTAATCCCTCATGTCTCCGCGATTCGTGTTATGCGGATGTATGGATCCGACAATCCTGTGACGTTTCCTTTATCGGTGTTTTACCGTGATTTGGCTTAGGGACAAAGCAGATTGGTGGCATGTTACCGCTTTTGTGCGACGATCTTGACCCGAGTCGTGAGACTCAAGGATCGATTTGTCAGGAGGTCTAGTTGTTTGTCCTGAGTCTGGTGGTAGTTTGGTGGTCTACCTTGTGTCTTGTGCTTGGTGTTTTGTAGTACATGTGACAGTGCATCTTAGAATGTCTGTACTTCAACACTGATGTTTCGGAGTCTTTATGTCTAGTGAGCCTCCACTAGTCGTAGCCTGACGACACTTTCATATGTGTCGGCCCCCCTGGGAGTGGTGGCGGGGTGAGTTCCCGATATACGATCTTTAGGCTAGTTTCCGTGGGTCCCCTTGCCTTGTGGTAGCGTCCTACAGGGGGGGAACACTAGCTAGAGGCCTGGCTCAAGGCATTGAGCTTGTGTGTGCACACGTGTTCAAAAGCGGTTGGAGGAGCGCCGATGGGCGTGACCCTGACTAGTCACTCGTTACTGTGGTACTGTTGTGCCTTGTACTTGGTACTGTTGTTCCTTGTACTTGGTTCTTTGTGAGTATCTCAGTTACCGCCGTCCTAGGCGTGTGGGAGATACTTGTGGCGCAGTGTAAGACGTCAGTGGACGCATCTGGCTGTTCTTCTAGTGAGGAGGTGCTTCTGTCACTTGACGCATGACTCTTGTGGCTTGTGTTTTCGTGACTTCTCCGGGTAGTCTATTCTTGGCTTCGCCCGAAGTCTGTGTAGCGTGCACGACGATCTAGTTGTGTATGCATTAGTGATTCTAGACTGTGTAGATCTTTTGTAGGGCTTTTGCCTATTCTTGTAGGCTTTCGCTTTAGAGCTCATGCTTTGTCGACAGATCGGTAACGCCCGACTTTGTGAGATCGGGATTCACCTTTCTATTGTAGTTTGGAGTAGTGTAGAGGGCCAAGGTTCGATCGACTGTCATGTTTTTTTCCCTTACGGCTTTACTCTTTTCTTTAGCTGTTCTCCTTCCTGCTTTTACAGCTTTACTATTGTAGTTTAGCACTGCTGTTACTTCTGCTCCTGCTTTACTATTTAGCACACTATTGTCTTCCGTGTTAGTACGTTGTTTCCGGTAGGGTTCTACGGTATCCCTACTGAGCCAGTGACAGGAGGCTCACTCCTGATTTTCAAGTGTAGCTGTGCTTCCTTGTGCTGTGAGCCCGCTATGCGGTGGTTCTCTTGCCAGCGTTGCTAGTGTCGAGCTTCCCCCGACTGGAGGGTACGTTTCCCTTTCCTGTTGGACTGTACTTGTCATCCTTTGGACTGGACTCTGTTAGTTTTAAATTGTTAATTGAAAAAGAAATTTTATTTCTGCTACTTTAGCAATCCTGATCATTGAAATTTCATTGCTTACTGTTATATATGGAAGTTCAATGTACTCTCACACACTTTTCTATCCCTTCAGAGCTTTTCCGCTCTTGGGAGGTCTCACATATTCCAACTGGTATCGGGTTTACCCGGTATCCTGAGTCTGGGTCGTCACAGTTAGTATCAGATCGAGCGTTCAGTTTTGTTCAGAATTTTTCTGAGCTAGCTAAGCTTTTGTTTGTGAAGTACATGGGAATTCGAGATATTGCAGTGTTCAGAGTCCTTAAGGTCCAGTACAGTCGACAGCTGGCATTGGTTTTGCGATTGTTTATTCCTTTGTTTTCGTGTGTGGTCTTGTGCGTGCTGTGTTGGCACTGTGCGAGATGGTTTTACTCTCGTCAGGATGTGACAGAGTGCTCTTCTTTTGTCATGGTGTTTGTCTTGGTTATGTTGTACTTGGCAGAGTTCACCCACAGGCGTGAATCTGCAGTGCACTATTCGAGGTTTTTCCTGTGATGTTGTTCAGGTGGCTGGTGACTTCATCGTTGGTGTGATGGCCGTGCACATTCCTATGTTGCTTTGGTCATCCCAGTTTCAGGTTTATTCAACCCCTGGGGTGTTGAGCTTGTGTTGAGGTGGTCGATTAGATGCCTTGATTTGAGAGAATGCTCAGGTGAACCTAGGATTTTCCTTCCTGGTGAGCTACAGTTAGTCGAGCTTGATTCTTCTCATCTTATCTGGTGGTGTCTTTTCTAGGTAAGCTTTGGAAGTGCTATCTTGGTGAAGCCTTTGTCTTGTGTCTGCTTAAGTGTGGACTATGTTAGTTCTGAGCCTGATTTGCCTTTGTTCGACGGTTGCTTGGCTTTGGACCCAGATTTTGTGTTTGGGGGCCGTTGTGCACTGTGTTCGTCGTGCCCTGTTTGGCTGCTGTTATGCTGTGAAGGTTCAGTAATTCTTTCAGGACGTGAGGATAAGCTGAGATTAGTGTTCCTTTGTACTTTGTGCTGAAGCTGGTAATCTTCCTGGTTTGCACTATGGCGACTTGTGATCGGCTGTTTGTAGGATCGGTACTCGAGACGTGGTATATTGTAGTTTGTGAATTACGATGGCACCATGTTGTGCTGAGATGCGGATGCCGAGTTATTCATGATGCCTGTGTGCGTTGTGTTGAGTGTGCAGCGGAAGCATGTGGGCTGATAACCCACAGGCTGAGGATCGTGAAGTTGGAAGATCCTGGTTGGCCGAGAGGTTTGTTTTCCTTAATGTGACTTCGTCTTGGCGATGTGTGCCTTGATGTTATGAATTGCTTTGCCATCATTCGAAGAAATTCTGACTATTGGCACTGGCATGTGTGAGAGTTAGGGAATCTATCGGCATATTTGTTGGTCGAGTACCCTTTGTTCCTCTGTAATTCTTGGATGTTGTGCTCTCTCGAGATGGATCATGGTCCTTGAGATGTGTTCTCCGAGATTATTGTTCTTGTTCTTGTGGGTCCTTGTTGGTGAGCTGCTCGTAGTGTGGCTTGTATATCTTAGCCATGTGTTTAGCTATAATTGTACCTTGATGTGACCCAGCTTGCAGTTGTGTCCCGTGGTTCCGTGTTGAGAACGGAGCCGGGATTCTGCAGGTGTTGTTGTTGTTGTTGTTGTTGGTTGGTGGTTGTGTTCAGCCTGGGAGGAGTTCCCTGTGAGTCTGATTTGGCATTATGTGGACCCAGGTCTTGTAGGTTAGTTTTGCTGTACTCTTTTGTTATGGTAGAGTTGACATGCAACTCGAATCAGATGTAATGTCTGGGTGAGGACTGACTTGATTGTGCTCGTGGTCCAGCGCTGTCGTTGGCGTTCTGCGTGCCAGTTTGGTTGTTCTTGGTGCAGAAGCCGATGGTTCGAGCAATCAGCTGAGAGGACTGTGTTTCCTTATTTAAGCTGATGCTTGTTGTGTCTGTCGTGTGTTTTATCAGGTAGCTGTTGTCGTGGCATGGGTCGTGTCTCCTTTCCCTGTGAGATGTAAGTGATGTTGTCTTGTTTCGGAGGTGTCAGACTTGTGTTTTCTTTCAGTGCCATGCTCATTTCGTGGATCGATTTATTTTGAGATCCAGAGCGTGTGCCTATGATTGTGGTCTGGCAGTGTCCCTCTAAATTATGTTTTTTGAGAATTGTGTTATCGTGCTTTGTGGTTGGAGGTTTGGCTGATGCTTGGAGAGCGTGGCCAGTGTTCAGGCTTGTTCTTCCCTGCTTCTTCTTCTTAGCTCCTTTAATTTTGAGGATGAAATTTCCTAAGGAGGGGAGACTGTAATACCCTGGGTCTTTCGGATCTTTTATCGGAGAGCTTTCGGATCGCTTTTGTGGGTCCTAAGTGGTGTTTTACGATCCACGTGGGTTTTTCTCTTGTACAAGTTACGGAACCCAGTGGAGAGTTTACTGTTGAGTTCATCAACTCGAGGACGCTACAGTTGCGTTATGCTCCTTCCGAGGATCATTTAGACTATTTTTTCATATTTTTTTGAATTAGTGCATTTTCGAGCCAAAAATTAGATTTTTCAAAAATTAGGAAATTCTTATTTTCCTTTTCTTTTAACCCTCTCTCTCTCCTTCCTCTCTCCTCACCACTGTTCACTCTCTCCCTCTCGTTCTCTCTCCTCTCTTCTCCTCTCCCCGTGGGGCGCGCGACCGTGGCGAGGTGGGCGAGGCAGGAACGTCGTAGAGTTGTCGTAGAGCATGCTGGTGTGAAGGATGGAGCGTGGCGTTGGCGCGATCCCTCGGTGGATTTAAAGTCGGCGTGTTCGGGTTCGTGTGATAGTTTTCGGCGTGGTTTAGTCGTTTCGGCGCGTGAGAGCTTCGGTGGAAATAGGGGGATAGATGCTCTACTTCTCTTCTGCGTTCGCTCGTGATTTGGAGCCGAACGGTGCGTATACGAGCGGGTTTTGCTTCGTTTAGGGCGATGCATGCTTCGGGGGGTGTGAGCCGAGCTTGCCTTTCCAGGCGATGGTTTTCAGTCTAGTTGGTTTCATTCGAACCCCTGGCATGTTGGGAATTCATTCTCGCCAGTTTTATTGCATTTGGTTGAGAATCAGAGTCGGTATGAGCCCGACTATCCCCGTGACTCATTTTGGGTCGATTCGGTAGAATCGCCCGTTTCTTGTCATTTATGAGTCGATTTGATCCGTTCCGGACTGTGGAAGGTTTATATGGTCATTACGATTGCTTCCCCTTCGTTTTAGGGCGAACGGGGCGTGGAAAGGCCAGGTTTGCCCATTCCCACGGTTTTCTCACCGTAACGCCTTGGCGATCCTTTCAGAGACCGCAAGAGGTCGTCTGGCGGTCCATTGGAGACCGCTAGGCTATGTGGTTTGTCAGTTTCATGTTATGTCGGTTCAAGTCTTAGCGGTCATGCGATAGACCATTTTCATTGGCTTGTGGCCCATTGGAGGACTACTAATGACGGGATCGGCAAGCGACTTCAACAAAATTATCAAATAGATATTCATGTTTTAGTTGTCTCATGTTAATTGGGCCATATGTATGGGCCTAATGGGTCATGTTTTATGTTTTGTAGTAATTACGTCTCCAACTATTATGTAAGAGTCTTTTTTTTATTTTGTGTCTTTTAGTCTTCCTAAGCGAGTTATGATGAGTAGGTGTTAGGTGTTAGGTGAGTTGTCTTTTGGTCTTCTTAGTGGAGTCTATATAAGTGTCATGTAACCACTCTTTTAAAAGAATGAAGTGAATCAAAAATATTTGAAAAACTACCTCCAACATGAGGTCCCTTACCCTCCTTCTATCTCTCTCTCTTTGGAGTGGATTCTCCAATATTCTCTCTCTCTCTAGGAGTGGATTCTCCTGGGTTCTTTCTTTCTCTCTAACTTCTCTCTCTCTCTCTCTCTCTAAGGGGTGGATTCCCCCTCTCTCTCTCTCTTTCTCTCTCACATTATCTCTCTCTTTCTCTAAGGGGCGCGCCCCTTTCTCTCTCCTCCCCCTCCCAACCACTTTCTCTCTCTTCCGCTCCCCTAATAACTCTTTCCCTAGTTCCCACACCCTTCCATTAACTCACCCCAACCCCAAGAGCTCTCCTCCAATCCTCTCCTCACCTCCCAACCCCCAACTACCCCACTCTCCTTCCCCATGCATCCCACCACCTTCCCAAGGCTAAAATAACTCCTCCCAAGGCCCAAATTCAAAATTCCCTCCCCTCTCCCATTCCCCCCACACCCTAGGTCGCCCAACTCCTGCCCCAACCCAGCCAAGGTCGCCCTCCCCTTCCCTCCATCTCATTCCACAACCATTTGCCACCACAAGGTTTCAACTTCATTGCAGGTCGCAGGCAGAAAATTTTGTCCTAGAAGCTGCATCATCTCCGGCAATTCCCTGAATCTTATGGGGGCAAGGCATACATCTTTGGAAGTTCGTCCAGAGAGCTTTCTAAGCGAGGTGGTTTCGTCTCCATCCGAGCACCGGTCTGATCAGAAGGTCCATTCTCCCTCGACTGCGCAAAATTGCTCGGACAGAAGACCAGAGCCAGAGTGGAAGATCTGCAGCGGCCAACCTCCTGGGAATCTGAGCAGGAGTTCTTCATCAAAAATCTTCTACTCTGAGTCTTCTTTCATCCCCAAGAAGCAGAGCTCCGTTTGGCATCCGGATCCAGAAGTTATCAATTTTCTCCCACTGGGCATGCAGTTCTGCTTCCACTCTGTCGCCATCGACCACCTTCAGTGTTCAAGCTCTACCGGCCATCTCCGACCATATCTGGCAGACCCGTCAGTTTCGTTGCAAAGATGACTCGTCAACAGAACCAACGACTTCAGCGGTGCCTGATTCGAGCTCGGGCGCGGTCGCAGCATCCTCATCTTCCCACTGCTGAGAACCCTCTACAGTCTGCGCAACAGACCTGCCACTCTGTTCAACTGTCTGCCCCGACCAGAATCGACGTCCACAGAAATCAAGAAAATTCTGGTGTCTTCCCGGTCCAGCTACAAAGAGTTTCCCACTGGTTTCATCTTCAGAAAAAATCCGGAGTGGCCGCAGTGTCAAGAGAACCGACTGTCTATCCTGAAGCGCAGAGAGTGGACAGCATCGGCGTCGGCGGCCTTTTCAACACTTCTAGCTCGAATTCCCCTCCCCGCTTGGTGTCACATCAAAATGGTATCAGAGCAAGTCGTCCGATTTGTCCCAACAAGTCGGGGTCCTGCAGTTCGAGATTCGAGAAACAAGGTTCGAGGTCGAACCTTCTCCAAGTGGAGGGGTTTGATGGGATCGGCAAGCGGCTTCAACAAAATTATCAAATAGATATTCATGTATTAGTTGTCTCATGTTAATTGGGCCATATGTATGGGCCTAATGGGTCATGTTTTATGTTTTGTAGTAATTATGTCTCCAACTATTATGTAAGAGTCTTTTTTTTATTTTGTGTCTTTTAGTCTTCCTAAGAGAGTTATGATGAGTAGGTGTTAGGTGTTAGGTGAGTTGTCTTTTGGTCTTCTTAGTGGAGTCTATATAAGTGTCATGTAACCTCTCTTTTAAAAGAATGAAGTGAATCAAAAATATTTGAAAAACTACCTCCAACATGAGGTCCCTTACCCTCCTTCTATCTCTCTCTCTTTGGAGTGGATTCTCCAATATTCTCTCTCTCTCTAGGAGTGGATTCTCCTGGGTTCTTTCTTTCTCTCTAACTTCTCTCTCTCTCTCTCTCTAAGGGGTGGATTCCCCCTCTCTCTCTCTCTTTCTCTCTCACATTATCTCTCTCTTTCTCTAAGGGGTGCGCCCCTTTCTCTCTCCTCCCCCTCCCAACCACTTTCTCTCTCTTCCGCTCCCCTAATAACTCTTTCCCTAGTTCCCACACCCTTCCATTAACTCACCCCAACCCCAAGAGCTCTCCTCCAATCCTCTCCTCACCTCCCAACCCCCAACTACCCCACTCTCCTTCCCCATGCATCCCACCACCTTCCCAAAGCTAAAATAACTCCTCCCAAGGCCCAAATTCAAAATTCCCTCCCCTCTCCCATTCCCCCCACACCCTAGGTCGCCCAACTCCAGCCCCAACCCAGCCAAGGTCGCCCTCCCCTTCCCTCCATCTCATTCCACCACCATTTGCCACCACAAGGTTTCAACTTCATTGCAGGTCGCAGGCAGAAAATTTGGTCCTAGAAGCTGCATCATCTCGGCAATTCCCTGAATCTTATGGGGCCAAGGCATACATCTCTGGAAAGGTAGTCCAGAGAGCTTTCCAAGCGAGGTGTTTCGTCTCCATCCGAGCACCGGCTGATCAGAAGGTCCATTCTCCCTCGACTGCGCAAAACTGCTCGGACAGAAGACCAGAGCCGGAGTGGAAGATCTGCAGCGGCCAACCTCCTGGGAATCTGAGCAGGAGTTCTTCATCAAAAATCTTCTACTCTGAGTCTTCTTTCATCCCCAAGAAGCAGAGCTCCGTTTGGCATCCGGATCCAGAAGTTATCAATTTTCTCCCACCGGGCATGCAGTTCTGCTTCCACTCTGTTGCCATCGACCACCTTCAGTGTTCAATCTCTACCGGCCATCTCCGACCATATCTGGCAGCCCCGTCAGTTTCGTTGCAAAGAAGACTCGTCAACGGAACCAACGACTTCAGCGGTGCCTGATTCCGAGCTCGGGAGCGGTCGCAGCATCCTCATCTTCCCACTGCTGAGAACCCTCTACAGTCTGCGCAGCAGACCTGCCACTCTGTTCAACCGTCTGCCCCGACCAGAATCGGCGTCCACAGAAATCAAGAAAATTCTGGTGTCTTCCCGGTCCAGCTACGAAGAGTTTCTCACTGGTTTCGTCTTCAGAAAAAACCCGGAGTGGCCGCAGTGTCAAGAGAACAGACTGTCTGTCCTGAAACGCAGAGAGTGGACAGCATCGGCGTCGGTGGCCTTTTCAACACTTCTAGCTCGAATTCCCCTCCCCGCTTGGTGTCACATCAGCTAAGCTCTGTGATACGGTCCTTTGGAGACCGTTAAGCTATGGTTGGTACGTCGGTTTGGCTAAGCGGTCGTACGATAGACCACTACTCTAGTTGTGGCGGTTCAGAGATGATTGTTGAGCTTCGTTTGAATATTGGTCAACGGTTTTAAGTCGATTCGAGGTAGCGGTCTAGCTCCGACCGCATGGTGTCCTTGGCGGACCTTTGGGAGACCGCTAGGCTCAGTGAAACGGTTCAAGATAGACTGTTTCTTGGTTTGAACAGTTAAGTCAGTTCTGGGGTTGACTGGGCTATGCGGCCAGGTGAATGACCGCTACAGTCATCTTGCGGCCCTTCGATAGACCGCATGCCCCTTATGTTTTTGTAGTTTTGGCTTGTTCGGGTCTCTGAGTGTAGCGGTCATCCCCATGACCGTTTTCACTCAAATGGCAGCCCTTGGGTGGACTGTTTATGGCTTTGTGCGGCCCTTTGGTGATCGTCATTTGCCTATGTTCTCTGTGTGAGGGTAGCGGCCCTTTGGCTGACCGCTTGGTTTGTCTAGCGGTCTGGCATGTGATCGTTTCCTTCCTGGAGTTCTATTTTCTTGATGTTTTGGCCTCCAATTGTCTTGGCTTGACCTAGTAGTTTGCCTATTGTCCCGTGGATGTCTTGGATATCCTATGAGGGCTATAACCATGTTGTGGGGTGGTCGGGGAGTGCCATTATGCCGAGTAGTATTCCATGATGCTTCAGAGTCATTATTGGTTTCTGGTCAACCCGGTGTGATTCAATGGTTGACATGTGACCTCGTAAATGTCTCAGTAGTCCTGTATGGATCGAGACATGGTTTTGGATGCCTAGAGATGCTATCTTACCTCGGTTTGTGTATCCATGTGCTTGGAGGGTCGTAGTCATCCCTCATGTCTCCGTGATTCGTGTTATGCGGATGTGTGGATCCGGCAATCCTGTGATGTTTCCTTTATCGGTGTTTTACCATGATTTGGCTTAGGGACTAGGCTGATTGGCGGCATGTTACCGCTTTTGTGCGACGATCTTGACCCGAGTCGTGAGACTCAAGGATCGTTGTATCAGCAGGTCTAGTTGTCTGTCCTGAGTTCGGTGGTAGTTTGGTGTTCTACCTTGTGTCTTGTGCTTGGTGTTTCGTAGTACGTGTGACAGTGTATCTTAGCATGTCTTTACTTCAACACTAATGTTTCGGAGTCTCTATGTCTAGTGAGCCTCCACTAGTCGTAGCCTGACGACACTTTCCTGTGTGTCGGCCCACCTGGGAGTGGTATCGGGGTGAGTTCCCGATATACATTTTTTAGGCTAGTTTTCCTGGGCCCCCTTGCCTTGCGGTAGCGTCCTACTTGGGGGAAAACTAGCTAGAGGCCTGACTGAAGGCATTGAGCTTGTGTGTGCATACGTGGTCAGGGGCAGTTCGACGAGCGTCGACGGGCGTGACCCTGACTTGTTACGGTTTTCTCACCGGAACGCCTTGGCAGGTCCTTTCAGAGACCGCAAGAGGTTGTCTGGCGGTCCATTGGAGACCGCGAGGCTATGTGGTTTGTCGGTTTCATGTTATGTCAGTTCAGGTCTTAGCGGTGATGCGATAGACCATTTTCATTGGCTTGCGGCCCATTGGAGGATCGCTAAGCTCTGTGATACGGTCTTTGGAGACCGTTAAGCTATGTCTGGTACGTCGGTTTGGCTAAGCGGTCATACGATAGACTACTAGGCTAGCTATGGCGGTTCAGGGATGACCGCTAAGCTTCGTTTGAATATTGGTCAACGGTTTTAAGTCGGTTCGAGCTAGCGGTCTAGCTCCGACCGCATGGTGTCCTTGGCGGCCCATTGGGAGATCGCTAGGCTCGGTGAAACGGTTCGAGATAGACCGTTTGTTGGTTTGATCGGTTAAGTCAGTTCGGGGGTTGACTGGGCAATGCGGCCTGGTGAATGACCGCTACAGTCATCTTGCGGCCCTTCGATAGGCCGCATGCCCCTTATGTTTTTGTAGTTTTGGCTTGTTCGGGTCTCTAAGTGTAGCAGTCATCCCCATGACCGCTTTTGTGCGATGATCTTGACCCAAGTCGTGAGACTCAAGGATCGTTGTGTCAGCAGGTCTAGTTATTTGTCCTGAGTCCGATGGCAGTTTGGTGTTCTGCCTTGTGTCTTGTGCTTGGTGTTTCGTAGTACGTGTGACAGTGCATCTTAGCCTGTCTGTACTTCAACACTGATATTTCGGAGTATCTGTGTCTAGTGATCCTCCACTAGTCGTAGCCTAACGACACTTTCCTACGTGTCGGCCCACCTAGAGTGGTGGCGGGGTGAGTTCCCGATATACAATTTTTAGGCTAGTTTCCCTGGGTCCCCTTGCCTTGCGGTAGCGTCCTAATGGGGGGGAACACTAGCTAGAGGCCTGGCTCAAGGCATTGAGCTTGTGTGTGCACACGTGGTCAGGAGCAGTTGGACGAGCGCCGACAGGCGTGACCCTGACTAGTCACTCGTTATTGTGGTACTGTTGTGCCTTGCACTTGGTACTGTTGTTCCTTGTACTTGGTTCTTTGTGAGTATCTCAGTTACCGCCGTCCCAGGGGTGTGGGAGATACTTGTGGCACAGTGTAAGACATCAGTGGACGCATCTGGCTGTTCTTCTAGTGAGGAGGTGCTTCTGTCACTTGACGCATGACTCTTGTGGCTTGTGTTTTTGTGACTTCTCTAGGTAGTCTGTTCTTGGCTTCGCCAGAAGTTCGTGTAGCATGCACGATGATCTAGTTGTGTATGCGTTAGTTATTCTAGACTGTGTAGGTCTTTTGTAGGGCTTTTGCCTATTCTTATAGGCTTTCGCTTTGGAGCTCGTGCTTTGTCGACGGATCGATAATGCCCAACTTTGTGAGATTGAGATTCGCCTTTCTGTTGTAGTTTAGAGTAGTGTAGAGGGCCGAGGTTAGATCGGCTGTCGTGTTTTTGTCCCTTACTGCTTTACTCTTTTCTTTAGCTATTTTTACTCCTGCTTTTACAGCTTTACTGTTGTAGTTTAGCACTGCTGTTACTTCTGCTCCTACTTTACTATTTAGCACTGTTGTCTTGCGTGCTACTGCGTTATTTTCGGTAGGGTTCTGCGGGATCCCTAATGAGCCAATGACAGGAGGCTCACCCCTGACTTTTAAGGTGTAGCTGCGCTTCCTTGTGCTGTGAGTCCGCTGTGCGGTGGTTCTCTTGCCAGCGTTGCCAGTGTCGGGATTCCCCCGACTGGAGGGTACGTTTCCCTTTCCTGTTGGACTGTACTTGTCTTCTTTGAACTGGACTCTGTTAGTTTTAAATTGTTAAGTGAAAAAGTAATTTTATTTATGCTACTTTAGCAATCCTAATCATTGAAATTTAATTGCTTACTGTTATATCTGGAAGTTCAATGTACTCTCACACACCTTTCTATCCCTTCGGAGCTTTTCCGCTCTTGGGAGGTCTCGCAGATTCCAAGTGGTATCGAGTTTGCCCGGTATCCGGAGTCTGGGTCGTCACACGTTTCCACGGGGATCTAATCCCAATATCTTATCAAACTTGCCGCGCACTCGGCAGACATTTGCCTGGGTTTTTGATGTGAAACAAACATCCGAGTCTGAAATTTTCTCTTATTTCAAATTTTTTTATTTCTTCTTTTCTCTCTCTTTTTTTTGAAATTCTCTTCTTCTCTTTTTCATTTCCAAAAATATTGTTTTTTTTTCTCATCATTTTTTTCTTGTCATTTTTTTTTCAAACAACACATCGGAGAGAACACAAAGTTTCTTTTTGCTACAGTAGCATGCATACAACATGAGAGAAACTAGAGGGGTAATAAAGTGAGAGAATAGAGGAAGGGAGGATTACGTGAATAGTTTGAAGAGAGAGAGAGAGAGAGAGGTAAGAGAGAGAGGTGAATGGGGGGTTCTTCTGCCTTTCTTTTTTTTTTAATACAGAGATTCACCCGTAGAGAGAGGGAGCAGTGAGAATGAGGGCGAGAGAGCAGAGAGAATGAGGGAGAAGCGGGAGAATGGGATGCGGGAATGATAGTCATGGCAGGGAGGGGCGTGGGAACTAGCCGGGCGACATGGAGGGCTTCCCGGCGTGCTCGGACAGGGCCGCCAATGTACTCGGAGGGGGGAAACCATGTGCGGCCTGCTCAGAGGGACTGATGCCGATCTTGTGTTCCCGGATTAGTGACTGACATGGGGCTTTGTAACAGCCAGCAGAGCGGCACGTTGTGGCTAGTAGGGGGGCACCGCAGTGGCATTGTTGCTACTGCCTTGACATCCGATGCGATGGGCTCGAGCTGATGAGAACATCGCCGGCCTGCTTCCGTGCCGGTGAAGACGACATGGCGGTGCTGGACGGGAGGGAGGCCGGCTGAGCCGCGGTGGGACTGCTGGTTTGGTGGCTGTGGTCGCATGCAATGGAGATGGGCAGGGCGACACCGTGGTTGGCATGGCGGTGTTAGTGGCGGGCTCGCGGAAGAAGGGTGGTGAGGGACGAGTTCCTCCGAAGCGGCAGGGTGCATGGCGCAAGGTGCATGGCCGTGGTGGTGCATGCTGGGATCGTAACAGAGAGTTTAGAGAGAGAGAGAGATGGGATGTGGGAGAGAGAGAGAGTAACAGCAGTAGGGGGCAGGTTAGGAGAAGCCTGGTGCCGTCGTGCTTGGGGGGGGTTGCGTTGCCTGTAGAAGCCAGATAGAGAGGGAGAGAGAAGGAGAATGCCAGATGAGGGAGGGGAAGTTAGAGAGAGAGTTGAAGTAATGGCAGTAGAAGGGAGAGAGGGGGGTCTCGCGAGAGTGAATATGAGAGGGAAAAGAGAAGGGGACTTCCGGTGGAGGTGTGTGGAGATAGAAGAGAAAGGGTGGGGGCGGTGCAGTGGTGTATGTGGAGGAAGGCATGGAGTGTGTGTGCAGAGGTGGGGAATTGGAGGGAGCGGATGCGGGTTTGGTCAGGACGGAGGAAGTGAGAGAGGGTGATGGGTGCGGCGATGGTTGCATGTAGCATGGCTGAGTAGCAGATGGGCAAAGCAGGTGGTTAGAGAGGGTGTGGGGGAGTGAGAAGAGGAGGGGTTGGAGACTACAAAGGAGGGAGAGGGGAGGGGGAGGGGGGCACCGACGGTGCCCCTGTTCCAAACAGGGGCGGGTCTTGCGGTTTGAGAGAGTGAGGGAGAGGGAGGAAGGAGGCTTGGGGCCGGTGTTATGTGAATGTGAGTGTGCACAGAAGAGAGAAGAGAGGCTGGCGAGAGTGCGTTCAGAAAGAGAGGGAGAGAGGGAAGCATTGAGGGGGGGTCGTCTGCTGCAAGAGAGGGGGAGTAGGAGAATGGCTGGTGCCGGTGTGTGGGCTCGTGAGGAGAAGCAAAGGAGAGGGGGCTGGCTCGCGACTATTAGGGAGAGAGAGGAGGCGAGAGGCATGCCGCGGCGGTATTAGAGAGAGAGAAGAGTGGATACGTGAGGGGGGGTCGAGCTGGTGGCTGAGCTGTGGGAAGTGGAGGAGGCGTGCAGGGGCACGGCAGCCGGGTGGGTGACTGGCGGGCCGGCCGGTGTCCTCACGTGCACGCCGTCGTGACCGACAACGTGCTCCGCATGGCGGCTGTGGTTGACGTGGAAGGAGGCCGCGGCGGGCTTGCGACGAGAGGGGGGGCAGAGAATGGCTCTGCATGGCGGTCGCAATGGGCGTGGGTGTGGCCACGGCGAGGTTGCATGCATGGCCGCGGTGAGGGCAGTGGCTTCGACGGTGGCAGCGGCGAGGCGGCAGAGCAGGTAGCAGTTGGGTGGCAGGGTTACATCTATGGGGACCTAGGAACTCGGTGGTTGGCTTCCTGGTGGACAAGGACAGCAGGGGTGAGCAGAGTTCAGCGGAGGGGAAGACTGGATGTGGAGAACGACCCTTGTATTGGAGGATGGTGCAGGGTGGGGTGGTGAGGATGAGAAGGGCGGCCGATGGTGTTAGTGTTGCAGAGGAGTGAGAGGAAAGGAGGGGGTGGGGAAAGGAGGTGGTTGGGGCCGCTTCTCACGACCAAAGCTTGGGCTTCTCACCCATGGACAGGGGTTTCTCACCCCATCTCCTTCTCGGAGAACACACGCAAGGCTTCACACCTTATGTGGTTGGTTTCCAATAATTCTAAAACACTTCATTACTTATTAAAAGAGGTTACATAACACATTTATAGACTCCACAAAGAAAATCAAAAGACACTCATTAAACTTCAACTAACACCTAAGACTCATTATATCTCTAGTGGGAAGACTAAAAGACACTTAATAAAGACTATCACATGATGTAGATATTTTATTTCTACTACAAAAGAAAACACACATCTAGGCCCACTAACATGGCCCAATAACACAAAACTCTTAAAATAGCAAATATAGTTTGATAGTTGCCGGTGCCGCTTTGACGATCGACCGTTGCCGCTTGTCGATCCCGTGACGATTCCGTCAGTTTTATCTCCGTCTTTATTACGCTTTCAACCCGGACTCCCGTACGAACATGAAATGGCCAATGTATGGCAGACATGATTTTAAATAGCCCCTTTGCACCCTAATATAGGGGATTTTAACTCAGTTCATAAAATTGATTTGATTGATTTTTAGGCCATGGGGCCCATTATCTTGGCGACTAATCAAATGTTTTCTCCCTCTCCGAGAGGATGTAATTAACGCCATGACCTTTATGACACAGCGGGTTCTAGTCCTGACACGATATCCACTATCATCTGATTAGTCAGATGGCACGCACCCGTGGCTCCATACCATCTCGGTTTGGAGCCCGAACAAATTGTCACTCTTTGATTCGCACACTCGTGCACTGATAAACTGATACAAAAGATAAATGATACAGAGATATCATGATTTTAAGATGAAAGTTATAAAGTGCATCCACGGTACCTTCTAATCATGAACCTCTCTATTGGCCTGCTCTACCCTACTCTGCAGGCTAGCCGCTTCATCACGTGATCTCGCGAGCTCCTCACGTAGCTATGCCGCTTCTCCCAGGGCCGCCTGTAGGTCTCACTCCTGCAAATCCATTGTCTTCATTAGACATTTGTTCAACAAATTGTTCAAGAAGAGAGTTGTGGTGGTTACCCTCTCTGCTAGGGAAGCCTCCAATGTCTCGGCTCGATAGATCACCCGAGCCAACTGCTCATCCAGCTCGGCCCGGTCCGCTAGTGTTTGGGAAGAGGTCAAGGTTGGCACTGTGCCATCTCCG
Organism: Amorphophallus konjac; assembly: GCA_022559845.1. Lineage (NCBI taxonomy): Eukaryota > Viridiplantae > Streptophyta > Magnoliopsida > Alismatales > Araceae > Amorphophallus > Amorphophallus konjac. The sequence goes on from CM040126.1 coordinate 238,971,866, forward strand.
CTCGCTACATTAGATGGGGTTAGTTCAGAATTGACTAGTATTTAAGGAAAGGGAAGGGGAATGTGCAGGCATCTTACCAATAGGTCAAGTGTGCGTTGGAGGTCATCCTACTGCCCGATTGTGCTGTGGAGGAGGCCTGAAAACTTCGCTATCCTTTCTGCTGCGTCAAACTACATAAAAATTTCATTAGTCCACAATCTTAATTTATCACACATGAAATCAAATGAGGGTTAAAGGGTTAGCTCACCGATCGGTGTGTCCCGTGGATCACTTGGTTCCCGTATCGACATGAGTACGCTTGCAGGTACTCCTCGTCGGACTGTGCACGTACTATCATGGGTCGGCCTCTCTGCTCCTAATCCTGTATTTGATCTACCACCCGTATCCTCTAATCCACAGTCCCCTGGAGTCCTCTAAATTGTCACCCGGGCCTGACTGCCGTCTATAGGGAGGGGAACTCCACTAGAGCTTGATGTAGCCCCAACGTCCTCATAATCAGCCTGTAGTAGTGGAGGGGCTACACTATGTTCAATGAATGAAGCCAGATCTCCCTACCGAAGTAGGGAGAGCCAGCCGTCACCCACGGCTGATCTTGGGACTCCTCCCTGTATGGCGTCCAGTTTGTTGTGCTACATGTGTGTTTTGATGACAACAAAACTTCATATGTGCGTAAAGGAGTCAAAAAGCATATACTATCTAAATCTCTCTTTAACCCTCCTTGAGTTGAGTCTAACTAGGTTCACAAGAAGTTGCTTGAGTTTAGTCTCATCAGGTTCCAAGAATCTCACAATGTGCTCGATGAATTGCTGCTATGATCAGTAAGAAGCTTACAAGCTAGTAGCAACCAACAACCACAAGGCTCGCAGTAGTAGAAGCCATCATCTCCTAAACAGAAATGGGAGTGCAAGTAAGGGGCTTTGTACGTGCTCAATCAAAGGAGCAAAGTGCCTTCAGTTTATTAAAATAAAGTTGAAAAGGATTGGGCAGAACATCAAAGGGAAAAAAGAGCTTTGAATCAAGAAAAGAAAAGGTTGCGTCGACCCCACTTCAATGCATTGTCGACTCCCTTACTTACAATAGAAGAAAAGCCCAAACAGGTATCAGGCTGCGTCGACTCCATGACAATTCTGCATCCACTCCAGATGTATTCCTTGCAAGCATTAAAGCCGTCTTCATCAGCTACGTCGACCCCATGGATCTCAGGGCATCGACCTCAGGTCCTCACAGAAGCCGTTATAATCACATCTTGCAAAGGATGCGTCGACGCACCCTATTGGTTGTGTCGATGCCACAAAGGCTTGGCTCACCGCTCCCACACGGAAAGCGTGATGCGTCGACCCTGCTCGCCTCGCAACGTCGACCCCGCTCGCTTTGTAGCAGTCAGACAGGCTACCACCAACAGCTGCGTCGACCCCACTCTCTCAGGGCGTTGACGCAAGGGGGGCTCCCAGAAGCCGTTTCAAGACGCATCTTCAACGGATGCGTCGACAGAAGGGTGTTGCTGTGTCGACGCACCTGAGGCTCCTTCAGTCAAATTTTTGTCAAACCTGCAACAGTCCAGAGTTCGCACAAAGACCAAAAATAATCGACATAAACGTCCAAAAACATGCAGTTCGAGGTCTGGAAAAGGTTCCTAGGATAGAAAACTGTCCCTCTCCATCATGAGGCTTCAGAATAACTTTTGAGAAGGCAGATCTGATAGGTACCATATCTAGGAAAGGTCCTTTTCAGGGAAACCTTTTTTTGCCATGAGCCAATGGGATCTCAGTCTGTAACGCCCGAGAATTTTCTAGGAATTTTTCAGGATTAAATATAATTATTAAGCATTTTTAAAGGCTAAATGGGCTATTAATAAGAATTATAGATTTATTTAATCCATTTAAAAGCCCTATATCAACTAAAGGGCTAAGCCCAACTTAAATAAGTCCAAAGACCCAATTCCAAGGCTTTTAGACACAAGCCCATTAATAAAAAGGTAAATTAGGTGATTTACAGATTTAAAATAGGATATACACTTCAATTGAGGAATAAATGGGGAGATAATACGCAAATCTAAAAATTTTGGATTTAATGAAGCCTAGCGGTCTATCGTGCGACCGCTAGACCCACCTAGCGGTCCGTCTATGACCGCTAAGCAACCCAGTTCCATGAATGGAAGAAAGCTTGAAAAGCTTGGATCTTTGGCAATCTAATCACCTTGGATCGAAGCTACCTGGCATAGATGACTCTCTAGAAGTCTCTAGGGATTAACTGTACTCCGATTTGGGACTCTAAGTTCGTTCAAATCCTCAAAACCCTAGCTATCCCTATAAATAGATCCCAAGTTTCACATGTGCGACCCTTACTTTTGGCTCGCGTGTAACTAAGGTAAGGAAGCATTATTTGACGTAAGTTCTTTAGAAGATTTCGTTCATTATAGTAAGGTCTAACTTCTCTTAAAATTTCATTCTAGGAGATCAAGCCTACAATAAGTTAGAGGCCTGCAAAGACGCTGGTTTAATGCAAGTAACCCAGGAACTTGTGCGAACGACCCATAAAGATGAGCGGATTAGAAGTCCTAAATAAGGTAATTAGAAGATGGTTCTTTAGACTTATTTGTTCACCTTAGTACCCTCTTTCTACCCTTCAAATTTTGTGGACATAGGTGAAGGGAATCAGGAGTTAGAAAGGCAAGAAGTTGCTGGTTCAGTTCTGAACGAGCAGAAACTAGGGTCGACTTCCAACCCTAAATTTGAAGTCTAAAGCCCAGAACAGAGGTAGGTTATCTCATGAATGGCTGAAATATAATTTTAGGAGTAAAAGCCCTCAAGTTGGAGTCGATTTCATGCATTGTATTCGGAGTATTTACTATTTTATTGGGACTGCGCATCTAGTTTTATTTTCCATGCATGAACATAGCCCTAATGCAATTAAGATAAATATTTTTGGTTTATTTCACACAAAACCATACATGTTCCTGCCCTATTTCCTTTCTAGCATAGTTTTACATCATGATTCGATGAATTCCATGCATAACTTGTCCTAAGTTTAACATGTATTCTCTGTTTTATAGCTTATGCTAGGCAGGCAGAAGGCGGCCTAAAAGGGACCGCAAGGGAATCTTTGCGGTCTAATGAACGACCGTCTGAACCCCTTCCTAGCGGCCTATCGCAAGACCATTTTTTTCATTCTGACGGCTAGTCCCTGACCGTTTTCTCATTCTGAGAACAAGTCCGAGCCTAGTTGAACATTACATATTAGTAACCTTATAATTATATTATTTACACTCAAAATCAAGTTTTATTTTTCCTAATTAATACCCAGAATTCAGCATGAGCATGATTAAGGGTTTATTTTGACTATTATGTTAATTTCATGCCAAAACCATATAGTTTTGTATTTATCTTAATTTCATATGGTTCATGGATTTATTTAGTTTGGTATGATCGATGTTTGCCACGATCCTTTCTTATTTATGAGTCATTTTCTTAAGTACATGGCATGCATTCCGATACGATGTCATTAGTTACACTTTGCACATTAAGCAAACAAATCTTGGACTTGTGATCCTCTCTGTTGGATATTCCATCTACCGGACTAGGTGATCTTATTTCAAGGCCTCTGTAAGACTCCGCGAGCCTGGGATTCCCACTAGGATGTCAAGCTGGTTGTACCCTTAAAACCCAATTGTTAGAAAGCACTTAACCAGTGTTTTTGGTGTTCTGGACCTTAGCAGCCTGTGGACGACTGCCAGAGGTACTTAGCGGCCCTTTATCTGACCGCCAAGGACTCTTAGCGGCCCTGTCTAGATCACATGGTTCTGGTTCATTTGTTTCATCGACTTTGTTTCTAAACGGTCCAGTCATGACCTCATAAATCATAAAACGGTCCTGACTAGACCGCATGCCTATCTTAAACGGTCCTATCTAGACCGCTTGAGTATATAAACGGTCCAGTAAATGACCGCTTGATCCTTAACTCTGTCTAACCCAAGGTTTGACCTTTGGGTTTGGTTTTTATGAGTTCCTATGTCGTCTAATGATTGCTTGGAACTTAACGCCTATCAAACAAGGTATTAATAACTTATGGAAAGGAAATAATATTTAGTTATGCTGTCAATTTTTCTCCATGGCATAACCTAGTTCAAACTCAAATCTTTTAACTCGTATATTCTTAATTAAAGCATTCTTACCTTGATATTTGTTATCATGGAACCATAGTTTGAACTTGTTACATTATTGGCCATATTTATATTTTCGTAGAAGTAGCTGGATTTATAACTTGAAGATGCAAGAGCGGGCACAGACAGTGTCCAAGGGCTCCACTCTAGTCCCCTCTGCAGATAGCCGGAAACATACTATAAACCATGGGGTATGATGAACACTTGTGTCGCATATCGCTGGGAGTACTTTTTTTATAAACTGGTGAAATTCACGAATTATCACAAGGCATTCTTGTGAAATTACATGCTTGCTAGTACATTGTCGTTACATGACTTTCTAGTACATAGCTTTATGGTTATCAAAAAGTACATTCTTGTTCATGAAAGGCCAAACTTACATTCTTGTTATATACTTACTCAATCATGTTCTCAGTTCTCATTCTGAATCGTATCATGTTACTTGTGTTACTTTGGTTTTTGTCACTCCCCGAGCCTTTATTACAGCGGAAGACTCGCTCGAGGAACGCGAACAACCGGCACGGTAAGCCTCTTGCAAGCAAGAATGATTAGAGCGCAAGGTAATCACACATAAGAATGCAATCGCACAATATTTACTCAACTTCAACTTTCATTAATAATCAAATGTAATATTCGAATACAACCACTAATTCAACTTCCATCATGCTAGACTTAAGAAATAAGAAATTACATAGACTCGATCTAAACAATGTAAACTTCCTAAGTCCTCGCTCATTCTTTATTCACTCTCGGATCCGCTACTTGAACATTCGAATCCGAACCCGACTCACTTCCATTTCCTGAAAAAAGAATGGAAATAGATAATGAGCACACTTGCCCAGTAGGTATCTTCGCATCAACATGAAGGCATCTTAAAGTAATTGACGTTTTTGCTCTAGAGGAATAAGGTAAAATCATGCGAATGCGATTATCATGCGATTAAACCAAAGTATGTAAGATAGAATGAGAGCAAGTATGAACTAGCAAGAATGTTATAAGAACATGATATGGCCTTTCATGAACAAGAATGTAACGAGAATGTACTAGCAAGCCACATAATTATCACTCTAGTATCTTTTGCTTATGAGCAAGTACTTCGTGAATTTCTGTGGAATATCAAGAAAGTCATGTATAAGTATCAATCATGCTGTATCGTGTTGTGGATTTTCACTTATTTATAAAGAAAGTACTCCCAGCGTAATGCGACGCCAGTAGCATCATACCCCATGGTTTATAATAGTATGTTTCTGACAATCAGTCGAGGGGACTAGCATAGAGCCCTTGAACACAATCAGTGCTCGATCGCATCTTCAAGTATAAATCAAGCTTTTTCCATGCATGTAACAATAAAGTATGGCTAAGAATGTACAATTCCAACAAGCTCTTGATAATAATAATTCAATGAATGAATGCTTTAATAAGAATCATGAGAAATCAAGAATGACTTATACTATGTTATGCTTATGGAAATAAATCGACAGCATAACGGTACATTCTTTATTTTCCATTCATTATATTAGGTTTCTTGATCAATATGATAAGTTCTAGATCATCAATAGTCCATTTAGAAACCTTGGAATATCAACCCTTGGGTCAAATCTTGAGTTAACATATTTAAGCCTTGTGACGGTCTTGTACTGGGCCGTTACATAACGTGACGCTCCAGTATTGAGCCGTTACATTAGTCTGAATCCAGAACCAAGAAATCAGACTCAGTTGAATGTGACGGTCGTATATTGGGCCGTTACATGTTCCTGACGGTCCAATATAGATCCGTTACACTACTGATAACCAGAATCATCGATAGTGTAATCTAATCAATTGGGTTTTAATGGTACAACCAACTCGGCATCCTAGTTGGAATCCCAGGCTCGCGAAGAAATGTACCAACTCAACAAAGATGCCTTTGTATCCACGTTGACGGTAACGGTCCATCTGGCAACCGTCATAGAAATGTAATGCATAGGAGCTCGACCGTTACTCTATGAATCCAGAAAACTGAAGAGTTTGATTCCTTTTGAACTCTGGGAACGAGTAATGTAACGGTCTATCGTGAGACCGTCACATAACTCTAACGCACCTGCACTTGACCGTTACAGCCTGTTAGTTCCGTAAAAGAAAGAACAAGTGTAAAGATCAAAACTTTGGACTCTTATCCACTGAGGATTGACTTGGGAAGAGTTATAATAATACTAAGGACTCTTAGAGATTAGATTATGACCAAATAAGGACTCTAAACTCGACCTAATCTTAAAACCCTAGCTAGAGCCCTATAAATGGGACCTAGTTCTGAACTGCGTGACCCTTACTTTTTGGACGTAAAGAATCAAGGTAAGGAGTCACTATCTCAGGTAAGTTCCTTAGAAGTATTTGTTCACAATACTATAGACTAACTCCTCTCCAAATTTCACATCTTTAGGTCAAGAGGTCGTGGAGATAGAACCTAAGGAAGTTACTGGAAAAGTCACAGAAGAAGGGAACTAGGGCTCGGTGTTCAGACCAAAATTGGAAGTTAAAGCGTAAGGAAAGAGGTAGGTTATCTCATGAATGGTAAAAACAACCTGATAAGACTAAAAGCCCTCTGGTTTGATTGAATTTCATGCATAGTAGAGTATTAATTTCATGTTTTACTAGTTATTATACATGTCATGCATCTCTTAGCCCTAATAGAGAAATTAAAGTATGTTATTCATCTAATCCACTGATACCCATGCATATAGATAGCCTATACTTCGTCATCATGCCTAGAATAGATATGATGTTTGATTTACAGACATGATGTGAGTTGATCTCTAAGTGTTTTACATGTTTTCTGTTAGCAGATGCTCTGACGCATCAGTGTAGGACCGTCACACTCATATAACGGCCCTACGACAGACCGTCACACACTCTGTTATTTTGGATTTTCACTGTTGTCTCTAACGCACTAGGACAGGCACGTTATGTTCATGTAACGGCTGGTTCTGACCGTCACAATCACTGTGACGCCCCATCTCTAGACCGTCAGAGTCTATGATCTGTCAACCCTAGACAGAATATAACTTGCCAATATTATTTATTGTTAAGCCTAGTTACCGAAGATTTAACCTGATCATGTGATTTTAAGGTTATTTGATTGTTCATGATAGGTATTGCATGATTTGGTGTCTCATTGTTATTTTAAGTAATGTTAGTTTAATGAGCCCAATTCTATAGTTTGTATTATAAAGCATGACTTTTCTTTTTAACCTTGTATTGATGGAGTTTTCATCATGATTTTCACATTGATTATACATCTTTCTCTGTGTCAATAGAGTCATTTCTATAAGTGCATGGCACATATTCCGGTATGTTGTCATTAGTTCACACTTTGCACTATAGGAACATATTCTTGGACTTGAGGACCTCTCTATTGGATACTCCTTCCAATGGACTAGGAAATCTTGTTTTCAAGGCCTCCGTAATTCTCCGCGAGCCTGGGATTCCCACTAGACGTCGAGTTGGTTGTACCATTAAAAACTATTAGCTAGAACACACTCTCGTGTTTTCTGATTCTAGCAATGTAACGGCTGTACATTGGATCGTCAGGCTCACGTAGCGGCCCAATGCATGACTGTCACATTCCTCTGAGTCTATTTTTATTGTTCTGGACTAGGATCACTGTAACGGCCCATTACTGGCGTGTCACACGATGTAACGGCCTAGTGAATGACCGTCACATAACTTGTTTATGTTAACCCAAGGTTTGACCAAGGGTTGATATTTCAATGATTCTAGACAAACCTTGATGATCAGAACTTATCATATTGCTTAAGAAACTTAATATAATGAATGAAAGATAAAAGAATGTACCGTTATGCTGTCGAATTATTTCTATGAGCATAACCTTATTTAAGTCGTTTTCTTGACTCATGCATCTTATGTTGAAGCATTCATTCATTGATTATAGTTATCATGAAATTATTGGAATTGCTACATTCTTGGCCATACTTTACTGTTACATGCGTGGAAGTAGCTTAATTTATAACTGAAGATGCGATCGAGCACTGATTGTGTTCAAGGGCTCTATGCTAGTCCCCTCGGCTGATTGCCGGAAACATACTATTTTATAAACCATGGGGTATGATGCTACTAGCATCGCATTGCGCTGGGAGTACTATTTCTATAAATAAGTGAAGATCCACGATACGACACGACATGACATTCTTGCTTGATATTCCACAGAAATTCACGAAGCACTTGCTCATAAGCATAAGATGCTAAAGTGGTGAATATGTGGCTTGCTAGTACGTTCTCTATATATTCTTGCTTGTGAAAGGCCAAATATCATGTTCATGTTATATTCTTGCTAGTTCATTCTTGATCATTCTATCTTATCTTGTTACTTTGGTTTGATCGCATGATTGATTTGCATTCACATGATTTTACCTTATTCTTTAGAGCTAAAATGTTAACTACTTTAATAGTACCTTCATGTTGATGCGAAGATACCTACTAGGCAAGTGTGCTCATTACCTATTTCCAATGTTTTACAGGAGGTGGAAGTAGTTCGGATTCTGATTCAGGCTATACTAGTAGCGGGCCCGGAAGTGAGTGAAAGTCTTGTAAAGCTACGAGTGAAGATTTAGGAAGTTTATCATGTTTAGATTGAGTCAATGTAATTTTCCTATTTCTTGAGTCTAGTAGATGGAAAAGATGATGATAAGTGGTTGTATTATGAATATTGATCATTTATGAACTAAAGTTGAAGTTTGATTAAATCATGTGCAATTGCATTTGTGTGTGTGATTGTCTTGCGCTCTGATTGTTCTTGCTTGCAAGAGGCTTACCATGCCGGCTGTTCGCGCTCCCCGAGCGAGTATTCCGCTGTAAATAAGGCTTGGGGCGTGACAGTTATGTTGGTATCAGAGCCTAAGTCTCAGGACGTAGGGAAAGGAATTATGTCATAGGATAAGTCCAAGGTTTAAGGACCCCTACCTATGAACTAAGGAAGAAATTCCATACCCATGTAAGGATTGGGTAGAGCCCGGGATAAGATAATTAATTAGCTTTAAGGTTGATTCTCATGAGAAATAACAAGTTGTTATTTTTGTCTCTCAGGTACCCTATTTTACAAATCGCTCATCGCGTAGATTGGGACGGTATGCAACAAACAGTTGCCGGCCTCACTCAGGCATTGCAAACTATAGCACAAGGTGGTGCAGGGGCAAGGGCTGGTGACCTACATCGCAACTTCTGGAGTCTAAATCCTCCGCGTTTCTATGGATCTTCCAATCCAGACGAAGCAGAAAATTGGATCGATGAAATGAATCGTATCTTTGATGTTATTCAATGCACTGATCAAGAGAAGGTGCGTCTAGCAACATTTCAACTAAATAAAGATGCCCGTACATGGTGGAAGTCGGTTCCGGCACCTCCGGCCGATGCACCTCATACATGGGACGAGTTTCTTACTTTATTCCGTACCAAGTATTTTTTCGAATATGTAAAGGAAAGGAAGGCCATGGAGTTTGCCTCCCTTCGTCAAGGGATGATGTCGGTGGCAGAGTATGAGCTGCAGTTTTCAAGACTAGCACCATATGCACCACACCTTATTAGCATGGAATTATTAAAGGCAAATCGATTTATGGACGGGTTACGTCCCGGGTTCATTCAGCAACTTGGGACACAAAATATCCGCACTTATGCAGAGATGGTTCAGAGGGCATATCTATGCGAGAGGACCTTAGAGAAGGTCAAAAAGTTGAAAGGAAAGGGAGAGGAATCCAGCCGGCGCTCAGATCGGCATTATAAGAAGGAGAAGTTTAGCATCACGGAACCCTACAAAAGCCGTGATAACAAGAAATGATCAAGGAGCGGGAACGGTGGAAGTTCCCAAAAGAATAATAAAAGGGTTAAGGAAGAGAAGGAGCAAGTTGCCACGGCGTGCACTTTTTGCGAGAAATTCGGCCATTCGGCTGAAGAATGCTGGAAGCGCCTCGGTGCTTGTTTGCATTGTGGAAGTAGGGAGCATCGTGTGCCAGATTGCCCCCTTATGAAAGAGCAATCAGCTAATGGAGGATGTAGGAGGCAGACTCGCCTCAATGCTGTTATAAATGAAGATGAAGCACCCAAGGATTTAAATGATGGGCTTATGGAAGGTACTCTTCAAATCTGTTCTCGCCCTGCATTCGTACTATTCGATACCGGTGCTTCTCATTCTTTTATCTCCACCACTTTTACAAAAACCTTACCAATTGCATCAGTTTCCTTACCTTCAGATCTTGCTATTACTACACCTTTAGGATCTGGAACTAAGCTTACCAAGCATTATCTTGATTGCGAGGTAGTGGTAGAAGGTTACAATCTCCCCGCAAACCTCGTGTGCCTTGACATGAAAGGTTATGATGCCATTTCAGGGGTTGATTGGCTTATAGACCATGATGCTTAGATCAATTATCGAAATAGGATTATATCTTTTCGAAAGCCCGGTCTTCCAAGATTTTCTTTTCTTGGCATCAAATACAAGAAACATCCTACCATTATATCTTCTCTTCACGCTTGCAAGCTTATCTCGCAAGGATGTGAAGCTTTTCTTGCTTCAGTCATTATCACTGAATCTAAGGAAATTGTCCTAGCAAACATTCCCATTGCGAATGAGTTCCCAGACGTGTTCCCATCTGAACTACCTAATTTATCGCCCGAAAGGGAAGTAAACTTTACCATTGAACTCACTCCAGGAGCAGCACCTATTTCTATAGCCCCTTACAGGATGTCCCCCACAGAACTCAAGGAACTAAAAAGGCAGTTGCAGGAACTACTAGACAAGGGTTTCATCAGGCCTAGCACATCCCCTTGGGGTGCGCCGATTTTATTTGTCAAGAAGAAGGAAGGTTCTCTCAGGCTATGCATCGATTACCGGCGACTGAATCAGTTGACAATTAAAAACAAGTATCCATTGCCGCGTATTGATGAGCTCTTCGATCAGCTTTCGGGAGCAGAATATTTTTCTAAGATTGACCTCAGATCAGGTTATCAACAGCTTAGAATCAAAGAGGAAGATATTTATAAATCGGCTTTTCGAAGTCGTTATGGCCACTATGAATTCGTGGTAATGCCATTTGGATTAACTAATGCTCCCGCGGCATTCATGCAACTTATGAACAGTGTCTTCCAGCCATACTTGGACCAGTTCATCGTCATCTTCATTGATGACATCTTAATATATTCCAAGACAAAAGAGAAGCATGAAGAACATCTAAGGATAGCCTTGCAAACACTTAGAGAACACAAGCTATATGCCAAACTCAATAAGTGTGAATTCTGGCTTAATGAAGTCTCATTCCTAGGCCACATTATTTCAAAAGAAGGTATTACTGTGGATCCTTCTAAGGCAGAAGCTGTCAAGAATTGGAGTCGGCCAACGACTGTATCTGAAGTAAGAAGCTTTTTGGGTCTAGCTGGTTATTATAGAAGATTCATTACGGACTTCTCAAAGATAGCAGTCCCTTTAACTAGACTCACCAGAAAAGAAAATCCTTTTGTCTGGTCAGAGGAATGTGAGAAGAATTTCAAACCCTTAAGAATCATCTTACAACAGCCCATGTTTTGTCACTACCAATGGAGGGTGGTGGATTTGAGGTATATACGGATGCATCTGGAATTGGCTTAGGATGTGTCCTTATGCAAAATGGAAGGGTGATTTGCTATTCTTCAAGACAATTGAAACGTCACGAAGAAAATTATCCTGTACATGATTTAGAATTGGCAGCGATTATTTTCGCCTTGAAAATTTGGCGTCATTATCTTTATAGAGAAAAGTTTACGATCTACTCAGACCACAAGAGCTTGAAGTATTTATTCTCTCAAAAGGAGCTTAATATGAGGCAGAGGAGGTGGTTAGAACATCTCAAGGACTTTGATTTTACTATTCAATATCATCCTGGCAAGGCAAATGCTGTAGCGGATGCACTCAGTAGAAAACCAATGGGTATGTTATCGAGTCTCATGATTAGTGTAACCAACCTTATTCTCAATTTGCTCAGTTGAATTTAGATGTTGATATTAAGGAAGAAGATTGTTTCATAGCTAATATCCGAGCTCAACCTACATTGATAGAAGATTTGGCCAAGTTACAAGAGGATGATCCAGTTTTATTAGAAATTAAGGCCAATATTGAACAAAGGCCAGAATTTTCTATTTCTAATGATGGAAGATTGCTATTCAAGGGCCGAATGTGTATACCGGATCGTGAGAATACAAAGAAATTGATCTTAGAAGAAACACATAAATCAAAGTACTCCATTCATCCAAGAGGTACAAAAATGTATCAGGATCTCAAAAGAAACTTTTGGTGGCCCAATATGAAGAGGGAAATAGCTGACTTCGTGTCTCGTCGTCTAACGTGCCAATAAGTTAAAGCTGAACATTTTAGACCCGCAGGTAAATTACATCCCTTAAATACTCCCGAATGGAAATGGGAGAGCATAGGGGTGGACTTCATTATGGGTTTACCTAAGACAAGAGGTGGACATGATGGCATATGGGTAATCATAGATCGATTGACTAAATCTGCACACTTCATACCAATAAAGAGTCGATGGTCTGTAGATATTCTAGCAGCATTGTACATAAAGGAAATTGTCAAATTACATGGTGTCCCCGTCACTATTGTATCAGATAGAGATCTGTGATTCACATCACAGTTCTGGAAAGGTCTACAACATTCACTAGGGACCAGATTAAATTTTAGTACAGCCTTTCATCCACAAATTGATGGTCAGACGGAAAGAACAAATCAGGTGGTATAAGACATGCTCAGGGCTTGTGTCATTGATTTTGGAGGAAGTTGGCATGATCACTTGCCTCTGGTGGAATTTGCATATAATAACAGCTATCAAGCAAGCATACAAATGGCACCTTTTGAAGCTCTATATGGGAAAAGTTGTCAATCTCCAATATGTTGGAACGAAATAGGGGAAAATCAATTTTTAGGTCCCGACCTTGTCAGGGATTCTACGGAGAAAATCAAGCTCATTCAAGAGAGAATGAAAATGGCACAAGATAGGCAAAAGTCGTATGCCGACAATCGAAGACGTGACTTGGAGTTTCAGGTAGGAGATCATGTATATTTAAAAGTTTCTCCAGGTCGTGGTATTCGAAGATTTGGCATTAAAGGAAAGCTAGCTCCAAGGTTCATTGGCCCATTTGAAATTCTTGAAAGGGTCGGTGAAGTGGCTTATAGATTAGCTTTACCTCCACAGTTAGCAGGAGTTCATGACGTATTTCACGTCTCTATGCTAATGAAGTATGTATATGATCCATATCATATTTTCACATTTGATAATCTGGAGATTCAGAAGGACTTAACATACGAACAAACACCAATAAAGATTTTGGATCGGGAAGTGCGTCAATTAAGGAATAAAGTTATTCCTATGGTCAAGATCTAATGGAAGAAAACATGGCCTTATGAAGCGACATGGGAAACCGAATCAGCTATAAGAAAAGATTCCCAGAATTGTTTGACTGTAAGTACACTCTCCACAATCCATGTATTGAATTTGGGGATCAAATTCTTTTAAGTGGGGGAGGGTGTAGTGCCCCCGAATTTATTTGAGAATTTTCTGGCATTATTAGCAATTAAATGGACTAATTTAAATTTATTAATCAATATAAGGCCAAATGGTGTTAATCAATTAACCCAACTCACTTAAATGGAGTCCAAAAAGGTTTTAAGACCAGGCCCATTAAGTTGGCCCATATTCTAGAAGGTTATTAAGCCTATTCTCGGATTTTTAAAGATAAACACCACTTAATATAGATAATTGTATGGATAATGAACAATAGAGTTTTATTAATCTAGAACTCTATCCACGTTGACTGTAACGGTCCATCTGGCAACCGTCATAGAAATGTAACGCATAGGTGCTCGACCGTTACTCTATGAATCCAGAAAACTGAAGAGTTTGATTCTTTTGAACTCTGAGAACGAGTAATGTAACGGTCTATCGCGAGACCGTCACATAACGCTAACGCACCTGCACTTGACCGTTACAGCCTGTTAGTTCCGTAAAGGAAAGAACAAGTGCAAAGATCAAAACTTTGGACTCTTATCCACTGAGGATCGACTTGGGAAGAGTTATAATAATACTAAGGACTCTTAGAGATTAGATTATGACCAAGTATGGACTCTAAACTCGACCTAATCTTAAAACCCTAGCTAGAGCCCTATAAATAGGACCTAGTTCTGAACTGCGTGACCCTTACTTTTTGGACGTAAAGAATCAAGGTAAGGAGTCACTATGTCAGGTAAGTTCTTAGAAGTATTTGTTCACAATACTAAAGACTAACTCCTCTCCAAACTTCACATCTTTAGGTCAAGAGGTTGTGGTGATAGAACCTAAGGAAGTTGCTGGAAAAGTCACAGAAGAAGGGAACTAGGGCTCGGTGTTCAGACCAAAATTGGAAGTTAGAGCTTAAAGAAAGAGGTAGGTTATCTCATGAATGGCAAAAACAACCTGATAGGACTAAAAGCCCTCTGGTTTGATTGAATTTCATGCATAATAGAGCATCAATTTCATGTTTTACTAGTTATTATACATGTCATGCATCTCTTAGCCCTAATAGAGAAATTAAAGCATGTTATTCATCTAATCCACTGATACCCATGCATATAGATAGCCTATACTTCGTCATCATGCCTAGAATAGATATGATGTTTGATTTACAGACATGATGTGAGTTGATCTCTTAGTGTTTTACATGTTTTCTATTAGCAGACGCTCTGACGCATCAGTGTAGGACCGTCACACTCATATAACGGCCCTACGACAGACCGTCACACACTCTGTTGTTTTTGGATTTTCATTGTTGTCTCTAATGCACTAGGACATGCGCGTTATGTTCATGTAACGGCTGGTTCCTGACCGTCACACCGGTAAAAGGTTAAACCTATCCTTGGACTTGGGTTTTCCTAGGAATTGAATACCCTAGGCTCTGATACCACAAAAATTGTCACGCCCCGAGCGCGGAAGGTACCCAGAGATGCGCGACGAGTTTATATCAATCATGTCAATCAGAGTATTAGTGTATTCGACACCAAAAATCAGAGATGCGCAAAAGTAAAGATAACCCAGTCCTTTATTCCTTCATAAGAATATGTCTATTACAAACCTTGAAGTACTAACTAAAATAAAGGAAAAATACAAGGTTGACTCAAGAAAATATGAAAAATACTAGATAACACGGAAGAAGCTCTATCCCTTTCACTCTTGATTTTCCCCATCCGTTTGAGTTCCCTCATCGTCGGACTTACCTGAAAAGTAAGGAAACACTAAGTGAGCGAACGCTCAGTAGGAAATTATATCTCAAGAACTAGCAAGGGGTTTAAGTGATTACATCTTTCATGAATGCACTATAGCTATGCATGCTCGCATAAAACGACAAGATAGAGAGAGTGTATAACAATACGATAGCAAGAAGAACTAGTCATGAACTTTCAAGAACTTATATCAAAAAGATATCAAGATATTCAAGCAAGTAAACTCATCATGTCATGTTGGAATTTGGCTATTTTATTTCAAGTCAAGCAAGTATACAATTACCCTTTCTCGGGCCACGCAAGTCATGTAATATCAAGTCAAGTACAAGTACAAGATTTGTGGAATGTTCAATCAAGCTAGTCATGCACTTCGGTATAATGCCAATACCGTGATCAATCAACTCCCATGGGCACAAGTACTTTCGGGTGCTCCTCTCAGGACCAGATCGGGCCCTATATGCGCAGGCATTAATCATGTATTTTAACATCCACTTTTGTGTATAGCCAATATGGAATTTCAAGAATAAAGCTTGTAGATACGTAGGATAACTTGGATAGAATAGAGTCCAAAAATATGACACTTGACATAGAATGACGATAATAATGGTACAATCACGATTATCGATAAAACTAGGTGGAATTGGTTCCCAAACTTGGGTACCATGAGAAACAAGTATGGACATTCTTTATATGGAATTGAGGTCCATAAGAACATCAAGTTTAATATAGAATTGGGGTTTACAAGAACATCATAACAATGTTGATATAGAGTTGGGGTTTACAAGAACAACATGACAATGTTGATATAGAATTGGGGTTTACAAGAACAGCATCAAATGGCATGATAACCTCATCCCATTAAGAGAATTCTCATGATACATACTTTGCATAACATGAGGGCCGGTATACCATGTTTCTTTAGAGTGACATGGCAAAATAGTGTAATGGGTTTTTATGGTACAACCAGCTCAGTCGGCCTTGAGGGAATCCAAGGCTGCGAGGAGACTTACGGAGGTCTCTATGACTAACTCGCTAGTCCAAAGGAACGGAATGTCTAATGAAGAGCTTGTATGTCAATGAGAATTAGTGGGTAAACGATAAACCATCATGAAACGTGGGACTATATTCACGGAACGGAATATAGTGCCGATTGCATATATATATATATATATATATATATATATATATATATAAAACCCTTCGGTTGACAGTAATCAGTGTAAAACAGAAATACAGAAAATAGCGACTTAAGCTAAGTCATTAATTATCCAATTAACGCCTTATTCAGGGGCGTTCATTCACAATTTGATGACGTATACGATAGTCGTCCCTTCAATATTTCTATTCTGTAGAAAATCAATATTCTGGAATTTTTAACAAAAACGCGCCCTGGACAGGGGCGTTACTTGTCAATAAGCGCCCTGGTATGGGGCGTCAGTTCAATAAGAGACGACCTTGTGCAGGTCGTTAATTCAACAATTTATCAATTTTCAGATAATAAAATTTCAGGAAAATAATTTCATGGTCAGGACAAGAAAAATAGCAGGATTCGATAGGTATGATCATGCATTAATTTAGATTCATGGTTTCATAGTTATAGAATTTTAAACATGGATAATTATCAATTATATGAAATTGACGACTCCTGGGTAGGGCGTCAAAACAAGAATTAGCGCCCTTGTCTGGGTCGCTTCTTTAAAATCACTCAGAAAACATTTGGAAACGCAGTAAAACTATATGAATGAGATCATGGATGAGTTTATTTCATAATTTATACTAGTTTGGGCTACGTTCTTGAGAAAACCTACCTGATGACTATCTGGGTGAAGATATGTGAAGAGAAACGATACTCTGTTTTGCAACAGAGTCTTCTGATCACCGGTAGAAGAAGAAGAAGATGATGCTTGATGAAGAACCCCTCGTTCTTCAACACGGCAGGCAACCTAAAGGAAAATAAGATGAAGAAAAATTAATATTCTTCATGAGTTGATCGAAAACAGAGGCAGGAAGAAGAACGTAAACCTGTTCTTCACGCACAGCAGCAGAGCGAAACCTCCTTCGACCAAATAGCTTTTAGGGTTCGATGGACAAGGTTATTTATAGGATTTTGGGGATCCTAATAGGGTTAGAGTTGTATTGGAAGTAATACTTCCATGATAGAGTCCTTACCATATTCCACCTTCGACGTAGTTATCCAGAACTTGCCCTGGATAGACTCCTGGGTCGAACGAAACTCGAACTGAATTAACGTCTTAAGCGAGGGCGTTAATTTAAATTGACGCCTTGTCAAGTGTCATTTCTTATGTAACACGCGCCCATGTAGAGGGTGTCACTTATACCTGCCCTTTATTTATTTTCAGCCTTTTGGGAATTGACGCCCTTTGGTGTTGGCGTCCTTTTTATAATTAACGCCTTATGTAAGGGCGTTTCTTTTAGAAGTCGCGCCTTGACCAAAGGCATTATTTCTTCTTGATTAATGATTTACCCATTTAGGCTCTTTGTCATCTATTTACTTATCTTTTATTTTAATTTGATTTATTTAAAAATCTTGTTTTTATCAGGGTTGCTACAAAGTACTTCGTGAATTTCTGTGGAATATCAAGAAAGTCATGTATAAGTATCAATCATGATGTATCGTGTTGTGGACTTTCACTTATTTATAAAGAAAGTACTCTCAGCGCAATGTGACGCCAGTAGCATCATACCCCATTATTTATAATAGTATGTTTCCGACAATCAGCCGAGTGGACTAGCATAGAGCCCTTGAACACAATCAGTGCTCAATCGCATCTTCAAGTATAAATCAAGCTTTTTGCACGCATGTAACAATAAAGTATGGCTAAGAATGTACAATTCCAACAAGCTCTTGATAACAATAATTCAATGAATGAATGCTTTAATAAGAATCATGAGAAATCAAAAATGACTTATTCTATGTTATACTTATGGAAATAAATCGGCAGCATAACGGTACATTCTTTATTTTTCATTCATTATATTAGATTTCTTGATCAATATGATTAGTTCTAGATCATCAATAGTCCATTTAGAAACCTTGGAATATCAACCCTTGGGTTAAACCTTGGGTTAACATATTTAAGCCTTGTGACGGTCTTGTACTGGGCCATTACATAACGTGACGCTCCAATATTGGGCCGTTACATTAGTCTGAATCTAGAACCAAGAAATCAGACTCAATTGAATGTGACGGTCGTATATTGGGCCGTTACATGTGCCTGACGGTCTAATATAGATCTGTTACACTACTGATAACTAGAATCATCAATAGTGTAATCTAATCAATTGGGTTTTAATGGTACAACCAACTCGACGTCCTTGTGGGAATCCCAGGCTCGCAGAGAATTACGGAGGCCTTGCAACAATATTTCCTAGTCCATTGGAAGGAATATCCAATAGAGAGGTCCTCATGTCCAAGAATAATGTTCCTATAGTGCAAAGTGAACTAATGGATAACATATCGGAATATGCACCATGTACTTAAAGAAATGACTCTATTGATAGAGAGAATGTGTAACAATAAGAAATCATGATAAAACTCCGTCAATACATCTTTGGAAAATCATGATTTAGATACAAAACTATATAATTTGGGCACATGAAATTAACATAACTTAATATACCTAAATTATGTAATTTCTATCATGAATCAGTAATAATCTTAAAGACATGAAATCGGTTAAAACTTAGATAACTAGGCTTATTTATAAGTTAAATTAACTAGTTCCCCATTCTGTCTACAGTTACCCTGACGGTCTAGAATGGGTGCATCACAGTGACTGTGACGGTTTATCGTGTGGCCGTTACAGTAATGTAACGCTCCATCGATGGTGCGTCAGAGACAACAGAACTTCAAACACCAAAGAAGGTGTGACGGCTTATCATAAGGCCGTTATATCATTGTGACGGTCTTACCTTCATGCGTCAGATCGTCTGCTGGCAGTAAAATAAAGAAAAAGTTTATGAAAATATAACATGCCTGGAAATCAAAATACTACAATTATTCTATGCATGATAAACGAAGTATGGCCAACTACATGCATGGGTTTTAGTGAATAGACAAGATAATATCTTTGATGTTTGATTAGGGCTAAGGATATGTATGTATGCATGAACCCACTAAAACATGAAATTCATGATCTATGATGCATGAAATCAATCAAAATCAGAGGGCTTTTATCCCTAACAAGATGTTTTTGCCAATCATGAGATGACCTACCTCTTAGCTAGGCTTTAAGCCTCTAATTTGAGTCTGAAAATCGAACCCTAGCTCTCTTTTTTCAGTGATTTTCCAGCAACTTCCTGCTGCTCTATCTCTCCAACCTCTTGTCCTAAAGATGTAAAATTTTGAGGGTATGAATATGAAACTAAGGTGATCAAAAAGTTCTAAAGGATTGAATTCTAATTACCTCGTTCAGACGTCCTAATCTCTTGATCTTCAGGGGTCCTTTGCTCTGAATCCTGAGTTACTATGGTCGAACCAGCAACTTCGGAAGCTTCAATCTCCTTGGTTGCTTGATCTCCTAACATGAAATTTGGAGAACTATTAGTCTAAAGTATACTAAACAAAATCTTCTAAAGAATTTATCCAAAATTCTATCTCCTTACCTTGATTCTTTACGAGCCAAAAGTAAGGGTCGCTCAGTTCAGAACTAGGTCATATTTATAAGTTTTTGAAGATTAGATCGATTCTAGAGTCCTTAATTGCCAGAACATAATCCCTAAGAGTCCTTAGTAATGTTATAAACTCTCCCAAGTCGATCTCTTGCAGATAAGATCCCAAAGTTCTAATCTTTTTGCTCGTTCTTTCATTCACGGAACTGTCAGGGTGTAACGCATCAGTCTAGGTGCGTTACATGCATGTGGCGGTCGTACGATAGACCGTTACATCCCTCGTGTGCAGAATTTCAAATTAATAAAACTCTTTTATTCGTTTATCTAATATAATTATCTATAAAATAGTATTTATCTTTAAAATACGTGAATAGGCTAAATAACCTTCTAGAATATGGGCCAAACTTAATGGGCTTGGTCCTTAGACCTTCTGGATTTTATTTAAATAGACTATTTAACACAATTGGGCCTTATAATGATTTGTTAATCTAATAATCCATTAATCTATTTAGCCCTTATAAATTCTTAATAAATTCCAGAAAATTCTATAAATGATCCAGAAATTATTACATAAATTCTGGGGCACTACAGTTTTACACCGCATGTTTTACCGTATTTCATTTATCTTTACTCTAGAGCTAAAATGTTAATTACTTAAACATTACCTTCATGTTGATACGAAGATACTTACTAGGCATGTGTACTCATTCCCTACTTTTTCAATCTTTTTCAGGAAACTCTAGCGCGTCGAATTCAGCATATTCAAGTGATGGATCCGAGAGTGATTAAAGAAGGAGCGAAGCTTTAGAGTGTCATTAGTGGAGAGTTAAGAGTCGCTATGTAATTCTCTCTTTTTATTGAGTCTAGTTAGTCAAAAGTCAACCTGATGTACTTGATCATTATTATCAATAAAAGTTAGATTTTTGATCAATCATGATGTGCATTCATTTCTTATGTATGAATGTGTTAGCGCTCTGGTTTTATTGCTCGCTTGAGGCATACTAGCCGACTGTTCACGTTCCCGATTATTTTCCGCTGCATAATCTCAGGGCATGATAGTTAAAGTGGTATCTGAGTGTAGGTCTTAGGACTTATTTATTTTCAGAAAAATGTCATGTCATAGGATAAGTCTAAGGTTTAAAGACACATACCTATAAAACAAGGAAAGAAATTTCCCCACCCAAGAGAGAAATCGGGTAGAACCCAGGATGAGATAGTTAATTAGAAATTATCTCTAGGAGTAACTCCACCAATTCCATTCGCATTGACAAATTTATTTCTTTTCTCAAGTACCCTATTCTTACAATGGCACACCGTGTTGACTGGGACGGGATGCAACAGTCTGTTGCAGGTCTTACCCAGGCACTTCAGAATATAGCCCAAGCTGGCACGAGGGTTGGTGCCGGCGACTTACATGGTTATTTTTGAAGTTTAAATCCTCCACGGTTTTCTGGCTCTTCCAATCCAGATGAAGCAGAGAACTAGATAGATGAGATAGAAAGAAATTTTAATGTTATGTAGTGCGCAGATCAAGAGAAGGTCTGTCTCGTAACTTTTCAACTTAATGACGATACGTGTACTTGGTGGAAGTCTATTCCAGCACTAACTGCAGACGGCACCACACACATTGGAGGGATTCCTTACCCTCTTCCGAGCAAAGTACTTCTCCGAACATGTCAAGGATAGGAAGGCGGCAGAGTTCGCTACGCAACGTCAAGACATGATGACGATGGCGGAATATGAGTTGTAATTCTGATGGGGGCATCTCTCGCCCTTCACATTTTTCCACAGCTCCGTTTGCTCGCCAGCATGGCTACATTGGGCCAGTCACATTTTTCTGAGTCGAGTCATGTAATTTTCATATTTATTTGAGTCATAAACTATGTAATTTTCCTTTTATTTGAGTCATGTACCTAGGTTAATGACTCATCTACCTAAGTTAAGTGTCATAGGGTTGATTAGTTTGGTTATTGGGCCCACTTCTATAGGCTAGGCCCAGGGGTGCCCCGCTTCCCCCTTGGTTATTTGTCAATTGTCCAAAAGTCAGGGACTTGATGTAAATTGTGGGATCCTATAAATAGGACCCCACTCACACCATTTGAAGCTAATGAATGAATGAATATTTGAGAAATTCCAAAAATTCCTTGTGGGTTTCCTTTGGTGAGAAGCCAAAAGTGTGAGGGTGAGAAGCCTTCCACATACCGCCCTCTCTCTCCCTCTCTCTCCTACACCATTTTCTCTCTCCTCCACTTTCTCTCTCTAAAAGCTACACCCTTTCTCTCTCCTCTCCCCTCCACATCACCCTCCACCTCATCCATAACCCTCCACCTCATCTAGAGACCCTTCACCTCCCTAGAGAATATTAACTCCACCCATTACTCCATCCCCCTTCCAAAGCAACCTTTCCCCTTCCCAACACACCCCTTCATTCTCCCAAGCCACCCTTCCACCATCCCAAGAGAGAATCCCTCTCCCCAAGCCACCCTTTTACTCCCCAACACAACCCTTCCCATCCCCAAGGTCCCCATTAACCACCCCATTAATCCACATTCAAACCTTGGAGAGAGATCTCTCCCTCCCTCTCTCCCTCCCAACCCAAATTCGCAGCTTCACTTCCCACCACCGGCTAGACCCCCTTCCAGCCTCCATTCTCCCCCTCCCTCACCTTGTTTCGCCCTTTCCCAAACCCCCTCACAGCTAGGGGTTGCCCCCACACTCAACCACCCCATTTCCCCTCCCATATACCCCAATTCCCATCATCTATCACCACCCTATTCATGCCAGTTCGTAGACAGCAGTAAGGGTCCGAGTTGCAGAGGCTGCCACATCTTCATCGCGCATTTTCAATTGGTGTATCTTATATTGATGGAAAGCTCGTCCAGAGATCTTCGTAGGCGAGGTGGTCTCGCATCCATCGGACGTCTGTGCTGCCCGAAAGAACCATTCTCCCTCAACTGTGCAAGGCTACTCCAGTAGGGAACCTGAGCATGAGTGCAGGCGTGACCAAGGCTGCTCCTATGCGAGTTTGGATGTGATTCTTTCGCTGAGATCTTCTCCTCCAAGCCTCCTATCAGCACCAACAAGAAGTGAGTCATTTGGAGCCCGGAGCATAGAGTTCCTATTTTTCTACCCGGAGTGTGCAGCTTAGCTTCCTCTTAGCCAGATACGGCCCTCCTCACCATTCTGGTTCCCGTGGTCTACTCTGGCCTTCTCCGATGTTCCCCCTAGTCTATGATCTAAGGGGACCCATCCACGATCGCAACGGTGCTGGTCCCGCCCTCATCGGACCTCGGGAGTGTTCGTGGCTGTCACTTCTTCCAACAGCAGCAGTTCTGGGACCACCAGAGTCAGGTCCGACCACTCTGATCCCGACTCCACCGCGGCCACCGTCGGCATCATAAATTTCCCTAATAATTTGGGCGTCTTCCTGGGCCAACCGAGGGGATTTAGGCGTTGATCCCACCTTGTTCTGAAGTCGGTGGGGTTCGTGGCGGCGTCATCATCGACCCCCTATCTTGCTGTTCTTGAGCGGACAAAACTGGCTCGATTCGGCGAATTGGGTTTAGCTTAGCTCCCCCACCCCGCCTGGCTTGCTTAACGCCCCTCCCTGCGTGGAGGTAGTGTTTGCATGTAATTCTCATTCCCCCACCCCTAGTTCAACCCTCCTGTGTGGGGTGTAGTGTATGTAATTGATTGGTATAGGTTGAAGCTTCATCGGCGTAGCGTGTGGGTGGCGTACCCACGCTTCCTCGCTCACCTCGTCTCCGACTGGGATCGGCGTCTTCACGCCGATCAAGTGAGCTCCTGGTCACTTTCTTTGTTGATTTATCATTGCTTAATTAGTATTGTCTTTTAGCTCCGTCAGACGGCGAGTGAGCGCCCGATCTAAAAATCGATCAAATTTAGTGACCCCCGCGGAGCGAGTTATGAGAGAGCACACCGTGCAACCCACGCCATCGGCGTGCCGGCCGCCCAAGAATTGGGCATCCCTATCCCATTGGGGTCCTCCCCAAGCTATCCATACCCCTGGAACCCCAAGGTCCAACCTCGGACCCTCAGCATCATCGTCGGTCCACCTACGGACCTGGGTGTGCCAAACGCGAGTGAGTCCGCTTGTGTGACATCATCCGTGTCCATTGCGTTGCTTGCAATCTAGGTCCTAGGTCGTTTCACATCAAGTGGTATCAGAGCAAGTCATTGACTTGTCTCTACAAGTCAAGTCCTAGGGCACGCTTGCATTGGAGTCATCATCGGTCCGACCCGTGCATTGTCCACCCACCATTGTCATCATTGAGTCTAGGGTCAAATGGCCCATCTCCCAATCATATCCAATGCATACCTACCTAATGGAGAGCCCACCGAAATTGATTTCATTGACTTGGAGTCTGATAATTGGGTATCCCCCGATATCGTTGCCTGTCTTTCTAGGACCGGACAAATTGTGCACAATGGAGATCAAGTCTTTGTTGAATTCCATAGATGGTTCGGGAAGAGTAAGTATTTTGATGGGGCTTGGTGTCAAGTAGGAACATTGGCGGGTCCATGCGTAATCCTAGGTAAGAAATGGTTAGATGAAAGAAATGCCGACATCGACCCGACACGTCGGACTTGCCTAGTGCATCCGCCACACCTTCCGGGAGCCTTTAAATTCAACAACCTTGTACTCTCCCATCCGCTGGAGTCCCGCCCTTGTTCACCACCACGGGTGCACCACACATCGGCTATCATCACCCCACCCTCAAAAAACCTTCCCACCCCATTAGCCTTAGAAGAAGTAGCCCACCCACTTAGCCACATGGAGACAAATGCCCCTCCGGACCCTATCCCCTCCATGGAGGGCACCCATGTCCAAATTGAAGGGGAAGCCTCGCACGAGGATCTTCACCCTACACCACCCTCTCTAGTTAAGGCAGAACTCATCTCAGAAGAACCCCTTGTTAGGTGGCTAAGGGAGAGCTCGATTAGAGATATCATGGCCCATACCTACCTACCTATGGAGCGAGACCTCCCTCTAGTGCCCATCCACACCACTCACACCACGATCCAATCCTACTACGGGGTAGAGGGTTTGGATGACCTCCTCAAAGGCCTAGAATGGCAACTAGAGTTGACTTGCTTGTTGACCCTAGGGACGGCCCACCCAACAAACCTTAGTCTCATCCACCCATGTGATGGGTCTATCACCTCGGTCTGCACCATTGGTTGCTACACTAGCGACCTCCTTTTCCTTCTCCCCACAGTGGAAGAACCCATCTCGGTCCACTCCCCTACCATTGAGATCCCAAGAACATTGGGCAACCCATCCACTCAATACACCGGCCCAATCATTCCAATAGAGGAGGATGACTCACCGCTATGTGAGGGTCTTGAGAACATGGAGCCCCTCCCTCTAGGTAGCCCTTTCCATGACCACTTTGACCCCTTCCTATGGGAGCCTAGAACCCCATGTGATCCACCCCCCCGTATCACCACCCACCTTACCCTACCTCCTCCCATCATATCAAACCATGCTCCTCACATCCTAGACCCAGGTTACACTATGAGAGCCATGACTTTGGGCAATATACACATAGGGAGTGAGGAAGTACCCCTCTCAAAGATGTCCACCTTCCTAGATCCCTTCGATCCCTTCAAGTGGAAGCTCAAAAGGCAACCCACAAACCCGCACATGGAAGTCAACTTTGAGGTAGGAAAACATATGTCTTGGCACCTTGGACCACTTGGCATGATTAGTAAGTCGGGTCCTTTCATTCATGACACCCACATGTCAAGTCGGATGCATGATTGGTCCATATTTGGGTGTAACGGCCCTCCCACGTTCATCATTGGTCATATGCATGTTAGGGGCATTCACGGATGTCCGGGACCCCCCGCATTTGCTACGTCCATGTATACTAGAATCATCTACGGATGCCCCGGTCCTCCCAATTCCATCAAAGTCTTCTTGGCATCAAAGCATGATTGGTCTACATATTGTTGTCCTGGTCCACCCTTGCATACCATACGTTTCACCCCCACACCGGATCACGAGCAATCAAGCAAGCATCAAGCAACGAGCGGTGAGGTTCACGAAGAGTGGGCAAAGGCTCGTGAGCGCCACTTGGATTTCCAAGTAGGCAGCCTAGTGATGATGACTTTGGAGTGGCTCTACCCTAGGGTCACCTCCAACTTGAGGGCACGAGGACTTGGACCCTGCCAAGTTCCGAGTGGCTTTGGCAACCCGGCCTACGGGTTGGACTTATCGATAGGTTTTGGGATATACCGCACTTTCCACATGGCGGATCTAGCACCCACTAAGGGCACCGCGGTGGAACCCAGTGAGCACCTTGAGCCTAACCCCACCTTTGTGAGTGACACCCTCGGAGAGCCTCCACATATCAGTCTGAGAGCCCAACGTGTGCACACGGAGGCAATACTAGGCAAGCAGGATACCATCGCCAGCAAGAGTGTGTGCCCGAGCAACCTTGAGAGGCTGAAGAGTTGTCCCCCAGCTAAGGACGTGAGGTTGAGTTTGGAGGTCGTGGCTCGCCCGGAGCTGCATTGGAGGACCACTTCCCTGGCGGACCCATACTCGAAGGAGTCGAGTTCTTCACACCCTGGGGGTATGATGGGGGCATCTCTTGCCCTTCACATTTTTCCACAGCTCCGTTTGCTCGCCAGCATGGCTACATTGGGCCCGTCACATTTTTATGAGTCGAGTCATGTAATTTTCATATTTATTTGAGTCATAAACTATGTAATTTTCCTTTTATTTGAGTCATGTACCTAGGTTAATGAGTCACCTACCTAAGTTAAGTGTCATAGGGTTGATTAGTTTGGTTATTGGGTCCAATTCTATGGGCTAGGCCCAGGGGCGCCCCCTTCCCCCTTGGTTATTTGTCAATGTTCCAAAAGTCAGGGACTTGACGTAAATTGTGGGATCCTATAAATAGGACTCCACTCCCACCATTCGAAGCTAATGAATGAATGAATATTTGAGAAATTCCAAAAATTCCCTGTGTGTTTCCTTTGGTGAGAAGCCAAAAGTGTGAGGGTGAGAAGCCTTCCACATACCCCCCTCTCTCTCCCTCTCTCTCTCCTACACCATTTTCTCTCTCCTCAACTTTCTCTCTCTAAAAGATACACCCCTTTCTCTCCCCTCTCCCCTCCACATCACCCCCCACCTCATCCATAACCCTCCACCTCATCTAGAGACCCTTCACCTCCCTAGAGAACATTAACTCCACCTATTACTCCCTCCCCCTTCCAAAGCAACCTTTCCCCTTCCCAACACACCCCTTCATTCTCCCAAGCAACCCTTCCACCATCCCAAGAGAGAACCCTCTCCCCAAGCCACCCTTTCACTCCTCAACACAACCCTTCCCATCCCCAAGGTCCCCATTAACCACCCCATTAATCCACATTCAAACCTTGGAGAGAGATCTCTCCCTCCCTCTCTCCCTCCCAACCCAAATTCGCAGCTTCACCTCCCACCACCTGCTAGACCCCCTTCCAGCCCCCATTCTCCCCCTCCCTCACCTTGGTTCGCCCCCTCCCAGACCCCCTCACATCTAGGGGTTGCCCCCACACTCAACCACCCCATTTGCCCTCCCATATACCCCAATTCCCATCATCTATCACCACCCTGGTCATGCCAGTTCGCAAACAGTTGTAAGGGTCCGAGTTACAAAGGCTGCCACGTCTTCATACCGCATTTTCAATTGGTGTATCTTATATTGCTTGAAAGCTCGCCTAGAGAGCATCGTAGGTGATGTGGTCTCGCATCCATCGGACGTCCGTGCTGCTCGGAAGAACCATTCTCTCTCAATTGCGCAAGGCTGCTCCAGCAGGGAACCTGAGCATGAGTGCAGGTGCGACCATGGCTGCTCCTATGCGAGTTTGGATGTGATTCTTTCGCTGAGATCTTCTCCTCTAAGCCTCCTGTCAGTACCAACAAGAAGGGAGGCATTTGGAGCCCGGAGCATAGAGTTCCTATTTTTCTACCCGGAGTGCGCAGCTCAGCTTCCTCTGAGCTAGATACGACCCTCCTCACCATTCTGGTTCCTGTGGTCTATTCTGGCCTTCTCCGATGTTCCCGCTGGTCTCTGATCGAAGGGGACCCATCCACGATCGCAACGGCGCTGGTCCCGCCCTCATCAGACCTCGGGAGTGTTCGTGGCTGCCACTTCTTCCAGCAGCAGTAGTTCTGGGACCACCAGAGTCAGGTCTGACCACTATGATCCTGACTCCGCCTCGGCCACCGTCGGCATCATAAAATTCTCCAATAATTTGGGCGTCTTCCTGGGCCAACCCAGGGAATTTTGGCGCTGGTCCCATCTTCTTCTGAAGTCGGTGGAGTTTTGGGCGGCGTCATCATCGACCCCCTGTCCTGTTGTTCCGGAGCGGATAGAACCGACTCAGTTCGGCGAATTGGGTTTAGCTTAGCTCCCCCACCCCCGCCTGGCCGGCTTAAAGCCCCTCCCTGCGTGGAGGTAGTGTTTGCATGTAATTCTCATTCCCCCACCCCTAGTTCAACCCTCCTGTGTGAGGTGTAGTGTATGTAATTGATTGGTACAGGTTAAAGCTTCATCGGCACAGCGTGCAGGTGTCGTACCCACGCTTCCCCGCTCGCCTCATCTACAGTCGGGATCGGCGTCTTCACGCCGATCAGGTGAGCTCCTGGTCACTTCCTCTGCTGATTTATCATTGCTTAATTAGTATTATCTTTTAGCTCCGTCGGAGGGCGAGTGAGCGCCCGATCCAAATATTGATCAAATTGAGTGACCACCGCGGAGCGAGTTATGAGAGAGCACACCCTATAACCCACGCCCTCGGCATGCCGGCCGCCCGTGAATTGGGCACCCCTGGCCCATTGGGGTCCTCCCCAAGCTATCCATACCCCTAGAACCCAAGGTCCAACCTCGGACCCTCACCATCATCGCCAGTCCACCTACGGACCCGGGTGTGCCAAACGCGAGTGAGTCCGCTTGTGTGACATCGACGTGTCCGTTGCGTTGCTTGCAATCTAGGTCCTAGGTCGTTTCACATCAAATTCTCTCACCTAGCACCCTATGCTCAACATTTAGTGAGCACTAATCTTTTGAAAGCAAATCGCTTCATGGATGGGTTAGGGCCCGTCTTCATTCAACAACTTGGCTCGTAAAATATTAGGACCTATGCAGAGATGGTCCAATGAGCTCATCTATATGATAGAACCTTGGAGAAGGTCGAGAAACTCAAAGGCAAAGGAGAGGAGTCTAGCCGAAAGATGGATCGGCGTGGAAAGAAGGAGAAGTTCAGCATCACGAAACCTTACAAATCCCGTGATATTAAGAAGAGATCCCAGAACGGGAGTGGTAGTGGCTACCACAAGAACAAGAAGGCTAAGGAGGAAGATAAGCAAGTCATGGCGGCTTGCACGTTCTGCGAGAAATTCAGCCATGCGGCCGAGGAATGCAGGATGCGTCTTAGCGCTTGTTTGCGATGTGGTAGCCGGGAGCACCGCATGCCGGATTGCCCCCTCATGAAGGATCAATCTTCCAGTGGTGGACGCAAGCGACAGGCGTGTCTTAACGCTGTTATGGATGATGATGAAGCGCCCAAGGATGATGGGCTAATGGAAGGCACCATTCAAATCTATTCCCATCCTACATTCGTGTTATTTGATAATGGTGCTTCTCATTCCATTATATCTATTGCTTTAGCAAAAACCTTGCCAATTTCGTCAGTTCCTTTACCTTCGGACCTATCTATCACTACACCCTTAGGTCTCAGAACTAAACTTAGAACTTACTACCCCGATAGTGAGGTAATTGTAGAAGGTCATAATCTTCCTGCGAATCTCGTTTGCTTTGACATGGAAGGCTACGATGCTATCATAGCTATAGATTGGCTTGTCGACCATGATGCCTATATAAATTGTCGCAATAGGATAATCTCTTTTCGAAAACTAGGTCTTCCAAGATTTTTCTTCCTTAGTATCAAATATAGGAATCATCCTACTATTATTTCATCTCTCCATGCTTGCAAACTCATTTCGCAAGGATGCGAAGCTTTTCCTGCCTTCGAAATCATTACCGAGTCCAAGGAGATCACCTTAGAGGATATTCCCATTGTGAATAAGTTCCCCGAAGTGTTTCCATCAGACTTACCCAGTTTACCACCCAAATGGGAAATAAACTTCTCCATTTAACTTGTTCCTGGAGCAGCACCTGTTTCAATAGCTCCCTATAGGATGTACCCTACAGAACTCAAAGAATTGAAGAAGCAACTTCAGGAGTTATTAGACAAGGGCTTCATTCGACCTATCACATCCCCTTGGGGTGCACCAGTTTTATTTGTCAAGAAGAAGGATGGATCTCTCAGGCTATGTATTGACTACCGGCAACTAAATCAACTCACTATCAAGAACAAGTATCCGTTGCCGCGTATCGATGAGCTCTTTGATCAAATTTCGAGAGCAAAATATTTCTCTAAAATAGACCTCAGGTCGGGTTATCATCAGCTCAGGATCAAAGACGAAGACATATACAAGACTGCTTTCCAGAGCAGATATGGGCACTAAGAATTCATGGTAATGCCGTTCGGGTTAACCAATGCCCCAGCAGTATTTATGCAACTTATGAATAATTTCTTCAGGCCTTATCTCGACTGATTTGTGGTCGTTTTCATTGATGATATTCTGATATACTCCAAGACTAAGGAGGAACATGAAAAACACTTAAGGACAGCCGTGCAAATGCTAAGAGAGCATCAACTCTACGCAAAGCTTAGCAAGTACGAGTTCTTGCTAAAGGAGGTCTCTTTCCTTGGCCATATGATTTCAAATGAAGGTATTGCTGTCGATCCTTCTAAGGTAGAAGTAGTTAAGAATTGGAGCCGATCGACGACCGTGTCAGAAGTTAGAAGTTTTGTGGGTCTGGCTGGTTATTATAGGCGATTCATTAAGGATTTCTCAAAAATCGCTATTCCTTTGACTAGACTCACAAGAAAGGAGAACCATTTTACATGGTCGAAGGATTGCGAAGAAATTTTCCTAACTCTTAAAGATCATCTTAGTACGGCCCCTATCTTGGCACTACCTATAGAAGGTGGTGGTTTTGAAGTCTATACAGATGCATCTTGCGTGGGCCTAGGATGCGTTCTTATGCAAAATGGAAAAGGGATTTGCTATTCATCAAGGCAGTTGAAGCGTCATGAAGAAAACTACCCCGTGCATGATCTGGAACTAGCAGCGGTAATATTCACCTTGAAAATTTGGCGACACTATCTCAATAGGGAGAAGTTCACTATATTTTCAGATCACAAAAATTTGAAATACCTCTTCACCCAAAAAGAATTGAACATGAGGCAACGCAGATGGTTGGAGTATCTCAAAGACTTCGACTTTACTATTCAATACCATCCAGGCAAAGCAAATGTTGTAACTGACGCTCTTAGCAGAAGACCTATGGCAACACTAGCTAGCCTCAGGAAAGGTACGACTTACCTTATCGAGGATTTTGCTCGTCTGAATCTTGATGTTGATAAAGAAGAGGAAGGATGTATAATTGCGAATATAAGGTCACAACCTACATTAATTGAAGGTCTAGTCAAATTGCAAGAAAATGATCCCACACTAATGGAGATCAAGGCTAATATTGATCAAAGGCCGAAATTCTCCATTTCAACTGATGGAAGACTATTGTTTAAAGATCGAATCTGTGTGTCGAATCATGTCAAGACTAAGAAATTGATCATGGAAGAAGCTCATAAATCAAGATATGCTATTCACCTTGGTGCTACCAAGATGTATCAAGACTTAAAAGGAAACTTCTGGTGGCCCAATATGAAAAGAGAAGTAGCGGACTTTGTATCTCGCTACCTCACTTGTCAGCAAGTAAAGGCAGAATATTTAAAGCCTGCCGAAAAACTACATCTCTTGGATATTCTAGAGTTGAAATGGGAAAGAGTAGGGATAGATTTCATCATGGGTTTACCTAAGACAAAAGGTGGACATGATGGTATATGGGTGATTATAGACTGATTGACTAAATCTGCATATTTTCTACCAATCAAAAGTCGATGGTCTGTGAATGTATTAGCAACACTATACATGAAGGAAATTGTCAAACTACATGGTGTTCCTGTCACCATTATATCTGACCGAGACCCTCGGTTCACATCATAATTCTGGAAGGGTCTACAGCATTCATTAGGGACCCGACTCAACTTTAGCACTGCGTTCCATCCACAAACTAATGGTCAAACTGAAAGGGCAAATCAGGTGGTGGAGGATATGCTCAGGGCATATGCTATTGATTTTGGAGGGAGTTGGCACGACCACTTGCCCCTAGTGGAATTCATCTACAACAATAGCTACCAAGCTAGTATACAAATGGCACCGTTCGAGGCACTATATGGAAGAAGTTGTTCCTCACCTATTTGCTGGAATGAAGTAGAAGAAAGGCAATTTCTCAGACCCGACATCATCAGGGATGCCACTGAGAAGATAAAGCTTATTTAGGAGAGACTCCAGATGGCTCAAGATAGGTAGAAATCATATGTCGATAATAGAAGGCGCGACCTGGAATTCCAAGTAGGAGACTGTAACGACCCGGAGATCATGATACTAGTAAACCGATACCAAGAACT
This sequence comes from Amorphophallus konjac, assembly GCA_022559845.1. Classification (NCBI taxonomy): domain Eukaryota; kingdom Viridiplantae; phylum Streptophyta; class Magnoliopsida; order Alismatales; family Araceae; genus Amorphophallus; species Amorphophallus konjac. The sequence goes on from CM040126.1 coordinate 239,004,550, forward strand.
CGGAGACGCCACCCAAGAGGCTGATGAGGCCCCGTAAGGGTTGGGAGGATTGGTTGAGGAGGTGCATAATGAACTAGAATTACACGTGCATTTTAAAGAATTAACAACTTAAATGGAAGCAATACACTATATCAGAGGGTTATATTTTCATAATAGTCCAAATCCACTAGTACAAGTCCCAACACTGTACAGAAGTCAAAAGAAGACAACTACATGGGGCATACCCCAGACAAAAGGGAATGAAAGACCACTGCGGGCACCTAAGACTGTCTGCCAAAAGCACGTGGAAAACCCGCGGACCGCTGCTCCGTCTCACCTAGAAAGGAAGGGTGAGTCTCGCATCATAGACTCAGTAGGGTTCACGCAGATCCCTACCTTGCAGCTAAACTCATAAAAGTAGTTAAATGAAGCTGTATAGGTATAAGAACAATTAAATACAGCTAAACATAAACGCCATTAATCTCATGTTAATTTGAATGAATACTTAAATACGAGAATCATAATCTACCAATAGAATTAAAGTTTGGCATTTCCAAGTGACAGGAGAAAGAAAAGAGCACAAGAAAGAAGACCAGACGCATCCATTGACGACTTATATAGCGTCTCGGGTATCTCCACTTGCCTGAAACACAACGAGTGAGACACGTAACAGTAACCGAGTCAAGTACTAGTCAGGGTCACACTCGTTAGTGTTAGTCCACGCCCCTGACCACATGTGCACACATAGGCTCAATGCCTTGAGCCAGGCCTCTAGCTAGTTTTCCCCCCAGTAGGACGCTAATGACAAGCAAGGGGCCCATGGAAACCAGCTTAAAAATCGTACACCGGCACTACCCCACTACCTCTCCCAGGTGGGCCGACACTAAAGGTCGTCGGGCTACGACTAGTGATTTCATCACAAGGAAAGAGAAAATAAATTTACTAGGATATAAGAATGTGCCACAGTTTATAAAAATATTTAAGCATGGTGAATATGTAATATTAAATGTATAATTAAAGAAATATGATTGAATTTATAAGCTATAGGGACTAGGCGGTCTAGTTAGGGCCGCAAAGCTCAGGTAGCGGTCGAACGACTGGCCGCTTCACTAACCATGGCGGTCTCACCCTGACTGCTTAGCTACGACCACTTCATATATTGAACAAAATAAAAACGGTCTGGACAGGGCCGTTGTGATCAAGAGGTGGTCACGCGACTTACCGCCCCATGATAAAAACGGTCCGGTCTGCGTCGCTAGGCTTGCATCGCCTCAACAGGGTGAAAGGAGCTTGGCGGTCGGTTGCTGGGCTGCTACTGTCTATAGATGGTCCAACGAAGGGCCGTCGTTAAACAGAAACGGTCAAACCGAGACCGCCAAGGTCCACCGCCCTATACGCCTAATAAAATGGTCCTTAGAAGGACCGCTATCCTTCCAGAGAACCCACAACGTAGGGAACTTAAATGGCACCCCTCCCAATTGATTCAAATCAATAGAAAAACAACATAAAACACATTCCCTGCCTTGTAAAGCCCATTCCATCACCATTCCTCATCTAAAAGCATAATACAATGGTCATTTGATGGATTAAAACATAAAGACAATTTTCATGGATTTTCACTCAAACAATGGGAAAACATAAGGCAATGGGCATGCAATTGGAGGTAAAGCATCCTAAGAGGAAGAGGAATCCATCCCCCTACATGTTTTGCCGATTGATACGTCATTCCTCGCCGTTCTTCACGAAGGAACCTCACCCTACACCCGGGGTTTTCCTACCTCTACGCTCCACGGTCGCCTCCACGACGACGACACCACTACTCCTACGCCTTGGGCTCGCCAAGGACACCTCCTGCCGATCCTGCAAGGCTCCGAGGTAAGCACACCCCCGGGAGAGCAAGAGAGGGGGGGAGGTATGCATAGGAGAGAAAGAAAGAGGGAGAGAGGAGGGAGCCTCCCTACGTGGGTTCAAAACAAAAGAAGCCTTGATTTAATTTTATTTTTTTGATATCCAACTAATTATTGCAATTAGCCCTCACAAGGAGTAAAATTGGATAAATGCCCAATCTAGCAACTAAAAGCTTATAAAAATGGCCAAGCCCACTAAACTAGGCCCATTAAGTCCATAAAAAAATTCTAAACTGATGAATCTTTTCATATTTCGATATCGATATCCGTTAACTACAAGGTCTCACAGTCCCTCCCTCCTAATAAAAATTTTGACCTCGAAATTTAAAAAGGAAACACACGGAGAGAACAGAAAGAAAATATACCTTATTTGAATAAAAAGGGAAACTACTGACGCATATCGTACTCACGTTCTCAAGTAGCCTCATTACCAGAGTGACGCTGCCATACTACCTTTACCAGAGAGATTACCTTATTCCTCAATTGTTGCTCACGACGATCCTCAATCCGAATCAGATATGTTGTGTATGTGATTTTGATGATTACAAAATGACTCTGTTGCTTGGCCTTGTGCGTGAATGATTACTCATGTCTTCATGTGTATGAAGTATGCAATGATTGTGGAAATGATTACAAACTGTTTCTTTTGGGATATCATCATGTGAATGCATCTGTGACTCCTTGAGGTTCATACGTGCTTTGAGGTTAGCACATTACATATACATTCCATCTACACTTGGTGCGGTTGCTCTATCTTCAATGTGAAAGGCCTTTGTGAAAAGCACACTCGAGCATCATGTCCTATTGAGCCTCATGTACATCATGTCATATTGAGCCTCATATCATGAATGTGTACTTTGGTAATGCTAAATGAATGGATGGAATGATATGTGGTTTGATGAGTTTGAATGATGGTTCCTTGTCCTTCGGATTATATGGCTTAAATGGTTGGTGAAATGTCTTGTAGGAGAATTGGGTTGAAATTGGGATCTTGAGATTCGGTTTAATATCAACTTGCTTATGAGTTCATTGCCATATAGTGCAGGGTAATATTGCTTCAAGGTAAGAAGTTATATTGGAATCCATGGTGAGACTCTTCTAATCTTGAACTGGAAAATTGAGTTCTCTAATGCCTTGATACTGATCTATCATGGGAATGCTCATATGCCTCATGCTAATGATTTTGCAATCACATTTCATGACTTTTGGGTCTCGGTCTCAAAACTAGCTTCATATGTTAATGCATGACCCATATATTTTGATCTTGATCTAACCTCTTGATTTATCATGTTTTTCAGGATGCAAAATCATTGTTGATCTTCATGGGATTATAGTAACATTTAATCAATTGTTTCCCTTTGGTTTGATGGAGGTTTAGTTATTTTTCAAACTCAAACTGTCTTACAGTCTTCACCATTTTCAATCCAACCGTTGGATCTCCCTTCTAAAAATTATTTGTTGTAGCTCTGGGAGTCCTCTTTCCAACGCCTCTAGTCTTGCTTCGATCGGAGTTCGGAGATAGGAGAATTAATTCCTATCACCGAAGCGCGCAGAGCTGTTTTTTGTGTAATCTGCCTGAAAGGGTCGACCCCTGGGGTCGACCCCTTTAACCCAGAACTTGTTTTTAGTTCTGTTTGGTTTCTGGCAGTGCGAGAGTCGACCCATGAGGTCGACCCCTGTAAAACAGAACACAAAAAGTGTTCTGTTTGGCTTCTGATTGCCCGAGGGTCGACCCCAAGGGTCGACCCATTCCGGTCGGACCTCGAGCCGAACTTTTTGACCGCCGTTTTCTTGCTCCGAAAGTCCAACCAATCAATTCCAAATGCCCTATACATCTCCCTAATTTGTGGATCTGGTCCTTAGGCTGTTCCTTGACCATTCTAAACACTTATATACAACTCTTGCGTTGTAAACCCTAAGGGAGAGGATGTTAGATCTGAAAATTGTTTTCTTCTAACCCTTGTGTGTGCAGGTTCGGAGTTGAAGCTCTCAAGCCCTCTTCCACCTTGCTCTGAAGCTGAAATTGAAGGGAAGAAGCTTGAATCAAGGCCCAAGATCATATACAACTGAAGGCAGCATCTGAAATCAAGATCCAACCTCTGTTCGTGTTGCATCTCTTCAAAATTGCTTCAAGAACGTTAAGTTCTTCATCCTGTAGAAGCATTTCATGAGAGAGTAATCTTGATCTTTCACTTCTATATCTTTTGTTTGAGATTGTTCAAGGTTTTGAATTGGCATCTAAGATGTGTAATAATCATTTACATGTTCTTTGTTCACTCTCTCTTGCATATATATATGAGCTACAATCTTTATGATACAACATCTCTAATGCTCATGTAATCTTTTGTATAGGTGAAGAAGAGGGGAATCTCTAAACCATTCAAGTCTATATTCTTGTCTGAGATTAGCTTAAAGATTGAACTCATAATGTCTATCTACTCTTTCAGGTGAAGAGAGGAGATTGGAATAAGGAAAAGAGAAGCGGCTAGAGGAGAGGAAGAAGATGATGTCAAGATTATGATCATCCATCAACGAGCAAGGAGAATCAGATTTTGATGAAGAAGGGGGAGCCTTATACTTGATGCATTCTTCTAGTTTACATCTATAGAATTTGTATGGAAGGTCATAGCATATATTTGTGATTGTTACATATACATTAGACAGAATATTTTGTGTGGGTGTTCAGAGAAAGGGGTCTCCGAGTGTGTGTGTGGTCTTATGTGTGTCGATTTGTGCGGAGTATATCCGTGTGTGTTGTTGGGAGTTTTCTCCCGTGTGGTTGTGTAGGCATTGCCTTACGTGTATGTGGACGGAGTTGTATCTCCGTGTAAGGTATATTGTTCGGGGTGTGTTCCCCTGTGTGTGTGTATGTGTGTGTGTGCTGCTGTGGCAGCAGGTTGAGGCAAGGCCTCGTGTGTGTGTTTTGCTGTGAAAGCAGCGTGTGTGTGTTGGGGTTCGTCCCCGTGTTGCTACATTTTGTAGCGTCTAGTGAAGCCTCACCGGTTTGGTGAGGGGTCGACGTAGGGAACCCGTCGTGGTCCCGAACCACCTTAAAAATCCCCGTGTCCTATGGTTTGATTCTTGTGATTGTGTGTTCAGTATTGTTGTGCCCCTTAGGCACAAGCATGTGCTATGTTGCTTTGATGATAGCAATGCTATTTGGTTTTGATGATAGCAAGACAGTGAGTGCATTTGAGTGCATTTGATATTGTGTTTTGATGATAGCAATATGAACGCATATGACTGTGACTGATATATTATCTGGAGAATGCATGTGTATGATTGATATATTGTTTGTGCTTGACTTTTGTTATGTGCATTGCATTGCATCATTTGCATTCAAGCCTTGAAGTCTGTACATCATGTTCATTCAGTTCACTTCAAGTCTGTCAGCTGTGTGCATTGGATTCCAAGTCTATACAATGAAGTCTGAACATTGCATTTGCATTCACAATGTCTTCACACCTGAAGTCTATACATTGTGTCGTTCACATCTGCAAGTCTAGACATTGGAAAGTCTATATAGAATTCAGCGTCTCATTTAGCGTCTAAGGCAAAGTCTACACGTTGCTACAGTAACGCAAGTCTATACATTGTCCTAGGCTAAGTGTGTATAGTGTCTCATTCATGCTTTGATTAATGAAGTCTGTACATCAAGTCTTCACATTCTAAGTCTGTACAGCCGTTGGGTTTGGACTCAGAGTCTGTACACTCGATTCGCCTTTGAATTGGTCAAGTGTGTACACTCCTTCACTGTAGCTTTCACGTATCCAAAGTCTACACATCGTGAAAGTCTATACATTCTTCACTGACTTTCGTTCAAGGCAAAGTCTATACATTGGGGTCTTTCCCTACGTTTCATAAGTGAAGTCTGTACATCCGTTTCTGAAGCCTGAAGTCTATACACTCCAGCCTATTCCTACGATCAAGGCTTCAGTTACACTGTAAGTCTGTACATTGGCTTCGCTTCATCAAGTCTGTACACTGACTCGCTTCATGTCCCTAAAGTCTGTACATCCACAGTGAAATCCAAAGTCTATACATTGGTCTTCACATTGAAAGCCTATACATTACTGGATGATCAAGTCTGTACATCCACAGTGGAAATTCGAAGTCTGTACACTGCTTGAGCCTCAACAAGTCTGTACATCGCCTTAAGCATTTCAAGTCTATTCATTGGCTCAAGCTTCCAAGTCTGTACACTGGTTCAAAGTCTACACAACGCCTCCTTGATTCTAAGTCTTTACATTCGTTTTAAGGCAAAGTCTGTACATTGCCTTTGTGCTTCAAAGCCTGTCGATTGAAGAGTCTACACATTGGTTGTTCACACGTTCCTGCAGTCTGAAGTCTCTACATTGCTTTCGCCTATTTTTTATCTAAGTATCATAAAGTCTGTACGTTGCTTTAGCCTTTACCTTCACAGCAAAGTCTATACAATGCAATGCATAAACTTAGAACTGATGACTTCGTTTCATCTGTCTGACAGGGACTGAAGAGGCTAATGAACCCCTTAAAGCAAGAGGGCTGAAGCCATCCAATTTCCGCTGCTGGAGCACACCAATGCGTCAACGCCTTGATCAAGTGGCGTGAACGCAGTAGTTCAAACAATCAAGAAAGAAGCTTGTGGATTACTCTGGTGCGTCAACGCATTGATCAAGTAGCGTGGACGCAGCAGTT